>CM076718.1:5943690-6596190 GCA_038501795.1 Pseudopleuronectes americanus
TATCCAACCTTTCAGAGCCCTAAAATAACACTCATAGACCTTAATGAGATCTAATTATGCACAAGGTTCTTATTCAGGGCAATGTGATAATTGCATCTGCAGCTTTTAACACTTGGTTGTCATGTTGGCCAGTAAATTGCTTCTCTGCTCCCTCTCCTTCTGTCTGTCCGTCTGTCTGTCTTTCTGCCTCGCTCTCTCGTTCTCTAGCCACTCTCCGTCTCTCTTTTCCGTCTTTCTATACAGTCAACAGCGGGAAGTGAACTATCACACCTATCCACTCTTGTCTGCAACCTAATGAACATTACTAAATGGCCATGACCAGCTGGTTAAGAGACTAATGCAGCAGCTATTAGCCAAAGCGGTTGTTTCCACACAGAGTCAACTGAGGGAGGCAGCAGTGAAGAGGCAGGAGAGAGCGGACAAGGGCAGACAGGTCCTCGCTTTCACACCATTAACACACACACAAACAAACACACACATATATACAGTACATACATACACACACACACACACAAACTGCACAGCCTGGAACAGCATGTTTATCTTTCACATTCTGCAGCAAACAAACCATGTGACGTATTCTTAACCCACAGTGCATTAGTGCTTATTAGGGCCTCAAGGTGTGTGAGTGTCTTATTAGGAAAATTCAGTTTCACTCAAGGTCTCAGCACTGCGGTTGCAGACCACTGGCCATTGATTATTCATAGAGTCTGTGATTGGGTCCATTAATGCAAGATTAGGGAGGGAACCGATGCTCATTTTGTGCATGTGTGTATGCGTGTGTGATAGAGGATGTTTATATGGAGAGGAGTGAGTTGAATTGCAATGAATTCACGGTTTTGTTTTTGTTCATCAATGTGGAACAGTATATAGGTACAGTATATAAACACAAGTGTCTGTGTATGAGGAGGCCTATTTACTTATTAGCAGAGGCAGAAGAGTTCAGGTTAATAGTATCAGGTGTTAGGCCACGGCAAAGCCAAAGCAGCCCAGTGCCTTTGTTTAAATATGAGCAAAAGGATTGGAACAATAAAAGAGAATATCATAAGCTCCATCATTTGGCACATACTGTAAGATTTCCACCTAATAGCATTTGTTCTTCAATTGAAACTTAATCTGGGTAAATGGTGCTTAAATGTTTAAATCACATTTACAGGCTGTCAACTGATGTGATGTTCTTCACATGGTCACCCTTCGTTTGAATGAAAATAAATTGACGGCAAATGAGAAAGGATTTAGCTAAAACGGGTTGAGGAGACCTATTGGACCGTAGCTCCCCCAAGTGGCCACTTTGAGCAACGATAGACGCTTTAAGTGGGAATGTGGAAAAGCACACTCACGAAACGAGCTCTGATACTTCTCATGAGGACAAGTGAGATGATTTACAGTAAATTGTCTGGGATCTCCGCTGAGAAAGAGGTCACTGTTTAGTTTAGTTTATTTGAGGTTCCCCATTAGAAGCACATGGGTATACCTCTCGTCTTCATGGGGTCCTGGACATACAAATAATATACAGACACGAAATTAAGAATAGGCCATCCGGGGTTCGCCTCTCCAGCTCTATTTTCACAGGCGTTAGCATAATGATCATTAACATAATCATAATTATGACAAAGAGGAGACTGCTGTGGTATTTGTCCGACAAGAGCTTAAATGCTGTGTGGTATACATTCAGAATAGACCTGAAAAATAATTCTGAATCAGTTTATTTATTTCGATTAATAGGTTTCTGTGTGATAAAAGTATAATTTTATAGAAATAAATAATATCCACATGCTGAGAGGAAAATTGCCTATTTATTTAAAAAAATTAACCAGGTTTGTATTGTTGGTTGATTTGCATAAGAGCATTTCAGAATTTGTAACAGTAAAAGTAGAATATTAAACTCAGATAGAAAAGAAAAAAACGAGACCGGGCAGTAGTGTGTTGCGTCTCTGGCTATATAATGAAGCTGCCATGTACTGTTGTGTGCACTGTATTGATGGAAATATAGAGGCAAGATTGCTACATAAACACAGAAGTTTGAGGAATATGAAGAACAATAAAAGGACAAGAATAAACAAATAAATGTGAAAATAAAATAAAGAATAATCATAGAATTACAGAAATCATCATGTATTAAATTAATACCTTATGTATTGATTTGTACTTTGTACTATCATTTATTGTCCTTTAAAGCCCCCAAAATAAAAATAAGTCTACGAGATTGGCTAATTGCTATCAATGCAATGTAATCATCAGTTTATTGATGATTGAATGACATAAATAAATAAAAGGTAGAAATGCAGAAATATAATAATGCAAAAATGTGATAATTTCTCACATTCATCAAGGCACAGAGTTTTATTCATGCTTTGTCTCCAACCATCTTGTTTACTGTGACTCATTATTTGCAGGAGCTGCCCCAGAAATCAATCAACCATCTCCCACTTGCTCAAAATGTGGCAGCCAGAGTTCTTACAAAAACTCAAAAGTATTATTCCCAATCTTGCCTCATTGCGCTGGCTACATGTCACGCTCAGAATTGATTCACATTTTATTGCTAGTTTTTAAATCTCTTAGCGGCATTACCCCCTCTTAAACCTTCTTATCCAGTAGATATCTGCTCCTAATCTCAGATCTGCAGGTCTACTGTTGCTTTTGGTTCCCAGGGTGAGGTGTCACACAGAGGGCAGTGGAGCTTCAGCTGTAAGGGCTCCATGAGTATGGAATAACCTTCCACTGGGGATCAGACAAGCTTCCTCTTTGTTCTCTTTTATAGACACATTTTTATCTAGATTTCTTATGTCTTTATGTATGTAATCTTTCCGTTTCTGTTTTTGAGAAGAACTTCGTAACCTTCTTTTTCAAAAGCCCCATTGTATTATCATAGAACAACCTTTTTGATCATCAAACTGTCCGTTTTTTGTGTATTGGTATATTTATTTGTGCTTATGTCATTTTTGACCCTTCTCATATCTGAACCTGTGCTGAGTGATTATTTCTAATCTTCACATGTTCTGTGTTATCGATGAATTACAGGTAATAACAAATCACATCCGTGGTCGTTTACCTGTCGTGACGTCATGCTGTCCGCGGTGCTGAAGCGGTGACGTCGCGGGCGCCGCTCGTCACGCATCCTCTCCTCTTCTGCCATTTCTGTCCCTGCTACTGGCTAACCTGCTAACCGAGGGGGTCTCCATCAGCCGGAGGCGGGGGAAGACTGCGAGGCAGCGGAGAGAGGCAGTCACCGTACAGACCCGAACCTTCCCCGCAGAACCGGGGGGCTCTTCCGCTCAGTGCACTGCTTCCAGAGAGGCGACAGCCATGTCCGATTTCGACAGCAACCCGTTCGCGGACCCGGACTTCAGCAACCCCTTCCAGGTAGCCAGCCTAGCTAACCGGCTTGGAAACCCATTGAGGCCGGTTAGCATCCCGGCTAACTGTCTTGGCTAGTAGCTCGATAGCTAGCTAGCGGCTTGCTAAGCACACTCCATGTTATGTATCTCGTCACTCACACATTCTATGACTGTCGACTGACTCTCTAACACACTGGGGGCGCTTTGTTTCTCACGTTGTGTTAACGCATATTAACCTAAAGACACCTGATGCTTGCTAGCTAGCTGCTAGCATCAGACAGGTACATTGTGTGTTTGTACATGTCGCTGGGACGCAGGAGGTTTAAACTCCTTATCGTTGGAGAGGTGCTGCAGCATTGGTTTGGTTTCCTTTGCAGGGATTGGTCGCACTGTGCTCGGACACGTAGCACAACACACTGAAGCCTCCCTGCTCATCGTTAGACCATCGCCCTTCCACGTTCAATGATGGGGTGGCAAATATCATGTCTGTTTGTGCAACTACAGTCAGTCCCTGTGTTACACATGATGCACAGAGGTGTGTGTGTTCTCCTTTGTGAGCTGCCTTACCTTCCACCTCTTGTTTCCATCACTGTGGCAGACATCAGAACAACTGCTCACAGGTGAATCAGCTGTTGAGTTCCTCCCCCTCAATTTGAGGGTGTGCTCATAGGTGGGTGGGGTTAAAATGAAAGAGTTTGGGTTCTTCATGTCACGTGGTTGTTCGCCTCCAGCTCAAAACTGGTTTGAGTATAACACAAACACACACATCCAGAAAAACTATATTTTCGAAAGTTTGTGCTGGAACAATAAAACATCACAAAGCTTCCCTTAAAGGATTTACGTGCCGGTGATGTTTTGAGCACAAAGATGTTCCTCAGATTTCCTCCCAAGTAGTTAGAATCTGATTCTTCTGTGCAAAGTAAAGACTACTTCCAATATAATATAACGCATTGCATGCCCACCCTGCTCCCTGTTCACACCGTTGTCAACAAATCAATGATAACTGATCCGACCCAGTGATTGTGGTCAGCTGTGGTTCTTCGTATAAGCTGTTGGTCAGGAAAAAAAACAATCAGCTAAAAAAATAAGTTTTGGATTTGGTAGTTGTAGTGTTGACCTCCCTGAACCCTTCTCTGTCCCGTAGGATCCCTCTGTGACACAGGTGACCCGGTCTGCCCCTCCTGGTGGTCTGGAGGAATATAACCCCTTCACAGACGGCAGAACGGTCAGCTTGCATGTGTTTGTGTGCTTCTGAGACAATTACCTAATTGTTCTATTTCCACAACCCTATTTCTCTCTTCCTCCACCTCTCAGTCACAGAGGATTTACAGTTACGATTCAGTGTCTGTCTTTTGTTTGCATAAATATTAACATAGCAGGTCTTTGCTGGTTTACAGGCAGCCCCTGGAAATGCCCCCAAATCGACTCCTGCCCCTGCCCAGAACACACAACCTGCCATCATGAAGCCCACAGAAGAGCCACCGGCTTATTCACAGCACCAGACTCAGGTACTACACACAAAACATACTTGTATAGATGGAATTGCTTCTATTTAACTTTTAACTTTTACTCTTCCAGCCTAGTTAAACTTCATATGCTCTTAGCATTTTGATTCACTACATTGTAGTACTATACTATACTTTGCGTCTGGTTCACCTTTCTTCCATCTTTCGTTTATATAATCATCTTTTCTCTGATGGCCCAGCCGAGGCGTAATGAGGTACTGTCTGTCATCTGGTGTCTCCTGCACCCCTTCCTGTCCCTGTCTTGAATAGTGTGAATCCATCTGAAGCCTACTCCCCACCTGTAGCTTTCCCTTTGCAGTAGAATTTTAGAGCCAGTTTCTTACTAACTGAAGAAGACAAGTGAGTTGACAGCAGGAGCTGATTGCGTTTCCAACCCTAACCCCCTCTTTTCCTTCTCAAACTAACACGCCCAAGTTTACCTGAGTGGAAAATATCTTTCATTACTCCCCTTATTGGATATCATAACTCCTGTCAGATGCTGTGCAGTGAATTTCAAGTGCCTTTCTGTGTCTTTGTTAGGACCAGGCACGTGTTCAGGCTGAGTTGTTGAGAAGGCAGGAGGAGTTAGAGAAGAAAGCAGCGGAGCTTGATCGTCGCGAGAAAGAGTTGCAGTCCCACGGAGCCGCGGGAGGTCAGTCAGTCAGACCTTCAATCCTCCACTTCATGCACCCACTCAGCTCACATTAACTTTCTGAGAATGAGTGGTCTTTACAGATTAATCTGAGACTAATGACCATGTGGACAAGACTCAAAAAGTACATGTGTTGACACAGTATTCAGTTTGTGATATTTTGCCGTTTACAGTATGTGGCCGTGGGTCCTTATCTCTCATTTTATTATGTGGGTTAACTAAACCAAAATGTGTTAGTGTCCAGCAGGGAAAGTGGTACGATGAGGTCTGAAAACACTGTATCAATATATTGATACAGTGTTTAAAATATATTTGAACTTTCTGCCTTGTGGCCCTATGTCAGAAAGAATCTAGAAACAGGGAAAAGCTGATCAGGAAAGGAATGCTAACATCGGGTTTGAGACAAATTTAGAGTAGGTTGTTTTCCTTTAAAAGATCATAATTAGTGTCATCCAAATATCCAGGGCATTTCCATTTTTATCCAGGTTATTTGCAATAAAACTAAAAGTCCTATTTTTCGGTTCACTCACACCTGACCACCTTTTTCTTTTATTTTTACTAAAAGCAAGAAAGTTTCAGTCATTTGTTTCAACACTTGCACACACACTTGATATTAGTATGCTTCATAGTATATTAACCAATGTGTTAACTTCTGATACTATAACTCAAAACACATCATCCAAACACTGTGTCCTTTCTCCTCACAGGGCGAAAGAACAACTGGCCTCCACTGCCACAGAAGTTCCCTGTCGGCCCATGTTTCTACCATGATATCGCTGTGGACATTCCTGTAGAGTTCCAGAAGACAGTCAAGATCATGTACAACCTTTGGATCTGTAAGTGGATCATTATGGAGACTCCTTCTCCTCACTCTCAGGGTTGCTTCTCAAACTGAAGCACAAGGCGGTGGTGCAGAAGCACTTCATCTGAGGGCAGATCAACTTTTTCATACAGGAGCAGACAAACAAGTGGATTACCATGAAACACATTTGTCTGCTTTTTTATCAAATTATGAGAAGAAAAGGGGATTTTTGTTAATTTCTATAATTATAATTCACTGTAATCTTTTACTCTAATGACACTAAATATGTCCATGTTGTTCCAGTCCATGCAGGCACACTCTTTGTGAACATGTTCGGCTGCCTGGCCTGGTTCTGTGTGGATGCGTCCCGTGGGGTAGATTTTGGCCTGGCGATGCTCTGGTTCCTGCTGTTCACCCCCTGTTCTTTCGTCTGCTGGTACAGACCGCTCTACGGGGCTTTCAGGTAAGCAAATGGACAGTTACACTGCCTTGTGCGACAGTAGAAAGAAACACACATACACACACACAACTCTGTAGACAAACATGTGTCTGGCATCACCAAACACATTAAAACAGGTCCGGATCCCTGCAGTTCCTTTTTGTTTTACATGGGTTTGTCATATCAACAAATGCAGAAATTCAGTTGTTCTTTTCTTCCTTTAGAGAAAATCAACTGTCCACTTTGTTATTTATGATAACTTCACGATAGCAGATCCATTTTAGTTTCAAATTGAGTTGGTTGTGATTGGTCCTCAAAGTTTCAGGACTGAGGGAATCAGTCTGAACAGAAGAGGGGGCCAGACCCATACGAAACATGAGTGAACATAAGCTCACTGGTTGGTCAGGCTTTCAGGCTTGCTCTTCTAGGTATGAAGAAGAGTGGTCAGTTGACTTTGAAAAGGCAGTTAGTCCTTGATGTAGTAAAGGTCATTATCCTCCTCTCAATCTCTAACTCCACACTAAGCAACACCAGAGAATTAGTTTCTGTACAGGAAGATAGTGTAATGTAAAGTCAAGGGTAAAGACTTTCACTGCTGAGGATGGTAGCGGGGTAACTGATGTTTATTAGTGACACAGTCAAAGAAACGTCTTATTGTCTCTCACTAATCTTGTTTTCTCTCTCCCACCACAGGAGTGACAGCTCGTTCCGCTTCTTTGTCTTCTTCTTCGTGTACATCTGTCAGTTTGGAGTTCACGTCCTGCAAACTATCGGCATCACCGGCTGGGGAACATGGTCAGTATTTGGTCGGGTTTTTCCTCCTTCTTTTTTTCTGTGGAGTGTGTGCTGAAGTTTCTTTACATTTGTTTTGTTTTTTTCTTCCAGTGGCTGGATTACAGCTTTAACTGGTCTTAACGCCAGCATCCCAGTGGGGATCATCATGTTACTGATCTCAGCTCTGTTCACTGCACTGTCCGTGGGCTCGCTCATCATGTTTAAAAAGGTAACACGATCACAGATCACTCCAGCGTGACAGCAGACTTGGTTAATTCACTCAGCCACAAATGTGAGAAAGTGAAATCCAGATGTAAAAACAGGTTAATGATGAGAGCTCGACCGATATGGATTTTTTTGTGGGAAGACGCTTATACCTATAAAGGATTTCCAGTACCTATATATCGGCAACATATGTCTATTCTTTTTTAAATTGGCATTGATTCCTATGATGTCGATATCAAACCCTTGTCACAATCGAGGCGAATGTTTAATCATAAACTCTATTATAAGTAGCTGTAAATGAAAAGAATACAATCAAATATATAGTCCGTACATGAAGAAAATACGAGAATTTCTTTTTTATATATCTTTTCTGTAAAATGTAGGTTTTCCTTTGTAAACACAAATATCTATATATCCATGAAAGGCTCTTATCAGCCAATTTAGTCGGGCAGCTAATACAATCTTTTCTTTTAATGATTCATATTATTTGTAGGCTATCAATAACTATATACAGAACATTGTCTGAACATTTGAGAGTCAGAGTTTGTTCTCTGACCAACGTCCTTGATTCCAGCTTATCTTCTCCTCCACTCTTTCCAGGTGCACGCACTCTATCGGACCACCGGGGCCAGTTTTGAAAAGGCTCAGCAAGAGTTTGCGACTGGAGTCATGACCAACAAGACGGTTCAGACGGCAGCCGCCAATGCTGCTGCTAACGCTGCAACCAACGCCGCTCGTGGGGCCTTTAAACCTCATCCATAAACCGACACACACACACACACAGACACACACACGCTTACACACAGTGACAAGGTGGAGATGCACAGCTCTGGCCCTGCTGGTTCTCAGATCAAATTGATTTTAAATTTATGAAAGTTGCAATGCTACAGTTGCCCTGCACACGTTGCTAAAGAAAAGTGTAACGTAAATAACAGACAAGTGTCCAGAGCTGTTCATCTTCTTATTTCAGTGAAAACTCCTCTACATCAGCCCTGTCTGCTTTTCAGTCAGGCTGCTCACATCCCTTTGAAACATCCACGTACTGACTCAAGGTGTGTACTGAGTGGGTGGGATTTTCCATCTCACTCTCTCATCTCACTCCTCTTCCTGCTCCTCTGTCCTCCTCTGTCTGCTGATGATAGTTCATCTGGACATGACAGTTCTAGCATTCCCTTATTTTTGTCATGGTGACGACGTCTAAACAGCTTCCTGCCTGGTGATTGGTTAATACAGCAGAGAGTCATGGAAAGTGATAATCCCCTCATGGTGTTTTGCACATTATTCAGTTTTACTTGGCCAGATACTGAAAGTACAGTATATGTTGGATTGGCTGCAGCTGCGTGTGAATGTTTACTTCACTTGAAAGGAGAAAATTGTGGCTTTTCATGATCACTCCGGTGCTTGAACATGAAGGTATGAAATTTGAATCTTACCTTTTACTCTCTCAGTTCTTCATCTCTTAGACAATACCATTCTGGTTATGGTAGAACCTTATTCTTATAAGTAGGAGTTGGTCTGTATGTCCTTCCTTAAGGACCTGCCCCCAACAGAGCTCCAGTGATACCTGTCTGGTGAACTCTTTCCTTTCTGTCCGATTTTCTTTGACTGGCGGGGGGGGGGATCTCTGGTGCTAATTAAGATCTGACAGCATGGAAACGACGTGCCTGTCAAGCACCGTGAAGGTAGAAGTCCCTCGCTCCGCTATTGGCTGGATCAGGAGAACGTCTACTTGTGTTTTTCCCATCAGTTCCTGTGAGAAGCGAGCTGCAGAGTTATGTCCCAGTGGCTGTTTGACTGATTGACAACGTTTGGAACTAATGTTGGAGACGCACTGAACACCCAGGTCAGTGGAGGTCACCAGTTCTCACCACAAACATTCAGCCCGGTGCTGTCATGCACTAAAAGGGGGGAGATCACCTGAGGAATAATTGCGTTTCCTTTTACGTGTGCATAGCATTAATCGTGTGGCTCCTCCTTCTCAGTTGTTTCTCCAGACCTTCACACTAACGGCGCTGTGAGTCTGGAGAGCTGCTCAGTCGTGGCCTCCTGTTGAAAAGGACGCACAATAACGTTCATAGTGATAACTGAGATGAGGGACCTGGCTTTTCCCACTGAACCCGACCTGGACAGTGATGAAGCTAATCTTTTCCTTTTCCTGAGATTATCCTAAATACACAAACCAGTAAAACCACTGATACTGATATGTCCACTAACAGTCTGTTTGCATTTCTACAGACACAGCCAGTCCACTGATTTTCCCATCAGTACTGGCCTCAGAAGTTTCTCAGCCCTTAAGAACATTAGGATAAGAGAGAACTGGACGTGACACAGTGATATCACTAAGATGTGTTAATTTATATACAATAATAACAGTGTTATTCAGCACTAAGTTGTAGAGACTACTGCCATTGAAGTGAAGAATGGTTGCGGGATACACAAGTGTGTCTCTCATCGTCGTGGTGAGTGTGAGGCGTACATGATCGATGACTGGTGACTGGTGCTGTTGTTACCACATTGCAGTTGTGCAGCTTAAGATCAATAACTCGTCAAGACAAAGCAAGAAAACATCTAGGCAGCATTTTGTGTTTGATATATCTTTGTTTTAAACTCATTGCACATTTCTTGTTTTGCGTTAAACTTAGTGCAAAAGACAAAACATGTTTTTATTTATGGTGTAATTTAAGTTGTTCGCATTTCAGTCGTGTTTTGGTTAGATTTTACATTATGTATTATGTTTGTTTGTGTGTGTTTTTTTGTATCACCGTAGCATAAGCTAGATAGTGTTTAACGACCTTGCAACTTGATCCTGAAGGAGTTGTGCTCGTGTGGATGAGGATGTGTGTATGACTGGTTTGACAGAAAGAAGAAATCTCCCTCAAGTGTTATTCTAATTCCTGAAAAGCTGTGAGAGATCAACCAAATGTCCATTTAGATTTGTTTTTTGAAATCTCTGTTTGTGACGTGCTCCCTTGCCATGTATTACTTTGAGGTATTAACACAACTTATCTTTGCTACACACATGATTTCCATGTATCTATAGTTTTAAGCGGTTGTTAAATGAAGCCATTGCCTATGTGGGTGAGTAGTTGATGTATTTGGCGAGCTGGTCCGCAGTACAGAACGTGTTTGACGTTTGCTGACACATTCATTCACTGAATCAGAGAAGAAACTCATTCGAAAGGGACACTTGTATATTTTGTAAAGTTGAAAATTTGATCCCCGTTATCAGTCACATGTAAAAAGAAAAACGTAATGCACTCTCGTCTGGCCTTTGTCGCATGTGAAATAGTTTGAGTTTTGTATATTTATGGTATTAACATGAAATAAAATTTCAAAGAAATGTTTGTGGATTTATTTTCATAAAAAACTCAAATCAAGGCTTGCAATTTCAACAATCAAAAGATAAACAATATCAATAATTTTTGCATTGAAAGTTTCACAAATAGCAATATATCAAAGGTTGAATACATATTGATATATTGCTCCAAAAGCTCCAAAAGAAAACGTTTCATTTACAGTGTTTTTCACTGATATTACATTTTTATCTTGATATCATTTTTGGCCATAACACCCAGCCGTATGTTCTCTGATGCTACCTTAGTTCTTAAATAGATTTAAACAGTTTTAAGAGGATTTATGAATTAAAACAACAAAAAAAATGGCTGAAACTTATCTAGTAACACTGAGAAGTAAACACCAATGTTTCCCAACCAAACTTCCATCTTTTAGTGTCAGTTCAGAATAACTAAGCCATAGTAGTAGAAACTTAGAACAGTGATTGTAGAGTACGAGGTTAACATCCGCTTTCACCACGTTAAAGAAACTTAACCAGGGTTCGTTGTGTTCTTCCTTGAGTCATGACAATCGACAATAGTTTTTGTGTAAATCCTGCTGAGACAAACATAGGAAACACAGAAATGAAGACACAATCTCCTCGGTGGAGTTAAAGAAGACACACACTCACCACACATGTACAGGAGGAGGCCTGGTTTATTTGAGTACAGACTGCGTCTCTAATCACACACATCAACCTCTCGTGAATGAAGCGTCACACAACGTTCAACAGATGCCGTCAATCTTTTGTTAATGTAACAAAAACAGCGGACAATCATTAAAACATAGAGAAATGCTTCTCGATACAAAACCATGTCGTGATTTCAGCCAAACACTACTACAGTTCAATTATTGCACATCTCATCTACAATGGAGAAAAAGCACAGCATCCTTTGAATCATATTAGATCTACAGCGACTTGTGTAGCAGTGTGAAATGAGCTCAGGGGTTAAGTGCAAAAGCACGACATCAGGTGCTAATAGGGACCAGGAATGCTCTGAATCTCCCAAACTAAGGAGGTCTGCTCTGAATCTCCCATGAGCCACTGGGAGTTTTTTCGCCTTCATCCATATCAAAGGCTTTTTGAATTTTCTCCCACTGCTTCGTGTCTCCGATCTCTTTCCAGAGCCAGATCTTGTCTTGAGTGGTTCTCTTCACGTCAGGTAGCTCGTGATAAGCTGTGGTGCAGTCGGCTTTATCTTGCTGAGAGCAAACCCCCCCCATCCCACCCCCCCACGCCTGTTAAAGCTCACCACAGTGAAACATATGGAAAGTCTCCGCACACACTCGGACAGTTATTAAGCTACGATAGAGCCACGAAAAATCCATTTAAGCGAAGGAACGTCTTTTTGAAGTCAGCAGAGCCCTTAAATCTCACTGTCCTGCTGAGCCGCAGAATCAGAGCATTTGGACGTTTAGAAACCTCAACAGTTAACGCCTATCACACACACACACACACACACGCACAAAGACACACACACATTGTTGGGCTTTTTACTTTCGTGGGCACATCTGCTAGTATTCAGTGGTTTGTTGAGGTTTGCAGGTGAACCGTGTAAATTAACATTTTAATGACATTTACAGTCCTACACACTGTTTCACTGGCAGCAGCGTTGAACCTGTCCACAACAACACACACATATCTCCTGCTATCCTAGTACAGTGGTTTATTTACGGCAAGAATTATTACAAAAATAAACAGTATCTTGGTAAAAAATAAACCACAAAGAGAAAAAAAAAGAATAGGTGTATGGATGACACCTTTCTTGGCCTCAGGTGGGCTTCAGCAAGTGAGTACACCACCTAATGTTTTAAAAAGCTGTTACAAAGCCCTTTATCTTTTCATGAAGAAAATCCCAACGTCCCTGGAGGCTCAGAGCAGGCATATCAGGCTCTTCCCCTCCTCGATCTCCTCCTGAACCTTATCGCTGGAGGTGGCGACCTCGGCCTGCGCGGACAGAACAGAGCACAGGAAGGTCCCCAGCGTTCCTCCTATCGCCGCGTAGAACGCCCAACCGAGCGAGCATAGAGCCGGCCTGAAGGGCGAGGCATCGGGGCCACAGTAGCCGAGGACCTTCTCTGAACCCCAGCCGGCAGGGTACAGCATGAGGCCCACCATCAGCAGCAGGCCTGGAGGGGAGAGGAGATGAGAGGAGAGGAGGACATAAAGGGGGTTCAGTCACATTCGTGTAAACACTGCGACTGAAAGTACAAACAGATCCTGGTGCAGCCGGTGGTGACTCAGCTTTTTCAGGCAACAAACGTTTGATTTGTGATGAGAGGAGCTTGAGGACCCAGTTTGAACGGCCCCTACAGTGATGTCACACAATGACAGATGACCCAGTCCAGCCCAACACACCTGTGGGAGCTTATTGTTGAGAGAAACATGCAGAGAGACGCCCCAATTAGGGAACATGTAATGGAACGCCCGTCGACTTTGCCAACTTGTAAAACTCAAGATCCTTCACCTCGTAAAACCTGCAGGAAAATTCCCTTGAGGTTATGTGGCAAAACTAAACAGAAAAAACAGTGATGTGCCTGCAGAGACGTGTAAACACGATAGACCATATGGCAAAACGAGACTCGACAACATATGAGATTTAGTTTAAGTTCCTGAGTTTGTCACTCGCAGATAATGCAGTTTACAGGATGCAAATATAAAAGAACATACATTTAATTTAGTTTATTTTCAGAGGGAACTGTTATATATATAAAATACAAATGTTGCACCTTGTTTGCTCTTAAAGCTAAGGTTGGTAAATTTGGGGAAAAGCAGGCAATAACCGGTACAATCCACCTCCTCCCATTGGCCCCCTCGTCAAAGCTACGCCCCCAAAACACATGACCGTCGACTGCCTGACAACGGTTACTGTTGACAGGTGCGCCAACAAATCATTTCAGATCTAAGTGCTGGGAGATACCAGATCTTTTCTTTTCTTTTGCTGGGAAATAACACTTTTTTATTTCCCAGCAAAAGAAAAGAATTTTTGTAACATCTCTCTTACTCTCTTTTCCTTCAAAGTTTGCTCAAATAAAAGACATTACAACTGGACTGGAATAGATTTCACAGTTTGTGTAGAAGATCCATCGACTCACACTGAGTCACATATCTCACCTGCTATGGCCTGGAGCAGCCCACAGATGTTGAATATGCTCTTCTTCAGGATGCTCTGAAAACACAAGCTGAAGATGGAGATGCAGGCCACGCAGCCCAGCACCAACGTCCCAGCGGCCAGAAACACCATGGCAGCCTTCCAGAAGCCACTGGCCACCTCCCCGAAGGTCCAGGCGTACGGCCCGCAGCTCACCCCCACTCCCCGTGCCCCGACCTGCAGGCAGCGGCTGTAGAGGCCGAGCGACGGCCGGTACTCCCCGGGATCCGCCCCCGCATTACTCACATCGGAGTCCGAGCGGGGGAATCCCAGCAGCCAATCAGGACTCATGAAGGCGATGAGCTCAGCGAAGGCCACCACGATGCTGAGCAGTGTCCAGAGCATGGAGCGGCACGTTACAATGACATGGCACATGACGCTTGCCCCTCTTGGAACGGTAACAACCGGTGAATGAGAAAAAGAAAAGTTGAAAGTCTGTTACAGCTCCTCAGAAGGGACGGAAATTCCTTTCCTTCCACGGAGAGAGAGGTCCAGTAGGTTCCCTGTTCAGATCCAGATGGGCTGCTGATCTTATCCTCTCCCAGCAGATGTTTTCCCTCCTCCAGCGATTCTTCTTTCTTCTTCTTCGCTGTGTCCCTCTCCCTGTGTGACGCGAGGTTCAGCCCTGGTCATCCCAAACAGCTACAAGGCACCGAAGCAGCTCCCCTCAGCCATGGCTTCATCTGAACAGGAGGAGACCTGTAGAGACACATGATGAGGGTCAGAGACACAAAGAGACTCTAGCCATAAGAACTGGGAGTAACTACTGTGTATGATCGACCACTCTCATTTCCCATCAGCTATGAATCATCCAGCCCCCTTGGGTTTGGTGGACACCCCTCTGAACGGCCACTTGTCCAACTATAACAAACTCATCCTCAACCAAGATTCTTCCCACAACGTGCTACTTAAAATTCACTAATAGCTGTGAGTGCAGCATGAGCCACACTTCCAGATGTCTGATGTTCCAACAGTCCCAGTGACTCACACACACACACACACACAAACATACACACACACGACTGCTTGAGATGCCAAAGTTTATACTGTCGTCATTTTCCTGGTGATTACTGGGTCTTTGTGCGTTTGATTTTATCTGTAAAATGACAGGAGCGTGTGTGTTTTGCCGCTGAGCAGCTGTCAACACAGATCAGCGCAGAGCTCTGTTACAGCACGCCACATTTGACAGTAACACACAGCACTGCATGCCGGATCCTGACGGCTGTGGCAAGCACACACACGACATCTGGGCAGAGCGGCGTCATCCAGTTCACTGTTTCACTGCCGAGATAACAGTCTGAATACGTGAGATAAATGACAGGGAGTGGTTACTGGCTGTACTGGGACAATCTTTCTTGTTGTTTTTGACGCTGCAGTAAAATATTTTGTTATTCAACAGATTTTAAACTTGATTACAAATCCATAACAGATGATACATTCGGAGCAATCCTCCCAATCAAGTGTGTGTGTATGTGTGTGTCAGTGTACAAGTGTGTTTGTGTTCGAGCAAAGTGTGTATACGTCCCAATCAAAGTGGGGGTGATACTGTTGCTATGTTATGATTTAGTTGCCGGGACAACACTGGCCTGGATACAGCTGTGAGCGACGAGGTTTCTCAGGACGTCAGCTCTTTCTAACTCATCTCTGATGGTATCGGAATGAATATTAATACCGGAAACAGCTCTTATATATATATTTTTAAAATCCAATACTTCTTTTATTAAAGTGAGTTTGTTTTCTGATCAAGAATACACAAAAACGACTAAATGATTCACTACCAAACTTAGTGGAAGGATGAAGTTTGGGTAAAGGAAAAGATGATTCAATTTTGGGGCAGATTCAGATCACGGGTTTGGTTCCAGTAATGTTTTTCATCCTATTTATCATTTCATTTTATTTATTTTTACCTTTTAACTGAAAAAAATAATCATATTTATTGATCTGATGTTTGTATTTTGATGCAGCTTGTTTGAAGTTAAGGGGACTGTTGGGCCTTGAGGAGGACAGAGGTGTGTGAGTGCCAGTTTTTAGAAAGACATACAGCAGTTTATATATTTAAATATAACTCTTAACTATTGTTATTAACCTCCTTTGTTCTAAGGTGTGAGCAGGTATCTCAAAATCTGATGTGAGTGAGAACTACGTTTTTTTGTATTTTGGGTGAAGCGACTTATCGCTTCACTTTATCACTTCAATTAAAAAGGAGGCGTATTATTACAAAAGCAATACAACTGATAAGTGTGGGCTGTTCTATTAAATTATCAACCCTAATTCTTGGTGTATGTGTCACTTCGGTGGTGATGAGAAGTTCACTCTTGTTGCCCTGAGGGGAATGACTGTGGTGTTAGGTTGCACATAACCTCGCCGCCAGGAAGGTAGATCATCCCTCCACATCTGTAAGGAATGAACACTGATGCTGTACATCGTCAGATATGATCTGGAGTCAGTTCAAGGCAAAAAAAAAGCTTCAGACATTTCTCAGGCGACAAAATAAGTATTATCTCACTCAGCTAAAAGAGGTCGACTGGAAACCAGCAGAACTGGGTCATGATAATAAAGTCGAGAGGCGTGACAGCATCTGAGGAGCAGGTATGGGATTTGCAACACTTGGAATGCGGGTGTGATTTAGTTCAGCTGGATCCTGTGTGTCCTTCAGGTCACGGTTGTGTTTTCATTCTGTTCTGTTGCAGGGTTTTTTCCCACCAGTATAGAGAAATGTGTGTGTCTGTGCACGGCTTTGCTTTGTCTCCAGTGTGACAGCGATGTCTATCTGTAACCTCCACGTTCTCCTCATTCCCTCCACTGAAGAATTTCAGGGGCACATGCATGGCTGACATTTTTGCTTTCGTCTCATTCTACATTTTTTGCATCCTAATTAGAGATTACACAAACCCTCAGCCACAACACACAGTCTGCATATAATAACCCACCTTGACGACACACTGAGAGAGGTGTGTTTCAGCAGATCTGAGTGGAGTCACAGCATAAAGGAGCCGCAGCAATTTGACTATTAATTATCGGCCAAAAACGAGAAGGAAATGGCCGCAACAAACGGGAAGTGAGCAGGAAGCTTCAGTGTCTGTCTGACAGCTTCGGAGGCATATTCAAGCAATAAGAGGACGATCTCCCAAGATGTCTCACTTCAATGTAAACCGTCATCCCTCGCTCAGGTTTACACACAATGCATCAAAGTAATGTCTGAAGAAACATGTTGTCATCTGAGAATCTACGTCCAGTGGTTTTATTGTAGGGAGAAGGCAGAGAACTAAATAATCAGGTGTCTGAAGTGTGTTTATGTGTTTGGAGACAGTTTGGGGAGTTTCCCTTTTCTATTATAGTCCTTGAGTTTGTTCGCGACCATGGCCGTACTTATTGTTATCACAGTTTCCATTCTGCCAGTGCTGTCCTCCCTAAGCCGGATTCGTGTTTTAGCATTATGTAAAGCTTCAGTTACAAAAGGGTAGTAGAAATGTAGGTTTTTAAATGTGTGTGCAACCTGAATCAATAATCTTTTGAGCTTGCACACAGCATCTCTGCACCATAGACTGTGTTGAATATACTCAATGCATGTTTGTTTGCATTAGTTTTTGTTTACAGCCACCCAGGCTACAGTTTGAGTCTCTCTGTGCTGGAGTATCTTTTAGTGGAGTCTTGTGCTTGCAGCTGATTATAGTTGGTCCAGTCCCGGGCACGGTGCTCCTGTCTGTTAAGACTACAATGCCCACAAATTAGCAGCTCTGCCTCCTGAAACGACAGGGATGGAGCCTAAACATGCAGCCGGCAGGCACCATGAGTGATCTGCCCCCTGCACTTACAGGAAATCTGCTCACTTATACCTCATCGTGGTTCTCTGTAGTCTCACTGAAAGACTGCAGCCAGAGAGAGATGGAAACTGGAGGAGGCTTCAGAGGGGGAGAGAGAATTAGTAGAGTACTCAGAGGAAGTATCTAGTAGAGAAAGAATTTTCATGACAGAAAATGTTAAAGGTTGGGTTGTTGAGTTGTTCCTGAAACACTGTTTATCTTAAGAGAAATCCTTTTCGGGTCCCGATAGCTATAAATTAATAAGGTCATCTTAAAATTAATCTGAGGGGGGGCCATAATAATTCCCATTCCCTCTGGCCATGGATATCAACGTTTAGATTATCTGTTTGGTGACGTAATGCATTTGATCATCATAAGTTTCACTAATCAAGTTGTAATTTGTATGTGTGTGTGTTTGCATGCATGAGTGTCCTGCCTGTGTGTGTGTGTGTTGAAGTGTCATTGAGCGGGCATAAAGGTCACTACATCCTGAAACTGATGAATACTTTCCGCTTGTTTGCTGGTTGTTCTGGGAATGTGCTTGAACAGCATTTTCCTGGCAGGGTCAAGATTTTTCTCTTTGTTCGTGTGAGAGCCGAGCGAAGAGTATTTCACACTTCACGGCACATCAGACGCTCCGGGTTATGACTTATTCATGAACCAACGATCGGGACGCCGTGGGTGAGAGGATCCCGGCCTCCCAGTTGCTTTTGATAGATATGCATCTTCAGATCTGTGTTACCGCAGCTCTCCGTGCGCCTGTGGATTCCCCGTCTTAGATATGTATCGACACCAAAACTGACAGATCCTGGAGTCATGTGCTTCTTTCATGCGACGCTGGGTTTGATGGATGATATTGTTGATTCGCCACAGGATGAAAGCTGATCAGCGGTAATGTGGTTCTAACCTGGACCTGCTGGTTCCCACACTGCTCGGCCGTCCTGACAGAAACCAAGCTTTTCAACTAAGGCTACATCCTCACTACTAAGATTTCATTTAAAACCGCCCAGCTCTGCTTTAGATATATTTTTTGAGCTGCTAAAATGAAGAAGTTTGGCTGTTTGGAAACCCTGACGCAGAGAGACTCTTGGTGATTGGGTCCTTTCGGTCATGACGTGGCCTTCGTTGATTCCCTATCACATGAAACCCTTCCAGAAGAGATTAGCCTTGGATACCAGTGGTGAGCTCAACATGGACAATCAATTACAAGCATTTCTGACCCCGACGTCTTTGCCAACAGCTGTTGTGCAGTTAAATTCTACATTTTACAACAATACAAGTGCTCACATGTGTAGGAGAGATGCTATTATATCAAGCAATCTGTCACAATTCCCATGTCCCGAGGCGGTTTCAGCCCAACATTGCCTCTGCATGCCTTCCTTCACGTGCTCCGTCAGTTGGCTGCTAGTTGGAGCAGAGCGCTGTGTAGTAAATCTGGAGTAATTGGTCTGAGATATCAGCAGCGGTGCTGGTAGCATGCCAAGGTGCTGAGGTAATGAGCGCTGGCCACTGTAGCCTGGTCTGCAGGAGGACAGTGACTGAGGACTGAAGGTGGGTGGTGGAGAGATCTGAAGCACAGTCCACCCAGATGGTTCTACGAAGGGGAGGTTGGGAGTTAAGAGTTTCCAAGAAAAAATTCCATTCATGGACATGATGCTGGCAATGCTCTGGTTTCTTGATAATAGGTTTGAGCTAGTCCAAGTTCAGAAAATGGGTATTTGAGCTGATGGATCACCCACACTGATCAGATGACCCCCTCCCAGCTGATATGGGCTGGGAGACTCCATTAGCTCACAGATCCTGAACCGAAACCTCAAACCAAGGCAATCTGTTCCCTAAGCTGCTGCGCCTGGTCTGGTCTGGTCATGCATCTGAACCAGCTGGGAGGAAGAGCATCAAACCAAAACCACAGAAGAGGCACCATTTCAAGGGCTACAGAGCCAGTCTCTAGTATGAAACCAGTCAGAGTTGGGCAGGACCGAACGTATCCCTCCCTCATAAAAGAATGCAAGCAGCCGAGCTCTAGGTGAAGTGAGAGAAAATGAAGCAATGTAGCTTTTATACTGAACGTACACCAACGACCCACTCAATTTCCCAATCGATCTCCTGTGAACTCGGCAGGAGTCTTCAGTGGTTCATCGAGGATGTGTCAGGACACGGCAGAGGAGATGATGTAAGAGCAGCAGGCAAGCTATAACATCAGCCGGAGCAGAGACACCCATGCCCTGCAGGGTCGACTCAGACAGCTTCATCGCAGCTCATTCATTTGCACCCAGCAGGCAGATTTGAGAAGGTGTAAAAACGAAACCACATTAACCATCAGAGGCTGAGAAACGGCAACACCTCCCCCTCCCAAAAAATGCACAACACACTAAAGAGCTATACGTTATGGCTCCCGGTGATTGTCCCACCTCCACCTCCACCTCCACCTGTAGGGAGGCAAGGATCCACCTGTTTTCACCGCATGATAAAAGTAGAGACAAAGCGGCAAAACACGGAGAACAAGCACAAGTATGAGTTCAGTTTCTCTGGTTTACGTAAAGCTTCTCTCATCCCTGACAAATATTACCAAACAACCTTCACCTTCACCAACTTTTCTTTTTTTTTCGTAAACATCTCCATGTAAGTCGCTGCTCTCTCGCTCTCCGTAAACAGCGAGAGGGAAGAACTGCAAAGAGGAGGAAAACGTTTCCCATGGCCGAGCATTCGCCACACTTAATCACACTCATGGCTGCAGCCAGTGGAGTGATGGCCGCCTTGAAACGCATGTTTAGGGCTCCAGGGTTCGTTTGGATTCATTTTACAGACCCAGATTAAACACGAGCAAACTGTCCATGCTGTAAAACGCCATTAAAATGTTACTCCCCAACTGTGCATGAGAGTGGAGACATGGCAGCGGTCCTAGCTTTCATATACAAGCGGGGGGGCCTGAGGTTTCTGTGACAATAAGAGGCCCCCCCCACCCCACACTCAAACACGTAAAACAACAAGTCAACAGTTAAAAGCCCCTCCGACGGCATGCTGAAACAATACTGACTACTTTACTGACGCACAAACACAAAAACAAATACACATAACTCATAAAGTGTGGAAGGTGCCAGCCTGGGCTCACTCATCCAGGGTGTAATTGCATAAGAAACGCATGACTTCCCCAGAGGAAAGTATAAGCCAGGCTCGTTTGTGTGTGTGTGAGAGAGTGAGTGTGAGTGTGAGTGTGAGTGTGATTGTGAGTGTGAGTGTGAGTGTGAGTGTGAGTGTGAGTGTGAGTGTGAGTGTGAGTGTGAGTGTGAGTGTGAGTGTGAGTGTGAGTGTGAGTGTGAGTGTGTGTGCCAAAGAAGGCTGAATAAAATCATCCCTCTTCATCTTGTGCGACTCAACTCAACAAAAGCTGCACAAAGACATGCCGACACCGGGCCCCCTCCCTCACTGTTGGGGCTCTCAGACCTGCCACCGTTGGCCCAGAATGCACTTCTTCTCCTCTCTCTTTCTCTCTCTCTCTCTCTCTCTCTCTCAAAGGCAGGCCGCTGTGGCCCCCTAACCTATTCAATGTGTGCAGCACCCCCACCGGCCCCTCACTCCCCACACTGACTTTGTTGTGGCCCCACGGTTTCTGACGCACAAAGCCCCTCAGTGACCCTCACATTTCACCCACACAATGACAGGCATGACATGGCCTCCGCTCCCTCCTCACTTCTTCTGCTCTCACTTTCTCTTCCTGTAAAAGATGATGGACGCACACTCAAACTTTTTACTCTTATATATTACATTCGCTTTATGATTTGTTAAAGTTTATACTCATTTACACAAATGTCATAAGCACAAGAGGCACAAAACTATGAAGATGATGAATTTGATTTTAATTGAAGATCAATTCACTTGATGGATAGATTTCTCGACTCTACTTGTGTCCATGATTCATTCTCTGAGAAATCAAGGAAAAATGTTGCTTAAGAAAGTTAAGAAAAGTTTGTCATGGTTCGATCCACTCCTCCCATGAAAACAGTTTTATAAACTAACTCTCATGACACCACAGAGTGATCTCAGTTTCAGCCTGGAGACTAAAAATGGAAGGCCTGCCCTGAATTACAAACTGGGCTCATGGAGTTTGAAAGACGTCGGTATTTACCAAACACAGACGATCTAATGAAAGACACAACTGAGTCGCATTACAGGGATTGTAGGATCCAGCTGTTCCGCTAATCTCCAGCACTTCAGATGTCTATGGATTCAAAAATGTTCCCACAAGGACACTAAAGAAAACACATCTGGAGTCAAAAATATGGAACGCAGCCATTTGGGTCGAGAACTCATCTCCAAACATCTGGTAGGGCAACAATGTAAACATGGAAAGGAGCATAAGTGGAACAACTCCATCACTGAACCCAACCATAGCATCACCATCTCTGTGGTTCTGGATATTACTGGGTCTCTCCTATGACTCCACTTGATTGATTGGTTGGTTGTTTTCACCAGACGCACAACTTGTTTGTTGTCTGGTTGTTTCTCCCTGCACCATCCCATCGCTTGGTCCAACCACATGTGACGAGTTTGCACTTGTCTTCCGCAGATTGTCAAAGCTCGTTCTAAGAAAAGAAGGCAGGCCAGGGCGAACACACACACGGAAGCGTGATTACACCATAAAGTTGATTAGTGATGAACGTTCTGGAGTGCACCTCTTTGTTCAGGCTGATGGGGAAAATAAAAAAGCGGGGCCTCCTCCGACTCATTGTTGTACTGTAGTTTGTCCTTGAACTCAGTTTGAATAAACACTGGACATGTTCCTGATTTTGTTTAGCTTATGATGTAGCACCGTGCACTTCCCCTCTCTCGGTGTGTGTGTGTGTGTGTGTGTGTGTGTGTGTGTGTGTGTGTGTGTGTGTGTGTGTGTGTGTGTGTGTGTGTGTGTGTGTGTGTGTGTGTGTGTGTGTGTGTGTGTGTGTGTGTCAGGCAGGGAGCTCCATGGGTGGCTCTCACACACAGATGGACCTCCTCCCTGCTTTTCAAGGACACAGGGTTGTGGTGGGGAAAGAGGAAAGAGGTGCGGAGAGCAAGACGCTGCTGTGTGAACACGTGAGGAAGACACTTAGAGAAATAAAAACCAAGTGTTGTTTAAACAGTCGCTTCTAGAGGAGGATGTTCCTCGGGGGTGAGGACCCCTGGGAGTCTACAGCACACTGCTGGGGGTCCAGGACAACTTTTCAGATTCATCCATTAACAAAATCATGAGTTGACATAGTGGAAATACTTTGAATAACTTTTAAATATCATTCTAGGATATTTCTCTCGTGTTATTGTTTCACACAACTGAGTAGAAGCGAAAGAGAGAAGCTGTGTCATATCATTCTGAGTAGGGGGTCCCCAGAATATACTCTATGTTGCAGCTGAGAGGAAAGAGCCTCCGCTGTAACAGACACGGTGCTGTGATGGCAAACTGCTGCCAGATGTTGCCAGCTGCAAATACAGACGCAAGTATATCTTCTCCCGACCCGAAGTGTTTAAATATCTTCGCCAGCCAGAGAGAAAGACGTCAGCTGACACTTAGAAGAGAGAATCAACCATAGATCTGCAGTTTGTGACTCGTTCAGTGAGCACGAGTCACATCTGCAGCCACAAAGAGAACTGCACGAGAACCAGAGTCTCGAACAGCTTCTACAAGTTTCCTCGTGGTCTCCTCTGCTACTCACGTTCAGTCGGTGGGAGCGAGGGAGGAGGAATCTGCTCCTTTGTTTTTGAACCGCTGCGTCTCTTCCCGGGGGTGAGTCCTGCTCTCTCTCCTACCGCACAGTGAGTGAGGCTGCTTCCTCTCTGCAGGACACACACATGCTCACACACACATACACACACACACATGCTCACACACACACGCTCACACAAAAAAGCCATCCCACTCAGTAACTGACGTCGTCCTTTCTCCTCTCCTCCCCACACCATCCTCCCTCCCCCTTTTCCCCTCCCCCACCCATCAGAGAGAGAAAGAGAGAGAGAGAAAGAGAGAGAGAGAAGAAAAGTTGCAGAGATGATGTGACAGATGATGATGATGATGATGATGATGATGATGATGATGATGATGATGATGATGATGATGATGATGATGAGGAGGAGGAGGAGGAGGAGGAGGAGAAGGAGGAGGAGGAGGAGGAGGAAGAGGAGGAGGAGGAGTTGTTCCTGGTTTCGGTGCAATGTTTTCTTTCTCTGGGAAATACTTGTCTGACTAATATCCATTTTCCAGAATATTATTTAAGATCGCCCCGAAACCAAATCAATGCATCCTCTCATGTGTCTTGGGGATAAGTTAGTCTGGTACATTTATTTATACAGTAAACTTCACATCAAGAACAAAGTGCTGTGCTATAAATACATAAGAGAAATATATTATGCATTCTGATATACAATGACATGTAATAATGAATTATATATATGTGGATTCATTTCATTTTAATATACAGTATATATAACATAAAATATCTTAGGTGAAATGTATTTATTAGTCACTATTGAGTCATTTTCTGTTTAGTTTATTTTTACGTTTGAAGAAGTGGTCACCAATTAGTTCACTTGTATTGGATTTGGCTGCAACGCTGTTTACCCCTGAATCTCCAGAAGTGTTTTGTGTACTCAAACACTTCACCCAACCCTCCATCGGCAAAGTGGTGATTAGATAATGAGTCATTTTCATCTTTTGGTGAACTATCCCAGTTAATGATAACACCTGATCTCCCAATTAAAGTATAAAGTGAAAAATATCTGTGAGTCTATTCAGAACTGCCTTTTTGGGGAATTCTTCCTCTAATTATGTGCAACAAAATGTGTTGGAAATCGGTTCAGTAGTCAGATTACACAAATAGGATCAAATGTTTATTAGTGAGCTTTTAGAACTGATAAGAGTTGAATTTCTTAAGTCCCCATTTTGACTTTCTGTATTTCATGAATGAATACTCTGATACCGGTTCCAGTTTCATATTTACAGATATGAAAGTGGGATTGTTTGTCTTACCTGACTCTCAAAACCCAAATGTAGAGTGAAGTTGACTTAACTTACAAACAGCACTTACCTTTGTTATAAAACTTGACTGTAGATGAACCAGTGATGAACCTAATGTTATGTACAGGTGTTTTGTACAGTAACTTAGATTCGGCCCCTATGTGATGCCACAAGTTGATAAAAGAACAGAGACTAATCAGGCGGTGATATTGGTAGATTCTCAATGTGCAATGAAGCTGTGATGTTGAGAAAACACATACATTAAACTATGAGAGCGAAAGCAGCATCTACCACCCACACATATTTCCTCACTATATGTGAATATTTTGTCTCCTTGATTCATTTCAGCACAGATCCTCACTTCCTGCAGCCTGTTCTTCCAGTAAATAGATGTCTTCAGATTATTTCTCACACGCTCTTATGTTACACGCATGATCCCTGGGGACAGAATAGCATAAATATTTTTACAATAAACTCAAATATCTCTGCAGTAAATAACAGATGGTTAAGTTAACCCTGTACATATTTGCTGAGACTATTACAGATGAAGTGTGACTAAGAGCCAACGTGTGTGAGCCATATTGTGCTGTGTTTGTGACCGTGCAATTTGAGCTTCACCACATCGGTATTTACGGCATTCCCACTGCTTCTGTTATTTTGTACAAGCCATTTAGAAAACCAGAAATCAAATCCTCTTCCCAGCCTGTTAACACCAGCTCTCATTTCCTCCGTGGGATGTGAAGTGGGAGTTCGATAAGTGCAGCCGCCCTCTTGACATTCTTGACGCCGCCTCAGACTTCAGATTCTACCGTTCATCTCCTCTCTCACACGGTGCCTCGCTTCTCAGCTGCGGCCGGGCCACTGTGTCATTTGGTGGGCCCGGCCTGCAGGACTTCCTCTCCCCCACACCAGATCTGTCTGTGTGTGTTGTGCTGGCTGAGAACACTGTGGGAGGCAGAAATAGTCTGTAAATAGATAAGTGTGGTCCCGGTGGCGAGCCGGTTTCAGAGGGAGGAAGATGTTCTTGGCTGGAGGGCAATTCCATGGGAAACGCGGACCAGACTGAGGAGACGCTGGGAGAGAGATGATTGGTTCTGCTGGTTAGTGGTTGTGGGGAGGAAGTTACGAATTTATGCCGTGATGCCATCGCTTTATACGTGTTTACACATGTGTGTGTGAAAACAAGGGCTGGTCTAATTGTGTTAATTGCACCCGGGCCTTAAATATAGATCTGCACTGCATGATACTAAAGCTACCGATAAACAAATCATGTTTGAATCTGAAAACACAGATGTGGGAGAGAGACGCCTTTGTGTGAACGAGGCCTGTGTTGCATGGACGAACAAGGCTGTAACAAGTCAGAGCACTTGGTTTGTATAGTTGTGGGTTTATGAGGAAGTTATCGGTGATGTCACGTTAAGTGTTCACATAAATTTAGATATATTTTTCTCACAATTCTCTATAGTTGTGAGGACACTCAATGACATAATACATCCCCTAGCCCCTTACCCTAACCCTAACCCAAACCATCACAATTAAATGCCCAACCCTAACCCTAAAACAAGGTCTTACACCGAAAAAGGCCTTTGAATTTGTGAGGAACGTCTTCACAATGATGGTATTGAACCAAAATTGTCCATCATAACTAAACATGTGCACACACACACACACACACACACACACACAACATCTGAGGACATAACAATGATTTACATTCATTTCCTGGAGACCTTCTCTAACCTTAACCGTAACTACCACTTACCTCAGCCTGACCCTAACCCATAAGTTATGGGACCGGCTAATTGTCCCCCATAATGACTGTGTAAATAGATTCAGGTCCTCATAACATCCTCTCTCTCTCTCTCTCTCTCTCTCTCTCTCTCTCTCTCTCTCTCTCTCTCTCTCTCTCTCTCTCTCTCTCTCTCTCTCTCTCTCTCTCTCTCTCTATCTCTCTCTCTCTCTCTCTCTCTATCTCTCTCTCTCTCTCTCTCTTACACACACTCTGGAAGTTATTTAGGGGTTAAATGCCTCAGTGCATTGACGTAAACATAAACAGCAACATGCAGTGTGGTCAGAGAGCTGCCATTAAAAAGGAAGAAAAAATAAAAAAGGAGAAAATCAATTTTTTCTACTTTTGTTTTGTTGGGATTTCAAAGCAAGTTGCAGCGTTACGTTGGGAGTGAGGTCAGAGCAGGACACAGGAGACAGAAATAAAGTGTGACACAAAGGTGAGAGCAGAATGACCCCCCGCTCACACGAGCCAGGAGAGAGTAAAGTCAGGAATTTACAAGAAAGAGAACACTCCGATGTCTCTGCTGTGGCCAAAGTCAAACTCTATGTTGTGTTGCATTGCATCTAAAAAACAAAAAACATCTGGCTATTTCAATGTAGTTCTGACTCACATGTGCACATCATAGCCTGTATATAAACATGTACGACACGTCTGCACCTCCTCCCAGATGAAGTATAAATATGCCAAATTCAAACGCTGCCATCTGGTGGATCAGAGCCAGAATCTGTGAGGTAGTGATCAGAGCTGCTGCAGCAAAGTCCCATCGATAAACACTCTTGACTTATCTTGAGTCAGTCCTTGGCCTATCCTGCAGACAGCCACCGGGTGGCAGTCATGAATCTTTGGCTCCCCTTGTGGGACCAGTCGTGTCCAATTTGTTTTATTTCATGCATCTATTTCCTATATATTTAATATTTATTATAATTTCAATATATTAAACAACCTGCCGGCAACGAATTAAAACACTGCAGCACCCCGCCTCATTCCTGTAAGCTCACATTAAGCATTCAAACCAAACTGACATCAACAGCGTTACTCTGCTGCTTGTTTTTGCCAAAGTAAGTATAACTCTTGGATGCAGGTGTTGACATGAACAGGGTTTGGAAAACACGTCTGTGGTTTCTAGCAAACCGAAAGAGAGAAACAGAAACAGCACGTACCAACTCAGGATGATTATTAATCAGGGTCAATCCTCTGGAATGGTTTTCATATCCTACAGTTATTAATTCTAAAAGGTTTAAAATACGGTAAATGTACAGTTATGTATCATCACAGGATATGTACAAGATCTATTTTACAGGACTCATCTGGCAAATGCTTGATGATATATATCCTCGTACAGGCTGTAACTGTTCAGTTATTATGTGTGTACCGGAAAAGAAGCAGTTTAAAAGATGTGTTACTGTAAATCTTCTAATACTTACAGTAAGAGGTCAAAAGTGGGAAGCTAATGAAAAGCCGCACAGTTGCTTTATTACACTGACCAGCGGGTCACGTGTTCCCCCGATTTATATATTTAGGGGACTTATATCTATGTGTGGTATTTGTTGTGAATCCAAATATAAATGTGGATCTAGTGGATTTAAATGTGGTTTCATGAGGGGACTGTGGCCCCTGTTGGAGGTGTGTGCTGTCTGAGGGCCTTTCTAGATTTAACTGTATTTCTCCACTCATCTATTTGGGCAGTCACATGCCTAAAGCCTAAAAGAGAAAGCTACTCACTGAAGATAATGAACTCTTCTGCCCTCTTGTGTCTCAAAGGGGTTTTTACAATCCTGTTTCTTTTCAGTCAATTAAAAACATACATTTGAAATGTTGTGAAGAAGTGGATCATGACAGAGGTTCTGCAACCAGATGCTATAATTTCTTAAAACCAGTGTCTTTTAATAAAAGTATTGGTAATATAAGACACAGAGCTGAGGGGTCTGGGGTGAGTTTATAGGTCAGAGTGCTCGCCCTCTGTGCCTCTCGCTATCTCACTCACTCAGTGTGTCTCTCGCCCTATCTGTCTCTCTGTGGCCTGCATATCCACAAAGAATGGACAGATTCAGCAGAAAGTCTACTTGGGCCTGAGCTGTGATTGGACCAGAGGAAGGGGTGGAGGTAAACAGAGGGGGCTCCAGTGGCAGAGGGAGTCTCTCTACAGCGAGTGAAGCAACACAGAAAACAGAACATGTGTGAAGATTACAGGGAGAGAAATACATCAGGAGGTGGGACAGTGCTGTTCTCTGTCGGCTCTGGTGCATGTAATTTTCATTTTCTGTAACATCCGGGTTTTTAACAAGTTCTCTCAGCATGCACGGACAAAATCAGGCCAGAAACATGAATGGAACTGCGTAACATCTTAATAAAAACATAAAAACAGCATCACCATAACTTGGGCAAAGCAAAAAAAATTATCTTGTGTCAAAGGTTATAATTTGGGACAACTTTTGTCTGCGCTGTGACCATGTGACATTCCAACACTTTATCAGTGTTTCGGGAGTCAATAGTTAACCACATCTTTATCAGTGTCAACTCGGGATACGTTTCAAGCAGGTTTCTCCACGGCAGGAACCAGGTTTGCAAACCTGCAGATTCCTACACTCTGTTCCTCCACTTTCATGCCTCAAATCTGGCCTCTCTCCCAGTCTGCCTCGCTCCCCGTCCTCACACGATGATTCCAGCTCCAGCAGAGTCATCGAACCCCTTTGCCCAAATACCCAGTCCCCTCTCCTTTGGTCTCTTTACGACTGCAGGGACCAGCCCCAGCCTGTGTGAACTAGTTGTGGCTGCAAAGAGAAGATGCAACTAGATACAGCGGCTGGTCAGCACCGGATACTCCAACTGGAATAGCTGGAATAAAAGAAATGTGATACGCTAGATACGGCCCGTGAAAATAGATTTCATAGAACTGAATGGTGTAACCCCAGAAGAGCCATAGATGAAAAAACTCCAGTTGTGGCTTCTTAGACACTTCTGAGCAAGAGAAGGAGAAAGAGAGGAGAGGAGCAGTTGTGAAGGGTCAACGATGAAGAAGTAAAAGACAATCTGAAAAATAATGTGATCACAGAAGGCAAAATAACCAATCACAAAAAAAGAAAGAAAGGGTTTATCATTCCATTTGGTCCCCACACTGTATCTTACACAATCCACGAGGTCAGTCAACATGATGTTATGGGCAGTGGGCATGGAGAGCCGGGCTCAGGGTTCAGGTTCAGTGTGCACGTGGAATTTGGGGGTCTCCACCACTGAAGCTGCTGCTGCTGCCTGTGCACGGTGAAGCTTCCTCACTTCACAGTGAATGTGACACTGCTCTGTGAAAACAACAAGTGCAAATCAACACACGTTCAAATGAGTTGTTCACAAGGAGAAGCTCAAGTGTCTGTTCCATGAATAAAATGCACAAAACGATAAATTTCCCCACCAGTTTTTCATATGGGGCTTTCAGTATATTTTTACACATGCAAAATGGTACAAGCTACCCGTCTTTATTTTCATATCTTCTGTTTGTCTGACAGCCTGTTTTTATCCACAAATAGACAGACCTACAATAAACATGTCAACTAACTGAAGGGCAGCGTTGGAAATGTTGGGAAATTCGCTAATTCACTTAGTTGCAGAGAGTTAGCTGAGATGATTGATTTTACTCTCACAACAGATTTTTGGGCTCTTTCTAAAGTCATTAAAGCATTAAATCAGTTCTGTTAAATGTAACTGCAACATCTTTTGTTTTATAAGGGATCATGTACTGTGTGCAGTGGCATCTATAGACCACTTTTTTATGTCTTTATTAGTGAGCTTCAGGGGTGTTGGTAAGACACAATCAGGCTAGTGGCTTTCAGTATTTGTGCTCAACTAGCTTCATATTGGGGAAACCATCATGTTAAAGCTCTTCAATGAAACTATATGATAATTAAACATTCCATGTGTGTCTTGTGCATCATTGTGCAAATTTCTCTAAAAATTCAAACTCACCTACTCAACTGAAAAGTTTGAAATAGTCTTTATCCCCACTTGAATTTTAAGATTCAATTAAATTCTATTTTATTTGGATACCTTACAATATTCTAGACAGACCCAACAGTTCCTACAAGAGCAAACATTGAAAAAATCCTCAGCTGCGCAGCACGAGTCTGTAACAGCTGACTGAAGGTTAAAATCCAAAGCGTATTTGCCAACAAGTGCCAGAATAATTTTTTTTGGACATGCACTATTTTTTTTACGTAATGCTCTAAACACTCAGCTCAGCAGAGGGGAGCAAGTTCTGTTTAGCTCCAACACAAGCTGTTGAAATCCTTCAGTGAAGTAAAGATGGGAGGCGTTTTTCTGAACTTTGACTCTGTTGATAAACACCGGAGCCGTATCTGTAACATTCCCCCTGAAACTGGATAGACCCAGACTGGACAGAACGAGACATCACCGCTCCACTGAAGGTCAATATCCCTGTTTGTCTATATGTGTGTGTGTCTGTGTGTGTGTGTCAGTGTTTGTGTGTGTGTGTGTGTGTGTGTGTGTCTGTGTGTGTATGTGTGCGTGTGGGCTGTGGCCAGGAGAGGAGATGTTACTGGTTAACCTGGTGGACCTGTTTATGCATCATTGCTTGAATTGAATCTTTTTATAAAAATGTATAATAGTAGATGGAAAAAATAAAATAACAAAGCTCTGGTTCTGTCAGAAGCTGCAACAAACAATTCTTTTCAATATTGATTAACCTAGTGTTTATCAATAAATATTCTAAAACCCCAAAATCTATACGTAAAAATACCTGATTAATTCTATGTCATCTCACTAACCAACCAATTCCTGGCTCCCGTATTTGTATGTTTCTATCATCTTTACAAAACTTCATAATAAGATAATTCTACAAAACACAAATCTGAATCACAAATAAGAGCTACAGTGCAGCGGCTGCAGTCGATGAGCACACATGACTGCTGGGCTTGTGTTGGATTACCTGCTCTTATCAGCCGTGTGTCTCAAGACCAACAGAAATGTTAGTAATTGGACAGACGGTGAAAAACAGGAGCTTTTCTTCTTCAGGCCTGTGAGGAAGGGTTCAAACTGTGAGGACACCGCCAGGCCTTAATTGCTTCAGACATTTCGGGGCCACGGGAGGAGGATGAACACCTGAAGGATCTGGTTTGATGTAACTGGGCCTTTTATAAAACAAGGATATGAACATGCATGAAATATTCTGCAGGAAGCTGCTAAAAGTAAACTGTGCAGAATCAAGTCAAAAAGCAGAAGCTCAGGTCTGTTAAACTAATCCTGGATCCTTCTCTACCAAAAATGATGTGGGAACAAGCTAATGTTAAACTAGAGGCTGGATTGCTAATATAATCATTAAACAGCAGCATTCTCTGTTTCACATATCCCTGTCTTACCCTCAGCGACTCCATGCCACCTTCATCGATCAGTGATCCGGACGATGTTGCACAATATCTAAACAGTTCTGTGGCAATTACACACAGAGTTGGCACCGACATGAAATCCTCCCATATCCACGCAGCGGTATAAAACTGGTGCGGAGGCAACTCTGGGCACGTTTCGAGCCAAAAGAGGGGTTCACTCAGGTGCTTCGTTCGGCAACTGACACTGGGAAACAGAGATGGCACCTGGCAAGAAGGTAAAATCACTTTTCGGGGGGCAGATATTTTCATATCAATTTGCAGAGGAGACAGATTTCCATCATGCAAAGTAGTAACAAACTTAAAAGCAATTGTTGTCTTATTGAGTGACGGACTGTTGTGTTGTAAGGAAAATGTTGTTGCAGGGTTTTTTGTGTGCATGCATGCGATTTGTTAAAAAGCCAGATTAAAGCAGTCACAGCTGGAGACTCTCAGACTAAAACTGTTTTTATCTTTGCACCTTTGTACCTGAACCGCAGCTTCTCTCAAATAAACTTATACTGAATCAATCATCTCTCCTTGCACTAACTGGCATTGGTGAACTTCTCAACCACATTCATTTGTATATTTATAGATATATGTTTGTATCTGTGTGTAAAGATTGTTGACAAAGCTAAAAGATATTAAAACGGGTTCTCTGCTCCTACAGGGTATCATTGAGCGGCTGAATGCCGGGGAGGTGGTGATTGGCGATGGAGGCTTTGTGTTTGCACTGGAGAAGAGGGGATATGTGAAGGCTGGGCCCTGGACTCCTGAAGCCACTGTCACTCACCCTGAAGCAGGTGAGAAAACACCCAGAGACACACACACACACACACACACACACACACACACACACACACACACACACACACACACACACACACACACACACACACACACACACACACACACTCACACACACTCGGAGGCACACACCAAACTGCCCCTGACATCTGTGCCATATATACGCGTATGAATGGGGTGTGAAAAAGTGCTGCGTATAGAAGCGTTGTTAGAATGTGTGTGTGTGAATCATCAATCATTTAACAGACACATCTGTGTTCTTTTCAATAGTGCGACAGCTGCACAGGGAGTTCCTCAGGGCCGGATCCAATGTCATGCAGGCATTTACGTTCTACGCCAGTGATGACAAACTGGAGAACAGGGGTCAGACACTCAGTATCACTGTGAGTGTTCAACCACTGTATATCACTGTACAGCCAACATAAGCTGGGATGAATAAATAAAAGACCATATTGCAAAGAGGGTCATCGTACAAACTCTTAAGCCGCTTCATTGTTTCAGGGAAAACAAGTCAACGAGGCGGCCTGTGACCTGGCCAGGGAGGTGGCCAACGAGGGCGATGCTCTGGTCGCTGGTGGAGTGTGTCAGACTCCATCCTACCTGAGCTGCAAGAGTGAGAGCGAAGTGAAGGGCATCTTCAAGAAACAGCTGGAAGTGTTCGCAAAGAAGAACGTGGACTTCCTTATTGCTGAGGTACACTTGTGTCTAGTTTTGTCGCGTCAAAGCCGCTCCAATCTGATCTGTGATTGGTGGAACAGACGCAACCTGAGTGATGACTGTGTGGTTTTCCTTCTATACAGTACTTTGAGCACGTTGAGGAGGCGGAGTGGGCCGTGCAGGTGCTGAAGACCAGCGGGAAGCCTGTGGCTGCTTCTCTGTGCATCGGACCGGAGGGAGACATGCACGGCGTCTCACCCGGAGAGTGTGCCGTCAGGCTGGTGAAGGCTGGTGTGTACTCAACCCAAACCTGCACAATCACACACTTGTTTCCTCACATGAAAGCCGGGTGTTTTATCTGCTACGACAAACAAGCATCTCCCCTTCTGCTCCCTAGGTGCCCAGATCGTTGGCGTCAACTGCCACTTTGACCCCATGACCTGCGTGAAGGCTGTGAAGTTGATGAAGGAGGGAGTGGAGAAGGCCGGGCTGAAGGCTCACTACATGGTGCAGCCACTTGCCTTCCACACTCCTGACTGCAACTGTCAGGGATTCATCGACCTACCAGAATTCCCCTTTGGTAAAATTCTTTTAGTTGTACCTAAACATTAAAAGAGAAATAAAGCATCTAGCCACAAAAACAATTGGCAGCATTTCAAGCATTTATTTCCATCATTTATTTCCATATCACTCTCAGCCCTGGAGCCCAGGATCCTGACCCGCTGGGACATGCACACGTACGCCAGAGAGGCCTACAAGGCTGGAATCAGGTTCATTGGAGGCTGCTGTGGCTATGAGCCTTACCACATCAGAGCTGTGGCAGAGGAGCTGGCCTTGGAGAGAGGGGTGATGCCCCCCGGCTCAGACAAACATGGAATGTGGGGCGCTGGTCTGGAGATGCACACCAAACCCTGGGTCAGAGCCAGGTAAAACATCTGGAAAGATCTCGGTACACTGTAATGCAAACAGTTCAATGAATAGTTTTTTTTTCTGTATAACCATCTGTCTTCATCTCCTGTAGGGCCCGCCGTGACTACTGGGAGCATCTCCTGCCCGCATCCGGTCGTCCCACTTGCGCGTCCCTGTCCACGCCAGAGGGCTGGGGTGTGACCAAGGGCCACACTGACCTGCTGCAGCACAAAGAGGCCACCAGCACCCAGGAGATGAGACATGTGCTGGAAAAGCAGAAGAAGGCCAAGTCCTCCGCATGAGCAAGAGAGACGTCGGTCAACAACAACCAAGAGGATGACGGGGAGGGAGTGAAGTCTGTCCCAGTTCAGCTTGGAGATAAAAAGCACTTGTAACAGTGATGCTCCAGCTGTGGAGTATTACTATGTGAACCCCTCGACAATAAACACCAGTTTGTTACATACTTCTACTGCTGTGTTGTCACAAATCCTTCAAAAGAAACTCTGCAAACTGGCCTCAATTATCAATATGTCTCACATTCAACACACACAAACTGATTTGAACATGATTCAATCTTTACTGGTTTGTTTAAAAGTAGCTGGGTCAATAAAGCAGAGACAAACACACACACACACACACACAAACTGATATAAACATGATTCAATCTTTACTGGTTTGTTAAAAGTAGCTGGGTCAATAAAGCAGAGACCCCCCCCCTCCCCCTCTCACACACACACACACACACACACAAACTGATATAAACATGATTCAATCTTTACTGGTTTGTTAAAAGTAGCTGGGTCAATAAAGCAGAGACCCCCCCCCTCTCACCCCAACACTAAAAACACACCGACAGCCATATTTAATCCGGACCAAACTAGTAGTGACCATTCACAATACTCTCATTGAGCTAAAGAGGGCAGGGGCAAGGAGTAAACACCCCACTTGTCCCCTTGCCAATCAGAGCAGCTCTCACTCAGACCCCTCCCCACCCTCAGACAGATTTATAGTGGCCCTGTGCTCCACTCTACCTTCACTTCAGCCTCTCTAAGTCTGAGCAGTCAGGGGTCCACTCATCTCTAGGATTATGGCACCAGCAAAGAAGGTATGTGTTGAGCACCATCCTGCGGAGGATCCATGCAGGGAATTATGAATAGTTGTTTTCTGGAATCCCAGTAGAACTCTGCATCATCTGTGATGTGATGGGACTGGTTCAGACTCTTGAGTCGAGCTGCTGGGGGACACGCTGCATATTTACGCTCGTGTTTTTCTTTTCCGATTGAATCTTCTGCACAACTGGCACGGCGGGTCACATTTCTGCCAACTGCAAACCTTCAGCTGTTACTGGAGAAATAAGACCAGTGACCGCACCTCTCACATTCTCTACACTCTGGAATGAGTAGTAACAAGTGTTGCATTCCAGCTCAGTGTCATATAGATGAGGAATATTAATATTTCTCACTAACTGAGACATTGAGGTTTTTACTATTCATTTTGCTAAATTTGAGCATATATGTAAAAATGGATTCCATTAGATTCCAAAACAATTTGAAAAACATTAACCTCAATGAATAACAGATTATAATAGTTTTTTTATTATTGAAGAATTTCTAAGATTTGTCAAATGCATTCTTATTTTAGGATTTCTCATAAACTGCAGAGTTGCTCAATGTGGTAACGGGGGATCTGGTGAGGGCTCATGATACCAGTGCAAAGCAGGAGGAGCTTTTAATTCTTAAATCAATGAATTCATAAATTTCACGTATCCAGAGTTAGTGCAGTGAAATTTAATTCATTACAGTTATTTACTCTTGGTACAGTTCCATTAGTAAGGGACTTTCTAAGGGAGACGTGGGCACAAATGGGATCTAAAAACCTGCCGACCTTTTGGCCTCATCAATTCCTCTCCAACAAGATTAGCCAGACACGGTCTACATGAGTCCAAGCTTACATTGATCTCTCTTCACAGGGAATCTTGGAGCGTCTTGACGCTGGGGAGGTCGTGATCGGCGATGGTGGTTTCGTCTTCGCCCTGGAGAAGAGGGGATACGTGAAGGCCGGTCCCTGGACCCCGGAAGCCGCTGCAGAGCACCCTGAAGCAGGTGAGAACGAGAGGGGTTAACAACTTGCCCTGGAAATAACCACTCTCCATGCATGATGTGTCATGGTTATGATTTTCCAATTTGTTTATGTCATGATGCAATCTTTTGTTTGATGATTCTCAGTGAGACAGCTGCACAGGGAGTTCCTCAGGGCCGGGGCCAACGTCATGCAGACCTTCACTTTCTATGCCAGTGACGACAAACTGGAGAACAGGGGCAACAAGCTCACCTTCACCGTAAGTGAAATCACACCACTTTCATAGGAATACACAGATTATCGTGATAACATGACTTCAACCAGGAATGCTTGTATGGTGTTAATAGTATTTCACATGTCTCAGGCTTGTCTGTGTGATCTGTTTCCTTCCTGCAGGGAGCTCAGATCAACGAGGCCGCCTGCGATTTGGCCCGTGAGGTCGCCAACGAGGGCGATGCTCTGGTTGCCGGAGGAGTCTGTCAGACTCCATCCTACCTGAGCTGCAAGAGTGAGACCGAAGTGAAGTCCATCCTGAAGAAACAGCTGGATGTGTTCATCAAGAAGGACGTGGACTTCCTGATCGCTGAGGTAGAGTTTTGTTTTTGCTTTTTAAAACATAATTTTCCGGCTCACGCTCAGAGTTAAGAGTGCAATACTTGAGATAGTTTTTTCTCACATGTTTTGCTTGTATCTGTGTCCTGCAGTACTTCGAGCACGTTGAGGAGGCTGTGTGGGCTGTGGAGGTGCTGAAGGAGACGGGGAAACCTGTGGCTGCTTGTATGTGCATCGGACCAGAGGGAGACATGCACGGCGTCTCACCTGGAGACTGTGCCGTCAGGCTGGTCAAAGCTGGTGGGTTTTCTCCAGCACATCCATGAGCATCAACTGTTATCAGCAATACTTAGTTTTTTATTAATAAACCTTCTGAAAAGTAGTCAGAATTTCTAAATATTAAGAAAAGCATGATGTTGGAAATATAACTTTTTATGACTAAGCAGTGTAACATAACACGGCAGAGGCAATATTTTGAACAGGTGAACATGAGAGAGGACACATGATCTCAGTCTACACATATTATGGGAGCAGCCTTCATGCCCAATGTGTGTGGTGGTTGTTCTGTTCAGTTAACAGCTGCACCATTCAGCGCTATGAATGAAATTGAAAAAGTTCTACGGATTCAACACAAACCTTGAAACCACAACGACAGTTACTGTTGTCTATCCAATTGTTAAATTGTTGTGATTATCTGCCACAGTCAGCTCACACCAATGCATGTTCCTCTGTAGGTGCCCAGATCGTTGGCGTCAACTGCCACTTTGACCCCATGACCTGCGTGAAGGCTGTCAAGATGATGAAGGAGGGAGTGGAGAAGGCCGGGCTGAAGGCTCACTACATGGTGCAGCCCCTCGCATACCACACCCCCGACTGCAGCTGTCAGGGATTCATCGATCTGCCAGAGTTCCCCTTCGGTACTATTATTGTGTTGCATTTGCATTTTAACAGTTAATGTAATCATGTATAAAATGACAGGTACATTACAGCGAGGTCTTCAATTCAACACAGAAATGTACTGAACCGATCTACAGGTGTATGTGTCTGTAACATTAAATCTTCTGCCAGGTCTGGAGCCCAGGATTCTGAGCCGCTGGGACATGCACCAATACGCTAGAGAGGCCTACAACGCCGGCATTCTCTTCATCGGTGGCTGCTGTGGATTCGAGCCCTACCACATCAGGGCTGTGGCCGAGGAGCTGGCCCCCGAGAGAGGCTACCTCCCAGCTGCCTCAGAGAAACATGGAAGCTGGGGTGCAGGTCTGGAGATGCACACCAAGCCCTGGGTCAGAGCCAGGTCAGTCAACATGCCACCGCGTAACATAAAGATGCAGCTAATCGCAGTCAAATAGGAAACATCAGCTCTTTAGCCCCAGTGAGTTGCAACAAGTTTGAGTTTTCTTATATGGTTTCCTCTTTTAGAGCCCGCCGTGACTACTGGGAGAACCTGAAGCCCGCCTCCGGCCGGCCCCTGTGTCCCTCCATGTCTGCCCCTGATAGCTGGGGTGTTACCAAGGGCCACTCTGATCTCATGCAGCAGAAAGAGGCCACCTCTGAGGACCAACTGAAAGAGCTGTTCGTCAGGTCAAAGACCCACTGAGTCAGTCCGTCTCCTTCCGATCTGGCAGCAGAGCTGATGGTTCCATTAAACCTGGGTCAAACAGCCGCGCGTGTGTGTTCCCTCTGTACACAGTGCTTCAGCCAGCACACATGTCAGGGTCACAATCCTCTCCTGAGACGAGCGCTGTTCTCTACCTCTGTTGATTTATCTCAAGTTAGGAGTCGGCCTGTGTTAAGATCGGACCCTTTTTGTTTTCCATGACTCAGGACCAGTTTGTGTAATAAAATCAGATCTAATAAAATGTGAAACTTAACGGTTATGGTGTTTTCATTATGTTGATTGGTGGGTGAGGGCTTGGGGGGGGGGAGGTACTCTCAATATCTGCTTATCAGTTCCATTATGTGTGGCTGATGACCATGTCTACCATGCACACACAGCTTCACTGCAATGAGAATTAGTGGAAACAAATACTTAAATGTCTAAATAGCCACAGACATGATAACTCATCAAGTAAAGCAAAATTTAACAAAAAACACTTTAGATATAAACCATATATATTATATAATGCAGCCAATAAATCTCAGCTGTCTGACAATATAATGTCAGAGCATGCCATTGAGTTCTGGAAATTACCAGGCTTTAGAGAGTTGTGTAATGAATGTGGAAATCCAGTAGATGGCAGTGTTACAGAATCATGAACTATATATACAGGGCTGCATTTACAAAGAGCCTTGTATAAAAGATGTCCCAGCAGATAGCAGCAATGGTAACTGCTTGGGACTGACATTATTTTTAACCATGGCTAAACAATTCACAGAAAATCTAAATGTGTCAGCTCTTAAGTGCTGGTTGATTTGTGTTTAAGGTCTGTGCATTAAAAACGTGTGTAGAATGAGGCCAACACACAAAGTGAAACGCCAGGATCTCTCCAGATATCAATCTGTTTATTAACTTTACAATACAACAGGAAAGATACTTTAGCTTCATTATAAACAACGTTCTCAGTTTATTAAGGAACATTGAGCTAAAAAAGAACACAGTCAAATACATTGTACTGAAATAAATACTCTTTTCTGAGGGTTACAATGTTCAGTAGCTGTTGAGGCCGTTTTATAGATATGTCGATTGAAAAGCACGATCACTTTCGAGACTATTGTGTTACACTAAACAATGTTTTTTTATTTTGTCCACCCGGGTTATATATAAGAGAAACAGCTCTCTGTCTAATGCCATATTTTCACAAAACATAAAAACTACATCCTCCAGCGTTACTCTACACTTTAATCACCACCTGTATCAAACAATGTCAACAAAACTGACCTTTATGAATTTCATTTCTATTGTAACGGGCCTGCATTAGTTTCAGCTCTGTGTGACTAGGTGTCCCTAATAAACTGATAACAAATGTGTTGTGTGTTTTCTGCCAGTGACACATCTTCTCTCATAACACGTCTCTGGTGCTTTTCTCGATTGTGATTGGCCGAGCGTCATGGACTTGATCCGGTTTTTATTCTACGAGGCGTAGTGACATTAAAGACGCGATGAGATGTGTCCCTCACCTGCCATTGGAGCCCGGACATTAAATAAAACACACATCTTTGACTCGTTTTACGGTGAATAACAGTGGAGACTTGGCTGGATTTGAATCGTAGCGGATCGAGGGTTGATATCTGTCTGTTTCCGGGAGGGATCGGCTGCGGGATGGCCTGAGATTTGACCTTTTAACGGGACAAACCCCCGGTACCGGCAGCTGGAGGTGAGCTCAACTTGTATATTGATTATTAACGCTGATTTACATGTGTGTTATCGATGTGATCGGTTGTTTGTTACCGGGCATCTCGCTTCAGACATGTTGATCCCCCCCTTGTGTCATCATTATCCTCAGCACCACTGTTTTTCTGTGCGTTAACGGTATAGAGACTTTCACTGTGCGGCGGAACCACAGCGCCCCCTCCCGGCTCGTCCCCGCAACTCTCCCACGCAGCGCTTTATCCCGGAAGTGAACCCGGGAGGTCATGGGAGGCAAAGTCAGCTCCAAAATGGCTGCCCCGGCCGCTCGAGTGATCCAGGTAACGTCTCCGCCCGCGGGTTTGAACTCGTCCACAGCGAATTCAGCCGCTCGTGTCGTGCTCAGATTCACACTGTGGAGTTAACACGGGTTATTTAACCGATGTGTGGGGTTGGAGCGGGTTGTCCGTGAGGCCTCGGCCCGGAATCAAGCCTCGTACCCTTGTTGATGGATGTCCTTGTTCAACTCAGAGACTCTCGGGTGTTGTCAAGTTGAGACTGGAGCTATAACAAAAGTCTCTGAGTTTATAAATACACGTTCAAAGTTAAGAGACGATTTCACAGTTTTTAGATTCTTCAGTTAGTTCAGTTCAGAGATGAACTTGATCTCAAAATGTGTAAAAACAGGACAAACTCACATCGTTTACTGTCATTCAGAGTGAAACCAATGTATCTGGAAACATATTGATATTATTATTATTATAAATTAATCTTTGGATTTATAATGTTCAGCTTGTTTAGTCTGATATCTGGTGTCTTCTGTCTAAAACTCCAATGTGCTAACTTTACAATTACAAAAGTGAACTGTGGATGAGCTGAACTGGAAACTGGGTTGATTGCATTTAATTATTTTTAAATTGTGTATTTCTCTTTCAGTCCTTTTTACCACATTATCTCTCACTTATCACAATCTCCATGGAGTCAATTGCCTTGTTTTATTTAAACCTGTAGAGTATTTTACAACATCGTTAAGAAAAGTGCTGAAGAAGTTATAATTTCTTATTAAATGTATATTGTTCGACATTGCTAATTATCATGATAAATGTTGTAAAGACGAATTTAAGTTGTGGATTTATATTCACACAATGCAAAAGCAATGCATCCATGTGTGTGTATATATACATATATATATTTTTTTTACTGTACTTTGGTTATATTGCCCTAAATTTAAAATATATTGTGATCAGTATTATCATTTAATTGCCATGCCTGAAATTGACTATGTGAGGAATCTGATCCCAAAGACCCCCTGTGGTGTTCATACTTGTGAATGTTATTTGTGTGTTGTTGTTGTTCAGGCTGTTCGGCCTCGTGCTCCACTGATCAAGTTCCCCAGCAGGCAAGGGCTCCCAAAACCCAACGGTAAGTGTCTAAAAGGGCTTTTTGTTGAATGTTTTATCTTCTCTTGTGTCTATCAGGCCTGGTTGAGCACTGTAATTTGATTTATGCAGCAAAGTTTCACCATTATTGATTTTGAAGGTTTACGTCTTTTTACACTGAACTGATGATTTATCACTTTCCAGGTTCTTTCTGAGTTGATTCACGTTCACTGTTTTGTATCTTTCCTTTTAGCCCAAGAGGCGATAAAGACATCAGCCGTTAACTTCCCCCAACACAGCGCTGGCAGCTCCCCTTCAGCCCCAGCCCCAGCACCGCCTTCACTACCTAGACTTCACGTACCTTTGACCCCGATCCCTGGCACGCCGGACACACTGGCCTCTATTCAGCTCTTCCCTGCGAGGTACCGGAGGAGACCGGTGACCGCGGAGGAAATGGACTACATCCAGGTGAGAACTGACCACACACATTTACGAGGTAGTAAAAAGGATTGAGAGCAGTTGGGACATAATAATTGTCCTTTGTACATGTGTGGTGTCACGTATGAGGAGCTTGCGTCATGTTTATTGCTGATAAAACATATCTTCTCTCTTGGCAGCGCGGCGGACCCGAGTGACACGACCCGACTCGAATCACTGCAACCAAAGTCCTTATCTGTTGGAAATCAGTTTGTGTCTTGAATTCTGTTCCTCAGCACAAATAACCTAATGCCGCATGAGACACGATGTAGAATAAAGTATTATATAAAGCCTGTTAAAATGTACATATGCTTATTATATAGATGCTAAATCTTCATTGTATTTCATTGGTAAGTTCAAAATAAGGGAAATCTCGCATGTATTTCAAAGTTAAGCCAAAAAAATAGCTTCTAAGGTTTTTCTTATTTTCTCAACTAGCATCTCAGCTACTTCCTTTCAGACGTATTGTTGTTAAGCCCTAGTTTAAACAGTTTATCTTGTTAAAAGCAACATGTCCCTGATGTCATACACCTTGTTTGAGCTTCACTTGCACTACAACTTTACCCACATCCAACCTTGAGGTACATAGTTATATTACCAGTGGGCTTCTTTGCTTTTCATGCCTTTCACTGCAATAAATATTTAAGTTTAACAGGGCTGAAGAGATACTGGAGTAGTACTGGGTGAGATGGTTTCGAGGTTCATGTGAACAACTGGATTGAAATAATTAAAGGATTATTGTATTTTGATTGTGGTGTTCTTTAAATCACCGGACGTCATTCTCTATAACAGACCAACAACATATTCAAAGTCAGTTTTTAGGGATTTATTGTTACCGTTGCTGGCATGCTCTATATGGTAAACATTAACGACATTGAGGTTACACAACAGTGCAGTATGATCGGCCACGGTCAGTGTGCTAATGGTTTTCTAACTATGAGACTCAGCTCTCTGTTAATCACTCACATGAATGATGGCACAATTAGCTCAGACATGAGAGAAAAGGCCAAAGGTGAAAAATACACTTGACTTTTCCTCGACTGGCAGATTGTCACCTCAGTCTAAACCAGAGCTGAGTTTTCTTTACTTTCTCATCTCGTCACGAATTAATCGAGGAGAAGTCACAGCCACGCAAATACACACAAGTTCCACTAATCTGTGTTCATGAATATACATGTCCGCCCTTTTTTTTGGCAACATAACAAAAGAACCAGCTCCTAAAACACATGAATGCCATCAGAGAACAATTCATGGCTTTACAAAAATACCTCTGGGTGTTCAAAACCCCAATATCAAACACGACCTATGAACAAGTGCAGTATATTCGTATATTAACAAACACTTACAGCAACAAGGAACCGTCAAGTCACAAATGGGCACGACACGATAAGAAACACTGAGGTATGCACTGGATTACTGCGAGTAAGATTCTGGCCTACACATGTTCTTCTGAGCAACATTTATGGTTTTGGATCATTTTGGATTTGGAACATTTTTCTTTTCTTTTGCATTCGCCAGACTAAACATTGCTTTGAAATGTAGGAGATATAATCTGAGCCGAGCACCGGAGGCAAAGGGACTCATCAATTGCTCTGTTCTTCCAGTTCCTCAAAAGCGGGTAAGAAATCAGCAATGGTATCCACCACGTAGTCGGGCACCAGGCTGTGGTTGGTGGTCAGCTCGCCACTCTGGTACTCCTCGGCGTCCTCGAGCTGAGACACGCCGGTGAGGGTGAGCATGGTGTCCAGGCCGCAGTTAGACCCGAACAGCATGTCCGTCTCCAGGCGGTCGCCCACCATCAGGCACTGCGCGGGCTCCATCCCACTGAACTGACTGGAGATGCACTCGAACATGAAGCGGCTGGGTTTGCCGATCACAGTGGCCTTTCGACCAGAGGCCACCTCCAGGGCTGCAATGAGGGACCCAGAACCTGTCGGGCGGGGGGGTAAAGATAAGATCAAGGTTAGATTAAGGTGAATCTTATGCGACATCCTCTCGTCCCACCCCCCACTCTCCTCTGCTGTACTATCTTGTATCCACTGTAATAGAATTCTGGAGCAAACCACACGTTTTCACAGACAACCATTCAGGAGAGTGATGGAGGGAGATTAATCCTACATCATTGATTAATGGTTGTAATTAGCCGGAAGAGAAAGCCAATACGATTCTGCCCCTATCTACTTTCTAGGTTCCTGAACGTCTCGCTGCTATTTAACAGGGAGCAAAGTGCACTTTCCCTAGAGGCCTCACACTTCCTGGAATCCTGAAAGGCCGAGAGGTTCCCTTTGTATCAGTTGATCTTTCTGTTAAGTTTACTATAGTTTACTTGAATATATGAGTGTGTGTTGCACTTACATTGTGCACGTTCAGTTTGCTGTGTGCACTGTACATGATGTCCCCCTGACAGGTAATGAACTCCACCATCAGTGTGTCACAGTTAATACTGTGTCTGGTCTGCAGGTCAACCTCAACTGTGACGTTACATCGTTTATTGAAAACATTTTGTAGCAATTTATGGATGAATGTAGACGAAATGAACTTTTCCCAGACGCATCAGTATCAGCATGTATGTTTGCAGTCATGTGCACGTAAATGAAGTTCTTTATAATTGGTTGTATTTGTGTTTTCTTTTTATTTAGTTATAATAAATGTATGGTTAAACAGTAACACTTTTTTGTAATAAGGGGTTAATAACTAACAATTCTTTTTTAATTTATACCCTCTGATATATCAATATCAGTATTTATTTAATCAGTCAGGCTCGAGTTGTCACCCAATTCAATGACTAATTTAACATTCAGTCTTACTGTAACTTAATTATATACCTGTGCAGAGATGTTGTCAATGTGAGGGTCTAGTGTAGAGCCCTATGACCCCTCTGGTTCCTGGGCTTGTGCCCTATAGGCCCCTACAGTGATGCATCTCACACAGTAACACTGGAATGGTTCTGGATCCACCACTGAACTAGTGTCATTCAGAACTAGATCACATTAAGCTGAATTAAACACACAACCCTCTTTATAATATATCCTACCTGGCAGTATCCTTCCTCCTGACAGGGGGTGCCAGGGGTCGTTGTCGGTGGCCAGGAACAGACACTCCGGGTCCCGCAGGAAACACGAGGCTTTGGCCAGTTTGAGAAAAGTCAGTTTGTCGTCGTGGCCCACCAGCACCGCCTTGACGTCGGGGGCCAGGGCGCAGTCGTAGATGGTGGCGGCCGGGTCGTCCTCCTCCTGCACGCAGGGGATGCCCGCCTCCTGCAGCTCCCTGCGCAGCCCGTCGCAGCCGATGACGAACACCTGCCCGCGGACCTGCACCACGTCGCGCAGGTACAGCGCGGAGCAGTAGCCCGAGCTGAAGATCTGCTCCAGCAGCACCTCGGTGAAGCCCAGGCGGAGGAACTTGTGCACGTAGCTCTCCCGCGGCCTGGTGGAGTTGTTGGTGACGAACACGACGTTCTTGCCGCGGCTCATCAGGGAGCTCACCACCTTGGCGGCGCCGGGGACCGCCTGCTCCCCGTGCCAGATGACGCCGTCGCAGTCGAAGAGGAAGTAGTCCTTCGCCTCCATCAGGCTCCGGAGCTGCGGACCTCGGATCTTCTGGCAGCCTTTGAACCCGGCAAAGGCGCCCGCCATCCCGGCGTTTCCCTCCGTCTCCTCCGTCTTTCACCTGCTAGTGCTCCGCCACGTGGAGAACTGGGTCATAATGCGGTGGAATTTGCGTGAAAACTGGTAAATGTGGGAGAAATCACATCGGATCGTCGCTGCGGTCACACTCACGCACACAGTGCTACATAAACATTGACGTCTGGACACGCCCACGCCGTCAGCGCCGGTCAATCACAGCGTAGCTCTTTAACCAATCAGATGGTGAGCATTATCCCTCTGAAAAATGAAAGTGCGCCCCCCTCACGGCAGCTGGGAGAACACGTCACAATATGATATTTTTATTAAAATGTGATAAATGAATAAACATCGATGGAAGTTCACCTCAAGTAAATAAAAGTGACAACATTACAGCTGCTGCATTCAGAGTCTAAAAAGTAGCTGAAAAAGTAGTTATTATGATCGTAAAATGGGTTGAGATACAAACATAAAAAAGTTTAAAGTAAAAAGTAAAATATTATCAGTTATGTATACTTATATTAAAAGTATTTGGGCTGTATTAACAATCAAATGTTTCCTTTTCCTTCTTGTGGCAGGTGTAACTGTTGTTTATAACAGGCGCCTGTACACAGTGATTCTATGTTGATGCACACAAATACTTTACTTTGTAAAACAGCAACATTTGTCTTATCTGCTTGAAAAGCTTTATGCAGCATGAATGTTTTTATTTAAATCAACATTTTAGAAATTTATTACAGAGAGAGTTTTATGTATATTTTAATCTTACAATAAAATACACTTAGCATAGGGTTTTACTTGTAAGTTTAAAGTTGCACAAAATGTTAAACCTACAACATCGCTCCCAAAAATGTCACTTTAACAACAGTTATAAACAGATTTTTTTTAAATAAATCTAGTTGATATATACATACGAGCTGCTCTCGAAGCTCAGCATTGTTTTTCCTGGGTCACTAGATGGAGCTAATAAGCAACATATTTGAGCTTCATAACGCAGAGTGGATAAAAGTCCCTGCAACTCCATCATTATGAATAATGAATATTCATGCAGTGGCACCCTATCTACTGTCTCCTCATCTGGACTGTTATTAAGTAGAGAGACATTAACCAGGGTTTACATTAGAGTCTGTCGGATTTCTAATTTTCTGTCTGAACTCAATCTAATGACCTTCAATCATTTCTGAACTCATTCAGACACAAAGCTTTGCTCTCAGATCCAAAATAAAGTAGATCCTACAATTATTCTACCAAATATTATAACTAAGACCCAGCAAATCAAGACAGGAACATACTACTAAATACATTTAACAAGCATAAAAACCACATATGATTTGTTTTTTATTTTAATTCCACCTACAAGGATTTTCAAACAATATTTTTGTTGAAACAAAATCAGAAATTAGAATCAGAACTCAACCTGCTCAATCGTCTCCCTCTTAATCTACATTTAGTGCTTGAAATGATGGTGAAAATAGCATTGTGTAACTATTTGTTTAATTATTTCATCCCGGTTTGTCATCGCCAAATATTTTTTTTAATCTGTAATGGCTGTAGACAATTTCAATAACACAAAATTATTAAATTAATTAAGTTGTAGTGTTGACTTTTCCAGCTGTCACAGTTTATTATTGTCTGGACATTTGTGTGTTATATCTGATTTAACTTGTGGTATTCAGATCATTATTTATTTCTGCTGATTCTTTTTGTTTTTTTTTCTGTTTGTTGTCTCTTTTATGAACTTCCTTTGTTCAGATTTGTTTTGGTGTATTTATCTTCTGCTTCATTGAAGTTTCCTCCTCTTTTTGCCTTTTCATTTTTTTCCCCCTGTCATGCTTTGGCTGCTTCGGCCCTGTCTGTTTTGCATTGCGTGCGAGACGGAGGAAGACACACTGGCCACCGCCGGACAAACAGACAAATGAAATGCGGGGAAAGGAATGATGGAAAGGACAGCTGAATGGACAGAGAACAAGAAGGCCTAATTGGTCATTATTTCCTTGATAATCTATATTTCCCTCCCTGCTAACCTTCAACACAGATGTGAGGAGTGGGAGGGAGGGCAGAAGAGAGAGGGGGGGTTCCTCCAGGGCTGCTCTCCACAGTGGCTTGAGCGCTGACCGTGAACATTGCTCAGCGCTTTTATGTCTTGTTCGGAAAGGGGAAGGAGACTCAGCGGAAACCAGCAGAGGAGGGTGTGGGGGTCAGAGTGGAGACTTGCAGGTGGTGGTGCTGGTGGTTAATAACCCAGGAGCCAGTAGACCATGATGCTTAGCAGGTAGAGCAGATGTTTGAGGAATCAGCTCAATTGTTTCCATGTTTGGACCCGAACAGACAAGAAAAGCTCACAGAACCCATTCTCAGAATTCATTCATCTATTCTAACATGGTTCGCCTCCATTTGGAAACTCACGCAACAACACAAAAGCATCACTCAGCTGGGGTGTCATTGTGTGTGTGTGTGTCTGGATGTGTGCATACTGTCAACAACCCCTGCAGCCAGATCAAAACAGCACAGAGGTGGAGGACAATAGGGCGCTGCAGTACAATTGAGATGTCTGGTAGACATGAAGGCGCTGGGAGGGGAGAGGGCAGGAGACTTGGCGTTAGGGGTCTTCTACTGAAGTGGGGCTGGAGATTCAAATGATGTTGATTAAGAGTAAAAAGCATCCAAGAGTTTTCAAATGCATTTTCAACTCTAATATTGAAAGCACGTTTTTCTTTTCTAGTTAAATTTGGACTTTTTGCTTTCAGTTAAGACCATTAAAGGGGCTATTATGGAAAAACTATTTTTTAACCTATGCCAAGGAGGTTATGTTTTCATTGCAGTTTGTTTGTCGGTTGCATTACTCAAAAACAACTGTAACAATTCCTTAAGATCTTGTGGAAGAGTGGGGAATGACCCAAGGAAGAATCCATTTCATTTTGGAGCGGATCCAGATCCATCAATTTATTTCACTTTCTTTAGCGTGGCAAAACAAGCTGTTAACCTTGCTGGAGACACGCACCTCTCCATCCACCCATTATCCCCACTGTTTATCCTTGAGGGCCGAGGGGGGGGAGATGAAGCCAATCCCAGCTGACACCGGGCGAGAGGGGACACGAGATTTGGGACAAACAGACATTCACTCTCATGGTTAATTTAGAGCCTCCAATTAATTAATCCTACCCCAGTCTGCATGTTTTGGGACTGTGAGAGGAAGGCCTTGGTTCCCAGGGAAATCCCACGCAACACAGGGAGAATATGCAAAAACAAAAAGACCTCGGGCCAGACAGGGATTCGAACCAGAGACCTTCCTGCTGGGAGGCAACAGCGCTAGCCCAACTTCTAGTTTAATTTTTATTTTTGATCTAGTATATTTTCTTCTAAACCATGACAAAGCAAAAGTCTCCTGCATGAAAATGGCTTCTATGACTTTTTTTTATTGAATGTGTTCAAATGTAACTTGAAGGAATCAGTTGAAACATGCATGGCTTATTTATTGAACATTTGCTGCATTTTAGGATACATATTTTAAAATTCCTAGGATACAGTACAGAACAGTAACTAATACTTGCTGCTGCTATTGTATCTTTTTATACTTAACACTGCTCATCATGTTCCTACAGAACGTCCAGCAGAGAACCACCGGTCCAGTGAGCGCCAGGGAGAGAAGAAGGATCACATCCAGCAGGTATCTCTGGTACCACGGCTGTGATAGTGAGGTCGGCTGCAGATGAGCACCACCCCCACTGTGCAGGATGTGATCCACCCACTGGACCAGTCGAAGGGCCGGAGGCACGGGATGGGACTTGTGGATCGTGCTAAGGGACAAAGCTGTGGACTTGAACCTGTGGAGAAATGTTTGGGGTAAATAAAGAAAGACAAAAGGAGTATCCACACACGCATTGGCATATTGCATCATGAATAATGTCCACTCATCCGTCCACACACCTGGTGTCCTGTATGAGGGTTTGAACGGCCGAGCTGAGCAGCTCTCTGGTGATGTGTGTGGGGCTGATGCTCAGGCCAAGTCCCTTTGTTTCCGCTCTTACCACATTATCAAACTGGTCCCCAAACAGAGGAATTCCCAGCACGGGAACAGCATGGTACACCGCCTGGAGCAAACTGTTTTGTCCACCGTGCGTGATAAAGAGACGTGCCTTTTTGTGGCCTGGGGTAAACAGAAAAATAATGTTTGACACAAATGCATCCTGAAATTCATTGTTTTGGTCTTCTCTCATGATGGAGCACAATGAGTTCTTTTCACAGTCCACCATAAACTGTGACTAACTGCTAGGTTTGTAACAAAGGGTGAAAAGAAGGGACAAACTGTTCCTACCCAGCAGGTCATTTAGAGGCAGCCAGTCCACTAGTTTGACATTGGGAGGTTTGTCCAAGTCAGATGGCCATCGCTTGGGGTCATATCTGCAAACAGTCCACTGCAGGTTTAATGAATTGTCGAAAACATCCCGACATTAGTTGAAAATACAAAGTCTGTTTGTTTTGGGGGATAATTTAATATTTTCACGAGTGTAAAACAATGTTGTGTGTTTTTTTTACCCTTTATGTGACACTTCAGTTTAAAAGGTTTATTTTTGTGCCTGTGTGTCATGCTGTTACCTCCAGAGAACCCCCTGAGGGATCATGGAGAAGCCAGCCACCAGCTCCACAAGTAGCAGGTCCACAGAGACAGAAGAGACCATCGATCCCAGAGTCACAACAATGAAACCTGCTTCTCCAAAACCGGAGATCCACCGCTCAAGATCCTGAGGGATCACATGGGAAAGTATTGAGCAAGGAAGGAAGAGAGAAAGACAGCTGTATCACTAACCTATGTGGATATCTGTAGGAGGAAAACCGACCTGCTCAGGAGGCTGCGCAGGTTTGTTCAGCAGACCACCCACCAGCACAGTGTAAGGCAGCAGAGGCTGAGGGAACTCCAAGGAGAAGTCGGTGTTGAAGGCCCAGAGTTCAGCTCCTTCGTGGAGCTCCTCCAGACCTCCAGGCGGGGAGCCCGACTCAAGGTGGCGATCAGCTACCTCCCTAAATTTCGACCATATAAGTTCTTGGCCTTTGATATACGACACAAGACACAATAAAAAAAAGCAAATTATCAATCATTTAGGATTCAATAGAACTTTAATTTCTTAAAAATATTAAATTAGTAAAACCTCTAAACCCCTGCCCTTAAGGTAAATAAAACATGTTACGTAAAAGGAAGTTGACTATTGATGCAAACTGTACCATTCGTTCCACTGTAATATTAGAATATAAGCATTATTAATCAATTCACGGAGGAAGCAGCTCAAATTGAACTGAGATATTATAAGAATTTAAATTCAAACACTTCATGATACCAACAAATGTGCTAAGTCAGAAAATGTTAAAGTCTGGAGAACCACTGCCCAAAGCAGAAATGATAATACCCCCGACACAATGTGATCTCCTTTTTCAAAAGTGTTCTCACCTACAGGAGCCAGGAAAGAATAAAAGAGGTTCTTGGCACGACCCCAGAGGTTCATGCGATCCGACAGGCGGGAGCTGAAGACCGGGATGTAGGAGACGGGGCTGGGCAGAGCGATGGACAGGGGACCGTTCAGAGTGCCCGGATAGAAAGCTATGTAGTTGACTCCTGGAATAAATCAAAAGCAAAGTCAAGTTCTGAGCTGCTGTTGATAGATAATTTACATTTAGATTTGAAGTAGCAGAATCGAATGCATCTATGCTCTGTGGCAGGTGTAAACAAACAACATAACAATATACGACTGTAGTGATCTTCTAATCTAGTAAAAGTCTTTATGACCTAAACCAGTGAAATGAGCAGCAGTCGTACCAAGTCTGTGAGCCACGATGAAGGAACAGGGGTTAAAAGCATCAAGGATGATGATGTCGTAGTTTTGCCCCTGGAGGAACGACATCATCTCTTTGTCCCCCAACAGCTTGTCACACTGATACGACAGGTGCCCCATGAAGTTTAGAAAGTTATGAAAGTTATCCCTGGGAGAAAGATTGACAAAGAGAAAAACCAGTTAGAGTGAAAGATAAAGACAGAGAGGAACAGGGACGTATCATTGGAGCCAAATCTCCTGTGATCTGGGTGATACCTTCCCAGTAGAAACTCGGTTTGCTGCTCCAGGAACCAGCCGTTGTATTCTTTAATATACTTGTCTCCCAAGGACCATGTGCTCATCTGGTAACTGTCTGCACGACCTTTATAGGAGAAACCTGGTGGGAAGTCGATCACATGAAAATAAGAGCAAATAAATCAAAGAGAGAATAAGATACAAAATTGTCCAAAAAGTGTTTTTTCCCCATATGTTTGTGTTGTGTGCTGTATGTGCAGTTTACCTGTGATAACAGGGTTGCCCAGTTGCAGGAGCATGCGGACGTCATGGCCATGCTGGTGCAAGTTATGAGAAATTTCATCTAATAACAAGTAGTGGCTTCCTCCTGCAGAAGAAGAGAGAAGATGATAAGGAGACAACTATCACTATTCTATCTGAATATATGAAACACAAACTTCCTTAACACAAACTTTTCCTTTTTACTGCACTTCACCGACTCCCTTATTCTTCTCATATTTCTGAACAAATATAAACAATGTATTATCTCTATGACATTAAGTAAAGGTCACATTTGATAGTCACTGCTCCACTACTCACCAATTAGACAAATAGTCAGGATCTTGGCAGACTGCAACACTGGAAGAGCCAGGAGAGAAAACGTCCAAAATACAATCCCCATGTTGTTATTAGAGCAGCACAGTGTGACCTGCGGCCAAAAATAGTCTTCCTGTTCCAATTTAAACTGTAATGAAAACCTCCCTGAATGAGCGGCAATTCCTTGTGAGAAAGTTTTCTGCTTTTCACCCCGTGATGCAGCGACAGAGTCAGATCCAGTGAGGGATCAGAGTGGACGGGTCCTGAGTGCGGATGAAGAAAATGCACCAAAACTGAGAAAAATCACTTTCTTGTCCCGAACGTCTTCTTTTCTTTTGTTTGTTTCGAGGCAGGCGAAAAGTTTTGAATATTCTGCAGTTTCAATTTGCCAGGGAGGAAACTCCAAATTCTTATCTCGTGTGCTTCCAATGCATCCGCTGTTTGTTTTTTTGTTTCCCAACAGATGTAAAAAAAAATGTCCTTATTATTCAAGAAGCTTTGGATGCAGGTCTGCAAGCACAACCCCGTCTATATGACACATGTGAGAGGCTCTGTCTCTAAGACACTGAGAAGAGCCCTGGACCTGCAGTGACAGTCAAAGGGAGGGAAAGAGAGACAATGCGGAGGGACGGGGGGGGGTGGGAGGTTCCCCTCGACCGTTGTTGCATAAAATTAAACAAATGGACATTTCGATAAGAGTTATGTTCTCTAAACGTCACATATAGAGTGCAACCCCTCCATCAACACGTAGAGAAAAGCCCTTTTTGATGATGATAATGATATTTGGTGTGACCTCTGATGATGCATCAATAAGTTCATAATAAATTAGACAAATCTAGTTAACAACACTGATTGGTTATTTCTATATGCCCCTATTTATTTATTTTATCCAGCGTAGACGGTAACTCGATCGAGGAAACAGTCACCAGTGACTGTTAGATAGAGACGCTTCCATGACACTAGGGCGTTGAATGGGGTGATATAGGGTTGCGGTTGCCCTGGCAGGCGGTTGCTGGTAAGTCAGGCTTGACATGTAGGTTATCCTGGACAATGCACTCATTGTAGCTCCGACCAATGCTTTTCTGTGACAGAGAGGTCATTAGAAAAACAAGTGAGTCAGAAAAACTGCTGGAGTGTATCAGGAGAAGAAAAAAAAGTGAGTCGGAAGGGTCAATCTCGCCATCATTGATGTTATTGTTGTCATTTTCAATTACGTTGTCACTCCGACCGGCATCAGTTGAAGATATTTCGACATTCTGTGGCAAGTAATGGTTGAAAAAGACTTTATTCAGAACTGAAGTGAGCAGTACAGCAATATTTCAAAAGTAAAAGTAAGGAGATAATTGAAAAACGGCAGAGGCACCGATGACTGCTTAGGATAAAGATCTTGTGATGATGCCGACAGCAGCATGCAGTGTGTACTGTGTATCTCTCATCCAGAGCGTTCAGCCTCTCCTTCACTCTGATTGGCCAGTAGCACTCCATGAATGTTCTGAGAAACAGAGAGAGAAAGTTCAGAGAGAAATAAACGTAAGAAAGAAGAAAGAAAAACACAATGTAGGGGAGGGAGAGAGAGAGAGAGAGCAGCGATAAGAAGTGAGAATATAAATGCACATGGCGGTAATGGAGGGTGTGGGTGATAAAGAGAAGAAGTGGTGTGTATTTTGGAACAAGGCAGGGGAACAAGTTAGCAGATGATGAACAGGGACTCACTACGAGCTGGTGTTGTTTGGAGGACTCCATCAGGACCTGGATGAGAGGATGCTGAGACAGAATGGAGAAGGGGACACAGCTCTCAGGTGTGTAGCCGTGCTCACTGAAAAGATCCACCAGGTGCTAGAAGGCAGAAGATAAATAATTAGTATGACCACTAGGGCAGAGTTTCGCTTAAAAATATGGTCATAATAATTACCCCTAAAAGATTCAATTTATAAACTCCATAGCTTTTTAAAATGCAACTATGTATTATTCCAACCCTGAGAATCATGAATTAAAATAACTGACAGCTTGATTTGGTGTCGGTGAAGTCTAATTTAATTTGTGGACCAGATATACAGACTAAGTTGGCATTAGATAATCCTTCATTAAAAAATGTTATTCCTAACACCCTAAATGTCAAGTAATGTTTATGACAACTTACATATTTACTTCTACCTCTTAATTCAAACATTCATCGGTGTCTGTACCTGAGCGTGCTCCTCCTCACTCACACAGCCTGGAGGAAGCTGGCTGCCGTCTTTCATCTTGGTGACTTTGTGGCAGACGACAGAAAGGAGAGCAGGGATGGACACGTCCTGCTCCACTGATGGACTGCTCGATGCAAACAGTGGATCCTGCCCCTCTCCGTCGGGTTCTGAGGGGCTGAGCTCTGTAGCCTCTTCTATACTGGGCATGGACTGTAAACACAACACAGAGGGATATTGTTGATGAACAAGACTTATTACCCCAAGTGCTGGCATTACTGGAAATAGCATCACTGGTTTGTATTGTTATTCTTAACAACTGGAAGTAACTGATGACAACAGATTATAACATTGTTGATTATAGAGAATTATAAAGTGCTTTTCTGTCGAGTTTCTTTGTGCAGTAATTTATTCACCTTGACAAGATGACCCAGTGAGATGTGTTGTCCCACATTGTGTCCCAGCACCACGCTCAGTGCTCTAATGAAGCCCTGTCGGGGGCTAGGGTCGGCTGCAAAGTACTGCAGCATGGACCCATAGTCCAATCGAGGGGGAGAGGAAGAGTGATCCGCAAACAACTGGAAAAAGAACTGAGAAAAAGAACATTCTGTCAACATGAGACTTTGGGGGTTGATACCTTTGAGGTCTAGAACAAAATGGGTGTTTCAGTGATGAGTGTTTCTACTGTTGTTTTAGGTTAATATATTTTCAAATGAGATATCAGCAAAAATGCCAAAGAGCTATTTTATGACAATAAATTAAAGGGTGGGTAATACTCTTTTGTTCTCCTCTGTTTACCTTGCGTAAGTTGGCCAGACGGTTATAAGGTAGAGGCTCAGATGGGTCCTCAGGTACAGGTTGGACAATCTCACTGGAAAACCACAACTCCGTCTGGGGAGAAAGGAGGGAAGAGGAGTGACTTCAGAATTTATCTTCTTATTTAGTAATCGATCGATGTATACAATGTGTTGTGTGTGACAACATTGAGGTGAGCATAGGTCTGCTTGTAGAAATAGGATCTAGGTGCACAGTAATGCAACAACAGTGCGGAGGAGCTGTGAATGAGTATGACTGGATGGACAACTTGTAGATATAGCTTCATCCACAGAAGGACAACGTTATACCTGAGAATCTGAATCTGCTACCTATGTCTGATTGTGTGTGTGTGTGTGTGTGTGTAGAGACAAACCTGCATGTACTGTTCCCTGTTAATATAGCTTGTGTTGCCTGTATCTGCTGCCTTGAAACGTTTTAGCACAACCAGTAGCTGTGGTAGGGAGGGAAAAGGCCAAGGGAGGGCAGCACTGAGCAGGAACCGCCGCCAGTCTATGAGGTCACACTGGTCCACTAACATAGACTCGATCTCCAACAGCTGGAAACAGGAGAGACAAGGACAATGCTTGTGTTTTGTTAGGTTGTTTAGACTGCGAGCAACAGAAAAAAATGGAGCAGGAATATTTTGTGTCTTGCTTTGCTTTCTCTGCACCAGGCTTTGAAGAGTACCTGTCTTTCATTCATGCTGATCCAGGGCTCAGGCAAGACGTCTCTGCCCATGTTAACAGAGGTGATATCCTGGAGCAAACTGGAAAACTCAGAACTGGATATGAAGCCTGAAAGTGTGAAGGGAAGGAAAAAGAATAGATAGAACAATAAATAGTTGGATAGCAAGATTAATACATTTAATCACACCAAATTGTCTCTCCCCTATGAGCACCTGAGGGAGCAATGTTGCATAGCTGTTGGTGGAGTGACTCCAGCTGCAGGATGGTCGGTGTGGACAGTGTGGATTTCTCCAGAGGAGGTGGATGTGGAGGGGGAGTCGGGCTGGCCACCATGTAGCAGTCTCCATTCAGATAGAAGTCAGTACATTCCTAGAGAAGAGAATACAGACAATCTTAAAATGGGAGACGTGAGATAATTTACTGGAGTACATTTAGTTATAGTTACTACATACCAACACCAGCTCATTCTTCAACTTAGCACCAGCCTCAATGTGATGGCGAACTACTTTGCATAATTGGTCAATACTGAAGAAAATGAGATAAAGATAGAATGTCACACATTTTATATATATACACAATGATCATGATCAGACTGAAGTGTGTCAGAAATGGCTTGGCTTATCCTCAGTGGAAATTAAAGCTGGGAAATGTTTATGTTCTCAAGATACAGTTTCAGAATAAAAAGAGCACTTTCATTACTTTAGATCTTTCTTGTTCTGTGACATTTTTATTAAAACGCTAAGTAAATCAATACAGGCAGTGAACCATTCAATGCTTGGGGTTTATATACAAGCAAACATACCCACTATAGAATGATCATTTATACAAAATTAGGAAAAGGACATCGCGATATCATATCAAGCATTTATCACAATAAAGATTAATTACACAACCATAAAATAAGCCCCTCAGTGCAGTGCTATAAGTGCTATACTATTGCTACCTCAAATTGATATCAGTCCGGCATAAGTGTTTATATTTCTTAACAACATACCTCTTCATTTCTGAGAGATAGCGGTCTTCTAACCACTTCTCCATGTCGCTAAAGACCTGTTCTGTCGTGCTTTGCAGTCTTTGCACCACAAACAGACCGCGACCTTTCACCAGCACAAGTCGAACCTTCGCTGCATTCTCTGGAAAACACACATATTTACATATGTATGTGCATATTTGCAAATGCACACATATTTAAACAGTCACATAAGTATAATATCACACACTTTTTAGAAAACCACTTTGCAATATAATAAAAAAATCATAATGTGTGTGGGCATACCCTCGTGCTCCAGCGCAGTTGAATATTCTTTATGTATTTTGTCTCTCACTGAGTGATCATGACACTTTCTTTCTTCAGGAGGTGGTGCATGAGCGGGTTCAGGAGGTGGTGGTTCTGGTGAAATGGGAGAGTAGGAGGTAGAAAGTTGAAAGATTTACTGAAACATAGAGGACGTGTCAGAGGGCAAAGCACCGTCATTTTAATCAAACACATAAATACATGCCTTTCACTGGTGGCTTTCCTTTTCCCTTTTTGGTTGCACTTGCATTAGCGCTCTCCTTCTCTGGTGGTTTCTCCTTCTGCTCTTTTGTCTCCACCTGTTGGTCTTCTCCTGTCACCTACACGCATGTATGACCCACACATCAGGAGTGACATATATACTTCTACAAAAGAGCTCATGATAACTCAAACAGTGCATTACCAATCTGCTGATGGTTCTGTGTGCCTCCTCGTAGTCAGAGATGAGTTTCTCAGCGGATGGCTAGAGTAAACAAGAGTCAACATCTCTTACTATTAGATTGTATATCAGCGTATAAACATTTATATATCTCAGAGTTGGATCATTTTGAGGTACAATTTCACAAACTACATTTGAATTACTTTTGCCAACCAAAAATAAATGCCTTATAAATTTGAACATCCTGTAACTAACAAACAACAGACAGCAGAGTATATACAGTATTGTAATGTCTATAGCAATCCATTATGAGCTGACATGTGGGCATTTTAAAGTAAGCAAGAGGACCACAGAAAGTCAAAAACAAAAGATGAAGGTAAAGAACATTAAAGACACACAGGAATTACCTTGCCCACGACTTGTGTCTTGGAGGCCCCTTGAGGGGAGTCAGGATTTTTGGAGAGGAAGGGAACACTGGAGAATAAGAGGAAATAGTTTGTGAATGTGTATGTGTTTGGGCTTGGCAATACTTGGATTGTTATGACAACCACTTGAAGAAACATTGTTAGTAGAAGTGCATTTTCCTCACAGTTTAGTTATTCTCATTTCCTCTCCGTCATGCAGCCGACTACACACACTTGTGTCTGCTGGCTCAGAACAGTTGGAACTAAATAAAGGTATACATTTCCCCACTTGTTATCATCATATTATTTACAATATGACATTTTAGTTTAATATCTCGTATTAACATTCTTATATTGCTATGCAAAGCTTAATCCTTGCCTATTGTCCAGATCATTTTCGTCTTGGATGCCCAGTAGGGCGATACAGACAAAGTGGGATGGAGGCTCGAGCCCCAGATGTTTGTGCATGTACGTATAGTAGAGCCTAAGAATACAGAGGGTCTCCTGGAAGCGGTCCAACTCCACCTATAAAACACAAAACAATCCAAGATTACAGTTTTACCTAAAACTAAGTCACAATGAAGAGGCAAATAGATAACACATTCATTCAGCATTATGGAGGTGACGGATGTCCCTCTGGACATGTCTCCCATCTCCTGAAAGGTCAGGTCCATGAGCAGTTCTGGTCATTCACAACATATTCCACTTAAACATAAGGGAGGTCACTGTGCTCTTAGAAAGCATCAGCCTACCCCAGGACCGATCCTTCAATCTCAGGGTTTGGTTTTCACTCTGTCAGCTGTGAGACCTTGTATAGACAGATCATGGTCATTCGCTTCAATGTGTAGAAACATCTGATGAATGATTGATAGAAATGGGATGAAGCTGAGCAAAGTTTGTGAGTTATAGTGTGAAGAGTCTGCAGATTTATGTAAATAATTATTTTTTTACAAATAATTTTGCATATATCGTTTATTTGGAGTTATAAGTGTTAAGGAGAAAAAAAGTTATTCAAATAATTTTAGCGTATGGCTGCCTGAAACATAGCAAACACTAAAAATACTCTAAATGTGCTGCACACAAAAACTGATTATGTACCTGCATGAGTGTAGAATGGTGGTTGATGAGTATGGCAGTATTTTCCTCCACCCAGCCATTATTCATGAGAGAAGCCCTCTCCTGCTCGTCCTCCTCTTTGCGTTGGTCACTGATGTCCCACAAACGTTCACGCAGTTCCTGTAAACAAATCAAAACATCTACGTGTATTACATATTTTAATTTATAAGTAGACTTTTTACACAATTTTAAGATTCAGTTTAAGAATATTTGTCTAATAATATTTAAAAATCATCTTACATCGAGTCTCAGGTGTAGCTCTGCTTTCGTTTCCTCATCTTCTCTCATATCATCAGCTATGCTGTTGAAGGCCTTCTGCCACTGAGAGACTAACTCCTGCCTCATGTCTGGACGCTGCAGATAATGCTTGAACTCCTCTCTGCAGACAAAGAGACCTGGGTCACACTTCTGTATCACCAAATCTTATGTTAAATAATTTAATCTTTTTTTTATTCGTGTCTCATTTAAAAATATTTCTGACAAAGAACCTGTTGGTATGAAATTAATATTTGGGTTATATCCTGTGGTACAAAAAAAATAAAAAATTATGGCAACCTGGAGTAAGATGGTCAACTTTCACACTGCATCTGCAGCAATAAACCTACTTGACCGAACATAGTACCTAACAGATTGATTATATCAAATGATTGTAGCTAGCATGGTACAGCATGTTCTTCATGCAAATGCATGAGAATGCAATTCAAGGGCCCTGCAGAATACCTGATGTTGAACAGATGATGGCTAATAACAGTGTTTTGTGATCGCAGCAGTTCCATCACAGTCTTTATGTTGCCGACATAAGAATCACACACTGTTTCCCAGTGGGTGCAAAGGTACTGTACGATTGCCTAGAGACAGAGATGGGAAGGGGGAGAAGAGCACAACACGGGTCACAGGAGGATAGCGGAAAGACATGGTGTGATGCAACAGAGACAAACGTGACATGTGTTTTCATATAATTAAAACCGAAAGGCAATAGAGATAGAAACCACAGATTTAGGAACTAAATCTTTTTAGAATAAAAGTGTATGGTAACCCTCAATTGATTGCATCGAAGACAGAGATTAGGTGTACTCTTCCTACTCTAGTAAAACAAATCAAAAAAGTTGTATCCTACTGCAGGAAGAGGTTTATCAATGTAGATGGCTGAAGCCGATTCAGGATGATTCTTGTGGACTCCATGACCTTCATCATGTGTCCCTGTGGAAGTTGATGAGATCCTGGAGTGTCCTATTGATGAACCAAAAGTATATATTCATCACTTTATCAAAGATAGAACAATTGTATTTATTGAGCATCAACAGTATTCGTAGTATCATAGTATCATATTCTGTTTGAAAAGTCCTCATATTAATAATCAGAATATGTCATTTATAAATCCTCTTTATGAAGCAGAATTGTTCCCTGACCAGAAGTGACTTTAAAACTGGAAATATTATCTGCAGACTACTGAGAGGATACCTCTGGAAGAGTGGGGGCTGGATTTGTGATGCGAGGTCCCACTTCGGGCTCTTTCCTTGTGTAGGCTGGAAGAGGACTCTGTGGGGGTGCTGACTTCATCAGTGAGGGGTTCAGGTTGTTCTACAGGTAGAGGAGTGGCTGTTAGTGAGGAGTCTGGAGCTTTCCAAATGTGCAACACATCTTCCGCAGGAGAAGTGGCAAGAGTTGATGAAAGAATTCATATTTATTGTAAAAAAATATTGGAATTTCAATACTAAAAGGACAAACGTACCTTCATGAATCCGCATCATAACCTGCTTCAGGACGGACTCCACCTTCTCTGTAAGCTCCTCCTCTTCTACATTGGCATCAACACAAACCAAAATGTCTTGGTTTCCACCAAACCATTTCTCAAGTTTTGGCCAGGTGTCCTGAAAAGCTGTGATCCTGGGGTAGAGGGTAAGATGTTTGATGTAAGACACATGCTGTAGTCAGGCAGTAGCAGTGAAGCATTAACTTCATTTAGCTTTAGGTTTTTGTCTTGATTTACCTGTGTGGAATCTGTGCCAGATACACATTTGTGTCTGTAGGAGGGGAGCTTGTATCTGCACCCGATTTGGGACCAAGAAAGAAAAACACATACAACCACAAACATTAACTTTACATGTCAAGTTATGTTTGTATCTTTACAAACACACACCATCTCACGGATAAAGTTTGGGTGTACACAGACAGACAGCATTTAACTCCCACCAGAGTGACTGAATGCACGTGTCGTCACAGTCTCATCAGGGACATCCAGCAGCAGAACCACGTCTAACACAGGGTTTGGGGGGGGCAAAGGTTCGGGTGGATCAGGATCAACAACGAGATCCTTCCTGCTGATTTCCACCCCACTCCCTAAGTCTACAGCTCCGCCCAGGGCTTTCTCTAGCAGGTGGGCCTGGGTTATGTCCATTGGAAAGCCATCCAGGATCCAACCTGACTGAGCTGGAACCTGCCTAAAAAGAACACAAGATATATTTTACAGAAGAGTTTCTCCAATCTGTGAATAATGGTGAGATTGTTTAGTTGAGATAGGACGACTGACTAAATGATAATTAGTTTTCTTTTTATAGCAATACAGATTAGGTGTTTACCTGATTGCCTCTACTATAATATCTACTAGCAGCTCATCAGGAATGGAGTTTCCATTTCTCAGCTCTTTTTCTGCAGCTGCTCCCTGCATTGCCCGTGTGGACAGCTGGACAAGGGATACACGTAGGCAGGGGAAAAGTAATTATTTAATCTTCTGAGAAAGCGAATTGTAATAAGTGACAAATTGAAGGCAAAGTTATGATATGTATTAAATAAAATGATCAAAGAAAGAAAATCACAAACAACTTGTACTCTTACCCTCTCACTGCAGCCTTTATTTTCTTCTTGAGTTGCATGGTCTGAGAAAACATTACAGGTATCACATCAAACCAGCCATGTGAAATATTTGACATGCCATACGTTTCTATAACATGTAGATAAATATTTTAAAATAACATAAAAAGAATAATGTCATCTTTAGTAACCCACCAGATTTCTTTGATTTTGAGGATTTGGGCCGCCGCTCAACTTTTGCCTCCTGCTTCTCTGTGGCCTGTAATTTTGTCCAAGAAAAAGACTTGATTGAAAGTTAACATGTTTGGGAGAACTTTTAAGGGTAATTTAAGAGGACCATTGAAATATTATACTCCCTTAACATCGGAACTTAATGTAATTAGATTAAAAGTACATCACAATACTGTGACACTATATGTGACTTACCTGCTTTTCATAATAAGCATTCAGAACCTCCTCAACCAGTGTGTCAGCTGATAAGACACAGATGCCATTGGCTAAAGGAGAAAACAACACACATACTCAGGACCCAATGAGCGATGTAATCTTGTTCCACATCCGTTATTAATGTATTGTTGCAGAAAACAAGTATTAGGTGGTGTGACATTGGGTATGAGTGTATGTCGGAATCTCTGTTCGGACAGCTTGCCTTCAGCTATCTTGGCCAGGCAGGTGGATTTGCCAGAGCAGAACTTTCCAAGGACACAGGCTTTGAGCGTAAAGTGAGGAAAGTGGGGTTGAGGTGGCTTCCACGACGGGTAGATGTTCCATGTGCCACAGACGCATAACAACATGTCCAAGAATGGTGTTGTTGCCCGGGGGTGATCTGGGTCTCCCTGCTTCCTCTGGCCAGGCCCACTCACCGACCATGTTCTGACAAACATAGCATAATGCTCAGACAATGAGGATCTTCAACAATCAGACATTTCATGGCTTCTATTAACAATACTGGCCTGATACTGACAGAAAAATCAACATTTGCTTGCAAATGTGGGTCTGATGCAGACACAAAATTTAAAACATATCTCGTGTTTCAAACTCACAGTGTACTCATCATAGTCCTGGTTGTTGAGTATCTCCTGCTTCTCAAGCTCTACACAATCTAGTGAGGTAGGCAAATCAATGCCGGGCTTCTGGCCCATGTTTGACACATAGAGAGGAAGACCACTGAGCAGCAATTCCTTCCACTCTCTTATCAGTTTATCTGGAATCAGACTGATAGCAAAAACAAACGACAGGAAGAAAAACTGGACTTAATATATGGAATTGATCTTAAAATTTAGTCTAAAACGGTTATTATATGATATAGTATATCAGATAACTAAGTGGAATATATACAGTGCTTCCTAATGTCCACCTAATGTAGTCAAAAAATAATTTAAAGGACGAGTGTGTAGGATTAACAGGGATCTGGGGTCTGTCTGAGTCTGAAAATGTTATTAACTCAACTGTTTTCTAGAAAAGGCTAATCTGAGAGCAGGGGATCTGATGTAGTTAGGTATGTTATGTATTTGATCATGAGAAGAAAAGGAGAGGATATCTAAATCTCCTCATTTTATTTGACCACTTTACAAGAACCTTCATAGGTCTTTGACTCACATCTGAATTAGCAGTGAACTGCAAAGTTTCTGTTTTACATATCATTATATTAGTGACTCAATATTTTAACATATTTAATATTTTTCTGAAATACCATTTTTCGTGTTTTCCCAAAGAAAGAAAGAAATCAATACCTTAAGGGAATATTTGCCAGTCAAATTTTATAACACATTTTTGCATTCCCATATCACTAACTGAATGATTAGAGCTCAGTTTGGAAGTTTAGATCAGTCCAAATATAATTTGTTTCTTCAGCATCATTAAAGCAATTGTGTTACGTACTTCGCAGTGATATGTCGATATTCTCCGACCTTGGTGGCCAAGTCCACTATCTGCTCCAAAATGTCCTTGCAGCCCCTAAAGTGCTTCTTGTGTCTGCTCTGAGCTCGCTCAGCAGCAATCCTGTCAAGGAATTCAAGCTCCTTTTTGATCTCTTCTGCGTGGTCCAACTTAGCCTGCTGAGCCAAAGTCTGCAGCAGACGCCATTCAGAAAGATCAGATGAGCGGAGAGGCATGACAGAAATCAATGTTACATTGGACATTGATTTCTGTCATGCAAAAATCAATGTCCAACAGGCAGATTATGGATATTGAAGGTTACATAAAAAAGACATTAAATTATTGTCACCTACAATATAGCTGATTTTATACAATGGGTAACAATTCATTCAATTCAACTAGTTTGCATATAGACACAACATTTATAATACCCAATTACAGGTTTAATACACTTATACATTTAATCACATGATTTTCTCCCTAAATAATTTCTTTGAATAGATTCCTTAACATAATCACAAGAACCTCTGCTCTGGGAATACCTGCTAAATTTCAATAACCATGATGACCACACTATACTATAACGTACTATATAATTAACACTGACACCATGCTGGCCCACAGCTAAACTCCTTTGCCAAGCATTTATTCAAGTTTCTCTGCTGTCATTTAAACTAAATAAGTAATTTGAAATATAGGTGTGATCAATGGAAGAACTTAACATATATATATATATATATAGTTTACCATTTTTGATAATTTGTCTGACTGTCTAAACACCTCATAATCTCCTGCAAAACCTACCAAATACCATGGGGATAGATACTATATAAACAAATAAATCCACCCTTGCCTTTTCCCCTTTGACCACACTCAGACAATCACTGATGCAGCCTAATACAAAGCAAGATTAGAGAGGGCTATTCTTCTTCCTATTCATCCTATCTCACCGCCTCCCTGTCCAGAGCCTCCTGGAAGTCCCGCTCTCGCCGCTGCTGGCACTGCTGCTCTCTTAACAGGCGGTTCTGCCGGATCACCTCCTTCTGCATACGAAACTTGAGGAGCTGAGATGCCAAACGCTGCTCCTGCTGAGTCTGACGTGTCAGACGCTTCACCAACTGATCCTCTCTCCGTGCTTCCTGCAAGGTGAGGCAGAGACGGCTGATCAGTTGACTGACTTTGGGATGAAGGGACAAATGTACAATAACAGACAATAGGGTATGTAGGGTTACGTAAAATGTGATAGAAAATTACTGTACACATATTGTTAGAGGGTATTTATATATTTTACCATTACATATATTATTATTATTATATATTATTCTCAGCACGAGCAAAAGTTCCACCTCTTGAGCTTCATGGGCCTTGAGCTGCTCCACCAGGAATCTGTCTCGTCTTTTCTCTCTCTGCTCGTGAGAGACAGCATTCTCCTCCAGCCTCAGTCGGATGTCCTGTATGTACTGGCTGTTGGACTTTAGTATCAGCTTATTTTCACTTCCATGTACCTCAGTGCCATAGCTGCTGCCACAAATGGGAATAACTCCAGGCTGACCACTACAATGGAAATGGCAAAAATCACATGCTTAGTCAAGATGTATTACGGTCACAAGATCAAGATTGTCATTAGAATCCATTAATACAAACATTTGAATAACTTAATACGATAACATGTTTCCTTTATCTCACCTTGAAGAGGACGTAAAACCAGAACTGACCAGTTTCTTTCTGCTTGTCTCAAACTGGGCTATTTCAGCCTGGACTGACTGCATGGGCAAAATGCAAAGAAATTAGAGGAGACAAACATACCCATGTGACTCTTTTGTTTTCAATATGGACAAGTGTCTCACAAATATCCTGTGAGAAATTCAATTGATGTTGCATGACAATTACCTTTGAGGTACTATTGCTTATGGTAGGGACTATTCAATGGTAAATTCTTAGCTACGTATGATCAAAGTAGTAAATGTATTTCCCATCATGGGTTGGTAAATTGTTATTGTTGATTATTTATTCTGCATCACACCTCTGCTTGTTGTTTGCGCTGCAGCTGTCGTCTCCTCTTTAGGTTGAGCTGTGAAGTGTAAGGTGGTGGCTTGGGTACCTGGACCACAGTGGCCTGGTTATAAGGCAGAATGTCGCTGTGCTTCTGACGACACACCAGCAGCTGAAACACACACAGTTCCCCATGTTCATGACGGTAAGTCACATTTCTGTTCATGTATTCTAACATCAAGATGCTAACGGCTAAGTGTTGGCTTTCATTATGTCCTATAGTTTTAGAATAATATCCAACACCAAAATATTTCAAAGACTTCAAATGAAACTGAGATAAAATACAGATGATCCAAAACTCTCAGGCCTATTTTTTTGAAAAATGGTATCAGATGTTTAGATTCAAGCATATGAGATGTTGATAAAGACATGACCTGTAGATTAGCTAAAAGTCTGGTCATACATTTTGACCTGATGTTAAATTAATACAGGGATTTACTCTTCATGTTTTCTGACATCCAGTACCTTGTCAATATTCTGTGTTCTCTTGTCTTCCTGGACTTTGAGTGGTCTCCTTGGCTGGATGGGATGGGTCATGACAGATGTATAGGTCCGTTGCTCGTATTTGGCCTCATAGTGGCTAGAAATTTTCTGCAGTTTCAGTTCGGCACCACGTTTCACCATCCGGTGCAGTTGCTAGATGAGGAGTAAAACTGTTAGATGCTTGACATAACCTGTTTTTGTAGACAGTGATATTATCTCAAACAAACAACCTGAACTTAAACCCTGAAAATATTGGAAGAAGGAAAGACTGTCAGAGTTGCTAAACTTCTTTATTTGCAGTTGTTCAGTATTGGTAGAGCAAGACTAACAACAATATAGGTCTATAAATCAAAAATAGGCCCCTATCTAAATGCAGCCACTACAAATCCAACCCCCTTACATCAGAGTAGATTTCGTGCTCCTTCTTGTGCAGGCTTGCTTTGGCTGCTGGCTGCATGCTTTCCATCATTGTCCTGTTGATTTCTGTTCTCCTCTTCTTTTCAAGTGAGACGTAGAGTTGGTAAAGGAGGCGTGCGGCAACCCCTTGCTTCTCCTTGATCAGTTCCTTAACTGTGTTGATGTCAAAGGAGATCCCCAGTAACTGAAGAGTAGGCTCAAGGCGGGTAAAATTATTTAGTTTGGAGATGGAGGTGCTGTGAGAGAAGGAGTGATTTCTTTTTGTAATTATGAACACATTAAATAATGTAGTGAATTAAGGAGCACTCATATATTTTTCAAACAAAAAGCAAAGGAAGGAGACAGAAAGAGAGTGATAAACTTACTCTTTCCTCATGAACAAAGTGAAATCATTCTGCAACTGATATTTATGCAGAACCTCCCCAATCAAGTAACCAGTGGAAAAATCCTTGGCAAAACTCTGTGGCTCTGTGGAGATGAATGCATCAATTTACACATACAGTGACAATGATCTTTGATATTTTTCAATGTCAAAATGATGGGTGTCACTACCATTCTAATGCACACAAGGGTTTCCAAGTGTTATTCTGAGTGTTTCTTTGCTATATTTTTTAAATAAATGTAATATTCTAAATATTCATTAAATATCTTGTTTCTGATACAACAAATCATTACTTTCCTCTTTCATTTATTACTTTATGAACACTTTTACACACATGGGTCAAAAATGACTGCGGAACACCTGCCATACATTTCACACAGCTGCTTTTGCACACCTGATGAATGTAAGTCGTATGTTACAATCCATTACTAGTGAGAAAGAGAAATAGGTACAATACTAACTAGCTATTGACATATCATTTACTTGCTAACTAACTATAGCTAGATCGTAAAAAAAAACTGAAATAGAACAGTAAATACTTAATAGGTAATTCTTGGAATTGATTCTGAGTCTGAAATCTCTGATAGTAATTACCTAGGATAAAAGTGAGGGTTGTGGATGTGTCTTGGAATCGAGCTCCAGTAAATGAAGGCTCCTCTGATGACAGAAAATGCTTCATAAAATATGTGATGTCATCAAAGGATCCTATGCTACATTGAAGATGCGATGTCATCGAAGGAGCCTTCTTCATTTCAGACAGCGAAAGCAGTTGTGTGAATTGTATGGCAGGTGTTAACGTAGAGAATACATACTGTATGGGTCATTTCTGACCTGTGTGTGTAAAAGTGATGTAGAAATAAAAAAATGTATTGTGTAATTGTTGTGTTTGTTCATAAAGTAAGAAAGGAAAAAGAGAAATAATGATTTGAGGTATCAATCACAAGATATTAAATTACAAAATACATTTATTTAAAAAATATAGCAAAGAAACAAAAGAAAATAAATAGAGGTCATATTTGACCCATGTTGTGCATTACAAGGGGCTTGCATAGCTTGTGTATCAAAGGGTTAATATGTCTGATTTTGTATTTGTTTAAAATCAATAACTTTGTTATTTTCTCAGAAATACCTCACAGCTCCATACCAAGTTTAGTGCAACTGGTTAATAAATAAGTGAACATATACTGGTCAGATATCATAATTCATATAATACATGTCATGAGAGTTATAGTAAGTAAGATGGTGGAAGCTTCAGAATGCTAACTCAACACAAACCTAGTAATGGCAAACATAGCCCAGTTCACCCAGTTGAGCCTCAAGGTAGCGACCATCATCACTGACTAGAGTTAGCCTTATCGCGACTAAGCTAGCAGCTAGCCGCTCGATGCGCTGTCGCCTCAGTCCCACTTACCGACAGCTTTCGACAGTCGCAGCTCCTGGTTGAGCCACCGGCACAATATGTCCGACATCTTCTCCCCCTCGCAGGTTCCAGCTCGGGTCGCGAACACAGTCAGAGGGTTCGCACGGGAGTCGCGAACACTTTGACTCTTTTGCTCTTTTGCTCGCTAATCGCCGATAAACAGAAAGTTTCAGCGACGCGTCGTTGCCATGGCGACTTGACGACGGGGTTGCCCGGGGTGCTTTAGGGGGGCACACACCATCAGAGTGGGCGGGGCCATATCCGAGAAAAGAAAAACATGCCTTCTTATTATCGAGGGATAATTTATAATAGTTAAACCAGTCACTTTAACACATTAACTATTTCTTCTGGGTCTTCGTGTGAATACCCTGTTTCCATTTTACCTTTTATATCTTGTATATATTCTGTTTTGTTTTATATATAGCTATTTCTTTCTTATGTGAAGTACTTATTGTGTTTTTATGTTTTATGTTCAATGTATGCACCTTTTTTACCAAAGAAAATTCCAGGTATGTGTAAACCTACTTGGCAATAAATCCTTTCTGATTCTGATTCTGATGGTAAATAACAATCAAGTTGTGTCCTCACAAAATAAAACCATGGGCCTTTTGTTTGAAAAATTACAAAAGTGATATCAAAAATATTACTATCACCAGAATTATTATTGTCTCTATCATCAGGGACAATAACAGATATAACAGAGATGGTATGAGACAAATGAACAAAACACACGTAGCGGCCAGACAATTAACTTTATTGCCATTAAACAAGTAGCGTTTCACTTTGTGTTATTAGTGTTAACATTTATTCATTCGCTTAGCAGTTCACTTTGTATCTTCAAAATATTTCTGCAAAACATCATGGATTTTAAAGCATGTTCAGGTGCATGATACCTCAGTCATGTTGCCATGCACAACATTAGTCAGTGTATTAAAGCTATAGGGAAACGTAAACATGGAGCTGTTTGTTTAGTAACGGTATATACACCATGCATCGATTCAGCAAAACATCTAGGGCCAGAGATGAAGATGTGTTAGGCAGCGAGTGTACCCGGCTGTAATCCTGCATAATCCCCAAACACAGGGCCCAATTAAAAGTGTGGATGGACATTGGGAAAAGATAATGGACTGAATGGAAAATTGTACGTCAGCAGTTGCCATGTGCGAGTCTGCATGGTGAGTATTCTGGCCCTACTTACAATGTGGCAAAACTACACTGCTGCGATAAGCTGGTAATGCAAAGCAGGCTAAACTAGGAACGAGGACAGGATCACATTTCTAATTAATTTACATGTTTTTTTTCCAGACACACCTTAAAAAGCTTTTCATGGGTTTACACACAACACCTTTCATAGGACTTAATATATCTGGTGTCCTCAACACAAACCTTCTCTATCTCAAGAAATCTGGTTAGTCAACATTAACTCTCCATGTTGCAATATAGAGTATATCATTTCCAATGTAAAACACCTTAGCATTTTGTCTTGTTAGAAGGAAGAAAATGGAATAAACATTTTAATATACAGTTAGTTACACAAAAAAGATTTTTAGAAAAATCTAAAGTTGCATTTTTGTTGATGCAAATCAACATAAAAGCATCTAACACATAGCGTTCATAGGTTAGACTCCAAAGCGCTGCCGGTCTGAGAAAGCAGGCTTTAAAGGAAAACAATTTGCAGCCATGTTTAAATACTCAAAACCTTAGCCACCTTACACCCCCGTCTGGAAGTGATCATCACTGATCTGATCTCACACAAGATACATTTAAAAATTAAACTTCAGATCAGTGTTACGAGATAAAGAGAAAGAAGGGATATATTTTTCTTAGTAGTCAAAGAGGACTGCCTGACTGTTAGGAGTTCATCAGTGAAGCCACACACATCAATCTAACTCATCAGTCATGTCACAGTAGTTTTGCTTAAAGCTTGTTGGCTGGAGGCACTGAGAAACAACAGACAGCAGGTTGCCACACCGAAAAAAACAGGGTCTAACTGAAAGACATCTTGGTTACCACTTGACTTTGATGTCAAAGGATAATATTTGCATAATGATGCTTTTTGGAAGCCCAGCCAATGGTGCATCCTTCACACCCACACTGGACATACACAAGTGCAGAGCTCATGGAGTATGTGAAGGGTACTTGGGCTAAGACACCATGACAAAGATGCCAAATTGCTGCCAAGCAACAAATAGTCACTCGGCCTTTCCCCCACGTTTGTCAACAAAAGCTCAAATTATAGATTCACGCTTTTTCACTTGGTCCCTTTCGCCAATCACAAAACATTACATGGTGCCTTCAGGAAAACTCTGTAATTAAAAGATTAACAATCAACTTCAAAACAAAACTTTAAAAGTAAAGTAGACTCAGGTCTCTAGCAAAAAATAAACAAGCTTCTAAGCACACCAAATCCACATTCTCTCTGGGTTTAAAAATAATGCAACCAAAGAAAAGGTATGAAGTATCTATATCAACAAGACACTTTTTGTACATAACCCTCCATGCCTGTGTGCTTTAAGCACTGCATTTCTTTTCGGTTCTAAAAAATAACCTCTGCAAATGAGCTTATGTTGTCATCTGGATTTGTTTGATTGTTAGATAAGATTATACAAAAACAACTCGACCACTTTCCCTGAAGTTGTGTGGGGCATGACCAAAGGGAGAACCCATTAAATGTTGTTGCAGATCTGAATCTGGGGGGAGGATCAAGGAAGTTTTCTTTAACGTTTTCATTGATTTCTCAGAGAAGGATTTGTGGATCTTGGAACACTGGTATCTGAATGTGTGCATTTGGTGCAGATAAAAATGCAGATCTATTGAATTTAAATTAAATTCATAAAAGGTCTGCAGACGTATGCACTCTGCAGAGTTTGGTTCATTATGTATGACATTCAGGCAGCACGTGAAAAAGGATTTAAAAATGTTATTACCCTTCAAAGTTAACTCACATCATTTGTTCAATCATCAACTTGAGAATAATTCGCAACACATAATAAAAAAATGTCACTGGCCCGACAGTGAAATGAACTGCATGTCTTTGACAATTAAAAAAAAACTCTACTGGTTAAGGAAGACATCACAACAATAACATGCAAACATAACAGAATAGTGTTCATTCATAAAATTACATCAGTTTGTAATCATATTCTAGCTTATATCAGTGTACTGGGCTCATCGCCCACACAATTCCAGAATGCAATAGAAAGCACCTCTCCAGTATCTGTGTAAAATAATGACCGGTTTTTGTTTTGTAAGTGCATCTTTCAATTTACATATCAGTTTCGTTTCCTTTCAGTAGCTCATCAGTGGTCAGAAAGCAGGCAAGATTACCCAAAACAACGGCTACCACAAGACGGGGAAAGAGTGAAGATAGGATTTATGTCTTCTCAGCTACCTTCTATTCAAACACTCGTCTGTAGTGTTCTCTTAAAAATGTCCTTCAGTCTTATGCTATCCTTTGGATAAAAGTATTATTTTTTTCAGTTTATTTTGTAGTGTAGTAAAGTTCACATCACAAAAACTAACAACATGTGAAATGTAAGCTAAGAAATGAAACATTGGATATGCCTTCGCTAAATGCCCAATACAGGGAGTCACAGAAAAGGCAGTGATTTATCGTTAAAGCCACCGACCAGGTTACCAGGGGCAGCAATAAAAGAAAAGAGGTCTGAAAAAATATGTGGAAGAGAATCGTTGTCAGAATAGAAATGTTTGACGTATAAATATACAGTTTTAGATTTATGATATTTAACAATATATGTGTATTTCTATATGTGTGGAAATACACACCTTAGATACGATCATTAACCTGCTGTCGAAATGCAAACATAAGGATGTAGAGCTACATCAGAGGGCATATTTACCAAGACCATATGGTAAACCTATTTGATGCATGACACTGGTAACAGTAATGAATCTCAAAGTTAAATGTTGACCCCTCTTGCAGTGACACAGAGATCATATCATGGTTTTGTGGATGACAGCAGATTGGTGAACCAGGTTGTTGCTGATGATGATGGCTGTCGCCTCTCCTCTGGGTCTTCTTCTCCATCAGGGAGGAGAAACTGAGTGGAGGCGACAGAGGTGGGGGATCCGAGAGACGGTGCCCGGCCTCCACTTTCCTCGCCCTCCACGGGGGAGTCCAAATGCCAAGAGCTCTGGGGTTTATAGCCCCCACCACTGGCAGCCTCTATGAAAGGCTCAGGGGAAACCAGGGCAATGTCATCACTTGGGGCTCTAGCTTGCATCTGGGGCCTGTAGTCCCCTCCACCTCCACCACTGACAGACATATCAGTGTGGGGTTGGTGGCCCTCGGCAGAGCCCTGTGAATCCAGCTGGAAGACCAATGACGACCCTGACGTCTGGATTCCTGTGTACGTCACATCGGTGCGTGCTGAATCCAAAGAAGATGCAGAGGAGTCAGAGGAGTCTGGGTAACGTGGTCTTATGGGCCTCTCATCTACTACTTGGTTGTAGTAGCGTAACGACGTTGGCTCATCTGTGTCAACTGGCTCATCTCCCATCCCCTGCCCTTCTTCATCCTCATCTTCTTCAGGAATGACAACGAGTGCCTCCTTACTAGAATCCCACTCAGGCTTTTCTACAATGTGCATTATACTATGGGAAGATGGCTTCACGTCCAACGGCCCCTGTAAGATACAGAGTGATTAACCATTATCCAGTCAGAGAACCAATTTCAGACAGAACTATTTATTGAACTACGCTTGTATGTCTTCGCCAACCACGGCAGTTTAAGTGATCCTATTTCTACATACTGCTTTCCAAGAATCATATAAATCCAAGTTCAAATGAATGTTTATTTCAAATGTGAAAGAATTCCATTTTGATATTGCACAAGGTAAAAACCTGCTTTGTGAGGTCAAAGTGAATGTTGGTGCCAAATTTGAAGAAATTCCCTGAAGGCATTCTTGAGATATGGTGTTCATTGGAATGGGACATGCGTAAGTACTGACAAAATAATGCCTCCGGCAATTGGCTGTCGCCGGCACAGAGGTATAAAAATAGGGAAATATATCAAACTATACGGTACCTGTCTTCTGGACCAATCACCGGGCAGCTTAGGCTCAGGTATGTCTGGATAGAATGCCTTTTTCACCCTGTTAGTAAAGTAATATGTCACATTGTCAAAAATTATAATCATACTTTCCTTTTAGATGCAGTGCAGACATTAATCTTCACAAATGTTGTTTTGTTTGTACGTGTAACATTGATTATGAAAGACAAACAAAAACAGGAGAGAGACACAGGGGAGAGGAGATAAAAAAAAGTCTCACCATTTTCTCTTCTTGTAGCAGATGAAGGTGACAATGACGAGTAATAAGGTTGTGATGCCCAGAGAAGTCAGGATCTCCAGGATCAGCCAGTCAGCTGTCGAAAACCATAGAAAAGAAAGATGATCAGTTGTTTCTCTTTTGTAGCCGTAAAATAATAACTGTGGATTAAACACAAATGTTGTTATGGTCTGATGTTGTAGCTGTACACATTACTACACATACCGTATAGTTCCACTGTTATGGAGGCAGTAGCGCCTGTGTCTTCACCGGCCGAGGTGTAGGCCTTAACAGTAAATTTATGGGAGCCCTCAGACAGCCCCTTTACTGTGTAGCTCCTGTTTCCTTTATCTGGCAGATTTACTGTGAAAAACAATAGGAGAGAGGAACAGGACGGGGAAAAGAAGAGGCAGCAGGAGAGGGAGGAATGAGGAGGACAGTGAATAAGATTATCAGGAAACAGCTGCCCTTTCGAAAATATCTTTAGTATGTTGTAATTACTGTTTTGTATAAAATTCCTTTTTCAAGTTCTCTACTGGAACAGCAACATTGTAACATTTACCTAGAAGTTTAAGTTCAGAGCCGGTACTGTTGTAAACATTGTAGCCCAGGAGGAAACCTCTTCTGTTGAGTAGTGGGATCTCTCCCCAGGAGAGAAGAACATCAGAGTTCTGCTGACTGGTTACCAGAAGGACAGAACTGGAAGGGACTGTGGTAGCAGCAAGGAATGGAGAAAAGAAAATCGAAGGAGAGGGGAGGAAGACAATCAGAACAAAGAGTAAGCAGTATAAATGCAGTGTATGATTTTTCTGGAGTCATTGCTTGATCTGATTCTGGAAGGATAAGCTCTCCTCATGCCGTGCGGTCCTTACCCAGCTCCTGCACATATCCCTGCTGGCGCTGAAGCAGCTTCCGGCCTTCAGAGGAGCAGCCGTACAAGGAAAAGATGTACCTCACACCTGGCTGGAAGTTGGCTGATAGCAGAGGAAGAGATTTACAGCAGAGGTTAAAGTTATATTTCCTATTTACTTTTGGAATAACCAAAAATAAGAGGAACAAATACAGTCGTGATATATACAGGCTGTTTTGAATATGCTAAAAACAATCATCTATTTTCACAAACCAAAGGTGGTTTTAAATATTGCTTACCCGACAGTACAGACACATTTGTGTGTCCAGCAGCCACCTTGATCCACTCCACCGAGCAGTCCCTCGTGCAGACAGCATCTATCCATTCTACTACATAACCATAGGTGGCGTTGGCATCGCTCTGCCAGGTCAGAGGGAAACCTCTCTCTGTGTAAACTGCCCTGGACAAAGCAAGAGGCTCTGCATATGGAAAAAAGGAAATACATTTACAGTTTAACTTTTTTGCCTTTAAATTTTCTGTAATACCTACTCAATTCCAAACACACTCTCCTTTTCCACATACCTGTCAAACGTAGAGGTACGACCACACTGGCAGGTTGAGATGACCCCTTAACATTCTTTGCAATGATGGTTGCAATGATCTTGTCACTGCTGAAGGCAGCGATCTGGGTGGAGTTGATTGGTGCAGCAGTTGTTCCAGGTGAAAAAATCTGTGTGTGCTGTACATTTTCTTCAGCGCTCCAGAGAGTGAATTCATAACCTGTGATCTGACCATGGCTCTGTCTTCTTGTCAGGGGCTAGAATAAAGCAAATTAAAGGGAGAAGAACAGGGACGACATCAAAAATGGAAACATTTTAATGTGCTTTCTATCAGATTTCTGAAATTCCTGACAATTCCACAAATCAACGTGCCTTTGACTCAAATTGTAAAAAAAAGAGAGCAAGAAATCTTTCCTTTAAGACTAAAATTGTAAAAACCCAGATTATGGCATTTTTATATTTATATAAGTTAAAACTCATGGTTTTTACAGTAAAATTAGCAAACGGTCTGAAAGTATTCAAGTAGACACAAAAAACAAAGATCACCTTCCAAACAATCTGCCCGGTGTTGTCTCTGTTCATCCAAATCCACACATCAGGAGCCTCTGGAACTGGAGAGAAGAGAAAAACAAATTGAGTCTAAATTCCAAAGGAAAAACAGCATTACTGCTGGTGCTACAATTTAAAATATAAGGCAATATAAAGATGACAAAAGGCCATTTACTTCGTACACAAGGGAGCAAATATTCAGCTTAATATATAGTGAAAGGACCTTGTGCAAGAACTCTTGTTATGTTTATAAATATACATTGTTACCATAAGCGTTGGTTTTGAAGGTAAACGGTTCGCTCCAGTTGCCCCACTTCCAGAAATTGTTCTGGGCACCACAGCGGACTTGAACACTGTAATCTTCATCAGGATAAAGGTCTGACAGCACCACAGACTGCAGACCCACACCAGAGGCAGTAAGCTGCAAGCAAACATCAGACTTCATTACTGTTTGGTAAACCCATGGTCCCACAAGTGGAGAGAACATGCTGAGGAAAGTAATAATGCAGCGGGTCATTAGTATGTTGTAATAGAAATGTGGTGAAGGAACGGAAGGGATACTGTTTCATGCTTTTAACATAGACACACAAAAAGACAGAGGGTTCGAAAACCAAAACAAGAAGTAAAGTAGCAGTCGTCAACTCTGCTTACATTTGTTTTGGATCCATTGCAGGTGAGCTCGACCTGACAGACAAGATCCAGGGATGAATAGCTATTGTACTTCCACTGCCACAGCACAGTGGCATTCCAGGCATTGACAACAGATCTCACTTTGGTCGGTGCTACTGGATGCACTGAGGGGAAATGGTTAAACAATAATAAGTGAAATATTACGGGTGTATTTCATGTCTATGCTCATCCCTGCTTTAAACATTGGATTTAAAAAAACAAGCGTATATATGAATTCTTCTTGTTGTGTATTGTTCCTTGGGTTTGAATAAAGCAAAGTTATTATCCCTACCTCTGTTAAGGATTTTAGCAGAGTCATTGAGGCTGTACTGGCCGAGAAAATTCACAGCTACCAGTGTCCAGTTACCCTCCCAATGGTCCACTTTACACTCTTTATGCTTCTGCTGCCACCTTCCTTTAGGACAATCCCTAAAATCACACAAATAAATGAACCACAGATTTGACCTAAGATTGAGAAATATAAAAACAACTTGATTAAATAAAAATAAAAGATAACCACTTTAGATACTCATCTAACCTAATGCTACAAACACAGGCCCAAACACATTCATAATGCAACAATTTCTCCGGCCAGCCTTGAGACAGTTCCTGTAAAAGCGCTGGCTGAGGGTCAACCCTCAATCAGTCCACATGCAGAAGCATCGAGTGTTTACTTAGACTAAGTGCTTCATATTTCTTGTCATCCTCTCGCTCTTGATAGATTTTTTTCTGGGCAAAAAACACATTTTGAAGAAAGGCAGGGGAATGATCATCAATAATGCAAATCTACAGTCTCTACAAAACAGTGACATCGCAACACAGTCCAACTACAGGGTTTTCTGATAGGTGATGTGTGATGATATGTTAGTTTGAATATTCTAAACGTGGTGAGTTTGTGTCCTACTCCACTTGCTATAGTATCTGTATCCTGTTTTATTGTGACAAAGTCAGGTTACAGTTCTGCTGCTCAGCCACAGCCCTGTGGTTTCAGACAGAGTATTAGGTATCAGGTCGGGTTACAGCCAATTGGCTGCACACATCTATGAGCTGAGGAGAAGTGAAATTTAGCTACTTTAATTTATTGTGTCTGCAAGTGTGATTGTGGTACCTCTTGTTCAGCGTGTAGCGTACTCCCCGTTTGCCATAGAGTTTTGTGTCTCGCGCTTCAGTCCAATGGCATACAGCCGAGGTTAAGTCGTGAGTTTCACACACAAACTCACTGAGCAGAGGTGGATCTAGGGAGAGGGTCACCAAATAGAAGCTCAATACATACAGTATATGTATAAATACACACTGCATACATTTAAATACTTGCAGAGATTATTTAGAAATGCTCTGAAATAATCTAAAGACTCTTTAACATGTTATTCCTGCAGTTATTCCTTATGACCAATAGTCCAGTTGTATCAAGCACCTTTGTAGATGAAATAGTTAATTCTATAATTACAAGATTCACAAGCTATATAACTGATGTGCAAGCTGCAATTCACAGTACTAGTTCATCAGGTCTTAGTCATCTTACATCCAACAAACACCACGGTTCCAGCCATAGCCGTCAGGCTATCGTAACAGATAACGTTGGTTCCAGAGCTGCCGGATGGTCCTTGATTAACCACCGTGCTGGCGTAAGTCCGCCTGCTGAGTCGAGTCGTATTCTTCACAGCGCCGTTGTAGCGGAGATCACCAAAGACCTTCCCCTCCTCCACAATGCAGCAGAAGGTAGAATTGGCCCCCACAGGTACAATTGTATCCAGGGGATAAATCTGGAATTTGTCATTGCTGGGGAGATCATTTCCTGAGAAGGAGTAAGAGAGAGAAGGAGCAGAATGTTAGAGATTTCTAATCGAAGCCCAAAAGTGGAGAGCGTCATCGAAATATATCTATATATTTTGTTTGGCTAAATCAGATTAGATTTCAGTTTGTCACAAATTAACATGTCAGACAAAGCAGTGTTTCTGTTTATCTGATTTCTTGGTGCCCTATAATACACAAGGATGTATTAATTGTCCGTCTGACCTTGAAGTATCTGAGTGTTGCTCCATTCACTTGTCATGTGTCCATCTCTTGAGCGGACTTTGACCGACAGAGAGGTACATTCCAGAGGTTCAGCTGAGGTCCAGTTCCACAGGTGTTGACCACTCACTGGATTCACAGAGACTGTCTCCTACAAATAACACACAGAGGAAACAGTGAGGGAAACAAAAGGAACCTGGTGGATGAAAACTGCTGAGTCTCACATGAGCTCAAGGATAAGAACCAAACTCCTGTGGATTATCTAATTATCTGCATCACCAACGACTTATTGTGAAATCAAATTAACAAATAAACATAATGGTCTGCAAAGGCAAATTAATTACATAAAATATATATTACAGATATTAGCTAATTGCATTATTATAGTAATGGCTTAATGGTCAGCCGATGAATGACATGAGACCACCAGTGAGTAGTGACCAAATTAACTGAACTATCCTGCTCAGTATGTACACAATACAATTTCTATTTATATAGTTATGTAAAAAATATTGCCCAATACATCACTATATCCAATCTTAGAAACATGCAGATATCAATATTGGTATCAGTCTCAAACATCCTGTCACGTGAGAGTGCAACTTACATCATAACAAGAAAAACAAGGGAACAAAATTTACAGAAGTAAAATGTTCTTACGTAGAAGACACTTTCATTGAGTTCAGTTCTAAGGATCATGAGGTCAAACGTTGTGGCGGCTCCTCCCAGCCACGATACGGACAGCTGCCGTGTTACCCTGTTGGGCGACAGGCTCACCTGCTGGGGTACACTGAGGACTGGAAAAGAAAAAGAAAGATCAGAACAGGACAAATCGATTTGAATGGCAAAGTACACAAGTTAAGTTTCAATCAGCAGACTCTGCAGTCATCGATTTAATATCAGCCCCATAGAACCAAAGAGCAAACCTTTCCATTAGCAATTGCTGTACTGGAGCAATACTCAAATCTTTTAACAACATGTGCATTGAGCGCTGTAGATTATTGCTTCATCAGAATGTGAATGGAGGAACTTTTAGTAACGCGGTTCAGTTCTTACCATCTTTGGCATGAGTGTGTACAGCCGAGAGAACCAGGAGAACCCAGATGAGCCAGAGGCGGCAACAGCTGGACTTTGAGTTGGGACTGACACTTAATTGAGGCATGGTGATGGACTGGCCGAGCCACTGTTAGCAGACGTTGAGGCAGTGGTCTTCTCCACTACAGTAACACCAGTCTAGACATCCCTAGTGGCAAGATCGAGGGTGCCCTGTGGGAAAAGACAGTAGAGATTTAAAAAGACATGAAGATCAAATAATGCAAAACAATAATGTAATTATTCACGTGGTATTCTGCTACGTACAGTAAAATAACACGTCTCTCTGTTAAATATTTCCAAAACACGAGTGCGGTTTCGGCATTTTAAGGTGTCGCAGGTTCTCGGAAGAGATGAGTCTTCAAGGAGGTTACTGGCTCTGACAACATCTGTCCGCTCATTCAACCATCGTGGAACCAAAAACAAGAACAGTCTGGACTGTGGCTGACTTGTGTGCAGGGATGGCAATGCCAGACAATGTCCGTGGAGGACAGAGGGAAGGTGCTTAAGCCCTTGTGACCGAGTGGATGGGTACAGACCCAGACGTTCCTCTAGTGGCCATGAGCAGCCAAGTTTGATTATCAGCAGAGTGACATGAGGCCTGACACGCTGCAGCACAATGGACCACCAGCAAGGGTTTCACTCTGCATGAAGGGAGGCCCGTCAGAATAATCAAGAGATACAATATAAACATGCCTCACATACATTCACCACTACTTTCAGTATCATTTAGGTTCCAGTGTTATTTCATATATATATATGTTTATATATAGAAAATAATGTGAGTACACAGTCCTGCAAAATCTTTGGGCAAGCAAAAACTTGCAACAGTAAAAGCTCAAACTCTTTCACAAGATACCCAGGAACTTTGATTTGTTCTTCACGCTGAACTTACTCTCTGCAACAAACACACCTATCAAAGCAACCAAGATGTACCTGATCAAACATGTACAGCTTTACAGGAACGTTTTAAACCAAGGTGAGTTTTTTTTTCCTTCACCACCAACAAAACCTGGTTTATACAAACTGCAGGGTCACAGTTTACTCATTTCTAATGTCAACACCTCTTCTTTTCCAGGCACTGCTGAAAGCTGCTCACTGGCCGTGTCAGGCTGTACCTCTACGACCACACACGGGAACTATTACATTTTGTGCTCCTTTATCAAACCAATGTTGTGAAATAACCGACAGACCACATTACTTCTCACTTAACCTTTAACAACAAACAGGTGGAATGTTTAGGTTTACTAAATCAAGAATTAATCAGTTCATTGATGTTGATCAATCTATTTTGATTTATGCTTCCTTCTTCCAAGAATCCATTTTGAGGATTCACCTATTTTCTTCGATTTATCGGAAACTGAAAAAGTTTGAGATTTGGACTTTCTATTTATCTTCCAAACATCATAATAGAGAAAATATTATGGAGATTAAACCTTAATGAAAAACTGAAATACTTACATAAAGGTTTCCACAAAATCACATTAGTAATGCTGGAGCACATTTGTAATAATGGGGAAAACAATGGACAAGAACATGATATGAAGGGTTTCAGAGTGGCACAGAAAATTAGGTCAACTGTAAAAACATCTATGTGGGAAAGGCCAGGTCAGCTCAACCTGTACATTGTGTGATTGACAAGTTGTTTTCTATATAAAGGGAGAAAGATCAACATTGTTGCACCTGATACAACCAGAGAAAAAAGATGTTGCAATACTCCCGTTAAGAGCCTTGACCTGGATGAACCGGCGTGTGTAAATACTTCGTTCTATTTTTCTGGGTTCAACTGTCAACGCAATGCTGCGGTGCACTTTGTTTGGTTTACGTTGGGACAGGCTGGGACAGGTCTCACACCTTTAATACAACAATGCTCTTAAAAAAGAGCCAAACCCATTTATGCAACAACACAAGCTGAACAAAAAAACATGCAGGTACACACCTCAACAGGTTATTTCACACCGTGTCTGTGCCCTGATTGATTAAAAACAACAGACAACAGAGATCTTTGCCAGACACTGATCTATGATTCCAGGGAAGAGAATGCTCACACAACAGGAAAAAGGGACAAGCACATTTTTTCTCATGCGTCTAAGTTTTGTTCTGAGCCAGCAGTTGGTTTCATTTTTATCTAAACTGGTGAGCAGTATAATGAAGATACAGGAATAAAACGCCCTACGTGGGGGGAAAAAGCTAATTACAGGGGGGATTTCGAAAACATTTTATTAAATTATTTGGAAGTGAAAGAAAGTTGGTGAGTAACCACATTTGAATTGAGGAATAATGCAACTTGTTTGCAGTCATGAAGTCTGCAGGAGTTTCTCTACAACATGTTGACCGTCATTTATCTGGTATACAGTTTCCTTCCTCTGGGGAACTGTGCAGCAGCGAGAGTGAAAGAGGAATTTCAAATCCCAGATGTGCCTTTAACGCTGGCTCCTGAAGTACTTTCACATATGGTTTTAAAGAGACTTCATACTCAGACATGTAGCCTACATGGATGAACGTCAAGGTCAAATCCATCCAGTGGTTTGTTTTTTGCACACAAAAATTACTTTTACTGGGCATTTTTATAAAAGTGTAAGGTCCATTGCTGTTGTTTATGAAATGTCAATACCACAGAGCCTTCATTCAGCGTCTGCAGCTAAAAAGAGAGGAAAAAAACCCAGATTTCTCTGTTTTCACATATTTAAAGAGACAATCTGAACCCTTTGCTAAAGCAAATCTGTGCTGCTTTTCAAAAGTCTTCCAGTGCGTTCCTGGCTTAAAGACATCACCTCCTAGTGAAATTCAAAGGCATGGCTCAACATAAATACAGCTGTGCAGAGTCAATGTTTCACACATTTATGTGGCTGCACCAAAATGGTTTCTACGCCCGTTGAAGGCCACGCCGGTCGCCACATGAAAAGAGCAGCTACAGGCTTTTAGCGGTCCTGGATCCTGGAGATTATTTTTCCTACAATCTCTAATATACCCGGCAACTAGCGCACCCTGAAAGAAACAAAAAATAATGCACTGATGGGAAGTTCGAAAAAAACCAGCTCTGGATTCTGGGAAATCTCTCCAAGAAACTGATAGCTATACGAATGCACACAAGCACACAAATCAATAGCTCTTTCCTGGGCTCTGGTCCTTGTCCTTGCAGCAGTGATGAATGTGACCGCAATACTACAGAAACCTAAACGGTGTTGTTGTTACTTAAAGGCCTCATTTGTCCCCAGTTTACTTTAGACGAATAAGGCCCTAAGTACTAGGTTCTGTGGATCTGCGGTCCTGTGTGTCTAAACATTAGTTAGATCAGACTAAAATAGATCACTACAGTTAGGGTAGGGAACCAAAACTCTGCTGAATTCCAAGTACCAGGTACCAACGAAGAAATGTTGACTTTCTTTTCTGCTTATCAGCTCATAAAAGATTAATATTTTTTATGATACTGTGTAACATCCATGATTAATGGCCGAGAAGCGGTGGGAAAGATGGACAAAAACGGTCAGAAGTTTGGCAATACTTTGAAAGAGTGGAATTTACAGTCCATTAATTCTGGGAATCTGCAGATTAGAAAAATGTGTGTTTGCTTTAAGTGGATGTGTATGTATCTGTGAACATATGTCACATTCCTGCTGATGTACCCCTGGGATTAATGGTTGCTACATATCCAGTCTAAAATAAAAAACAACTGGCCATCACATGTTTCCAGATCCCACTGGTACCTTTAAGCTGTAGCCACCGAATGTTTAATATTAAAATCTGATCTGATCAAATCCATATGCTATTGATCTGTCATCTGTTTCTACACTAGCTTCAATCTGGAGCACAGCCTCAAACATTAAATCAAATGTTATCCTGCTAGAACAAAAATGAATGGGAGCCAAAACAAACATTACTCCCACGTAACCACCGCTGTGTGGAGCGAGGGGAAAAGACTACTCATGGAAAACACCAAAACAATCTTAGAAAAGTAGTATCACTATCTAAACAGACATGAGGTTGTGATAAGAACTTTTATACATCAGAAGTCATATTTACAATGTTAATTTAGCTCCAAACAGCAGCAGGCAAAAGTGAAAAATTTCTATCTTTATCCATATGCCGCCAAAACCTAAAAGCACCTTACTATAACAACCACACCTTGGGCTGGCAGCTGGAGCCAGAGCCAAAGAAAACTCAGCCCACACTCACCAACGCTATCATTACGCTGTCATGTGACGACCACCAGGGCCAAGGAAATAAGCACACAGTGGCTTTGGTGTACTATAAAAGAGCAGTGACATTTTGAAACATGAGCTAAAGTTGCTGCCAATTATGTTTGACCTTAGGACAAGAGGAAGACCGGATGCTAGTGAGTGAATGCAAGTTTGAAAAAAGTGTGTGTTAACAGATGAGTGTATCTGTGTGAAATTTCGGTGGGCTGACCTCAGTGAAGGGACATTCAGTTCTCTGTGTGCGTGTGTATGTGTGTGGGTGTGTGTGTGTGCGTGTGGCTTTTGGATCACAACCAAACAGTGTTTCCTTCCTTCCTTCCTTGTCCCTGTAATCCTTAATGAATGTAAATGTGAGTGTCTGGGCAACAGGAAGTGAGTAAAAGAGTGAAAATATGCTATTTGCGTTTATATGATTGCTTCTAAATTACCTGCTTCAGACAATACAACACACTGAGCAACCAAAACCATGGCTATCCAACCCAATCCATTAGAGAATAACACAAACAAGTCTTATCTATTTTTAAGAGCAGAAACTGCCAAGCAACTGAAAGAAAACCCTACGACAGTGACTCTAGTATCCAGGCACTTTATATGGATCCAGTTTGCAGTGACATTTATGAGAAACACCTTTAGCAACACTGAAATGTTTCTTCTGTAAGAAAATCTGCAAAAATCGAATAAAAATGTAATGATTCTGAAGTCTGTGAAACTCAATTCAACTCAATTTCTGTGTTCACAGAAAATAGTAAAAAACACATTGATCCAGGACCAATAAAGATGACAAGCAGAAATTGAATGTGGCATAGAAGAGGAAAAATATAAATACACAGAGTTAGAGGATGACCTGGTTGAAGAAGCCAACTCCCTCCATGCAGGTGGGTGGGTGGAAGGACACACACACACACAAACACACACACAAGCATTTCCCTCTAAATTATTAATTTTCTTCGCACTGCAGACTTTAACTCGTCTATCTGTTAACTTACTTTAATTTAATTTATGTTTATGGTGCAGTAATAACTGCCCAAAATCTAATCCCATTTAATCTGACCCCTCTTCAATCGACCAAGATGACGACATACACATGATCGCATCCCACATCCCACCTTGGGGTCTCCCAGGACAAAAATCAAAAAATGTCATAAAAAAAAGGTGTAAAACAAAATTAATAAATCAGTGTCACATCTTGTAAAAACTGGTGTCCATTAACAATTGTTTTTAACAGATTCTGCTCTTCCAGACAACAACAAAAAAAAGAAATACAGCAAGTGTCCCAAACTGCATCATCACAGCACTTAGCATTAGCCACAGGGCAGCAGCAGCACGTTGCACCGTTACAAGTCTCCTGATAAACAACAGCAGGAGGAGGCTACACCTCAGACATGGAGGCTGTATTTTTAACTCCATCTTGTGAAGGGAGACTTTGTAGGAGGTCGACCTGCTGATCATTTGGATTTTTAATTCCACTAACAGGCCAGCACATACACACACACCCAAACACACACAGGCCACTGGTGTTTGGGATAGATGAAAAAAACAACACAGCTAGCTTCTTTAGCTGCCATTTCGAACTGGTTTTAAAAAGGGTTCCGAGCTGAGAAACAGAGCTAACGGTACCTGGGGTGGAGCAGGGGGTCCTCCTGGGTGGGGTTGTGGGTTTAAATCCAGTCACCGAGCGTGTTTAGATGAACTGTGGCTTGTTGGGACCGCGCTGTGATCCTCGGTCTGTCTCCCGAGCTGCTCCCACTGTGGCTGCGATTACTGGAAAAGTGGGAGCCAGACGCTTGATGGACAGGTGAGCGGACCAACGGGATTCGGCTATTCCGTTCGGCGCTCGAGGAGGAGGAGGGGTGTCCGTCCTGCTGCGTTCGAGCCCCACCGGACAGACGGGTTAGGTAAGACATCACGATACAATAACACGCGTCCACGCCTCGGAAAAGTCTCTTCGGGCGTTTCTGAGTGACACCGTTTCCCTCAAGATGGAATTAGGACAGATTCCAATGAGATTTATATTTAGTTGTATTAGCTGTGTCCCTGCCATAGCTTGTACACAATCTTCATTTGGGATTTTACTGTGGGACACAAATACACCACGCCCAGTATCGGTCCCGAACATGGATGTGTTGTAAGAATTTAAAGGTTTAGTGGGTAAGATTAAGGTTGAACGGGATATACTGGCAGAAATATTTTAGATGATTTCACAAGTGTGTGATCATCTAAAATGTACAAATTGTTGTTTTCTTTACCCTAGAATGGACCATTTACATTTAAATACTTTATATTTAATCAGGAGTGGTTCCTCTCCATGGAGGCCGCCATGTTTTGTACTGTAACCAAACACCTTTTGAGTTTTTATGCCAACTTGAGGCTATCAAAGGTTTCATGTTTGAAAGGGGAGAGTGAGGTGAAGTGGGATTCAGCAGCAACATGCAACTTAACCATTGGTGTCACTTAAATCTACACACTTAACCTTTAATAAGCACTCATCATATTAATGGCTCTTTCTTTATGCTCTCTTGTAAAGAAGCAGCAATATTAAAATGATACATTTCATAATAAGATAAAAAGTCCTTGTTGATATGTTTACCCTTTTCACATCTGTAACTTCTTATTTATAACATGTAAAGCATTTTGTAACTGTGTTTTAAAAGGTGCTAAATGAATAAAGTATTATTACTTAATTATTATATATATATATATATATATATATATAACTATTCAGCACTCTACAAACCCAGAAGACTGCACATGCTGATTTTCTGTAGAATAGTGTTCTTTTTTCGTTTTTGAAGGTCATCTCGTTACATTTGAGATTTTAACGTTAAAGGGATCCTGAGCCAAGATCTTTGTGAATCCCGAAAATGTGCTCATAACTTTTTTCAAATTGCAGTGTCAGCCTCGAGTACAACAGAAACAAATGTGATGACACGTGCTGAATTATTCACATATCTTTATTAGTTCTGCAGAATTTTAACAAAGGGGTGGTTGTAATCAAGCCAGAACAGTACAACTAACATAAATGCAAACAATAGATTTGAAATATGTATAAATTCGGTAGCATTTTGTTCTCTCAACAATGCATTACTGTAACTACATTTATCACCTACATCAAAAGGAACATCTTCTTTTTTTGGACAGGGTTGCTATGATTGCACCATTATGATAGGCCAATAGGCTATCTACACAGATAAAAAAAACACATAAAGGAAAGCTCCAATGGCACATATTTTCTCTGTCAGTTCACCATAATATAATAACAGTAATAAAGATGATAATACTATGTAATACCTTAGAGATAAGTTAATATTCTTGAGCAACATCTTTGTATGCTGGCATAAACAACACATATAAAAGCCATGATATTCACATCTGAGTCTACTGTACATCATCACTTGTGTGTAGGACACGACATAGTGCAGTTAGCCTGAATGATCCCCACGGTTCAGATTTTTTAAAATAACTTCCATCTCACCTGCTTTGTCTAAAATGTAATATACAGAAGAAAGTGGCGTTTCCCAGGATATACAGACTCTCACTGCTCTTTTACGTCAAGCTCTGATGCACAAATTCCTGCAGTTCGAGAAAATCCCTTTGCTCTTATTATATCTTGACTCGCTGTATTGCCACTAGTCCCTCTATCTTCAATCTCATACGCTGAAGCTTTCCATATGTATACACACATGCACACGCCCGCTTTGCACACATTCACTCTCTCACACACACATTTACAATCTATATCTATTATAATGATTTCTTTCTAGAATATCATACATTCTATAAAATGTAACTTCTTTTTCAACTTTGGGGATACCGACTGCTTCTCCAGATTTCGTGGCGGCGAATGCACAGAGTGAATGACACAATCATCATAATAATCAAATTCCAATTGTGTGCTTCCGTTCACATCCTCCTTTGCAGTCCAGGCCAGTTGGGAGCACCGTAACAGCTCTCTAGTGACCTCCAGCGTTTGTTTTTAGTCACAGCAGACAATATGTGGCTAAGGCGAACCACGGCTCTCTTTCAGGGGGGGTTGATTATCTGCTAAACATATCCGTCTAATTCAATTTGTACAAAATATAAACTCTGTTGGTCTTAATGATGTGTTTAAGTGGGCCGTGCGTGACGGACCCTGTGCATGAAACGACTTCGAAAGGAATCGAGAATCAGTCTGTGTGACCTTAAATGTCAACGTCTGCTGGGATTTGAATGAAATAGTCCAGCCACGCGTAATGATGTGTAACTGGTTTTGCTGATATCATTAAAGCATTGGAAATAATAATCATACTCTTGATATTTTTTTCTTTTCATCTATTCCCAGCATTATTTATTTTCATATACATGCTGGAAAGAATGGAGTAAGGCGCTCTCTGGCCAAATGTTAACATCACACACTCTGACCACTAATTCTACTTTTACATTACCAGTGACACAGACTTACAATGAATAAATACCGCATAATATTCTTGTTGATCATTTCTGACAATATCCCTGATTGTCTTGGTCCTTTTCTAGCATTGGGCGTTAGATGACCCCTGTGTTAGTGCTGTTTGACATTGTCATTTGACATTTTGTCAGTATGGCACACTTTTCATGGACCCTGGTTTTGTAGGACGAAGTTGTGCACAACTAGTGAGAAAAAGGCTGTTTAGGAAAATTGAAAAATCATTTACAGATGGAATATAATTAATTTTTCTGTTCAGACGATCTGCTTGTTACGGAAAATAGTGGATTTAACATTCAGCCTTTGTTGCTTTTTAGTGTCTAGTTGCTTTGAAAAGTATGCCAGACCGTACTGATTAATCCTATTGCAGAGTGAAATGATTTTTCTACTGTTGTTTGAAGTGGTTTTGTGTCAGAGGCCTTGTCGCTGGGTGTAATAAACTGGGTAATATGCAACGTTTCATGGAGCTGTCTCTATATCTCAGTGGACTCTATCCTCTCCAGACGGGAGGCTCCTGCCCAGGGAGGGGCCAGCTGGTTGAGAGAAGGAGGGCCCTTCTGGTCTTCACAGGGTGGGGAGAGGGTGAGGGCAATGGGGCCAGAAATAGAGGGTATGGGCGGAGGAGACAGGGGTGACAGGCCTTGTGGTGGCGGTGGAGAATTGGAGGAGGTGGGGGAGGTGGTGGTGGTGGTTGTAATCGTGGTGGTGGTGGAGGTTGTGGATGGTTTGGCTCCCAACTGGCCCATACGTTTTTCCAAAGCTTGGTTCTTCTGTAGCGTTTCCACATAGCTGAGCTGCAGCTGAGCCTGGTATTTTAAAACTCGCTCCTTCTCGTCCTGCCAAGTGTGGCGCTCCTGGTCAAAGTTGAGGGCCTGACGTTCACGTTGCTGCCGCTCCAGACGTAGAGCAGCCTGTAGCTGCTCTAGCTGCCTGCGCAGCTCCCCTGCTTCATCCCAGTGACCCTCCTGGCCCCGCTGTGGCTGGTGGGCATCCTGACGCAGTTGCACCTCCTGACAGAGTTGGGCCTCGTGACGTAGCTGGGCCTCTTGACGCATTTGGGCCTCATGGCGGAGCTGGGCCTCCTGACGGAGCTGGACCTCCTGGCGCAGTTGAGCCTCCTGACGGAGCTGGCCTTCTTGACGCAGCTGCACTTCTTGCCGTAGTTGGGCCTCTTGACGGATTTGAGCTTCGTGGCGGAGGTGAACCTCCTGACGAAGGAGTTGAGCCTCAGGCCGACCCTGGGCGTCCTGACGCATTTGCATGTCCTGCAGCATGTGGGCATCCTGCCGCAGCTGCACTTCGCGCCATTGAGCTTCTTCACGTTGCTGCCTCTCCTGTCTTTGAGCCTCCTGCCTTTGGGCTTTGGCTTCATCACTCTGAAGACTCAGCAGGGTCTCAGCGGTGGGGGTAAGGGAGTTGGTCGAGGACTCAGTGGGGTTGCGTGGGCAGTGGACAAGGCCCCAAGGCGGCAAAAGTCCTGCAGCAGCGAGATTCGGGCTTATTATAACTTCTGCTCCTCTGCTCACTTCATTGAGAGCCCGCTTTAAACTGAGCACCTCTGCCTCAAACACACCCAGCTTTTCTCTGAGGAGGGACACCTGAAGAAAGGGACAGTTAAAGGTTATAGAGCTTAAATAGAAGCTCATAGAAACTCAACATTTGGTTTTAAATGTAATTAATGACAACTCACTCTGTGTGTTCTGATTTCATGTTTCAATTCAAAAGAAAAATACAAATTGACAATTCAAAATAAATGGAGGAAACTCGGTCAATTCTCTCAAGATGTACGCATACACAAAAGCCTTCACATTCGACAATGTACTTTGGCAATACACGATCAATACTTAGCGAAACACTCACAGGACTTAAAGTCAATGGGATGCAGGGTTGTTGGACTAACGGACAGATGGACGGACAAATGGTAGTCTCAAACCCTTTAGTAATGAAATGGCCAAGCTGCTTATGGGCTCTTACAGTAAAAAGAAGAAGAAAAAAAACAGTTGCAGCTACAAAATATAATGTTGCCCAATTCCCAATTTGTTCCAGTGTCCTCACCACGTTTTTAGAATCCTTTCAAAGGATTTCCAGGATTAAATGATCAACTCTCTAGATTAAGTGGTGAGGATCCGAGTCCTGCAATCTCCCTTGCTGCAGATTATATTCGGACTGCTTTGGATCAAGAACAAACATTATATTGGTCTTTTTGTAGAACCTTGTAGAGCCTTTGATAGAGTCGACCATTACCTGCAGTTACACAAGATTTTCAACCTAGACCTTGAATTGTTGTAGCTTTCTGTTTCAGACATTTTCCTCTTGTTCATATTTAAAGGGCAAAATCAAGAAGCACATTCCTGAAAACTATAAACATATTGGTTATATATTAAATGGTTCAGTAACATGGAGAGCCGGAATAATACCAAGTGGTGTTAATTGCGTTGGGGCTGTTTTGGTGGATTATTAACTCTGTAAATTATTCATCTGTCTTTGTTTCTGTGTAAGTCGAGTGTTAAACTCCCAGTGCTGTGAAGTCTAATTGCACCTACCTCTGACAGAGTCCTCCTCAGCTCTACCTCACACTTCTCCAGCTCCAGACTCTTGTTGCTGTAGGAGTCCTTCAGGCCCAGCATGGCCTCCTCCCGCTCCCTCAGCTGGGCATTGAGCTCCTTCAGCTGCCCCCTCAGGGCCACCATCTCTCCAGCTCGCTGAGTCACTTCAGCCTGACTCTCCCTCAGCTGCTGTTTCAGCAGGGAGATCTCCCCGGCCTTCTGACACACCTGAAGAAAGATTGAATGGGTCAATGTTTATTTTAGTTTACTATGTGGTAAATATACACCCTATCCTGTGGGTTGCCTGTACACACATACTTAGGTTCACACACAGTCTTATACTAAGCACCCCTCTGCCCAGTCGACCCGGATACCATTTTTACAGAACCAGTCACTCGTCTCACCTCCCACTTAGTCTCCTCCAGACGAGGCAAGATGTCGGCCTGCTCCTTCCTGTAATCCAGACACTTCCTCTCCAGGTCCTCTCTCTGGGCCAACAGAGCCGCCATCTCCTCCTGGAGCCTCCTCTTGTCCTGGGACAGACGGCCTATCTGGGCCTGCAGGGCAGTCTGGGAGCGCTGAGCCCGACGTGTCACCTGCAAAAATACACACAATATCCATCTGTAAGTGGAAGTTATGTATAGCTATGACATGCGATTGTTAAGCCAAAGTATTGAAAGGTATTGAATATCTGTAATTCTGGTTTAAATGCCCTTCCGATGATTCTGGAATCTAATCTTGATATTAAATAAAACCTTCTTAATCGGATGGTTGAATGCTTTAATGTCTCCTTCCCATCAAAAAAATCTGACTGGTTTGACTTTTGAAATTGATTTTAAGAAGCAAAAGTTTGTTTTCCTCCTTATCTGTCTGTTGTCAGTGTTTGTCAATCATCATATTAAATCCTGACCAGATTCTGCACATGGTTTGCATTTGGACTTAAAATCGGAGTATGACATGTTGTATTTAAAGTATTCAGTGAGGTCACCTGCTGAAGGCGTGAAGCGTAGTTCTGTCTCAGCTCATCCATCTGTCGCTCCCAGACCCGCTGCTTCTCCTCAAACACCTGAATGATGGCGGCCTCACTTTGGTCCAGGTTCCTGCGCATGTGCTGCACCTGTTGGAAAATAAGAAAATAAGACATTTAAATAATAAAAGTATAACAGAATCCAACTTATGGGAAAAATGTGAGACTGTTGGCAATTGGCCTTTTGTGGTAAGCAGCCACAAATACACAATACAGCGTAGAGGAAATCGACATTTCTCATTGGCCTCTGACCTCTTGCTCTTTCTCCCACAGGCGGTCTTCGAGGTCCTGGATGATGTCATCAGAGGAAGGGGAGGGGCGCAGAGGTGCAGGCGCATCACTCAGGTGGCTCAGCCTCTGATAGGACGAGGAGCTCTTTCCTGAGGACGACCGGCCGCTGTCTGAGGCGCTGAGTCCGTTCTGGAGGAAGGAACCACATCCCGACACGTTACAGAGGAGAACAGCAACGTGCACTAAGCTCTACACTAAGCCAGTATGGATGATGGCCGTACCTGATAGCCAGGCTTTTCAAGCTTGTCCAGGCCTGCAGCTGCCCCAGCCATGCCCAACCTATTGATGTGGCTGGTGGAAGCACTGAGAGGCCCCAGGACTGCTGGGGGCCCACAACCAGACCCAGAGCCTGTGTAGGTGGGCAGGCTGGTCAGGGAGTTTCTACCTGAATCAGACATCCCTCCCTGAACCACTTCATTACCATTCCCCCCACCCTCACTTCTGCTCACCCTCACTGGGCTCTCCTGGTCCAGGAGCAGGGCCTCTGGGACCTCTCCTGATTCACCTCCTCCGTCCCTGCCTCTCCTGCCTCCTCTGCTCTCACTGAACCCTTCACTCCTCGCCTCAGTCTTGCCCTCGCTCCCAGCCCCTCCTGCCTGGCCCACCAGGTTCTGCATGGAGTGGAAGCTCTTGGGAACCACCGGCTTGAAGGCAGAGGGACGGACGAGGCCTGAGTTGCTCTGCATCGCCTGCCAAACAGATAGAGGACGGAAGAAAGGAAAGACAGTGTGAGATAATATAGTATAATAAAAGTTTCTGTAATCAAATTCTGCATTGTAACACTACAATTATAGGTGATGCCTCTTTATGATTTTCTTTACCCAAACTGCTTCAAATGCATGAGTTATATTTAGATTTTTATTTATTTATGTTTTTTTCCCGGTTTTGATACAATACTCTTCTGTGTATCATCTTTTATGAGTTAGTATATTAATTCCTTCTCGCCATAGTGGCTGTGAGATGAATCCTTCACTGTAAGAGGTTGAAAATACGTTTGTAAGTTCGGACAAAGATCATCTGTAACTTCAGCAGATTTAGATAGCAAAATAAAGTAAGTATCTTCCAAAGTTAAAGTTTTTCACACCATTCATGAGGAGATCCCACAACTCTCTCAACATCCATGAAAGCACTGAATTTGAAAAACCTACTTTTCAAAGATACCAAATGTAAATACGGATTCCAAATGTTTTTGCTTGTGACCTCTTGTCACCGGTTGTACATCTATGAGTAATTCAACTTTAGACTAAATTTCCTCTCTCAGATTTGAACTTTTTTAAAGGCCTGAGGTGCTGAAACTAAACTGAAAATCAATTCCTTCTCCAGTAATACCCTTGTGATCTCTTAGATTCATTTGAAACCCGGCTTTTTTTTAGGAAGTTACATGTTGTGAACCACACTCCTTCATCTTGAAGTACCTGCTCCAGTTTTCCTGACACTGGCATGATCTTCGGCGGGTTGTGGCTCGGAGGGTTATGGCCGCCTGGGTTGTTCTCACTGTCGCCTCTGGCAGCTGCCATCTCTCTGTGCTGGTGTTGGGTCATACCAATGCTGCTCTTCTCGTTGGTTCCCCGGCTCACGATGTTCCCACAAACATCCAGACCGGCGGCCTGTATTTCCCTCTCTCTCTCTCTCTCCATCCTCTCGTTCTCCAGTCTCTCCCTCTCTCTCTCCCTCTCCCTTTCCCTCTCTCGCTCACGCTCCCTCTCTATCTTCTCCCTCTCAATTCTCTCTCTCTCCCTCTCTCTGGCCCTCTCCCTCTCACGTTCCCTTTCCCGTTCCAGCCTCTCCCTCTCCACTCGTTCCCGCTCCCTCTCCCGGTTTCTCTCCCTCTCGCGTTCCCTCTCTAACCTCTCTCGGTCCCAGTCTCGGTCCCGGTCCCTGTCTCTCCCCCTCTCACGCTGTCGTTCCCTCTCCCACTCCCTCCGGCCTGCTCCATTGCCACACTCCAACTGGTTGTTGTTGGACGGGGCCGCCATGGTACATTCAGTGTTGGTGGAGGAGGCTGTTTCGGTGGGCCGGTCAGTCCCGGTACAGGTCCCAGTCCCGATACTAACACTCCCTCGTTCATCACTAGAGGCCGTCCCGTCTGATATAGTCGCTGGGGGGGCGAGGCAGCCGCTCTGCACTACAGCTGCGGTCGGCAGGGCAACGGCGAGAGAGAGGAGGGGCACGGGGCAGGGTGGTCCTCGTGCCCACAGACTTCATGGCAAACTCCTGCTCTCCTGCCACCCCACTGCCAACACTGCCCATAGTGGGGTCAAAGGTCAGGAATTAGAGGTTAGGAGTCAGGATGGGGGAGGGTCACAGATACATTTGGAAGTAGTGTGGGTCATCACAACCTAATGCAGGTAGTGGGGGCACACACACTAGAGGAACACAGAAAAACGAAAGGAGTTATACAATATTGTAATTGCATAATACCAAGTTATACAATAATAGCTAATGCAGAATAGTCTCCAGCCAACAGGGCAGCAGGGTCATCCCACTATGATACAAATGAAAAGGCTCAGATCAATAAAGTTTGGACAACCTTGTGTATGAATAAAGTCTTATGTTATATCTCATGTTACGTGACCTGACATTAAACATAGTATGTTTGGAGTCAATCAGACCTCAGAATTCCTATATGGTTTTGTCACAACATCATTATCTCAACATTTTCAACTACCCAGAAGAAAAACCTGTACATCACAGGGCTGATGAGGCTGCAGTTTACAGATATTCCATTCAATGTGTCCATCTTCAGAGTTGCAGGTAGACTTGCAATAAATGCAATTTAACTCAACAGTCCTGCAACAAGTATTACACTCTTGAAGGTTATAATGTTCTTTCTTACGATTTAGCTTAATGGTCATTTTGGTGTAGTTTGTGGTGCTTGTGTGTTCTTATCAAGGCGGCATTACCAAGGCTGAAATTTATCGTGACTTTATGCTGATTTTATTCATCTATGAAACACAATAAAAACTAAAATGGTAACTGCCAAACAGTTTTTTACATTTTTTAATCAAATTTAGAGGTCCTGTTTAACAGAGGAGCCCAGAATCAAAATCCACATGAATACCTTGACTATTCATTATAATCTAAGTGGATTTTGTTTCCTGGAGCATATTCATTAACACATATATAACATGCATGATAAAATGATCGCAAGCTAACTGACAGCTTAGATAGAGCTTTAGACTAAATTAATTGATGGGTGTGAAGTTTATTTTTTAGACTGATGCACCTCATAATGGGAACTGAAGGCTGTAGTTTGCTGTGTAGTTTAACTAAATTATATTATTGATCCTACAGGTTTAGGATGATCGAATAATATATAATGTTAATACGTAACTACTACTTTTCCATCTGTGACCTGCTTGGGTGTTTCAACATCTGCAACATGCTTCACTTTGTTTCATGTCAATCACAGTCTCCTGTGTCGAAAAAGGCAAAGCTGTCGAAAACCATTGAGAGAGACACCTCTAACATAACACAGCGTATGTAATATGTACATATAAAGTGATGCATTAGAATTCAAAACCAGCTTAATCTGCAGCTCAGCTTCCACATTGACCATAACATTGACTCAACCATCCAAAATAGAATATACAAGCAATATATCTGGGCAATAAAATCGTAAATATTGCAATATAATTTTCGTAAATAGCAATATGACACAGGTCCAATACATCGATATGTTGTCTATGCATTGTGTAAACGCAGTGAGGAAGTATAACACACAATTGATCGACTGCAGATTTGTCAAATGTTTTGCTGTTTATCAAGTGTTGGTCATTCTCTGCAACCTGTACCTAGGTGCAAAGATCTTACCTACTGCCTTTGTACTTTATTAGTACCTAATTAAGTGGCAACTCAGTGTTCACACGCACGCACACACACACACACACACACACACACACACACACACAAACACAAACACACACAGATAGATTGATAGATAGATTGACAGATAGATAGATATATGGATAGATGGATAGACAGATAGACAGACAGATAGATAGATAGATAGATAGATAGATAGATAGATAGATAGATAGATAGATAGATAGATAGATAGATAGATAGATAGATAGATAGATAGATAGATACGCAGTCATGCCATTGCACCTCCCCTCCTCATGCAGCCCATTTACTAGTGCTTTACTTCCACTTGGGTGAATAGTAGTAGTAGTAAAAATACACTGTGTCCATCTATCTCCTGCTCTGCCTCCTTTTCCTCCCCTCACGACTCTCTCTCTCTCTCTCTCTCTCTCTCTCTCTCTCCCCCCTCTCTCTCTCTCTCTCTCTCTCTCTCTCTCTCTCCCTCTCACCCTCTCCCTCTCTGCATCCCTGGGCGGTATAAGGGCGGCTTTAGCAGCATCCGCATCCAGCCCTCCATCCACTGCGCTCCCAAACAATTACTCGCTATACTAGGCCTGAGACAAGAGAGCACACACACACACACAGAGACACATACAGACACACACGCACACACACACACAGGAGGGAATAACGCGGGGCCCTGGCTGCGCGAGAAACAAGCACATCTGGATCAGAACGCACAGCGTTGCTGACATTGACGGCGAATCATGCGGTGCCTCTGATTTACCGATTGTAGCATCCTGGCGATCCATCATCAAAGGCTCCTGACTCTGCGGAGGAAAGATGGCAGCGTCGCTACACAACACTGTCACACGGCGCCAGCGTCGGTCGCGGTCGGTCTGATTTATCCCCGCAATGCTCGGTAATATCACAGAGGGGTTGGGGGGGTGGGTGGGAGGGGGGGGAGTGGGATGCTGTGTCTTCGGCCGCTGTCACCGTCGGATGCTGATGATGGAGTCGGTCGGTGGGTACGCGCATCAGCTGAGAGACACACACCCACCTCTGGTCCCGCCCCCTCCGGCTGCATGATGCAAACGCCCCCTTCTGGCATCCACCCAGCGCTCCCCCTCGGGAAAAGCCGGGAGAGTCAAGTACAGTCCCTCTGGAATGATGGATGGATGGATGGATGGATAGATGGATGGATGGATGGATGGATGGATGGATGGATGGATGGATGGATGGAAGGACGTATAGATGTATAGATGTATAGATGGATGGATGATGGATAGATGGATAGATGGATAGATGGATAGATGGATAGATGGATAGATGGATAGATGAATGGATGATCTATCGCCAGATAAATACTGGTTTTGCATAACTATGTCACCTGAATGACTTTATTGTCAGGGATGGATGAATGGATGGGGATCATTACTGGATAAAGAATTGTTTTTATTTGTTCCCTAACCCAATAACCCTGATCCTAACCCCTCTAACCCTAACCCTAACCCTAACCCCTTTTCTATGTAACCTGAATGAACATAATAATAATGTTTTCTTCCCCAACCCCCATCCCTTCACCAGGTTTGGTATTGGTTAACAAACAAACAGAAAGATGTCAATATTTGATATGCACTGATAACATTTTCAGGGAATCCTTTTTGTTTCTTCGGAGGAGGAGGAAAGTTAGAGTACTGCGTTATCCCCTTATGTGTTGAATTTAGTTTCTCCCAACCCCTGCTATAATAGTAAAGGATACGGTAGGCACTTATTGTTTAAATACTAACTTTAAATTACTTTAAATTATCAAATCAAGTTTTCAACTAGTTTAAAAAAATGTATGTTAGATTTGCAAATCTCTGAAGAGAAGGCCGATTTTTTTCTGTAAAACGTACGTGGCACTCGTCACCTAAACAAGGGGGTGAAGGGAGAAGCAAAGTAATTAAACCAGAGCAGAAGTGAAAGAATCTGAAGAAATTGAAATTTTCCATTGAAAACTGAAAATTTACATCCTGAAAAAGAGAAAGTGACTTGTTGATTAAAAACAAGAACACAACTAGTAAACAACTCTAAGTAAACCAACACACAGCCTACCTCTTTAAGAGAGATAAATTGAATATCCCAGAAACAGGTGACCAGGAAAACACTCACTACACTGCAGCTGTAAGGTTTGTCCATGAGAGAGCAGTAGTGTCCCGCTGCCGACACCCTGCTGAGGGGAAAGACTCTTCTTTCTCCAAAATCCTCTGACTCCCTTTGTCAACTAGGAGGCGCTGTAATGCCTCTACGTTTCCTCCATGAACTGTATATGGTTGCTTCCCTGTGATGCACTTCTAGCACTGTCAGTTCCCCTCTCTCTTAATGCTATCACAAGAAAAGACACAGATTCAGGCGTGAATGGCCTTTGTAACACTTGAACTTGTAACCAAGAATGAGGCAGTGTCGTAAAAAGATTATTTTAGTTGATAGTACGAAGGCAGAATCAAAGCAGCATTGTCCACTCGTGAATAGGAGCAGACAAGGGATTCATGTGTAAGTCAAAAGTGGGTCAAAATTGAAATTCTCTACTACAGACACATGAGTTCATGTTTTCATAGGATTGAAATGATAGAGAGTCACCCATATGAACATTTTAAAGTTTTTATGTCAGAGGTGTATTGCAAAATTCCGCTGAGGCTTCTGAGTTTGGTTCCTAAACTCTTATTTAAAAACCAACAGGCCAAGACTCACAAAAACATCTGCCACAAGACCCTGGAGTGCACGTGGTGGAGTCCATGACAAAAATCCCGGGTCATTTGATTTTGGGTGCCTTAGGACTGTGGAGAACAGTCTCACCAGACTCAAAGGATATGGCTGTTGTCTTTATATATTTATTCATGATCTTTGAATAATATTCATAGAATTTACGTATGGCAATGCTTTTTAGGCCAATGCCTGTGTAAAGTGAAGCTGCGTTAAGTCACTGATAATGTTGTGTTTGCACTCGGAACCCAGCATGCTGTTCATGAGTCATGTTCTCTCAGCATGAAGTTAAAAAATATCTAACATGCAAGATAATCAAGAGTCATGCTGTTTGGAAGAAACTAATCCTGCTCCTATGCAAAGAGCTCTAAAAGTGTCAAGATGCTTTTGTTGTATTTTGTTCTTCAGTGTAATATATTGTATATTGTGACTTTTACAGTCCATGACATCAGACCTAATTGGTATTTTCTGGTCTTCTACACCGTTGTAGTATTACCTTGAAAGCTGTGTCAGGGGGGTCTTTATCCCGCCTTTGTATGAACTAATGATCACCAGAGGTAATTTCTTGTCTCCAGGGAACACAGTGGGACTCCTTCTTGGTAAATTGGATGCAGTTATCCTACTTCAGTGTGCACAGCCATAAATCAAAATCTGTATCATCAGTAAAATAAAACTTATTTCTCCAGGAATTCATAAAGAAATCCAAGGATTTATGAGTTTAACGATGTTTGGCCTCGTTCCGACTCTTAAGAGGTGGTCAAGAGAACTGCTGCTCACTACAAGGCAGCTTTATTCTGAGTGGTCTTAAGTAAATTCTGTATCTGTATAATTTATATTTCCTACAGTCTCTTAAACTGCCCTGTAATGGAATTTATGCTGTCTTGTTCTCGTTCTGCTAACTTAAGAGTGAGAAGCTGCAAGAAGCTGCCATGAAGTTTATTAACTCCTTCTAAATGCAAAACAGTCATTAAATCATTGTTGTAGTGACAGACCTTATCAATGCTTAGGACATCTGGTTATCCTTCCAACCAGATAACATCAAGAGCATAAACAATTTCTCACAGAGATGGAGACTTTGTCAATCTCTGGCACGGGTCTGTTGTGCGATATTTATTTTCAGATTTCCATCATAGCCCATCGAGGAATCCTTAGTCTACGGCGCTGGATGCAAGTGAAATTTCCAAATGAGCCTCTGATGAGCAGTTGACCTCCACATGAGTATGATCTAGGAGAAGACCGATACAGAGGAGTTAAATTGAAATGACCTTGCACAGAATCTTAAATATTGTGAATATTGTGTCAATGTATGCAGTGCTTATGGTTATTCATATTTATAAAATACTAGTCACAAAACTACTTCATAGATAAATTCATATCAGTTCTAAAAGGTATTATTAAACTCTCTAAATCTGTAGTTATTCCATTTCCTCTCTCTGTGGTCACAATTCTCTTTTCACTTTGTAATAACACATGAATCACATTAGTTCTGCTTGCAAGCCTGATTATATAAACAGCTCAGTGGCCATGTCCTCTTCACAAGCTGATAAAAGCAGGACGCTCTTGTTCTCCCACTTCACTTTCGCCTCAAATTCCCATTTTCTTTTAAGCGAGCACCAGTCTCCCCAAACCTTCGCAAGAACTTAGCAAAATGGCGAGTTTCGGGAGAGGGATCTGTATCATCACGGGAGCGTCTAAAGGGTTTGGACGGGCGCTGGCTCATGAAGTAAGTGTTTTACTGGGTGTAAATAAGAAAGGGGGGAAGGAAATAAAAACGGAAAGAAATAAAAACACATGTCTTGTGTTCCTGCAGATGTCCCACTCTCTGGAGCCTGGCTCCGTCCTCCTGCTGGTGGCTCGCTCTGGGACTTTGCTGCAGGACCTGAAGGAAGAGCTGCAGAGCTTCAGTGAGAACCAGCATCTGATTGTTCACTGCATCGCCGTCGACCTGAGCACCAGAGAAGGGGTGAATGAAACAGTGAGGATGGTGAAGCAGGAGGCTGTAAATGAAATAGATCATGTGCTCCTTATCAACAATGCTGGTAAGTCTTGAATGGGGGACTTTGTTTCGTGGTTAATGCTTCTTTTGTTTACCGAAGAAGTCAAATTGTATCCGCTCTCTGCTCTCTCTCTCTCTCTCTCTCTCTCAGCCTCTTTGGGGGAGATTTCTGGATTTGAGAACTTCACAGATCTTGAAACGGTGAATTCCTATATGTCCTTTAACGTGAGTTCAGCTCTGGCGTTGACTGCAGGAATCCTGCAGGTATTTCCATGCCGGGCCGGACTGCGATGGAACGTGGTGAACGTTTCGTCAATATTTGCACTAGAGGCCTCACCGTCCTGGGTTCTGTACTGCACCGCCAAGGCCGCCAGGAAGATGATGTTCAGCGTTCTGGCTGAGGAGGAACCAAATGTCAAGGTCCTCAGCTATTCACCAGGTAACAAAGAAACTACCACTCACTGCTTTAGTGAAGCCATAATCTGTTATAGATTTAAACAACTAATTCATGTTTGAACTTAGGAGCACAAGTTGACAAAACAGTTTCTAATCAAGGCACTGTAGATGGTCAAACTTTAAATGTTTCTGAGGACTTTTACTTTTCGTCCAAGAGGCACAAGCTGAAAGAGGCACCAGCTGCCAGTGTGTAAACCTGGAACAACTTGTGCCAAATCTTAGTTATGTTTAAACCAACCAGGGAATATAGTCTAAGAAATTATTTATTTACCTGGGGAAAATAAACAACAGTAGCCATGTTCTAGGAGATAACAACACAAAATAAGAATTATGATTCCATCTCCACATTTAATCAACTGTGACATATAGAGGAGAAAATCTTAATGCTTCCATCTTTTCTGGTTTGCTACAGGTCCGATGGACACAGAGATGCAGGAGGATATTCTGAAGTTCACAGGCGTCAGTCATTGTCTGCTCCCCTGCCAGGAGTCTGCAGTCAAACTGGTTAAGTTGCTTCATGACAATCACTATCCCTCAGGGAAACACCTGGACTTCTTTGATGTGTGATGTCCGTATTATTGAGAATGAAGAATCATTATTAACAAATGTATATCACTAGATTGTACATGTGTGTGTGTGAACTGTGAGTATTAGAGCCAGGCCATCACCTCAGCCACTCTTTGTCGCTGGAGACCTGTTTAAAGCTTGTTGCAAAGCAGCAGAGTACATGCTAACATATAAATAATTGTACTTCTGTCTATATTGACCAGCTACACACAGTCAGCTTGGTTAGACTGTTCACAATTGAACTGTTCAGTTCAGAATTTTCTGGGCTCATAAACCAGCACGATGGTGAAACAGTGGAGATTCGCTGCTGTTGAAGCGATTGGGAAGTCTGATTGTCTGTCCATGAATATTTATGTTCCTTATGTCCACGAGGGTCCAGCAAACATAAGAATAAACAAGATCTTTCATAAACTGCATTCCACCCAGAAACACACATTGTTTTCTTCTACATGTATGATGTCTCTCATGTTTTTGTGTTGTTTTCAAAAGAAAATGCTTTTTTATTTTCTTCTGTTCATTGTAAACAGTTTTGCGTTGTTGTTGATGTTGATGTCAATTCATTGTGATATGTATAAAATTAAAATTAAAATTATTAATAAATGAACACATGTCTTAAACTCAGCTGTGTAGTGAAATCACTGTGTTTTTTAATACACGATCTAGAACTGACCTTTGTATTTGGAGAAACCTTTTTCTACATGAATATGTACATGTACTGTTTGTGCTTTTCAGTCATTAAATAATATAAAATTGATACAATGCGTGGTGAGTACAACTGAAACCTTGACACACACACACACACACACACACACACACACACACACAAACACACACTTGTCTCTCTATAGCTGCCCTCTCTAGCCCCTTACTCTAAATTCAAACATAATGCCCAACCCTAACTCTGGCCCTCACCCTATCCTAAACCTAACCCTAACTCGGTGAGGGAAAGAAAGCACTAGAACACAGTGGAGGCAGCAAGATGGATCAGCTCAGCTTCTGTCTCGCAGCTGTCCAACGTCACCACACACTACTGATGGACAGCAACAACTGAGGGACAGAAATAACCACCAGGGATCAGGCACCTACCAAGTCACAGCCTCGGTCACTTAACAGGATACAAATCAGAAACTGTGAGCACAACTCAAATAAAATACAGGAGCATAGAGAACGACAATGAGCACAAATGTGATACTTTTTGGCGAGGCTGTTGGTTTTATAGAAGCATCTGTTTGAAAATGACAGCGAATGTGTGACACCCCCAACCCCCTTTGTCTGTCTCTCTTGGTACAGTTCAAGAGGTGGAGGGCTATTTCAGTACCCTGGTTGAGGAATGTGCAGTTGTCATTGAGGAGCACAGAGGGCACAGATTGGTCCAAGAGTTCCTCAACTACCCTATCGCTGTATTTAGCCTCTTACTACCGCTGCCACGCTCCTCTCTTCTCAGCTCACCTTCCTTGGCCAGCATCTCAGGAACCAGTGCAGAAGCGACCATGGAGAACGTGGCAATATTCGACTCACCTGGAAAAGGGAGGGGTCTGAAGGCGACCAAGGAGTTCTGGGCTGGAGATGTGATTTTTTCAGAGCCCAGTCTTTCGGCTGTTGTGTTCGACAGGTACGGTGAAGACTCAAGCTGTGTGGCTGTGGCTGGGAATGTGTTAAGATTTGGTCAGTTTATATATGGATAACATTTTCCCCGGCCAAGAAGGTTAAGTTAAGGTTTTTTGGCTTGTTTGGTACATTACATTACATTATCTTTCATATTGCTGAGTGCATTCAACCATGAGGGTACAAACAACAACTAGAATCAAGTAAGTACAATTTGCTTCAAGAAAGCCAAGCTACAAAGTGTTATCTGTAAGTGCCATATAACTGCGACTAAACATATATGGTTGTTTTTTTGTTTAGTTTTTTAATCCTTGGTATATTCGAAAAAGATGGTTTTTAGAGTTTGTTTTTGAGTAAGAGTTTAGGAACCAAACTTAGAAGCCTCAGCAAAATTTGGCAATATACCTAAAATAAAAACTTCAAATTTAGGAGCCAGGACAGCAAACGAGTCGCAAGTGTTTGTCAGATAGCAGGGTTACACAAAAACTACTCAACCAATGAGTAGTGCCCCACCATTACCCAACTTTGGTGTTGGGGACTGTTGGGCCTCAGCTGTCCTCTTAAATGTTCCTGTTTCTAAGGGCAATGGAATCTGATTTTACTAACCCGGACCGCTGTATTCCTCCTGTGATGTAATTGTACAACATCCTTACATAACTAACCAAAAATAGTGTGAGCAACCTGATAAAAGAAGCAAACACTTAACGCCATTAATCTCACCCGGAACAATCAGAAACAAAGAGCTGGAACCTTTTAGGCTCACTTCTCAGGCGATAATGAGCGGCGGCGTCTCGAGCATCACTGGGATGCAATTTGAAATGGACAAGATAAACATCAGATATGGACGAAAGATAATGCGTTTGTGGATATTATTTAAACCTGTGTATCCCTCATCCAATGTTGTTTTTCATGTTCCATTAAGATCATCAATAACAACAGTGTTTGAAACATGACATAAGGACTAACATTTTTGCACAGATACTGTGGAAAATTAGATAGAGACAGATATTTACCGCATCTACCCATGATGCTCGTAACAACCATTTTCATACTTTTAACAACATTAAACCCAACTTGTGTTATGAAATAATGTCATTTTGATTTTCTTATGATCTGAATGTTACCTTTGTTCTTCTGCAGTCTTGCCGAGCGTATTTGCCACAGCTGTTTCCGCAGTCAAGAGAAACTGCAAAAATGTGGCCAGTGCAAGTTTGCACATTATTGTGACCGAACCTGCCAGCGAGCCGCCTGGGCCGAACACAAGCAAGAGTGCGGTGCCATCAAATCCTTTGGCAAAGCACCAAATGAGAACATCCGGTAAGGGGAGGGAGAAGGAGACAGGAACTGAATGAGAGATATCATATTTGTTTGAGACTTTTTTATACATTTTTTGCCGACAAAACACAGGTAGAGTTTTCTTCAATGTGTGGCGGTTTCTTTGCATATTCTCTGAAGTTGACTTGTGCTAATCCACCATTTTAAATTTGGAAAGAAGAGGATTGTTAAGTATATTTTGATCAATAGAACACAAGGGAATGCAAAGAACCACATTTAACAAAGTGAAGAGTAGAACCATTTAAGCACTGGTTATTGTTGATCTCTGAGTTGCACCAGGTTTGTTTTTGTGTCATTGTTATGTATTTGCTCTACATTTACATAACTGTGTTATATAACAGCCTCAATTACGGTAGTCTTTCAAATTTGTCTCAAGATGATGTGTGTCCGATTCGCTCATAGCCCACGCAGTCACATGATGTCTTCTTTTTCATTTTGTGGCCAGCTTGGTTGCTCGCATCTTTTGGCGAATGGACAAGGAAGGGAGCGTGGTGTCTGACATGCAGCTGACCACCCTGGAGGAGCTGGAGGATCACATACACGACATGCAGGAGGAGGAGATGCAGGAGTTCAAAGTGGACATCCACAACTTCCTCGACTACTGGCCCCGCACTAGCAAACAGCACAGAATCGACGACATCTCCCATATCTTTGGAGTGGTGCGTCTGTATATGGACACTGCATATATATGTCAAAGTTGTGTCCCAACTCAGGGGAAGCTTCTTTCACTGAATAAGCCAAAACAATAGTGGGTGGAATCTGCCCCACCACTCCAAATCTGACAGCCATGTGTCCAGGTGTCTTTGTTAACTCATCATATCATTTTCTTTATCTTTATCACCAGAGCTTTAGTTTTTAGAAGCTGACATAGTAAAAGACAGCTGAGCTCAATACAGACGTGCTCTTTGTACCTGAGTTTACAGCCCAAGATGAATACTTGACTCCCAGCCGGCACACAGTGTACCAGTTTGATTGTGAACGTCAAACTTTGTCAAACCCATATTGTAAATTAACCAGTAACATCTTGTGCTTCACAACATTAACACCATGACGTGCACATCATAGGGACGACAGTTACCGAAGCCAAATACTGCGACAAGGACATTATTCACCAAAATAGACTTTGAATGAACCCAGCAGAGGCAGTGACCTTTATAATCGACTGGAAATTGTGTTCAAAAATTGGTTTAAACCAGAAGGTGCACTGGGTCAAAATGTTTACATCTTATGACAAAGCAAAGCAAAATTTTGATACATTAAGTCTTTCGTAATCTGGACACTGTTGTGTATATGTAAATATATGTAATATCTAATATTTATTCCCCTCTCTCCCCTAGATCAATTGCAATGGCTTTACAGTCAGTGACCAGAGGGGTCTTCAGGCAGTGGGAGTCGGGCTTTTCCCAAATTTGTGTCTAGTGAATCACAACTGCTGGCCCAACTGCACTGTAATCCTCAATCACGGCAAGTAAGTAAGAACAAAAAAAACAACAACATAGAAGCTGAACTCCACTTAAATGTTCTCAATTTTTTTTTCCTGATAGAATTGACTCTTAACTTGGTCGAAAAGTTGAAATGCAAAGTGTTAAGTGTTGTGTATGCGGAGGTGTGTTGTACCTAGAGTGTGCGAATGTGTGTTTTTCCAGGTCGGGTTTGGTGTAAAACTACTTCCTGTTTGTCTTTCAGTCAATCGGCTGTGAATACTATGTTTCATTCTCAACGGAGGTGCGTTACCTCTTTAAGTGTTATTTATGAGAGCACCATTAAGACCATAACATTAAATTCTGAATTAATACATCATTACATATAACTCCAACTCCCTCCACAGTCTTTGTCAGTAGTGCTGTAGTTTGTACTGTAGGTTTGATGTGACTCAGTTTCACATCAGTTGCTCTGTTCATTCCTGGTCAAAACATGTGCCCTATCCACTCCTGACTGAAATTAGACACATAAATCATTGATTTCTTTGAAGTCCAAAAGCGTTGTTATTGTCGTAAACCAGTCGGAGGGATAAGGCTTTTGTCAGTCACATGTGTTAGTGTGTGTGTGTGTGTGTGTGTGGGAGGGGGGGGGGTCTGTGTGTTTGTGTGTGTGGTTGTGTTTGTGCGTGTGTCAATCTACAATCTAAACTATGAAATAAGATTTGACGCACTTGCTTGAACAAATAGAAAATCTGTCAGTTTTTATTGTGGCAGGCTGCCTTGAATAAATAACTAAAGGTATCATAAATCCAAACTATGAACCTATATTATAGTAGGAAACTGTAATTTACAAACTCAGTCAGCAAAGAGTATGTCAGCTGAGTAGTTTGTCATTTTAATAATGGGTCACGACCCGTTCACACAGATTTAAGTATGTGGACCAGCCCACCTCCTAATGGGATCCGAGTGATCAATTCATCTCGGGTTCGTCCACACCTGTACTATATGTTGTGAATGCCAGGTATGAGCAGGGGCAATGAATGTGTGATCATGCTACGTGAATGCTCTGACTTTTATTTCACTCATTAAGAATAACATAAGGCTGGTGTGGGTTTTTCCTTCACGTTATTCTCCACAGACAACTCACTTTTCAACCCCACATATTAATCTTTACTCATACACTACTGTTTTTCACGGTTTGTGTTTCCATATGTGACTGCACTGTGTGTTCCTCTGAAATGACAACATGTTTTCTTGTATAAGACTTTATTTATAGTTTTAATTAGTAGTAGTTCACCTCTAATACCATCAAACACCATGATAAAATAATATTTCCACACATTTACTCATCTAAATATTCATATTAATTTCATATTTAAGCCTTTTAATTATTTATTTTGCTTCAACAATTACTTAATATAGGTCTGCACACGTTTATTAATACTGGGTTTAGAATGGCATATTTGCAAATAGTTAATTAACAAACAATAACTGTTCCGAATGTAAAAATATTTCTGCTTTATCATAGAGAAGATGTGAGTATTTAAATCAAATTTAGAAAAGTCCTATATTTACATAATTATCTAACATCTCTGATATTGACTAAAATGCCTTCTTTCAATTTGACACTGGATTGACTGAACTAAAAGGCACATCATCAATCACAAACCGTAAATAAAATACAGAAAAAATGAACCAGATAAGGATTCTATTAAATAACTAGTGAGTCACACTGATGCCAAAGCAGCCTCCGGGTGGGACAGGGGATTTTGAGGGTTTATATAAATGTTTCAGTGTGTTTTTGTGGACGTAACTGTGTGTTTCTTCCTCAGGATTGAGCTGCGTTCTTTAGGTAAGATCGCAGAGGGCGAGGAGCTGATGGTCTCATACGTGAACTACTTGAATTTGTCCGAGGAGAGACGAAGACTACTGAAAACCCAATATTTCTTTGACTGCACATGTGAGCACTGCAAGGACCACATCAAGGATGATTTGAAGTTGGGGGGAAGGGAAGTGGACGGAGTCAAGGTTTGAGTCTTTCTGAATAAATCTGTTGATTTAAATGTTGAACTGAGAGAAGGATTTTCATGGTGCACAGGGCAAAAATGGGCCAAACCTCCTCTCGACATTTAGCCCTGACACGGTTGATAAGCACAGATAAGTAACATGAGACACAGAGCCACAGTGACTATTAAAAGTAAAGATAAGTCCCAAAGGATACAGGCTTTCAACTGTTTGTATAAGCATGCATTCACACACACACATTTGAATCACAGTGAAGTATAAAATATGACAGATAAACTTTATTTACTCAATACCTTAAATTAATTTGGGGATTTAACTGTATTTATAATGTTTCATCTCACCCAATCTCAAATACCAACCTGCATATCACTTATAATTTATTACTTTGTGTGTCAATTAAAGGTTGACCACCATAAAAAGTGCAAAAACTCTGTGATACTAATGGATATGGCTTTGTGTTATCAGGTAACGACTTGTATAAACCATGTCCCGGGGACTATCATCAGAAGTTATGATTATGATTAGCGAAAAAATCTAGCTGGGAGAATTTACAGTAATTTTTTAAGTTAATTTGAAACGTATATATGTAAAAACCACTTATGTGCTGGAACACGCTGTCAATTTATAACAATGATAACTAAGAATTGTCTTTTACTCGTGTGAAGGAGTAAATCGTGTGTGTTATTAGCAAAAAAAGCATTCAAGTTCTTAACAGGGATGAGGACGGACACTTTATTTTGTCAACAACCCAGTTAAAAACAAAGTATAATAGTCAGGCCTTTGTCTCTATGGACTTTAAGAAGAAAAACCAGTTTTGTCCCTCCAAAAAAAATGTCATGTTACTACTTGTACTTTATTGTCATTGTGTTGATACTCAAATCACTGGGGCAATGCTGCTTAAATCTATTAAAATGTGACCAATCTGTGTCTCTACCTTTTAGCCTCCAGAGGAGCAGGTGAAAGAGGCAACAGACTACTGCTATTCACGGCTGGAGAAGATGGACAATGCTCGATTAAACGGTGACTACCACGAGGTAATGTATCAAATCTACTACTGACTTCAAGACTGGCTTTTTCCATGTATATCTTATAAAGCTCTATCCTACCTCCGCACCATTATTCTTTCCTTTTCTTGCTTCAGGTGGTTAAAATCTGCAGAGATTGCATCGAGAAAACAGAACCAGTTTTGGCGGACACTCACATCTACTTGTTGAGGATGTGGAGCACGCTAAGTGAGGTGCAAGCTTACCTGCAGAACTTTGCGGAAGCAGCAGACTACGCCCGTAAAATGGTGGAAGGATACTTGTGAGTACAGAGAGCAGTCTCTTGTGAGCATTTTATATCATATGCTATCATGTTATAATGATGATCATGCCCAGTCTTCAAACTGGATGGATGGACAAATAATTCGAGCCTCTTCCGTTTCACAGGAAGCTCTACAACCCAAACAATGCTGCTCTCGGTATGGCTGCCATGAGAGCCGGAGTGAACCACTGGCAGGCTGGCGAGATAGAGGTTGGACATAGTATGGTCTGTAAGGCCTATGCCATTCTCATGGTCACCCACGGCCCTACACATCCCATCACCAAGGACCTGGAGGTAAACACCATTTCATCTCTGCATGCACAACTGCAGGAAAAAATTAGAACAGCCAGGTTGCTAAATTATCTCTGTTACAGTTCAACGACTTTGATATTACGTATTTACAAATGTAGCAAATAATCAATATTGTGTACGACGTATCAAAGGGTGTGCTTTGTTCATCGTGATGAGCATTAAAAACCATCTAGACGGTACATGCTCTGAACCAATTCGAAGACACAGCTTGGATAGTGGAAAATTAGGCAACTATTTCCCTCAGGCAGCGATAGACCCAAAACAGAGCTTCACTTGTTCTTTTGTTAATTCAATAGTTTAAGGCATTTGGTAAAGATTAAACAGTCTCTCATAAATACAATGGTTTTGTTTGACCAGTTCACAAACTTGCAATTCTTTCTACTTATTGTACATTCGATTTAAAGGTTCAGTGTGTAGAAATTAGGGACATCTAGTGGTGAAATTGCATGTTGCAGCTGAATACCCCTCACCTCAACCTACCCTTCCAAACATGAGCGAGAACCTGTGGTAGCCGTCATCTGTTATATAAATAAAAAGGTGTTTAGTTTGACCAGTCTGGGCTATTGTAAAAAACATGGCTGCCTCCACAGAGTGGACCCCCTACCGATTGTAAATATAAAGTATATAAATATAAATGGCTCATTCTAGGGCAAAGAAAACAAAAATTTTTACAATTGAGATGAAGCCAGTAGTAAAAAAACATCACCCGGATTATTTTATGTAAAAATTTTCCGCCAATAGATCCCTTTCACCTAAATCTTACACACTGAACCTTTAACTAATGAGTGGACATTAATTTGTCATTCCTGATATCTACACAGGCGATGCGAATGCAGACAGAGATGGAGCTGAGGATGTTCAAGCAGAACGAATATGTTTACCACAGTATGAGAGAAGCAGCATTGAAGAACAAACCAATGACCATGATGAATGAGCCCAGGTCTATGGAGGAGGGAATAAAGAATCTCTTTCATCGGAGGAAGTAACCATTTGGTTGCAGTCAGGAAGTCATATCAACTGTAAACAGCTTTGAATGTTTGTGTGAGAGTCTACACAATTAATCACAAGATGATTTCCTGTATCACTTTTGCAGTTACACTTTACATTGATAAGAGGCCACGTCACACATCCAGTGGAGCTACAGCTGTTTATAATGTTGCATAATAAAAAAAAACTTCAGATCTCATAATCTACATATGTAGTACTTTAATCCTAATAAAGGAAAAGCCCAGAGCTCCACTACCAAATGAAAAACTACACCAGTTTTTTAAGTGATCTTTGTCTTCACAGATTTTTATTAAATATTGTTACACATCAAAACTTCGAATGTGTGTTTGTACTGTGTTGTTTGGGTATTCAGATTCTGATTAAAGGACATTTTGTATCAGCATTAAAAATAACCGTATGTGGATAAAACAGTAAAGTGATCTTGACACTTAATTGTGTTAATTCCCTGCAAACAACACATAGTATATCAGCTCTGAATCTGTGCATCAATTTCTTTCCAGCTTAGTTTTTTTAGCAATTTTGTGCTTCTCTGCAACATCCATCACTCATTAAACTGTTCCAATCTGAACAGGATAACCTGGCTCTCTTCAAACGTTGATAGTGAAGGTGTTAATGACCTAAGTGCTGATATTCAGTTAGTCCACTCTGTATGTGAAGTAGATGCACACCTTGAAACATGTTGCTTATCAGTTCCGCTCTCAGAAAGGGGACCTTTAGTCAGTGGCCTGAGCCAAATTTGTATTTCCTCTATTAAATGGCAGCATAAAAAATTACTTCCACTTATTTGCTTCATCTTGTATAAGTTATGCGATTTCAAAAAATTCCAGTAATTTTACATAAAGCCTAGAGAAAAGACTGGGTCAGTTGTGCTGGTGTTAAATCAGACTCTAAGTTGCTGATTAGCAAGAACACTGCTATTCTAATCAATAGTCCTTTAGTCCTGAGTCTGAGAGATGTGCCAAGTTGGAACACCACAGCACAAAGTGCCGTACTTGTGCCACGACTGAGGAGAACACAAGTTCAGATTCAGAGCACTAGAGTGGCCTGCATATGCCAAGCTGAATGCTCATGTGTTGAATTGAATACATTCCTCTGTCCATTAGTCCTATAGGGGGACAAGAGTCTAAGCAACAGTGAGTAAACACTCTTCACCAGTTTGGAAGGTTCTCATTTTAAACACAGTACCCCAGGTCACAGATATGTCTCGTTGATCCAAATCTGTGTCCTACTAATAGAACGTCAGGAGGCGGGTCATAGCTACTAGAAAGAAAGGAGACATTTTAATGAGCCTTTTGTACAGAAGCACCGAGACCAAATCCTGAATGCTTTGCATCCTAAGGAGAATTTCGAAATTCTACCGTTTTAGAAAAGAAAACCATAAGCCATTGTTGCCTTTTAGATTTTATTATCCCAGTGCAGACCTTTACATGCGTTTGCTCGTCCTCTTGTACACAATGCCGCCGAGTGTCATTGTCTGTGGGGGGAAGAGGAAGACAAAAATAAACGTTTGTGTGAAAACGCAAAGATGAGTTGGTCTTGAGAAGAAATGTGCATCATGTCTACTCACATTGACAATTGTGTTTGCATCCACCAGTTCTGTGACAGACTCGATTCCCTTCAGGCTGACCTTCAACTTGTTGCTGCCTTCACGCTGAACCGTCGCCTTCAGGCAGGGTGACACAAAAGAGGGTTCAACTCTGTCTAGCCTGATTCAGTTCATGTGCTTCATTTACGACTTCACATTTTCTACTCAAACCATGTGGTCTAAAGTCAAGCGTTTGTTCTGGCTCACCTTGACCTTCTCCCCAGTGACGGTCTCCAGCTCAGCCTCCTGTCCGATGGTGAAGATGTTGACGAGGACATTTGACCCAGTCGTGACCGTCACCTTGAAGTTGTCGCCCGTCTCGTCGATCTCAGAGATGCTCTTGATATCTTTGCCTTTCTGGATGAGGTCATCAGGGAGACCTAGGACAGAAAAGCAATTAGTTAGCAACCAGTAAGCAACCAGTTAAGATCATTTTGGGAACATGTCTCCGTACTTTCCCATTAGAAAGTTAAAAATGTATTTTTGAGCACTATACAAGCAAAAATAGATTAAATCACAAGCATCTGAATCAAGAGTGATGAACCTTTGCTCAGGAAGTTAAAAATCTTACCAATTGCCTTCATGAAAGGCTCAAAGTTCTCCTGAGAGTCCAGCTGGTACTTTCCAGAGAAAGGCATGGTGACAGTCGGCAAAGGTGAAGTGTGGTGAGGTTGTCAGCCTATTTTATACTTTCCAACTCCAGCGCTGCAATCATTAACTACAGGTGCCTACAATTAAGTCAGCTCCAACCCACTGTATCCAGCAGAGCTCACACCGAGGATCCACTGCCAACACACTGATAAGGACAGAGAGGGAGAGATAAAGAGAGGTACAGGGTGACCAGACTGCAGTTAGGTAACCTTAGAGCCAGAGGGCAGAAGGGTGTGTGTGTGTGTGTGTGTGTGTGTGTATTTTGAGAATCTGGCTTATGCACAGATACGTAATAATCGAGTGCTGACAGCGCGTAAGGTTTCCGTTTCTCTCGTTCCTTACCCTCCTTCCTTCCTTCACCCAGCTCTTACAAATGTTAGATTTCGGTTCCTCCTAATGATGAAATCTAGCTTTGTCTCAAAGTGATTGGGCTGCAGGGCTAAAACAATAAACTTTGATTTGATTTGATTTGATACAGATGACATGACACAAAATTGCAATAGTAGGAGCAGCACATCTGCCAAGACCTAACAGTTCCCTTATGTTCAATCGACATGCCTGTTATATTAAGGATCCAGTCCGGGAAATGTTGGAAATCCCCTTAATCTTGTAATGTTTAACAGAGTTCTAAAAAATAATAATAATTGTGGATCCGCCCCTTGATCTGGATACGCACTAAAATATCAAATCGATTTGTTCCAGTGTTCTTGTGAAATATTTCTCGCAAACATACAAAATAACACAACATCCGGGGCGAAGGTAAAAAAAAAGACATGAGGGTATTTCTGTAACAGACAGTAAAACCCTCATGTCCCCTCCACAGTGTGAACTATAGTCTACCTTTCATCACAAAGGTACTTTACTCATGTGACTTTTTGAGATAAGCCTCCTGAAAAAAATATTTATCTTTCACTGAGCAGATCAAGACACACCATGACAGATCAGTGCAGCACAGTGTCACTGTTCCACCATCAGTGTTTCTCCATAGCGTTAATGTCCTCGAGCTTCTCTCTCTATGCCTAATTTGTTTGGTATTCACCCCTCGCGCAGAACAAGAAGTTGTTCAACTGTGAAGATAACAAAAATGATCAAAGGTTACCATCATTCAAGATAACTGTTGCAACAGGGATATTGTGTCAGTGGCGTCGCCACAAAAATGTGTGGAGCGTCATTTGAGAGTCCCTTTAAAATCCTGTGGAGGTCTGTTCCAGGATTATGCAAAGCGGAACTTCTGAAATACAAAGATGGCCGAGGGCTTTGTACATTCGGTGATTGTGGAATAAAGTGACGTGATAAGATTAATGCTGATATGTTCTTTACATGGGTGAAGGAAGAAAGGAAGTATTGTACTATTAAAAATGCAGCTATTTTTGCAGTTTATGAACTTATGTGGACATTTAGCAAATTAGAAATGTTCCTCTCATGCCAACAAACGTTTGAAGTCACTAAAATGGAGATTTAGGATTGCGTTTATCCTCGTGTACATGTCAAACATTTGAGGAGCGATGACATCACAGATTACGTACCTCGTGCACACTGTTGCTTTGTGTAATGAGAATGCGCCACAAAGGACAACACTACATTACTCAATAAGCTCCCCTAGCCCGCTCACTATGCTTATTTGAATGTTTTGTCATTGTTTCTGTGTTGTAAATATTTTGTAACACAAAGGTCATGTGGAGAGCGATTTCTTTCAAAAATATTCTTTCAAAAAACAAGTGTAGTAAAATACGAGGACACTTTGTACTCTCTCAAAACTTTATTTCAACATGCAGCTATCTGGATGACCACCGTATTCATCCCTATTTACATACAGAAAAATATATGGACAAAGACACAGAAGTACAGGAGGAGTGAATTCAGAAGAAGGTGACAAACATTCAGAAATACAAAGACATGAACTACAGCCACTGTCCAGTTTCATCTTTACAGCCGGAGAAACTGGGAGTCGGACACATCTCACTGGTGGCTTTGATGAGGAGAAGCGTGACCGACCAGATGCAGGAGCCTTAAGATGATGTCACTGGGTTCGCCGCCTTCCAATTGGCCGGTTTGGTCCTCTCCGTCCTCCTCGATGAGGCAGGACTGGTCTGTGGTGCAACTCTCTGTGGTGAAAAAAGAAGCAGGGGGTCATGGCTAAGATCACAGTGGTCTGTTGTAGCAAAGATATGATTTACAACATGTTTTATCAGGTTGCTGGGACCTGAGACTTTTGACCTTTTCAGAACACAAGGGCAAAGCAGCTGGGAGTTCATGGTAGCTGAAACAGTAATGCTCATGTGAAATATCTGCATTTCAAGCCTCTAACAAAATCCTAAACTGATGCAAACTGGTTTCGCTGGGATCCTATCTGACATGCATGGTTTTAGAATTTACTTTAAGCTCCATGGTTCAGCCCAAAGATACTCTGCTGAATTACTACTTCTCTCTGCTGACTCAGGTCCCACTCAAGGATAAAGGTGCACCAGATTGGACTGTTATCAGGCCTTGAAATGGGCTCAACAAAGATCTGTGCCAGGCTGATAGGGGCCAACTAACCTACCATAGGGTTCAGGAGGCTGTTATCACCAGGAGGCTGTTATCACCCATTTCTTTCACTGATCCAGCTCATGCAGCCCATAGCTTCTGAGAATGTCTGTTATTAACCAGGTTATCAGGAACAGTGCGCATGAAAATTGATGATTACAAATAGCTATGCATAACTTTGAATGAAGAGTCATACAAATGTTCAGCGATATGATCGATCAGTCCACCGGCACAAATCGCCTCAGCTATTTAAGTCGCACGGCAGAGATCCCTTTATTTTACTTGGTGTAAAATGTAATATCTTAAGAAATGTTTTGCATTGAAATACACATTGACGACGTAAATAGTAAATTTTTTCTTATCTTTGTTAGGATCTTTTGTTTTTTAATTCTTACAAAGATTTGTTAGGTTTTAAATTAAGTAGATTCAGATGCATTTTATTGTCACATCATTTCCTGACCTGCATCACAGCAAAGTCCTGATGCCGCACAGCGTCCTCCCTCAGATCCACAGGGTCTCCCTCCTGCGTGGCAGGGGGTGAGCAGGTAGTTCTCCTCCACACAGTGAGCTGTCTCTGGGGAGCCCAGCAGGCAGCCCAGACCCTCCCCGCAGCAGATACTGGGGCCGAAGCAGCGGCCCCTGTCTCCGGGGCCACAGGACATGCACTGAGGGGGGGGAAACAAGTTATTGTTCTGGGTGTTACTCAGGTTTTCACTCCAATTAACTGTAGGGCCTATAGAGACTATCTATCATAAACTCATGTGACCTGGAAGAGTTCTGGATCTCTTTAACTTGTGGCCGAGTAAGACAGATATACCCCACATATTTTCTCAACTAAAAGTTATTGAATGAAAATGTACTTTAAATAATTCATTTTCTTAAGCAATCAAACGTTTGCCAACTTGCTGAGTTTACTGTTTGATAAATCATAGTTAGAGGTTGATTTACAAAAAGCAGCAAACCTTGCGTAGTGGTGCATCCATAATGGACCTCTTCCCGCCGATGGGACAGTTTGAGATGTAACAAGCTGAACATAGAGACACAAGAAAGAGTAGGCACACGGAAACAGCGGCTCCAGTCATTTCTGCTGAGAGAGAGAGAGAGAAGAAACAACACATGAGAAAAATGAAGATGGTCATGTGAGCGATCACAAAATCTAATGTTGAGGAGACTGAATTTTACTCACCTGTTGGTTTTAAGTCAACGAATGACAGACTTCAAGATCTTGTTTCAGCTGAGCTCAGATGATCTTCTATGTTGCATGGTGGCGCCGATATGGCTTATATACTTCCAAAGCTTCTATTGAGAGTGACACAGAAACCCAAAAGCCACTTAGAGGCCCTTAATGGGCTCACTTTAGTTACTGTCACCTCCGGAGACGACGTTGACCACTGGGCAGGGCCGGGTCAAAAGGTCGGGCATCTCTGTGGCCTGGATTGCGTATTTTTCCTTTGAGAATCATTAGAGACGGGCTCTCGCTGCGTGACCGTGCATGTTGGAGATAATGACTGAAACTCAGAGAGGTCAGGAAGAGGATGGCGAGATGAAATAACCATGAGTGAAAACGAGTGAAGTTCAACTTTGCTCTGCTTTCAGACGCCCCTTAAAGGAGTTCTTCTTTATTAAGTGTCTTTTCTTGGACAGAAGTGAAGAAAAGAAATGGGCTCAAAAGGTCATGAACAGAAGTCCATCAGTGAATCTGGGCCTTCTCAGCGGCCATTTTGGCTCCACATCGCTGGACACAGGATTTGAAGCAGAGCGGCTGTTTGTCAACAAGCTGAATCACGACACAAAGACACAAACATGCACACACATCTACAAATCGTCCTCCCCGTTGATACATTTCTTAATTCTGCACAGGAATTGACACTCACGTGTGTCCAGGTCTGAGGTTAATTGGTTTTATGAGCTAATTAACACAACTAATGATCGGCCACAACTCACAAAAGACTGTTTCACCGTGTCAATGAAATGAGCTCAATTACTGCAGCTCCGCACTGATCTGCTTACTGCCACCTCATCTCAATTAAAAACACCCTGATGACTAACTTCAGCACTAACTTCTGTGCAATGAGGAAGGAGCAGGACGCTGAGACGTGGACTCACATCAGTGTATTTGGACGTCACACACGCAGATTGATCATGAAGTGACCATTTAAAGGCATGAAGTGTAAACTGGAATTCAGACAAGGGAACGCTTCTGCCACCTAGTGTCTGTTTTGACCCACTTCATTTATTTATGCATCTGCTTTTCATTGTCTGGTAATGTTTTCATCTGTCATGCTTCTGCAGGAGGTGGAAAACAATAACAGCGATACTTAGCTTTTATGCAACACTTTGAAATCCATCATAACAAAACACCAAGCAAGAACGGTAAATTTCCATTTAAATGGAATAAAACAACCGTCATGCATTTATAGGATTTCTTTACAACAAACAAAGAACAGTACTGAACAGTAAGGTTTACAGAGTTATAATTTGTTGCATGGCTTTTCTTTGAAATTGCATCAATATGCACAGTTGTCAATGTTAACGTGCAAAGTCCCTGCATGACAGAAACTACCGGTATGCACATATCAATTAACAATCAAATTTGTCTACTGCAAAATAGAAAGCTGAAAATATTTCCCACCCAAAAGTTTCGTGTGTTGTCCAAAAGCTTAAATGTTGTTTTATCCCAACTATAAAAGACACATGACCTTTTATTCACTTTCTTATAACATCAATCTTTATCAATAGGTGCTTACGAGCTTGATAAAGAGAAAAATCACATCTCGTCTTTCTCCGAAAGCTTTTTACAAATCCCTATTTCATAGAGAAATGGAGATGTCTATCTAGTGTTTCCTTATTTTTCTCCAGGAAGGCACTAGGCTTGTTGACTTCCTCTCCCCTCCCTTCCTTCCTTCTCTCCGAAGGTACTCATCTGAAAAATGAGAACAAAGTGATTGTTCCTGTTCTCTTTCTTAAGTCACTTCAAATGCTATCCGCGGACGGGCGGCTCATTGTCAGGAGAGTTGCAGTGCGAGCAGGAGGGAGAGAACACTTGTACAGGTACAACAGCAGCAGCTGCAGGAGCACCAGCACCACAGCATCACAGAAAACACACTCAACTGGTGAGTTCCACACACAGGCTTTGCTGCCGCCTCACACATACACACACTTACATGGCAGTGACTGGCACACAGGCGAGGAGGGGCTTCGGATTTTAATGGATTGCTCGGAATGCGCGGTGTGGCAAAGTGTGGGCTGGGGTCTCTGCACGCTGCACGGAGGAGGGAGAGGTGAGGAATGATGATGATCCACGAGAACAATTAAAATTGGCTTGAAAATATTGAAAAGTGCAGCATGCATATCAAATTATAACAGAATCTTGAAGCTGAATAACATTATTTTACAATGTGCATGTACTTTAATTTTAGTAGTAGTAGAAGTATTGATAAGAGGTCTACATCCAATCACCTCTGTCGCAAAGTATTTCTTTTTGCAAAGACAAAATAATGTGTTTGAATGTAAATTTGTAATTAATCTGTATTCCACTTATTTATATCTCATGAACTTGTGCCGTATGATGAGCACCCCCGCCTTTACTGTTCATCTCAGGTATGAAGAGTGATGATCGGTTGGTGTAAGAGTTGAATTAATGATAAACGTACATGGGGTGCTGTTCACAGCAGGGATGCTAATCACGGCACAACAGAGCTTCTCAAACTTCCTCATCCTCACTTTTCACCATCTTTTCAATTCAATCATATTTCACTCTACATGTTTAAGGGAGCATGAATATATTTAAACTGATTGCAGATACCAGATTTTTTTGAATCTGTTGCTTTTCTTTGATTTGTGTGTTTTGGAATCTTGGTCACACAAAATAAGACGTCTTCTTGCTTTTCAGGAAACTGTAACAGACGCTTTTCACTGTTTTCTGCATTTTTGGCCAAACAATGAAACAAGTAATTGGCAAAAAATCCTCAGTTTCAGCTCTCTACATCTTATATATGATTCACATATGTCATTAGCAGCAAACAGGGGGGATAACATATAACAGACCATTAAGTAGACCTTGCAGTCATGCTAATGTGGACTGACAGGAATCCAAACAGTTTCTCACTGATGAATAGTTATTTATTTGTTTGGTTAAGCGCAATTTTTCTCAGTTCTACTTAAATGTCATGCAGAAGTAAGACAGTTCCCCTCTGGGTAACATCATCTCTTTATCCATGACTGTCGTCTACACTATAGGACACGCACACGCACGCACGCGTCCACACACACACACACACATACACATACACACACACACACACACACACACACACACACACACACACACACACACACACACACACAGCAGACACGTTATGAACAGCTCCTTTACATCTTGCAACACAGTTTTATTCTCTTCCGTAATAGGATACTTAGACTTAGACTAAAGAGATACAGAGTTAAACATGATTTATAACCATCAGGGGAGGAGAAAGGGAGAAGTTGTTTTCAGCTATCAGTTCAAATAGAGAAGATGAACAGACTGAAAAGAGAGATGGAGAAGCGAAAAGTATGCGGGAGGTAGAGGTGAGCGTTTCACAAACAACTTCCTGATTTCAGGAGAGGAGCAGACCTGTGAGAAAGGGGGAAGTGAAACGTTTCATGTTGAACAGGGAAAGGTGTGGGTGTGTGACGTCAAAATTTAGGTGTGTGTGTGTGTGTGTGTGTGTGTGTGTGTGTGTGTGTGTGTGTGTGTGTGTGTGTGTCCGGCCTCAATTCCTCCCAAAGAAATCTTCAGATTCATACCAGAAACGGAAACCAGAGACTTTGGACATTTGTCAAGTCTTTCTCCAAATGATGTGTTGTTGTAGATGCTAGAAAGAAACTGAGTAAATTTACTCAAATACATAAATAGTACCAACACAAGTTTGAGGTATTACTCGGCTATTTCCATCTTATTGCATTTACTTATTTTACAGCTGTAGTTTCTAATTCCATTTCGGATTCGGATTATACATAAAACGTAAGGTGATTCATTTATAAAACATCTTGCAAAGATAATCAGTGTCAAGCTGAGGCCTCTTGACAACTGTGGAGTGATTTAAACCTTAATTAAATTAACAGTTCCAGGCCCAAAAGTGTAAAAGTGTCAAATATTTCACAAACAGAAAAGATTCATTCCAAAAATATAAATTCAGTATCAAGTAGTAAGAAACTGAACCCATTAATCATTTCATCATCACTGACTAGATTTCTTTTCTTTTACTAGATTACCCACAATGCATCACCAGATTTTTGGAATCTTAGCAATAGCAATTGGTCTACAGCTCCATCAGATGCTGTCTGATATGGCTTGAGGCAACTCATCCCATTTGATGCTGCTCTCTCAGGAGCCACACTTCTAGTTCTCCCCAACACTTGTAAATAGACTTTGATGTCAAACGAGTGAATGATCTGAACGTTTCTTTAACTCAGACATTTAACCACATTTATCCTCTATTTGCTCCAATGCAGAGAGAAGATGGAAACCGATAGAGTGAGATTCTCTCCAGGAAGAAGTCCTCCTCTCAGAGATGAGCTCAGGCAACCGCCCCAGCACAGTTTCTACCTAGGTCCAACTCCGCTCTATATGAAACCCCCAAAGTTCTCCCCTCCCAGCTACCCCAGCATCTCACCCTCCAGGGACGCCTACAGGATGTTCAGCTCACCCGCTTTCTTTCCCTTGCTTGGCTCTGGGTACACTCCAAAGGAGGGATCCCAAAAACGCAAAAGAACTCCTTTCAAAATGGACGCCCCAGGAGGTGAATCCCCTGACAGAGGAGAGGAGGAGGCAGGAGAGAGCTGCAGCAAGAAGACTGTAGACCTCTCCCACATCCCCTTGTCTCTCCCCCTTCGCCCCATTCCTTCCCCAGCTCCCAAACCCCACCCGGGTATGATCGAGCTCCACAGACTGCAGCTTCACCAGCGATCTCCGGGTATGAATCTACCTGTGCAGGTGAAACAGGAGCCTCTCAGTCCTTCCCCAGTTTGGCCTCCCTCTCCTCTCCTTTTCCATCCTCCTTTCTTCCCACCTCTCCACCACAGCCTCCTCCCTTACCCCTTCTTCATGCCCGGCCCTGTCATGCACCTCCCCCCCGGTGCTTACTACCCCAGAGAGGGCTTCCGACCCGGTCATCGCACCCGTGACCGAGCTCCTCGAGGCGGGGCAACCAGCGCTGAGAAGCTCGGGATGGACGTTCACGTGGATGACAGCTACTACGTGGATGTCGGGGGCGACCAGAAGCGATGGAAGTGTCGCATGTGTGACAAGTCGTACACCTCCAAGTACAACCTAGTCACGCACATCCTGGGCCACAATGGCATCAAGCCGCACGGGTGCCACCTGTGTGGGAAGCTCTTCAAGCAGCTGAGTCACCTGCACACTCACCTGCTCACGCATCAGGGCATGAGGCCCCACAAGTGCCAGGTGTGCCACAAGGCCTTCACCCAGACCAGTCACCTGAAGAGGCACATGATGCAGCACAGCGACGTGAAGCCATACAGGTGAATGAACGCGTCAGGTCTTTGTTTCTGCATTTATTTTCTATTTTTGTCTGAATCTTCCTTCTCACACACACTTTGAATCCCGGCCTCTCCAGCTGCGGCGTGTGTGGCCGAGGCTTCGCTTACCCCAGTGAGCTGCGTGCCCACGAGCTGAAGCACGAGAAGGGCCAGGAGAACGTGTGCGTGGAGTGTGGTCTGGACTTTCCCACACTCGCTCAGCTGAAGAGGCACCTGACCGCCCATCGGGGACCCACCCTGTACAGGTGAGCAGACACAAGATCCCCATACTTCGCTGAAATGTGATTTTTGCGCTTTTAGAGCAATAGTTTGAAACCGCCTCGTTCATTTTCTTGTCGAGGGTCACATGACGAGATTGATACTACTCTTATGTCTCTTATGTCTGTTCTGGAAATGGGGAAGTTTGTTTAATTGCACCATTAAAAGTCAGTTATTAACATGCACATCTTATTTGTTTAATATGTCCAAAAAACAGGTGTAAAGTGTAAAGCTTTTTATTGGCTGCTCTGTTTCTTTCTCTGTCCGACGGAGGTCAGGGAGTTTTGAGAAGTTACTGCTCTAGGCAAAGAGATAATCTGGCACATAAACCCTGTTGTGTAACTGCAACATGTTCTTTTACACTTTTGTTCAGATCTCAGGAGATAAAAGATGATAATCATTGAGCTTAACAGCTGATTGCAGGTGGATTTATTACCTTTGATCGGAACCATCCCAGCTATTTCCACCAGTTCCCGCTCTTTGTGCTAAACTAATCTCCCAGTCGCCATATACTTGAAGAACAGATATGAGACTTGTATCAGTCATAAGAAAATGAACAAGAGAACATTTCAAAGTGTTGCTTGAACATTTCAGTTCTTTATTTGACTGTATAGAAGGAGGTTATACCTCTTGTTCCTGCAGGTGCGCAGAGTGCCAGAAGACTTTCCAGTATCCGAGTCAGTTGCAGAACCACATGATGAAACACAAAGACATCCGACCACACATCTGCAGCGAGTGTGGGATGGAGTTCATCCAGTCGCACCACCTGAAACAGCACACGCTCACTCACAAAGTAGGTTTCATTAGGAGAGCCGAGAGAAACGATGCTGTGTTTTTCTCCCATGTTTTTCCAGGGACTGGAAGCAAAACAACGGATTTTGGAATCAATTTTGCTGTCACGTTAAAACTCGCCCATTATTCCTTGTTTACATTTTGGATTATGAAGTTGGCGGAGAGAGTTTGGATTCTGTTCTAACAGGTTTCTTTGGCGGCAGTTTCAAACCCGATTCCACCTTAAATTCCGACCACTGATGTTATTTTACCCAATAACATCCAGCTTTCTTACTTTATTCCCCCTTTAGGAACTTTAGGTGTGGAAAAAAACATTTTATTCAACACTGCTTTACTGTTTAGTGTTCACTGTGTTAACTTGTGTCAACTGTCCACTGAAGCATTTCAAGATTTGATGTTCTATGATTGAAATGTAGCATCCGGTGAAAATATTCCAAAGCCTGACATATTTGGAATATAGGGAATATTTGGTCTTTCCAATAGAAATTGAAAACAAAGATCTTAAAGTAAATGTTAAAGAGGTGTAGCAGACCAACACTGGTAGCCATCAGAAAGCAGATGTCTGTCAACTACGTGTCTCATGCCACATACTTCCACATTCTCTCGTTCTCCAGGGCGTGAAAGAGCATAAGTGTCGCATCTGTGGTCGTGAGTTTACCCTGTTGGCCAACATGAAGCGCCACGTCCTCATCCACACCAACATTCGGGCCTACCAGTGCCACATGTGCTTCAAGAGTTTCGTCCAAAAACAGACTCTCAAGGCTCACATGATCGTCCACTCGGACATCAAGCCCTATAAGTGCAAGGTTAGTCAAATATAACACGGCAGAGCTTTTACCTTCAGTTCCTCTTTTGGTCACTGATGAATTTCAGGGAAATATTCAAGTAGCTGAACCCTTTAGTGATAGTAAATATGTTCCACACAAGACAACCTGGTCCCCAGAGGGAGGAGATGGAGGTGCTGGGTGGGTCAATAAAAACATTGTAGTGGAACATGGGGGGAAAACTTTCTGTTTTAGCATTTCCCACATGGTGGCTTTCTTTTAATGGCAATCATTCCTTAACCTTAACCGACTTGTCATTTCTGTGACCATGAAACACTAACAGAGCAGTAACCCAAAACACATTTCCCTAATCCATGGCCAGCTCTTTCTGAACGTCACCTCATCAGTTATATTTCAATTGTATTAAACATGTTCTCCTGCAGATAGGATCTCAAAACACACTTGCAAATGGCAGTTAGCATTAGCTAATTAACCTTTTGTTTAATGCCACCAAAGACTAAAGTGTAAAAATATGGTGCTGCATAACAGGGTGGGGGGGACCAACACAAGTCAATGGTTTCCCCATTTTCACTGTTTATATCCAAGATCTTTATTGTCACTATATTCAGGTTCGGTGAAATTAAAAGAGGCTTCTCTCTCTAATGTGTGTTTATATGTAGGCGTAAAAATGTATAGAAATATAGCGTGAAAACAATAATAGTAGCAGCGAACAAAAATAAATAGAAGCAAATAACAAAAGAAAGTAGAGTGACCATATTTATAGTATGCACAAATGACTTGTTGTTCTTCTTGCAAGAAAGAAAAAAGTCCTTTAGCATCAAAGTCTCTGTTTTTACGGTGACGTGTTTGGATAGATTGGTTTAGATAACACTCATCTCGCTGCCTTTTATCATGAAACCAAATCATATCTATTGATAACCACAGTCTTAAATATTTAGCGGCTGTTAAAGGCCTCAACACTTTCCTGCAGCGTCTGTTGTGACCTTGGTGTTTGGTGTGACGACTGAGACGATGACCAGATAGCAGAGAGGCTTTTGGCAGTGGGAGCCTCCTTGTCCATAGGAAGGATATCGCCGCACAAACTGCCTCTCTAACAATGGCCCCCCAGCCTCCCCGGAGGACGGGGCCCGCAAATAGATTTCATCTCGCTTTCTCTGCTGCTGGAGGGAGCTTCCTGTTTTCTCACGGTCCTCTTGGACAGTTTACAGTCCCTCTCTCCTCCTGAAGGAAAGGACCACCCTAATAAAAAAGAATGCAGAGGAAGGACAGCGCAGGAGTTGCCCTTCCCTGTTCTCCTCCTGGCTCTGTCTCCATGTTGCTTCCTCTCTCTCTCACTCTCTCACTCTCTCTCTCTCTCTCTCTCTCTCTCTCTCTCTCTCTCTCTCTCTCTCTCTCTCTCTCTCTCTCTCTGTTTTTCTTGTGCGTCAAGGAGACAGAGAAAGAGAGAGCGAGAGAGAGAGAGGAAGACATAGAGGAAAGAGGAAAACAAAGATAGAGGGAAAGAGCGTGTGCGTGTCTGTGTGTGTGTGTGTGTGTGTGTGTGTGTGTGTGTGTGTGTGTGTGTGTGTGTGTGTGCCTGCACATTCATTCATGATTACATGTAGCTGTGCATTCTTTAAAATATTAGTCATCTAAGTAAGGAGATTTAGCAGAAAAAATTAAAATAAAAGATAATAGATGGATGGAGTTGGTGTATTTCTCTTGAATTCTTAAATAGTGTGTACTACAGGTGGTTAGTAACTGAGTATAGTAACTCCAGAGCTGTACTGAGTAGGCACAGTTCTTAGGTAAAAGTACTCTACTTGAGTATTACAGACGTTTTGATTTGACTCTAATGCGTTTCATTTAGAAACAGGGTGAGTTTAACGACCCTTAACGCGACTTATCTAACTACAACAGTACAATGCTTATATGTCAATGCATTAGTGACAAAGCATATTACACATATAATAATATAGTGCACCTGAATGTGACCTTTTTTTCCTTTGCCTAGAAGGTTGTTTTTCATTTTCTTTCGTTCTTAGCAGGATAAAACCAAAACTAGTGCCATTCTAGTTCTCCCTGCTTTTAGTTGTCATGCTAGGCTACGCTAACTGGCTGTTGGCTCCAGCCTCATATTTCATTTTAATGCATGAGATTGGTATTGATCCTCTAACAAATTAGCATATTTATAAAAAATCGTGAAATGTTTCTTTGAGGACCTGAAATCTTAAATTGCAACTGTGTTTAAATGTTAACAACTTAACCTAGTCTTACACTTTTTCTCTCCCAGCTTTGTGGAAAAGAGTTCAACAGGATGCATAATCTGATGGGCCACATGCATCTGCACTCAGACAGCAAACCCTTTAAATGCCTCTACTGCCCGAGCAAGTTCACGCTGAAGGGAAACCTCACCAGACACATGAAAGTCAAACATGGCGTCATGGACAGAGGGCTGGATGAAAGATGTAAGGATCCTCACATCTGCACTTTACCGTTTATGGTGTGCAACATGTTTTATGCAATCACCTTTTCTCGTGTTCCAGTGTTTAGGCAAAGGGGCCGATTCTGCCTGACGGCTCCAATGGGCCTCCTCACCCACCTCGGCCAAGAGGAGCCGTTTGACCTTTCCCAGAAGCCACCGGGGCTGCCAGTCCTCCGTCTCGCCCAGTCTGATGGCGAGAGCGTCCCGGGGAGCTCGTGTCAGGAGGAGGAGGAGGATGAAGATAGCTTGTACAGAAGGAGCCAGTACAGCCCGGAGGTGGACCAACACGAGCCAGCAGGCGAGGAGCAGTACAGCCCTAAGCTGGAGGAGAGAGGAGAGGGATCTCCAGACGAGAAACAGACGTACCAGCAAAGGTTGACTCATGACACGGGGGCTGCAGCAGAAGAAATAGGATCATCTGTAGATCCCAGAGGGGACCAGGTCCGACTCCTGCAGTCAGAAACCTCCTGTGAATCTGATTCAGAGCCATTCGAAGAGGAGGAGGGGGAGGATGAGGAGGAGGAGGCGTACCACCATGAAACACGCCACAGACAGTCGTGTGACTCAGAGATGGAAGATCTTCACCAAGAGTTAGATGAGCCAGAGCAAAGCAAACAGCAGTTGGTTGGTTTTTATGAGGCGGCGATCAATATGGCAGAGAGACACCAGAGCAGTGTGAAGGCAGGTGAATTTATAAGCACAGGGGATGAAGAGGAGCAGAGAGAATGAGGAAAAGAAGAGGAAGAATTAGAGGAAGATGCAGGTTTTGAGGGACGCTGATGTTTTTGATGTACAGGATGTTTAGGAGACACTCCCCGGAGAGAGAGGAAAGTCAGTAGTTCTCTTAATATAACTTAAAAATAAAGTTCTGAACTGGCAGGGAAATGTGAACTCATCCCTGAACTGATAAAATAAGTGAAATAAAAAAGCTGTGAATCAAACTGCATGTAGAGAACATATCATGTAGCAGAAGGCTGAGTGGAAACTGTGGAGGATGTAGCTTTTCAATGAATAAAACGCATTAAGATATTTAATATTGTTGTTTTTTACAAATATTTTTGCAGCGTTAACACAAATACGCAATTTTGATAAAACTTTGACCTAATTTGTATGTAAATATGAGATACTAAAATCTAACAATTACGTTATTTGGGGGGAAAATGAATTCATCGCATTTTATATGACAAAGGTTAATGAAATAAACTGTGATTTTATTTTTTATGTCTAATGTTTAGATTGTTTTCTAACATGACTTTGCTAGTTTTGGAGATTCGCTGTGTTTTTAATGTAAAACAGTGATGATAACTGATTATTCTGCTAAATAAAGAGAAAAATAAAAGCTTAAATAAATGAACCTGTGCAGTGAATCTTCTGTTTGTCTCTTCAGAGTTTTATAAACCTCCCTGCGACTGTTCTTTTTCCTCTGCCCAGATATAAAATCTCAATTCTCACTGTCTCGCACATTCTTCAGCAAACCCGGTATGATTGCTGTGAGTTTAAAAAAAAACTTGCTTTTCTCCTCGTGCTTCTCTTTCAAAGCAGAGGAAGAGGAAGAGAAAACACCTCTCCCCTTCTCTCTTTTAGGTTGTGATCAAACGGCAGTGACGGACACAGTAGGTGTCTCAGACAAAAGCTTCATATGTCTGTATGAGACATTGTTTCTGCTCAAAGCAGAAGCCCCCACTGCAGATAGAAGTGGAATGTAAAAACAATGTGTTATAATACAGTAGGATAATGAACATTATCCTACAGTTCATCAATGTCACATATATCTTTCGGCTATTTAGGAAAACGTATGATTTAAAGTATGATTTTCTGTGTTTCTATCCAGTGATATAAGCCCAGGCTCCTTTTGGTATCATGGTATAAGTCACGTGTCGACGTGCTTGTTCAGGTGAAAGAGTCATTTCTTGTCAGATGAAATGCAGAACAGCAGCTTCTCCATTTCCACTGGTGACGACCACCGTGTCCTAAAGGGCGAAACTGCAAACAGTTTGAGGAAGTTCTCACATCCTCCTCTCCTTTCCTTTCCTCTCCTCACCTTCACATGTCAATCCCTGCTTGTCGCTCAGAGAGGAACCGCAGAGGGGGATACACTGTGTTTTTTGTATCAACGTCTCTTCTCTAGAATCAGCTCCTCTGCTGAGAACCGTGTTGAGTCCACAGTGGACCACGTGCACATTTAATGGACTTTTCAACTGTGCAATACTCATTTCTGTGGGTGAAATTCAATGACTATGTGCAATCCATTTCACTGCACATACTGTTCACACTGTATATATTAGTTTTTACTTAATTTACTTCATTTATATTTTTATCGTAACAATATAAGTATTGCATGCTTAGTACTTTACTGATGTTTATTTTCCATTGACGTTGGATTATCTTATCTGGATAATGGGTAAAAAACTGATCCCAGCACAGAGATGCAGTGAAAGATGATGTTTCAGATGTTGATTTTATTGGTATGTGTGTTTTTATTGAAGTGAAACTTTAGCGCTCATGAGAATCCACACAGAAGAACAGGTAGATACTGAAGGGATGGAAAAAATGACCTCTGCGGTAAGACACAACGGTTCTGCTTTGCAATGAAACTAACATGGAAGATATTACCATGACAAAATGATGTCGCCACAATGACAATGAAAAATTTCTCATCGGTAAATAAATTAATTCATATCATCCAAACTTCATGATTTGAGCATCGAGTTGCTTTTAATTACAGGAAGGAAGCAGCTAATAATGATATTTTTATTATCCTTTAATCTGCTGATTATTTTCTAGATTTCTTGATAAACTGAAGATGTCGGTTTCTCTGATTCTAATGTGACGTCTTCATGTTTCTTATTTTGCTCAAGCAACAGACTGAGTCCAAAGGTATTCAGTTCACTGGGATGTACAAAAATCTGTAATTCCTTTTGAGAGACAGAAAACTACATTTCTTGAAAAATAACCTCAATTTATATGTAGCTAGTAAATAGTTATTTTTCTATTATTAGTTATACAATTTTAACTTTTCTATTAAGTTAAAATTACAATCTTGTTTGTATTAAACTATCTGATGCAGCTGAAAACCTTATTTATTTATTTTCTTATCATAGAGAGAATTTAGCTTTCAATATCTATTGATTAAATGCTGATCAGATGATCTATCGACTTGTTAATTGACAGGAAAAGAATCTTATAAGATCGTAATCTAATCTCCTTTGTTCACATCACTAGAAATATAATATATTTTGGGACTATTCAGCAATATAAATAAAGACATTTTATACAATTTCCTTCCACTTTGTGACAGATTAATCGATAGTGTAAAAACTTTATGTGTTTGTAGCCCCACCCTGACCTGATCATCCAGAGTGTAATGATACAGAAAGTCAATGTTTTCAGTTTTAGAAAATTCTGAGAGACATGATCCCCAGTTACTCCGAGGGAAGTATTAATTAATGTTTCCTTATATATTAAACAATGGGAAATCAGGTTGCATATGAGAGGGTGGAACATCCTGTTTCATTCCCTTCAAAATATACTGAGATGTTATGCAATCAGAATAACTACTACACATTCCTTTTGAGATACAGCAGCTGTGCTAGAGATAAAATTCAAAACACTGAAAACGTATGAACGGCATATTCTGTTCATCCATTAAGAAACATTCTAGCTCATATGCCATTTCAAGAGTTTAAGGAAAAGTCTTGCTGTCTGAAACGTCACTAAATAAAATCCCATCAAACGTTTCGCTGGACATTTCTCATTATGTATATTTCATTTTCACAGCATCACATTCCTTTGTGTCTCAGTTATCTACTCAGATACAAAAAGGCTATACAGCACGATGGAGGTGAAACAAAAAGAGAAGCAGTTGGGGGATGAAAACAAATCTTTCACAAAACCTTTTTAGATGAGTGGAAGAGTTTGGGAGCAAGTTTGATTCTTAAGAAAATGAATTGAACATGTATTGCTCCTTGCAAGATTAACATATAATGTCCAAGTAATAAAACTGCATCAAGGATATTCGCCTCCATTGGTGCTTTATTCCTGAAAAGACGGCCTTAGCCCTTGTTTGTTTGTTTAGAACAGTCCACTTCATCAGGTAAGAGCTTCCTGTTTTGCTGGTCAGTTAGAAAAAGGAGATGGAGCTGACATTTCTTCCATGTTTTGTTTCATTAAACTGTCCCACCCCAGACTTAACCTGTTACCTCCTTTGACCCGCAGCCAGGGAGCGGACTGGAATCCCAGCTGACGACCGTTCTCCTGTACACAGAACAAAACCCTGGCTCCCTGACAGAGAGGTGAGGGGACACATCAGGTCAGTGGCCCTGCTATTCACAGACGTCCTTAGACATTTTTAGACTCGGTTTGCTGGAATTCTAATATTGGGTCTTTTCGTAGGTTTTCAAAGTGAACCTCCTTCCCTTTCTCTTCTGTCTTATCTTTCTCAGTCTCCTCCTTAAATAGACAGCACCCTCTATTGTCCGTTTTCTATCAGCAAAGTGAATATTACTTGGCAGTAGCTCCACAAATGCAACATAAAGAAATAGGATGAAAACAGAGAAAAGGGGTATAATAGAAAAACTTGTATTTTCCAATTGTGTGAAAAATCTGTCTTTGGCAGATCACATGTATTGATAATAAGGGGTTTAAAAAAAGGTTCCATGACAAAGACAGTTCAAACAAACATACATACATACATTGAATTCCACTAACAACACTGTTATAAAATACAATAGGTACAAGAAAGTGAGCCTGTTGGAGTTTTGAGAGTTTAGAGACTTTTATAAATAAGTCAAATGAAAATGAATGTGATGAATTTCATGTGATAAAGAAGCTGAAGTGAACATATACAACCTCACTCATTCAGGGTAACTTTAGATATATATTTTGTTTATATCAATCATTTTATTTTCTTACTTTAATTTGATGGTAAACTCCCGAACATTTTAAAATCAAATAACTGCATATTCGACCATCTCTTACACCGTCTTTATTAAGGTTTTGTTAAAATGCTTTTTTCTGCGTCTCGTTTCTATCTTGGTATGGCCCTCTGACGTCACTTTTGAGGAAACAGGAACACGCCGCGCTCCACCCCCGGCCTCCGACATAGTACCGTCCAAAGATGGCGTCCTCCGTGTTGAGCCGCTGTGTGACTGCTGCTGTCAAAGTGAACCGTTTCTCTCCGTCTCTCTCAGGTCAGACTCTTCTCTCCTCGTGAAGCTGAGGATTTACCCTCAGTGAAAGTTCTCCTGCTCTTACACAGCCTGTCCGCCATCACGCGGGGCCTGTGTGTGTGTCTGTGTGTGTGTGTGACCTGGTGGTGTTTTGTGTGTTGCAGTCAGAAGATGGTTGCTCTCCGCAGCTTACACCGACACCAGACTGTGGGAGGCGCGGGAGAAGGACCCTCACAACCTGGGTAAGAGATCCACCTGAGAGCACTTTATTAGGAACACCTCCTGCCTCTATTCTCTGTTTCCTTTGGGGTCCTGCTCCATGTTGACATGTCCTCAGCACATGTTTTCTATCACCTTCACATTCTATTGATCTTGGCTCTATCGTCCTCAATGGTTCTCTGTTATAAAGTCCATCCCACGTAGACACTGTGGGCTCCTGTCCCTGTGTGGGTGTCCTCCCACAGAGGAGGGGTGATGTCTGTGGTGTGATGGACTGGCAGCCTGGGTATGATCGTGTGGGGGATAAGTGTGTACACAGAAAGAATGCTGGAGCAGGACATGTGTTACAGAGGATGATTCTAGTCTGGAAGGTCAGTGAAAGAAGCGGCCACTAAATCAAGAGAACGTTAATCTACGATTGGATATCAAACCTTTTTCATTTTCAGCACAGGCTTAACTGCAAAGTGAAAAGAAAAATTGTAATATAACAACCAGTCAGATTCCTGTCAGCATTTTCCTCTTCGATCACATATATCCTTATTCAATAAATAAACAAATTAATAAGCTTTAAGTAACATAAGAGTGCAGCTTACTGTTGGTTGAACTACTATTAAGAACACATTCAAAGTTGCTTGACTGACTCTGTGCTGTAGTGGAGCTTATACTGTGTGTGCGTGTGACCAACACAGGATGGCAGTGTAGCACTGCAGCAGCACGGTTCACTGATTAATAAGCGTTCAGCACATCTGATTATCACACAGCCCGTCATGGCCCAGATCAAATTAACTTTCAATTAAGATTTTAATTTATTTTAATCGAGCTGAACTGATGATGAAGAATTTTCTTACAGATTTAACTAGAGTGGCATTAAGTAAAGAGTCTGTGTCTGCAAAGGCTAAACAGTTCAGTCTCTTACGAAATCTGTCAATGTCAAATTTATTCATAAAGCACATTTAAAATAACTTGGTTGACCAAAGTGCTTTACAGGTGCAATGGTACAACATTGGGACAGTAAAACGTAATTCATCATAGTGCAAGTAATACAAATAAAATGGTAACAATTATTAATGTAAAATTAAAATATAAGCTAAATAAAATCAGCTGCGATGAAACATTCTCGAGGAGACATGATTCTTTAACTATTGAAGATACATACAAACTGTTGATTTCCTTCTGAATCCACATTATCTCAACTACACATAAGTGGTAGTCCATCCCCCCCAATGAAATCCCATCTGCTAGCTCTAAATTTTCTATTTGGATCTGCACCAAATTCCACACACTTACTAAAGCTACACACAGAAATCAGTCCCCTAAAAATGCCCAATTTAATCATCAAGATCCACAAGTTATTCCCTGGGAATTGGTGAACATGTGAAATAAAACAATGAATCTCACAATGTTTAAGAAAGAGACAAACATTTCCTGGAACCGCCCCTTTGTCCAGATCCACGGCAAAATGTAATGGCTTCTTTCGTGGTTCGTGTCCCATCCTTCTATTAAAAATCTGTTGAAGCAGGTGTTTTCCAAAGAGATACTTAGATATTTGGATTATTGCTTGTTTCTTACATGTTAAACTGTGTAATAATATTGTTGTGTGTTGTGTCACAGCTCAACTGGCTGCCACGATGGACAGGACATACGACAGGAATCTCCCAGTTAGCTCTCTGACCGTGTCGCGGGTAAGCTGCTTCCAAATGGAAACTGACTGTTTAATTTGTCGTTTAACCAACAAATGTGTTTGAATTTTCAGTAACGATTTATATTTGCTGTTTGCGTTTCAGTTTGTTGACAACATATCATCTCGGGAGGAAGTCGATCAAGCAGAGTATTACCTCTACAAGTAAGAGGAATTACTTTTGACTCTCTCTGCCTCTGCAGGTCTTTGTCAGCCGTCTTGGTTTCGGTCCACTGTACCAACTTGTGTGCTTTTTTTGGAATGAATTGTCTGTTTGGTTTGTCTGTTTTGGTTTATGTTCGGTCACATGCTTTTTTTCTTTGTTCGGGGCAACTCCAGACTTTCCTGTTTACTCCCTCCTCTGGAATCTGCACCCATTCTTCTGATTACAAGATTTAGGATATTTCCCAATCGCACACTTGTTCACAGGCCCATACATTTTCATAATTGAGTAAGAATTGAACAACAACTTCTCCACTATGCGAAGTTCGGAGTAAAAAACCCATTGACCTGTGTTTGGTTTTCACACATTGTTAATATTTCCGAATGAAGTCGGGTGCTTCTGCAGCTAAATTGTTTATTATACATTTGTGACGTTTGATTACAGCTGCATGTCACTTCCTTTCATATTCACATCTTTCCTGTTAGCTGTGTGCGGATTTCTGTGTTTTCAGCCCTTTTTATGTGTTTGCCGGTTTGTTTGTTTGTTTCTAAGCAAGTCGGTCAGAGAACCCATTAAAATTTTGTGCGGATGTAGGGAATAATTCATGGGGGAAAAAAATCAGGCACATATTTGGAACTGATATCTGTGAGTGTGGGAGATTTGGTGCAGTTTGACTGGATTTAGGGGAATGTTGGGGTTTGGCGGAGGTATGAGCTTGACTGAGTGCCATTCACGTAGATATATGTTTACATACATGTGTTTTTTATTCCTCCAGGTTTCGTCACAGTCCAAACTGTTGGTACCTGCGAGACTGGTCTGTTCACAGCTGGGTCAGGCAGTGTCTAAAGTACGGGGCCAGGGAGAAGTCCCTGTACACGCTTAAAAACAAGGTACACGCATCACATTCTATTCCCTCTGTTATTTAGAAGAGACTCATCGTCAAAACCAGAGAGGAAATGTAATCAGCGGCTCTGATCAGGGCTGACAGCTGCGGTTATCTTCCAGGATGAGCGATTATAGATCCCATCTTAACAACCCAGATGCATTTTCAAACTGATCTGAGAAGCACAAATAACATCAAACGTGTTTGACGTTTCCCAAGCCTGTGTACTGTTCTTGAATGAGTCGTACTATCTGGGAATCGCTGCATTATTCCAAAGGCAGAGACGTCAACTGGCCGGTGATGTGTTTACAGTGAGGTAAAGCGGCGTATACTCTGTTATGGCCGCCTGTTGTTTTGATTGGTGTCAGTGTCGGTGATTCTGTAGGAATCTGCAGTTGTTATTGTTGTGCATGATCTACACCGTCTTTACCAAATCATGTGGAGTAAACAATGTTGAAGGATAAATAATGTAAAAGATCGAGTTGTTGTACATTTGGCGTGAATATTCAATGTGTGTCTGTGTGTTTGTGTGTTTGTGTATAGGTTCAGTATGGAATATTTCCAGACGATTTCACCTTCAATCTGCTCATAGATCCTTACATTAAGGATGGAGACTTTAAAAGTAAGTAAAAAAACTTCCCACGAAAGATTCAGGGGGAAAAAAAACAGACGGGCGGCTGAAATGAAGTACAAGCCGCTGCGGCTTTCCAAACACTCTCTTGTTGACTGTGAATATTGCCAGGAGTGGGAGCCGCCTGTCAAATCACTAAAATCATATTTCAAACATTTCTTTCCTTGTTTGTAAAAGACAGAGGTAAAGGAGAAGCCTGATTACTTCTGACATTAGAGCAGTAAACAGGGTCGGCTTTCAACTAATGAATGCACATAGTTCTATCACATAGTTTCTAGGTGTGTGGGCTCTGTAGTTTCTTTTATTCCAGTCAAGAATACAGACACAATCCATACTGTTGGTACATCCTCTCTTATGTCCTCCCTGCTCTAAGGGTAGTTAGATGTCCCCTGACAGGAAAGTGAGCTCCACCACACAATGAACCAATTCTAATATTCACTCAAAACATACTTTTATCTGCATTTCCTTTTGCTTATATTCCTATAAGTTGTTTAATATTACAAGGGAAACTTGGCTCTAGTGTTTCCCGATTATAAGATAACTATAGAATAAGAGCAGTTTTATCCAGTGGAACTTCATCCCTAAGTTTTGGCAGAAGCTCCTCTCCCAGGAAAGTTTTTTCAGATTCACACACACGAGCGGACGCTGGGGGCCGCCCACTTTTGATTAAGGGTGTCATCTTTTTCACAAACATTGTCAAAGTAGACTTTACTTAAAGTCTACGGAAGCATTCGCCATGCAAGGCTCAGCAATTTTGAAACACTAGGTGGCATTATGAGCCATATTTAAACCATAAATGCATTATCAAAATTTATAAATTTGATAATGCAAGTGATATTTAAACCAGTAAGTGTTTCAGCAAAGAACACAAGGTTTCAGTATCACTTTAACTTGACCAGGGTTAAACTGACTCTTACCTTCTCTTGCCCTTAAACACACTGTAATGTTAGCTACAGTTAGAATAAGAAGCATTACCGAAATATTATTTTAGATGGAAACATCATCTAGTACAGCAGCCTGACATAAAGAAATAATGAAAATCCATTATAACAACATTAGAAAACAGCAGAGATGACCCTGACATGATGTTTCTGTGCTACAGGTGCGTGCTCGGTGGTTGAAGAGGTGATGCTCCAGGAGGCCTTCGACCTTCCCTCCACTCAGATTCTGTCTCTTTACGCTCTGGGCTCTTACTTCGCAGCCAGACCACAACTCACTGTGAGTGAAACTGCAGCCGCAGCAACATGGACGGCGTTATGAAAATAAATGATAGCAGAATATTCTTACTCTTGGCGGGAATGCGGTGCATTACTCCTCCGGTAAAGTCATCAACGACATGTTGAATGACTGCTGATGCTCAGAGTGATGTATGAGGGCTTTATTCATTTAGGAAAAATGGATTCCTGAAAGTCATTAGTGTTTGAATGTTTGTAGCAGAACCAACCGATCTGCCTCCAGATGAAATGTGTGCACTTGTTCCTCGCTGTGTTCAGATGTCAGAGGATCGGGCGATGGGGGCGTCGCTGCTCCTTTGTGGACTGAAGCAGGACAACACTGTCGGCCTAAGTGCTCAGCTGCTTGGAAGTGCTCTCCTAGGTGTGTATTGAATTTCCCCCCACTATAACCTTGTTTATTTTTATTTTTGAAATGGTTGATTGGTCCAACACATTTTCATTATGCTCCATGTCTCACTGATTCTCATCTTCCTTTTCCCATCCAGGCAAAGTAGAGATCTTAGGGGGCATTCACGCCGTGTTTCGAGGCATGCCTCTCTTCTGGGGTCGTGGATATCTGGACCGAGCGCTGGCTGTCATGGAGCGAGTAGCTGCTGCTTCTGATGACATCAAGCTGTCCAAAGACACGGTGAGGACAGAGACATTTAAATAATTGATCTCAAGTTTGATTATTGTTTAGGTTTTAATTGTTGTAGGAGGGCTAACACAGTGTATGATAAGGACACTACATCAATGCAGCATGGTGTAACCATTGTAGATTGAATTACTCTGAACTGATTCATCAGAATCTGTACAATAGGAGCAAAATAGTTGCATGGTGCAATGTCATCTTTATGTGGAACGCTTGTAATTTGGTATTCACAAAAACGCCAATGACAACTGATTCCCCAGGTTGGGGTTCTTTGTTCTGAGAACAGCTCCTTGTGCAGCAGCTTCAGGGTTCTGTGGACTGAGTCCAGCAGTCTGTCTTTACTTTGACGTGGCTCAATTACTGCAGCTCTATTTTATAGATTCAGAGAGAGAAAATCAACACAGCAGAAGCAAACAGCCCAGTCCTATTACTGCCACTGCTCTAGGATAACAGAACAAAAACAGGAAACAAAAAAGAATAATAAAAAAACAGGACAAAGTGGAGGCTTTGGAGTACGTGGAAACCATATTCTTGTTTTCTAACATAAGTGGGTCAGCAGTTTACCCTTTCTGTGCTAAGCTTAGTAAAACACGTCCACACCAATGAATGAAAAAACTCTGTGTGTGTATGCAGTGTCGGGAAGTTGGCTTATTCCTGATTAGTTCACACGTAACTCCTAATATCAGTGACATCATACAGGGTTTATCTTACGGGCAGAAGAGAATAACACAGTACAAACAGTGCACCATAACACACAAACATGGCTCATACGAGCACAGATCAACAAACATGCTGCCACACAGCATCACAGCATGTGCTCATTTGTTATTGATCTGCTCCTCAGACTGTGGCTCTGACGGCAAACAAACACATTTCCTAAAGTGTGCATATACTCAAAGAGTGATCGTGGTTCTGCACAACATCATGTGAAGAGACAGGCCTCTGTTACTCTCCAGGTGTGGTGTGTGACACAGACAGTGTTCTTCCGTGGAGATGGAACACACATGCTGTCATTTTGCTGTTATTTTTACTTGTGTGCACGCACATGCGACCGGCTGTAGCGCCTCTAATCCGCCCGGCGCTGTCCAGTTCAATAGCTGAGCTTTGTTCCCGTCTAATGAGATTCTGAGGGGCCTGGAGCGCCGAGCATGTCTGTGAGAATTACCGCAACAGGAATTAATGCAGCCAGCGAGACGGCGGCACGGCAATAATGCAGACGGAGCAGATAACGCCACAGGACACAGAGGAAATATTACATCTGAAATGAAGGTGCTGGCGACTGGCGCCTGCCGCCTCAGGTCAGCGTTAATCTTACCTTTTCTCTGAGAAGAAGAGGCGACTTGTCATGTAGAGTGTTCACCCTCCTTCATCATTGTATGCCTGTAACGTCATCAGTCAAATAAGGAAAAATATCAGATAGTCAGGTAATATGATAACACAGGAAAAGTCTTCTGGCACAAACGGATTATTACTATTAAATCTATTTCTGAAGATTTCTAACATAAAACTTCCTAACATTCATTTCAATTTCTTTCCAGCTGGACCACATGAGTGACTTGCTGCAAGAGTTGTCTTCCAGCTCAGACTCTGATTCCTCTGGAGAGGAGTCGGGAGGAGAGGAGGACAAGAAAGAAGAAGCTGTGGATGAAGATGATTTGGCCGAGCAGGCTAAGCTTCCTCAGTATGTCACCAGATTCAAGGTGGGTGTTTGTCGCAGGTGGTTCTCTGTTTCCTGTCATGAGTGGGGCGGAAGCTTAAGATTGTTCAGTAGAATCTTATTACACAGCATCCTAGGGTTGTTTCTCTTGTTACATTAGTATAACGACCACACACGGGCGACACATCAGTGGTTTACACTATCGCCTCAGAGTAAGAAGGTTCTTGGTTGGTTCTTTCTGTGTGGAGTTTTCAGTTTTCCCTGTGACATGCAGGTTGGGGTTAGGTGTGTCTCTGTACGTCAGCCCTGTAATACACTGGTGACCTGTCCAGGATGTACCCGGACGCTCGCCCAGTCTCAGCTGGGCGAGCGGCCATTCTCTTTAAAACCCAATCGGCAGCTTGGGAAAATGATTTGCATCATCTCCATGATAATAGTTAGACAGTGATTTGCAGACAAAGATGAGGTTTCATCACTGTAAGATTATATCCAGCTTTATTCTATTGTCAAATGTAGAGGGATGAATCATTTTAAATGATTGGATTAAGCGAAAGTTTCATTATATCACTCCAATTGTTTCAAATAAAGCTATTTAAGGGAGCTGCCAAAGTGTTTTTACCACACTCGTCCTGGGGATCTTTCTAATTGTATTCAGTGTTACACCCACTCAGATGCATTTTATTTGTTCTGAAGATCTGCCGCATGTTGTGGACAGATGTTCTTCCCCGTAATGAAGTTTATCCTTGTTTATTAGCTTTCTCTCTTGTCTTCCTCCGTGCCTTTTTTTGGCATATTGATGTGTTTATCATGAAATTGTGACATGTGTTTAATGTGAAGTATTGCCTGGATTGTCTTGATCACACATGTCAAGGCCAAAATCCATTATTTCAAATAAGCTGCACCAAATTTTTAGACACTTGTAGATATTAGTCCCAAATAAGAGAGTTATTCTCTGAGAAGTTGGTGAAGATGTCAATAATCCTTTCCAGCAATGTCAAATGTTTTACTAAAACTGATTTCTAAATTGAAGTGTGTCTTTATGTGAATATCCAAAACTTAACATATTTATAGACTCAAGGAAATCTTCTGTTCTTGTGAGGTTTAGGAATGTCAGAGCTGGAGCATTTGAAATGTATTAAATAGAGTTTATTAGCTTGGGGGACTTTCACCAAAGTTATTTAAATAAAGTAATGAGGTCACCGTTTCTTTCTCTGCCTCCCCAGGAACTTCGCAGCCAGCTGGAGACGCAGGGTAAAGTGGACTCTGCCTCCCTCCAGGATTTGGTGAGCGCGCTTGCCGAGAAGAACCTGGCTGCCGCAGAGAAACCAGACTTGGAGGAGTACGAGAGCCGGTTGCAGGCCTGGGAGGCCGAGAAGAGGCAGCTGATCCAGAGAGAGAAGGAGATGAGGGAGAAGGCCAACCAGGAGAGAGAGGAGAGGTTGGCTGCCAAGGCTGCGGCTCAGCAGGCCTGAAGAAGGAGCTGAACCCTCCTCACTGATCTGTCCTCAGAGCATGTACAGAAAAGTTGTTTATACGTCGGAGATAACAAATAAAATTGTGACATATTACATCTGGTCCTTTCATCAGTTACTGATGTAAATGGTCAATTATTGTTTTTCTTATCTGATAAATATTGTTCTGTATTAATAAAGTTGAATCAGGCTGATTAAAAGTGTGAATAATGTTGCAATAAAAATTATTTCCATTTTAATTTGTTACAGAAACTCTCTCTTTTATTGTATTTCCGTGTGGGACTATGGGATGATATCATTATTGGAACACACGCTCCCATCAATTGTTAAGCCCGGTGGTTGTGGTGACCTCATGTAATCAAAAAGAAAGGAGAAGCTGGGGAAAGCTCTCTGCGACACATCCTCCCCCTCCTCCCCCTCCTTTTCCTCTCTGCCCGCACTGTGTGTGTCTCTGTCAATCAAAAGCGTCTCAGGGAATAAAAGGGGTATCGCACATCAGAGATGTTTGCCCATCACCCGTCTAGAGAAAACCCCAAACTCTGTGCATGGAACGAGAGGAATGCACTCGTGACCAGAAACATTTCCGTTCATAAAGGAAAACTTGCATCATGCAGTGCAGATCCAGGTAAAGACGCAAAGTGAGAGAGGAGGTTCAAATATTGTCAGCTGATGCACGTCCAGCACTCATCAGTAAAAACAGCACACGGCCAATGGACAAAAGCCTGTGTTGTTTAGAGTCTGCAGGAAAGATAAGATAATAGATCTTTGGAGAAGAAAATGCTGTTGTGGTTTTGCACATAATGCATTCAATCCACTCGCTATTCAGTATTCAGAACATGATCTTGGGAAACAGCCTGGTATGCAGTCCAGTTTGAATGAATGGCACAAAATCCCTGAAACAAGAACCATTGTGAACCCGAGGCTCCGTCCTGGCTGCCGTGATCGACCAAAGTTTCCTCGCCACTGGGATGTGTAGAGAGCTTTTCTTTTTTTTAAATCTTCCACAGCAGATGTTTTTAAAAGTCAACACAGGAAAAGCAGGTGAAACAGATTTAGTGAAACTGTCCCAGATTGATCAGGTGTCCCAGTAAACCAGGAACTACCTCGCTTCAATTGGATTGAAGTCATTTACTACATTTACCCAATTTATCCAAATATTGACTGAATATCTTAAGCTTGGATTTTGATTATTTACACGAGTTGCTAATAGAAAATTACGTTCATACTCCTGTTTACATGTTAAAAAGCACGGTCTAATTATGACATTAAAGGGAAGCCGTTTTGTCAGGCCCAGGTCAAATCCCATAAAAGAAAATCCAAAGATGTGTTACTCACTCTCTGACGTAACCTGACAAACATCCCTGAAGTGATTTGCTCATGCTGAAGACGTAAATCTTGAAAAATGAAATCGTAAAGTTAAATTTTACATTACAAATCAGGTCAGTGCAGTTTTTGGGCCGGTAACCGAACAAGAGTAAATCACACATTGGTAAAGGGACTATTTTCAGGAGCGGATTAATACAAATTCTCTACTGAATATAACTGCTGCAGGACAATGTGTGCAGGATTAATTACTGTATATGTGTGTTGGTTATTGTGAAGGTACATGGAACCCAGTGCATTGTGTGGTTCCCTGTGTTATTGGAACTCTGTCTGCACAGAGAAATCAAAGCCAATGAGACAATATTGATTGAGGATATTTCCAGACTTAACATTTTAAGTGTTTGTCCTTTTATGGGCAGAAAGGGGGAAAATATTGAATATTGGATTTTGAGTCTACACAGGCATCGCATACCCGCTTATACCACGAATAAAAGTACCACAAGAATTTTGTATTATATAGCAGCTTCACTCCACAGGCTGCAAATGCCTCAGCCTTGTTTTGTGTGTGTTATCTTTATCTCGCACTGATACGCTTTAAATGACGCATCTGAAATATCAAAACAGGGTCATACGTTCCTTGTTCTCAATTTAAAATCACTGGTTTGAAAGTAAAATGGCTGTTTGCATTTCTCACTTTGAGGACAGGTATGTTAACACTGGTGATGAACTCAGTCAGGTGAGGTGTCAGGAAGTCTTAGGTCCACGTCACTGGTCATCAGCTGCCCAGAGCCCTCTAAGTGTTTTAATAGCTCTGTGTGTGTCTGCGTGTGGGTTTTCGTGAGTTTTTGCGGTTGTGTAGAATCTGAATAAGAAAGTGGTTGATGCATTAGAGCGTGGACGCAGAACACCTGCTGCTATATCAACAATTTATCTCCACCACAGAGCCTCGTGGAATAAATACTTCAGCTGGTTAGAGCAGATAAAACCAAGGCAGCACATCCTCATCTGACGTTCTGTGCTGAAGTGTGTTCTGTATCCACACTGAACAGTATGTTCATGTTTTTTTGTGCCCCTCTAGATTTAACTTTCCCATGGCTGCACTTTCTCCTTGTCATTCAAACACAAACTATGCTGTTTTCCATCTCTTTTTAACGTAGGTCAACAGGATTCGGTTCCTATTTCTGATTCGCAGCAGTGATTTATATCAGAGATGGCAGGCCGCAGAGTATCTGTCTCCCGCTCTGTGGAGCAGATTGCAGGATGAAATGCGTGCTGGTTGTGTTGCTCTTGGCTGACGTGCCCACAGCAGCAGAGTCTCCAGAGAAACATGTTTATTAATCTTTCATTGCTCATCAAGGTCGGCCGCCGCCTCATATCTTAACATTTTGAACAGATAAGTGAAAAACTAATAACGTTTAATTTGTCTGTTTGCTCTGAGGACATGTGTGGCTTTTATGTGTCCTGACACTTGGTGGAGTGCTCACATATTAAACTGTTATAAATTAGACAGACGCTCAGTGCTAATTGGACAAGGGATTTATGTGCTGTCGGATTCATTTGTCTGTTATTTTGTCAACGGCAGCTGATGAGTGTACACGTTATTAAACAGTTAAAATGTTTGAGTCGACTTATGAAAGTTGAGTTTTTGGAAGTTCACATTATTTACAGATTAATGTTTTGTTAAGTTAGTTAGTTTAAAACTATTTTGAATAAGTTTTGTTTTTCAATTTAATCCTTCTTGCATCTTTAACATCATTTGTAGCTAGAGTCTGTGCAGTAGTGATCGTGGTTTGGAGCCACAGTATCAAGTTCCCATCGATACATACCCTCGACCAATCATGAGTCAGTCTCAGCTGTCACTCATCTCATCTCATCAGCTGTCGTGTCCCGTTATTACAGCATCAAATGACTAATCAAAACAAAAGTGGTTTGTTTTTTAAACATGAACTCCCTTCCATGACAGAAACCATCTGTGAAAAATGGATGTAACATTTATTTTGGTCCATGTCCTATCCACTAATGGGGCATGGTTTACGTCTCATAGTGCAGCCTGCCACTAGGGGGCGATCAAGATTTTTTGGCTTCACTTTTGGGGAGCCGTAAAAATCGTCAATCTGTATCCATGGACAACAGATTTTCTGTTTGTCGGATCAACACGACTTGAGGTGTTTTTGGTAGAACTGGTTAACATATCTCTGTAGCCACATGTTGTCAGGACTTTATTAAAGCTGACATGTGAAACCACTTATCAATTCAAATGTGAGTTTTTTTTTCTGTCTCTGGTCGGTTGCGAGTGTGTGAAGTTGAAATGGTGGAATATTACAAATCCTGGCCACAATCCAAACCTGTCAACCCGCTCACCATGATGCAACACATCTGTCAGTGACAAAAAGTGTTTACAGCTGTTGCTCGTGGCCTCACATGAAGGTGGAGCGGAAAGAGAAGTGAAAAGATGTAATTAATGGTAAAAAATGGGGATGAGCGCACACGCGTTTGGACAACGGTTGCTAAAACAAATGTTGTAATGTTACGTTCAGTTGAACCCTTGAAAGGTGTCAGAATGAAGTGTGTGCAACTATAGACAGTCTATTAAAACTAGAGCAGCCCTCGATAAAGTGTTCGACCTCCCTCAAGGCCCAACAGCTCCTCTAGGTTCAACCAAGAGTCACTAAATTGCACGATTCTCTGGGAAATCAACCAAAATGTGATATAATAATCTTCTAGCAATATCAGGACATTTTAAAAACCTTTTTAAAAATGTATATTCTCCACAAACCTGCAGGGGACTCAATTTCAGTTTATCGTGGGATTTTGAGGATGGAAAGGTGTATGTTTGTGTGTGTGTGTGTGTGTGTGTGTGTGTGTGTGTTTGTGTGTGAGTGTGTTCAACCATTTGAGCGGCACTTTGGTAAAATCGTACTGATCCGTTTGGTAAAGACAAATCCTGGTCACAAATAGACCATCCAAACATGTGGTGTATTGTGATAATCCATCTGCATCTGATACTTGCTGTGATATGAAACCTGAAGATGACTCTGCAGCTCTATCGGACCACACGGTGCAATGTGGACAGTCAGACATCAACATGACTGATCAACCGCCGGCTCCTTGAACTAACTCAATGCTCTGCAGCCTATAAACATTTCCTGTATCTCTCTCAACCTCTGACCGGAAGATGCCACAACACTTTATCTACGCAGCTTCGTCAAAGAGTATTAACCCAACATGTGGTTAAAACACGTGTGTGAGTGTTTAGTGATGACTTCACGTTCTGGCAGGACGTATCCCAGCTGTCACACTGGCCTGATGCTGTCGCTCCATGAGGCAGGACACTGAGGAGAAGCTGGAAATATCTGCAGACTTGTTTCCGCACTTTACTCAAACATTTACTTGACTGTATATGTATCTGCTTGTGTGACCCCTTTTGTACGTGACATTGAATTGCAGCTGCTTTTGGAACATCAACACAACTTCCTCTGCCCCATTTTTAACTCTAATATGTCAAGTTTGAAAATAGGTCGGTGCTTCCTCTCCTGCTAGGTAACACACTCATAGGGTAGAGCATGTTCATATCTGTCAGCATGAACACACTGGGGCGGCTGGGGTTGAGGGGGTAGAGCGGTCGTCCTCCAACCAGAAGGTTGGCTGTTTGATTCCAGTCTTCCCAATCTGCATGTGAAGTGTCATACAATCCATTTACCATTGACTTACAGAGCAGTCACTGGGTTGGAGGCCTCACTGGAAATGCTGCTTATTCGTTTTGAGTTGGCTGGTGTTACGTCATACACTGCAGGAGACGCGTGGTGTTTCCACACATTTTTTGGGGTGTTTTTTGGGTGTTCCCAACACAAAAGCTCAGGCATCAGCCCATTGAATTGAATATATGCTAATACACAAGCACAGGTCCTAGGTCCTGTCTCCAGTCAATTGTCAAAATGAGGATGTTGAGAGGAGGCAGCAGCAGCAGTTGGTGAACCCACGTGTTCATCTGGCTTTGGGGTTTCTATCCTGTGGCATTTCAGCATGAAAGCCAGCTGTTGTTGCCTGTCCCCAGTGGGACCTGGTTGTTGTGGTTTTGACAACTGCACCAGAAACAACTCAGGCTCGGCCACCGTCTGGTGCTAGAGCACCAATGCTGCGTCATGCACTCAGAATAGTAGAGATTTCTCTGGCAACTGAATAATCAAACTGGAACCACCTGTTAGTGTCAGAGTGGATTTTAAGAAGATGTTTCACAGGGTAAATTTCTCATCAATTTTGTTTGGTCCAGAATTCAGGATTTCATTTCAGTTTAGTCCGACTCTAACTAACATGTGTGAAGGAAAGTTAGACCATGGACAAACAGGTGGACTCAGTCCGGATGTAACTGAACCATGTTCTGCATCTAATGTAGTGTGAAAAAAACTACTTCTTTGCATAGGGGATGGATAGCAGAGGACGTTTAGGCTAAAAACCTGTTTTAAAAGACGCCGTTTCTAGTTGAATTTCAGGGCTTATGGACACTTGGATGACACCACAGGAGTATGGAGGCTTTTTTTCTGTAGTTTTCTTACATTTTAAGAACGTGTTTTATGGACTCATACACCTCGATCGACATAGTGGTGAGTAGATAATGAGTGCATTTCCTTTTTGGGGTGAGCTATACCCTCAAACCAGAGAAGATGAAAAGAAGCGGAGGTAGTTTGGAGGATTGCTGCAGTCTCTGCCTCCGAAGTTGATGCTGGAAGTATTATCACTAACATCATGCTTCAGCCAGACACAAGCCCATTTACAAACCAAACAATGTCAAGTACAGGTAGACGCAGCCCACGCAGGTTATGACAACAGGATGCATGTCATCTGAAGGTCTTTAGTTCACTTCTTAAATTAGAATGTGAAACCAAAACTAACTGGAACAGATGTTTACAATGTGACGAACACACAAACCTTGGTTCAGACTTTGGTCTCATACTAGAGAAAAAAGTCTTTAACATCCGAACATTTTAATATGTTTGCAAACTTGTTGTTGACGTGTAAGTTACATCAGTAATCCGAATGGAACCCAATGTTCCCATTAATGACCCAGTAGTAGATCACAAACACTGTGTCCAAACAAACTGAGTAGATAGAATATAAATGAGCAGATGAAATGAGATGCAGCGTCGGTCGCCTTTCGCTCAGTTGTTTTGGTTCGTTGCCAGTCACTTTACACCAATTTATGCATCATATGCAGTAGAACACCCTGCAGTCTTTTTGAATTTTTCCATTGTGCTCTAATGGGCAGCTGAGGTCCTCTGGGTTTGCAAAGATTAGCAGAAAGCCTTCCTAATGTAGCTTTGACTCTCGCTCCCTGTTAATGATTCCCACCATAACGTCTCCAGCCACTGAGGAACTTTTTTTTCCAAAGGAATCTGAGTTGTTTGGATGAATTTTTGATGTTTAAAGCAACTTCCCATTTTGTGGCTGTTGCTTGAACGTTGCCATGATGAGCAACAGGCCCTCTTGATGGGTAAACTGGGGAAGGGAAGAACGTCAGGGAAGTTACTGTGTGAGGTTAATGTTTGGAGTAAAGTGCATGAGAGTGTTCTCTGTCATTTTGACTTGAATGAGCAACAGCCACACGTTTTTATTGTTACAGCCTGAAGCACAAACTGCCCTCTCTGGGTTTAACGTGTGCCAGACGAGGAATCTCAACAACCGAATGAAGAGCAATGTTGACATTAGATGTATGGCTTATGCTCAGATCACTCAAGGATATTTACAGAGGTTGTAAATTTACATTTTTAAGGAGGATGGTGATTAGATCCGTTTGAAAGTGATGACCGAATCAACTGTCCAAGCGAGTTGATGGCACAGTTCGATCGGATGCTTCCTGCAAATTACCTCCAAAAGCAGACAGATTGTTTCTGTCTTCATGTTGGCATCACATGCCAGTGTCGGTGCCAGTTCAAACAGTTTACATCTGATTCTCGGCGCTGCCGCTTTGTTATGTTGAAGCGAGATCGCACGCGGATGTTATCTACAAATCTAACAGAGCCCAGAATAAACACATCCAAACTCTCTCTAAACTCTACATTTAAAAACAAGCTGCGGACGGGGAGTCCTCAGGGACAACAACCCGTCCACCTGGACGTATTCTCAGAGACCCTGGGAATAAAGTCCAGAGATTGGACTGTAGACAGTTGGACTGGTTTGATTTCAAATAACTTTAAATAACTCTATTTGAAAATACCAGTTCCGTGCTTGAAATAAAAATAAATATCAGGCTTGACGTTCAAAACTCTTTGTTGCTTTGTTGTTCTTATTAACAGGCTATATGTTTCTTAGCACCCTTCCAGGTAGCTAGGCGTTTCCATATATGTCACTACAGTATGAATAAGAGTTTAAACAGCTTGAAACATTTGAGGAAATATTCCTTTTATGCCCAGAGTGAAATCGCTGATAATAATAGTCTCTGTGAATGTGCAGCTGGAGCCAGCATCTTCCTGCAGTCTCACGTCCAGGATTCTAAGTTTAGTGCAGAACACAAACAAAGATGTGACCTGTTGAACCTTATTGATCTGTAAAGGTGATGCTAGGTGGATTTTATCAGTTTGGACAGAACTAACTTATCTGTTCCCCCCTGGTTCCCGTCCCTGTGCTCAGCTGATCAAAACCCGTTATTCTTATCATCTGCTTCTCATTAATAGGCAGCATATATTCTAACAATTACTGTAAACTAACAAACACGAGAAGTATTGAAAGAGTGTTGTGTATTCATTAGACTAAAACATGTTGGTATGTGTGCTTTAAACATAAGGACAGGCTTAGATTGAGGATGCCTGCCCTTTTGACTCTCAGACATTCTCAGAGAGTCCTCCAGATTGTTCTTATCTACTCTTTACCTTTTGTGGATGACCTTTGACCTAGGGTGTTGTCTCTGGACAGCTGGTGGATGGATGCAGAAGGAATGTCCTTGACCAATGTGTCTTCAAGTTCAGACACAAAAACGTGCCCTTATAGTCAGAATAAATGTAATAAACATATTATATAACAAGAACGAGGTCTGCTGAGATTCCTTTATCATCAACAACTTCTACAACATCATCGACCTCTCGGCTGCATCAAATATACGATAAGAGTTAAGCTAAAACTATACATTTGAACTCGTGCTATAATATTGCAAATCCCTAAGCCGATGATGACCATGTGACACAGTCAAAAGCTCAAACCTCAGACCTCAGAGTGATTATAATGGCTGCTTTAATTATTACCCCACTTCATCTGTTTGTCAGTAAGTCAGGGTTTAAAACTATTCTACAGATTACCACCAGGTGGAAGGATGTGGTGTGGGTCAGGAAAGGACACACTACATTTTGGTGTGGGTCCAGATCAGGGCATGGATCCAAGAACCTGGAGTATTTTTCAACATTTTCACCAATTCCCCAGAGAATAACTTGTGGATTCTTGGTAGAAAAACATCTGGTACATTTAGAGGACTGATATTCATGAATTGGCTAAATTTGGTGCAGCCTGTTTGAATTGAACAGGACTGTGTGGCTTTGGAGGAGGACTGTGTTCTGCCGAGTGATGTTCGTCAAAGTTTTAAATACCTGCCTGTATCCGAGTGATTCCATTCACAAAATGTAGATTGTTATTATGTCGGTTGTGAATTGTGTGTTTGTGTATAAGTGGCACATCCCCACCCTCGATACCAAGAAGGTTTTCCTCGGTGTGTCTGTACCTGTCCACAGAGACCATGCCTTACTCCACATGGAGGTTGTTTAACCAAACCAAAAGGCCTGTGGCAAACCCTAATGTTAGCAGTGGCGTTAAAGCGAAACAGATGCAAAGTTGTGAGGGAACTAATCCAGAGGTATTCCTGAACGTGGTGACAAATGCAGTGCAGTGTGCCACACATCTGTACTTGTATATCTAGCTCTTGTCCCTCAGTGTAATTTTCTCTCTTGTTCATAGAAACAGAGTTAAACCCGTGCCAGCCACCACAGAAGAAAAAGTAAAGAGTGTTTTCCACCAATTGACAGCACTTTGGGGTTACAGGGGTCTATAGAGCCAACAAAACCTTTCCATGACACAATGCAGAAATTCCAGAAATTAAAGCCCTGGAAGAAGTGGTGTGTTTGGGACGTAGACTTCTCTTTGCTCAGCAAAACAAAACATACAAAACAAACATATACACACGGAAAGACCCACACTCGGCCGCGCGATTGTCCATCTGCACCCTAAGCCCGGGTGGTATTTACAGGAGAATGGATTCTTTCGGCAGCGCTGGTGGTCATTACTCTGAGTTTACAGTGCAATCACGCTGCAGGTTATCTGACTTCAACAAACAAATCCAGGAAAAGCACATTCATGAGAAGCCTAATCTTTCAAATCTACTTACAGCATATTCTGCATGTCTTTGGAACCAGACGCACACACAGAGGGGAACACAACAGGGTGCTGAAATCATATTGTAATCTGCCCACGCAGAGTGGCACATATACACAACAACACATTGCATAACAGCCGTGTTTGTCAAAGGGTTGACATGTTAAGGACACATGTGATATGTATACGGTCTGTGTTTGATTGGTATACTTAAATATATATTGTTCTTTCAAGGCTACACACATGTCTGTGATCTCAAAGGGCTTCTCCCTGTTCTCTGTTTAAATAAATGCAACAGAGAAAACAACAAGTGTGTTTTCCAAGCACACAGGGTCAGTCTCACGGGGTGACGTCAGGCGTCAGGGCTCAAGGTCACAGGGTTCAGCTTTTCCTCTGAAAGCAGTCGTAAACTAGACGACGGGGGAAACTGGGTTTTTACTCGTTCAGCTACTGGGTTATTCAAGAATCAGTTCTTATTCATGTTGTTCTAAAGGTCCAACATCCTCCTGCTGGATGATGTGGATGTCAGTGGTGATTTATCACTTCTAATGCAGCTGACAGCCGGGTCAGGGTCAAGACAACATTCAGAGGAGCTCCAGACACAGGTCTGCCCCGCCCACTGCTGACATCATCAGTACAGATAAGCTGGTTCGTCAAACGTGTTGGCAAACAAATGTTAAAAGGCACAGAAATAATGCAGAAAACTAACATTTTAGTTACTGACACTCTAATTCTATTTTATTTTATATAAATCTAGACTCACTTAAAAAGGCAAGATGCTTTTGCAACTTATCGGGACCAAAAAAACGTCAAATAATAGTAATATGAAACACTTAAAACCATTAATTAATTCTAACACACCTTAAAAAACATATTTCAATACAAAAGTCCTTTACAAATTTAACAATGGCGCAAGAGTTCTGCACAGCAGCTCTATGCTCCCACGTGTGGTTGGAGAGTGTATTGCAACAATACTGACGTAGGATTCCTTTTATCATTGGCTCTTGCAGTGTCCTCAGTGATACACTCGACAAGTTGTTGAGTCTTAATCAGTTTGTACTAAAGCAAAGTTTCTGCAGCTCTGCAATCGTCTAGAAAAAATATATTTTTTACTTTTTTGTAGATATTTCAAGGATTTTCAGTTGCAAAAGTTCAACAATTTAATAGATAACTGCCATAAATACACTGTTTTATAAATAGTGTGACAAATACAAACCTGATTTTGATTATCAGCTGTGTGATCAAATGTTAAAATTTGAATCTGTGATCAAGTAAAATCATTAAATCATATCTCATGTGTGGTACTTTTCTAGGAAGTGTAACTTTTCACACCAGACTTTAATCTGAATATTTTGATTTATGATGAATTTATTCTGCATGGAATGAAACATAACTCACCTCATTCATCTTTATACTTATTTTAACAGCAAAAAAATGCACTTCAGTGTTTGATACGGCCAATTGCTTAACTTAATAATTCATCAACCATTGTTGTTGAACATTTGCAGTGTGTGCTGCTGAACCTCTGTGTGTTGGTGTTACACAATATGTCCGAGGCCTTTCCTGCACCGGGCTGAACAGCTGATGAGGGTTGAAGTGAAGTGAAGGGGAGGGACCGAACCCGGCAGGAAGCTTGAAGGCAGAGCCTCAGTTCAATGAAGTCCCTGGTGTCTGTTGCCTGCTTTGTATCTCTCTGTGCTGGTGAGTGAACTCCTGTCTTGCACATCTTTGAGTCTCTGATAGCAAATCACCACTGACACGTCGCTGACCGCAGCAGCAGCAGCAGCAGCAGACAGAGGATGCTCACAGGCGCGCAGGCTTCTTTTTTAAAGTTTGTCTACTGAGATAAGTTGCAAGGTGTTTTTTGTTTTTTATTTGACAATGGCACTCAGGCACAGTGCATATGAGTTTCAATCTTTAGACTGGAATTACTGGCGCTAAGAAAAGTTGTTTCCCTCGTCTTGAGCTGCTTGTAGAGGGCAGAACAATGAATAACCAGTCGATGACCGGGAGGACCATGGTGCCGACCATTCCGTCTGTTATGTTTATTTTCGGGGTGGTTGGGAATGTCATCGCCATCGTGGTTCTCTGCAAGTCCCGCAAAGAGCAGAAGGAAACCACGTTCTACACGCTGGTGTGTGGACTGGCAGTCACGGACCTGCTGGGCACGCTGCTGGCCAGTCCGGTCACCATCGCCATCTATGTGAAGGGATCGTGGCCCGGGGACGACCCGCTGTGCCAGTACTTTGGATTCACGATGCTCTTCTTCTCTCTGGCGGGACTCAGCATCATCTGTGCCATGTCGGTGGAGAGATACATCGCTATAAACCATGCGTACTTCTACAATGATTATGTGGACCAGAGACTGGCGGGTTTAACTCTGCTAACGATCTACATCTCCAACGCGCTTTTCTGCGCTCTGCCGATCATGGGCTTCGGACAGGTGAAGAAACAATACCCGCAAACCTGGTGTTTTCTAGAGTGGAGGAGCAACAAGACCAGCGATGCAGCCTACTCCTACATGTATGCAGGTTTCAGCTCGCTCCTGATTCTCGCCACTGTCATTTGTAACGTGCTGGTGTGTGTGGCTTTGATAAGGATGCATCGGCGCTTCGTGCGCAGGATGTCGCTGGGAACCGATTTGGGGCGCAACGTGGATCCGCTGAGGAGAGGACGCAGCTTCGGGCGTCTGGCCGGTGCAGAGATTCAGATGGTCATTCTGCTAATAGGCACATCGGCAGTGGTGCTCATCTGCTCCATCCCCCTTGTTGTAAGTTCTCTTTTCTCTGCTCACTGTGTTAATTCTAACCATTACGCACGTTTTACGCATGGCTCTTTTAGGTATAAAACAATTTTTTTGAACTGTTCAGTCAAGCAATTTGAACCATAACTGTGTTAATAAGACAATACATTTAAAATATGATAATAAATACGTTTTTATTCCCCCTCATAAGCCATTACACGTCTTTTCCTTTTTCCACTGTGCACGTTTTACGCACGGCTCTCTTCGGGGGAAATGTACCATTTGAACATGGAACAATCTGTTCATGGAGTTTGATACAAGTCCACGTTGGTAATTAGGGAGGAAAGTTCAAATATTCTTGTTTATTTTTAATTTCCTCTTGTCTTGCTCTTGGTGACTCTCTCTCTCTCTTTGGCTACTCATCCACATTTCCACTCTTCCTTTCAAAAACACACCCGTGCACATCCAAACGTGCGCACTTGCAAACAATTTAAAACATTGATACATCTTCTCAACAACTATTCTTGTTGTCCTTGCAGGCGCAGGTGTTTTTGAATCAGCTCTACAAAACTCCAGTTGAGATGAACTTGGAGAAAAACCCAGATCTAAGAGCGATACGCTTCGCCTCCTTCAACCCTATCCTGGACCCCTGGATCTACATCCTGCTGCGCAAGGCTGTTCTCCTCAAACTCATTGAGAAAATCAAGTGTCTGTTTTGCAAAATGGAAGCAAGGGGGCAACAGAGACAGGGAAACTTCCCCTGTATTGATGCTCATCAGCTCTCCTCGGTCTCCCATCGAGACTCTATGCGAGATGTCAACAGCACCTCCCAGACCTTCCTCTACTTGCCAGAGGGATGTGAGGTGTACCCTGGAAGCTGTCATAAAACAGACAGACTCTCTGGCTCTCGACCTTCCTCGGGCAGAAACTCACAAGCTTCTTTATCCTCTGAGCAGGGCAGCATTGAAGCTCAGAGTAGAGAAGGGACAGATGTAATCAGGGACCTTTCAGCCTTGCCGTGTCCAAAAGATCCGGCAATCCAGATGTCACTGAAGTCTGAGACAGCGGAGGAGAAATGCATCTGAACTAACTGAATAAGGAGAAAGTTCTCAGATCGCTCACAGGTAGATCATCTGCTGAATCACTCCGCAGTAAATTAACTTTTAAAACCCTGAAGAAAGGGGTTGGCACATAAAAATAATGAATGACTCCTCGCATGCTGCGAGAAAGAGACGGAGAAACTTAAAGTGCTGTGAGCTTCGTCATCTCGTTTCTCCACCCAGCTACCTCAGGGATGACTATCTGTGTCTGTGCGAACAGATTTGGTCATTTTGCCCAAAACAGCAGTTATCAAAGCAGAGACGTCCCACTTCTTCATGGCTCAAGTATCCGCGGGTGAAAAGCTATCCCTCCTAATTTCAGCTACTTTGTTCAATCGTTGTGGAAACCATTACAGTAAAGTGGATGGGGCCAGTAATTTAGAATAATTGAGTCACAAGCTTGTGGTAGATATGGTAAATGAAAACAGTGCTGAATGTGATCCTTTCGATTAATCACTGGCACATGTGCTGCCATTGTAAGGGTCGGGTTGTTTAACAAACCCCATTGTACAGTGCTTTTTAAAGGCTTTATCGTGTTAGTTCTATGACTAATGTACAGTGCAGTATTATAATGTGGTGAATACCAGTGTTTTTCTTCCTCTGTCCTGGAATACACACAAATATGTCATCTCAAATTAAGAAAACATTGTTTTCCATCATACGGTGCAGAAGGGGGGCGGGGGGGGGGCAAAGAGTCCTTTGCCATAATTATAAACACCAAACCAATTTGAATCTGACTGATGGTAATGTTAGACAATTTTTCCGCAGCTACAGAAGATGTGGTGTAAGGCGGTGGACAGATGTTGGCTGGTGCGGAGTATTAAGATGAGCACAGCTGTCAGTTTGAGAAGTGCAATGTTCTAAATGATCCATGTTGTGTCAAATGTTGTCTGTAATAAAATTATTCTTCTCTAAGAGAAGGTTCTAGTTAATAAATCAGAAGTCTACAGATGTATTTATCCTCATTAATTATATTCTATGTCTTTAACCTTTGCGTGTCTGTCAAAGAAACACAAAGATATTTGAAGAACATATTTGGATGTTGTGTTTCCGTTCGGTCTCCAACAAACAGTTATGCTGCCATTGACTGTCTCACATAATTGGGGAATTTTTTGAAAATTGTGAAAATGACCCATCAACATGCACCTTCCAGCAACCCAAGGAAAAGTCTGAGCTGTGAACTGTTTATTTTTTCCAACAAAGGTCAGTGCAGAGCCACAAATATTCAGTTTCCAGTGATATAAAACAGAGAAAATCACAAATAACTTGAATTTCTTGTGTCAACACCCACATATGTTTGGTATTTTGTTTGAGAAGACACAGAACAGTTGCTATGTTCAGCTCTAGTATCCATTAAATCCCCTTCTGTGCGAAGCTGCGTTTTTAACAGTGGCAATGTTCCCTCCTTTAATGTGCTATAATGTCAGTCAATTGACACCGTCTGCTGCCGTCTCACCAACATATAATGGAGTGAACTTTTGAACCCGTGTTCGTCTGAGCTTTTCCACTCAAATGAGCTTTATGTCTGCAGTTTCAGCAGCTTTGGAAATCGCTCGCCGCCTCCTTTTCCATTTTTTTTAAATTGACTCCAGATTGTTGCCTAATGTCGTGGATTATGTTCTGCCATTCTCGTCTCTTATGTTACCATTGATTATATATTTATATACACGTGTCTATAAATGCTGAGTAACACAACCCTCTGGCGTTTCACAGTACAATGATATTTCGTTAAAAGCAACGTTTGACATCAAAGTGACCAAATATATTAGGTTTCTTAATACATTTTGAATTATGCAATTTTTTTATAATTTGTTTTTGCAGTATTTGAGAATGAAGTCTACATTTACAGCAGTTCAGCAAAGTTCAGGTCAAAACGATGCAAAGATTCGAGAAAAAGTCAGGAATAGAAATGCACAGCTTACGTGGCCTTTCACATGTCGTCATACGTTCTAAACATAAAGCGGAAGTTGCTTATATAATCAAGTTTCTCATACTTCCTTATCCCTCGGTAGGTTTGGTGAGATCATCCCATGACCCCATTAGTGCAGACAAACGGCCCTGAGAAGAGCCGGCTAACGATTCTCCAAAGTCTACAGACAAACAAACAGAAGCATAACACTCAAAATGAAGAATCCTGAAAGCTCAGAAAAAAAGCCTCTGGATCTTGGTAATGTGTCAAATGGCTAACGCTAGACACACAGAGAAGGGGCGGAAAAAACGAGCGTGTTAGTCTAATGGAAAATAAAAGGAAAACAGGACCTCAGGAAGTAGACCTGGCCGAGAGAGTTTCTCCCCTGAAACAATAAACACAATCTGAGGCTTCAATTCATTGCAATTAAGCTTAAACAAGCAATGCAGTGGCTAAGGTAAACACATCGCAGAGACGCCTAAGACAGAGTGGCAGAGCGGCCTCCAGACTCTGGGAACAACACATTAACCGAATAAAACTGTGTAAAAATGGGATCATACGACAGAGAGACTCCACGACAAGCCTCCGACTCCGCTGCAATCTGATCCTCTTTGCTCTCCGTCACCTAATTAAATGGACAAGCAATGATGCTGATGTTTACCATCTGTGTGAACAGGTGTACACTCACACTCCATACAAATGAGAAGAGCCTCCCTGACCTCAGGTTTCAGCGTCTCATCTAAATGTCTCACTCTTACTCACAGTCCAAGGAGTTAGTACTTTTGGATGTATTTCGGGTGGGATACTTGGGTAAAATCCTAAGTGGATAAGTGATCTACAACTTTGAACAAATGTTATTACAAACCTGCGGAGCTGCTTTACATCAACGGGGTCATTCAGTGACGCACGGCACTCTGTCACCTCCGGGCCCGTTGATACACAGCAGAGAACACCTGCTGCTCCACCACGTCTGCCGTCAGCCGCCATTGAAGAAGAAACGAAACAATCCCGGTCCAGAAATGTGTCAGAGCTGAAGTAGAACAGATTCACAAAGTGATAATTGAGTGTTATAAGAGCCTGAGCTTCTCCTGATGACTGAAAGAAATCGGTATGACATGGAGTTTGCAGTTTCCCTTAGATTAGAGAGAAGACCAGCCTGTTTTCTTGTTCAGATTTATATATATATATATAAATAAACAAACGAACACTTGGATCAGCTAAGGTCAAGAGAAGTTAATATAAAAAAATTAATATACAGAATTGTTTTAGTGTTGTTCCTAAAGGTTTAAAAGAATATATTCCAAGCAATGGACACATTATTTCTGGGAGATATTTACATATTTGTAATTTAAATTAATAGGAACTATTTCATATACAATTTATTTCCGAAGCAATGTATTAGTAAATTTCAGATTAACCTTGATTTAATGTGTCAGTAGATCAGATCAGATTTTCAGCAAAGAGTCAAAGTCTTAGACAAAACAAACGAAACACCAACTAAATTAAAGATGACTAGAAAAAGTCAATCTAATGTTTTGCCTTTGGGGGGTGGGGTGGTTAAAGGGGTTAGAATCCCAGCTTCATTTATGCTGGTACTTTGTGCTCAGTTACAGCGATGTGATCTGCTCCAGGGAAGGAATAGCTCACCCTGCTGACTCTGGTAAATCCCACACAAATATACAGTATGTAGAGCCACTTAATTCAAAGCCCTTTAAAGCAGAATTACGAACACCAGCAAGTTCCCAGGAAATTAATTGGATAACTTTGATCTCCATTGTTATATAATACTCCAGCAAACAGGAAAAACTGAGCCACATGACGTGACCCACCAGTCAGCCACGGAAAACACAGAAATCCAGATTTTTACAAGGTTTTGTTTTACACCTTGTAAAGCATTCGCAGATCAATTTGTTCCTGTAAATGGGAAGTGAAATAGTTTCCAACAAAATAAAAAAAACCTTATTGTGCTCAGACCTCCGAGTGGATGGAAATACGATATTTACATATCTGATTATGGGTTTTTTCCTGGGACAAGTTTAAAGCGGACAGACAAACGTTCAAAAGCAATGAAAGCATAATAGAGTGTGTTAATAGTGCAGATATGTGTTTGTGTCACTGCGTGTGTGTGTGTGTGTGTGTGTGTGTGTGTGGGGGGGGGGTGTATACACTAGGGTATCATTTTTCATATTTTCCAAGTGTTCTCCACAATTCACAGTGGGTCATTTCAGTGGGTTTCTGAGCAAGAAATATCCATATATTTCCAATTCGTATCACACACAGACCTCCCAGGAAAATTCATATTACTTGCACAAACTACATGTTGCCGGGGAAATTGACTGCTGAACGTCCAGATGAAAGATTAATGGCCGAAATCATCTGTCATTACGTGCTGTGCACCTCCCACACTCTGGGTCAAGATCAAACCAGTGACATCAGTTGTATGTCTTCATCTTAGGAATTACAAATGACAAAAAGCAACACGAAATCAAACACAAACACACACAAAAAAAAGCAGAAATGGTAAGAAGAGATCAGAGATGCATCAGGTTTAGTGCTACAAGAAAATGCACTGAACGCCTATGACCATCAGAAGTCGCTAAAGCTGAAGACACACTTAAACAGCATCACTGTGACACGTCATATAATGTCTATCACCAATAGGAGGCGCCATCCTGCAACAAGCCGTAAGGACGAAGACAGTGTGTTTATTGAAATTCATCAAAAATCACAATCTGTCTCCAGTTTCAACCTCAAGTGCTTTTTCTTTAAATAAAGATGGATGACATGAAAACTCCCCAAAAGTGAAGCCAAATGATCTCAGACACCCCCTAGTGGCTTGTTACAGTATAGCTCATATATCTCGCCTCATCCATCTCAGAACCTGCACACACAAAGTAGGTCTACACAGCAAACACATTTTGGGCAGTTCTTATCATACTAATATGTGTGAACGAGTTCATGTTCTTGGCTTTAATTAATCTATGGCCTTAACCTAAAAGTTGAGTGCTTTAGACAAAAGTGTTGAAATGACAACTGTCAGTAGCATGTGGGCAATGTGAGCTAATAAACTAGAGAGTACCATCACGAGTTAGTCAGAATGAATAAATAAAAAAGAAGAACAAAGTTGCGTCCTGCACAGCGAAGCTCTGCATAAGTTTAGAGAAGTAGCTGTGCATTGTTGTTTTTAGACTTTCCTTTGCCAATAAAACTTTCGATTTGAATGATGTCACACGAGATTAACCTGAGTTGGTAGCGTTCCAGTTGCACAGGAACAATGTTTACGTAAGTCCGCTATCCAGACACTATCCATAATAACGCATTACTCAGCATTTCACGCATACTAACACCGTTATAAACCGTCCACAGTCAAAAATTGGGTAGTACTATGTGTACAACACATTTAAGAAGTACTTCACAAGAAGCAGTAAAAACTACAGCTTACACTACTTTTGACATACGGAGGGGCCATCTTGGATTCCGATGTCAGGGGTGGTGAGGTTCCTCTGACCTTCAAAGTCGAAATTCTGTTCGTGCAACTTCCGAAACATTCTGAGGTTAAATGGAACGTGGCTTATGCTCTAATGGACTCATTACTGCCCCCTGAGGCTGGGCTGATTTTAGATTGGTCAGATCTCAACCACAAAAAGGGACAATAATGAGATAATTCCACGTTAAAAAAACAAAAACCTTTGTGACACAAAAGGAACAAATTAAGTGTTATCAAACAGATTTAAAATTGTCTGGAGGGTTGGGGTGGGGTTGGGGGGGGGACAAATTAAGTCGTTGGTTTGGCAAATGTACGTCTGGTTAACCCCACTTTCATTAGAGAGCAGCACACAGCAGCTTCCCTGAGCTTTTCTCAGGAACCTTCCAGACGAGCTGTACGTGATACACGTGGCTGTCGCTAACACTCTACTTTGACACGCTGGAGAAACACTACACGGTGGATGTGATGGTCTCGAACGGAGCTTTTTTTTAACGTAGCACTTTAACCAACAAGTAAATGTAGTTGGTTATGGGTATACTGACACTTTGTTGCCATCTAGGTTTTCAAGCAGATATGCCCCCCCACACTTTTGCACTTGTGTATGTGACAGATTAATGACAACACCTCACAAAGTGTTTAATTCCAATGAGAAACTCTGAGTTCGACCTCAACACAAACTACTTACTCCTGTCGTCTAATGGCCGCCCACATAGCGAGACGTTGGGCCGACTGCCTAAACATCCTCAACATGATGAAACTATGCACGAAGTCAGTCGAACATTTGAGCATGTGGTCAGTCGTACTTGACTAATGTATGTAAATTTAGGAACGGTGGTTTCATGACCTTTGAAACAAGCCACAACTCAAGTGTGCTCGTGCACGTATACGTGCGTGTAAGTGCTTTCCAGCCCTCAAACAAATAGACCACACAACTGTTCCATAAATACATACTACTAAGAGCAGGACCATAACTAATACTGAGAGTCATGTCCTTTGGATGTACATTGTTGTGTTTACATTTTGATAATGTATTTAGTTAAAGATGTTGGGATTTGTATTGGCTGATACCAGTATGTTTTAAACTGAGTTTGGGTTCTTCAGAACATCAAGTGGAGAAACTTTGTGTCATACATAAAACACAGACTGAATAAAGAATAACGATTACCATAAAAGCGGAATTAAATAGTCCTGGAAATTTAATCAAATGATACTGATGTTGTTCTACAGGTCTGTAGTTGTCGGTCGTGGGTTGCTTGGACATTATATTGGAAATTACAGCAATATCTCTGAAATCTCAGGTTATGGCGCTGGTTTAAACAAACAGGAGAGAGGGCCAACGTATACTCCATATCACAGTGAGTCCAAAAATCATTTTATCTCTTAAAAACTAAAACATTTAGAATAATATTTCCATAATCCAGTGCTCATTAGGTTGTTCACAGAAATAACTGAACAAGAAAAGTTGCTTTTGTAGGTACACTATAACTAAGGATTTAGTTTACTATAGAAAAAACATTAACTTCCTTCATCCCATCAGAAGGACACATCAGTTCACAGTTGTATCTTATTCAAGCACAAACGGTGATAGTTAACACAACCGCACAGCGAGGTGCTCCAACTGGGAGTCACATGTCGACACGTACTGGAAGCCAACAGCTTCACCCCACCCCGTGCTGCGTTCTCTGCCAACTCTGCTCCTTACTCAGTGATTCTTGGAGCTCTCAGCATTTTTTTTTACAGCTGCTGAGTCTAAGTATGTTTCTCCTTCAATATCTCAAATAATCATTATCTCCTGCATCACCTATTACAAGCTGACTAACATTTCCCCTCCTTGTTTATCCGCACCATTAATCATTTATTTCAAAAACAGGTTAATTTGACTGCAGAGCTTCTCCAGATGCCGGAGGCCGTGCTTCTCGTACGCCCGGGTATCGTGTTCCCTTGTCTTGCTCTGAGGTTTTCTCAAATTCGGTGGTCAGAAACAATGTTTGGTGGGTTGAACGCTGCTTGTTTCCTGATTTATTTTAAGATTTCAGCACTTCATAACTCAAACCAAGATGCCCTGGTTGCCAACATTAGCATTGACTGAAGTATCGAGCCAATTCATAAACCACAGAGTGCATGAGTAGGAAAGCAAATGATTTATCTCAAGGGTCTTTGGAAGTTTATACGACTTAAAATAACCAAAAACATAATGAAAAATATAATAATCAAGACAAAGTGGACTCAGTTTTGGTCAATATAACATATTTATGATACCGGGTTTACTTTACCCTGTAATAATGATCTGTTTTTACTCATATAGTGACAACTGTCAAATGAAGTTCAACTTTAACCTTGTACCAATCACAAATGTAAAGTTCATTGTAAAACAAAGATTTAAAACACATGAGAAACACTCATATTAACATTTAGAAACTCCCAATCATACCATAGTTTGGATAAATAACTTAACACTGGGTGGTTTACTTCTCACTGTGGCACCAAGTAAGATGACACATTGCTTGCTATGGTGCGCACACGTGCACGCTCAGCATGTCTTCTGCTGCCTCCACAAAGATCACTCTTAAGTCAAGTATTTGAAAATTGCCTCCATCTCGTTAGTTGTGCCTCCGAGCCAGTGGCTTGCATGCGTCTGGTGAAAGGTGCAGTGCAACCGGTAATCATGATTTATTGGAGGGGGTCATTTAGGCCACTGAGATGGATCAACAGCAACAAAACCATAAATCAAGTGATTTATGTCGAGCTACAATAATTATGAAATCATCGACTTCAAAGGCCAAGAAATTAGTGGGAAAAGTATGTTTCCGGGTATTTCATGAACAAACAATTCTCAAAGCAGTGACTATTTTCCCTGCTATTAATCATAATAAATATGCTGTGTGTGTGTTTGTGTGTGTATGTGTGTGTAGGTGTGTGTGTGGGTGTTTGTGTTTAAAAACGTATTGTCGTACGGCTAAATTTTCATCTTCCACTTGTGATTCTGGAGTTCAGCTCCTACCAAATGTAACGAGGCGCCTCCCTCACTTCGCCCTGACCGGTGCCAGTAATTGCCGGCGGTGTGGATCAACATGAATGTAAGTGTTTTACCAGCGACTGGGAACAAGTGCGCTGACTTGCACACAAACCGTATCAGATGTCGCCTCCTGAGAGCACTTTCAGCAGGCATATATGCTGGATCTCTCTCCGTTGCACTCTGTCTCCTTTGCACCCACCACCTCTTACGGTATTTTCCAAACAATGTGCCTACAGGGGGGAAATGGAAGCCAGACCTGATGGCTCTCCAGTGTCTGAGATGGACGTGACCTGTTTTGTTACCTGCCTTCGTTTATCACTGTATACTGTGCAACATAGTCCCATACAGTATTTTTTTATATAAGGTGAAACAGGCTTTACAAGATAAAACTGCCGACTCACATGTCCTGGGCTTCACCAGTGATCTGTAAAAGTTATGACTTATGTTCCAGGAATTAGTCAGATCAGAAGGATTCTTTTTAAATGTTGAATTGAAGAATAGAATTGTGGAAAGGACATCCTGCGCTAAGAAGCTGATCAATTAATGCATTTAATAATCATGAAATTAAAATAATTTGTTAAGTTACTAAAGCATTACTCATGATGTGTTTATTTCAGAGTTTACCCCAAACAGTTGTCTTATTCTTAAGTCTGCTTTTGCTGAGTTGTGTTATCCACTTATTTGGTTAAGAAAGACCATATGTTTGACTTATCTTATGGAAAAGTGTCTTGTGAATTTGCAGAGTCGTCTTTTTTTTTATATCATACCACTTTTCCCGACACTAACCACTGGAGGCCATAGTCAGGACAGCTACGGCCTAATATATTCCCTGAGAGGAAAAGCAAAAATCCAAATCCCAGTCATGTTCAGTTCAAGGACACTTCAGTCGTCTTTCTGAGACCATTTGCTCCATTAAAACTGCGACACATCGGGGGGGGCGTCTTTCTTTAGGAAAGTAATCTGCTTAAAGTGCACATATCGTTTTTTCAATTTAATTAGAAACTATAAAATGAGAGAAAACTCCTGCTGAAGGTTGCAGGTGGCGATGAAAGGTTCTGAGCCCATAATAAAGTTTTATAATGGGGTTGAACGCTGATGCTGACAGGGTCACATTCTTTTTGTTTTGCCTGTTCAAGTCATGAACTTTGTATCACAACTTCTTTCTGTGCACCAAACAGGAAGTGCATGTTGTGATGTGATACTTTAGTGTTTGGATTCTGGGCTGTTTTCAGAAACAAGATGCGTGTCTACTTTCCATGAGAGGGAATAGAATTTAGAGGAAATTGTATTAACCAGAATTGGATGAGAAGACAATTTCAGTTTATTTCAAACTGGAGTATTTCCTATAAAAATGGCTATTGGGTTATGAGAGTCTCAGGGGAACTGAGGACTCACATTGAGGCAAGTTACAGCAGGCAAGCATCCTACAACTTTCCAAATAAACAAGAATCTTAAATGAATAATTTCAAACACTTGTCTCCGGGTCTGACTGAGAGTACACCCAGGAAGTGTTTACTAATGGCAGTTCCAACTGGCTACTTTCTGTGTTTACTTTTGGTTTGAGTCAAAGACAAGTGGTTGAAAGTTACATAAGAAAAGTTCTGTTTATTTGGAAAGCTGGCGCTGCTCACATCGATATGTACCTTGTTTTCAGCAAGTCGCCCTGTTGCTCTGAATCTCAACAACAGAGGAGGTGAGAGCGAAGTCAGCGCGGCCCCGAGATCCCCTGAAGCCACGTATGTGGGAAATAAACCCGGTTGGAAAGAATAAATCCTAAATGTTAACAACTGCAAAACGCGACCCAAACCCAACAGTAAAATTCAAAGCAGAGAACTGGAGGCCAAGCTTTCCCCCTCGTCGATCACCGGACCTTCTGATTAAAGAACCAACACCAGGCTCAGTTTTAGTTAGAAACGTGTGAGTATAGTCACTTGATATCATATAAGAGAAGTTTGTAAAAACAAAGCCAATGGTACTTTCTCAAATGACGACCAAAAAGCTTTCACGGGCTCCATGCCCCCCCACAGGTGTGTTTGATTTCTCTCGCCCACCGGACCTCATGTCAAGTTAACGCTGGATCTACACAAAACCCCACGGGCCAATAAGAACAGCCACAGTGTAAGGTCATGGAAGATGACGACATTTCAAAGGAACCCCCATAGGCCATCGTGGTATAATGTGGAGGTGGAAACATTGAGCGAGAAGCTTTATGCAGACATCGAGGAAATGATTGGGCCTGATAGCTGAAGGGTGACTGGAGCTGGACTGCGTTTTGAGAGCAAAGTGATCTACTGGGGTGATGCAGAATTATGAGCTCTTTGAGATTGGATGGAGTCTGCTCATTAAAAGCTTTTTACGTAAGCAGAATTCTAGTCTGGGTTTGACGGGAGCCAACGCAGAGAAGCTAGTACGGGGACAAATGTTCTCTTTTTCCAGTTCACGTCAGTTCAGGTCTTCCAGAGGAGGTTAAAGGGGATAGTTCACCTGAAAGCGAAAATTCCCTCATGTGTTCTATCTACTCACCACTGTGCCGATGGAGAGGGGGGGTGAGGTGTCAAGTCAGAACTCATGAGTATATCACGAGAACTCACGATGGCTGCAAGAGTAAAGAAAAACCATATCTATAACATCGATGACTGTGGGCAAGGAGGTGGCTCAGAGAGAACCTCCACCTGTACCAGGGCAGTGATCAGAGCGGCTGAGGGATGTGAGCTGATTCACCCTCAGTGTTAACAGGCAGCAAAAAGGGCTGCCAAATGGAGGAGAGACACAGGAGAGACACATGAGAGACACATGGACAGAAGCTGATATGCCACATGGAGGAGAGACATAGGAGATACACAGGAAAGACACATGGAGGAGAGACACAGGAGAGACACAGGGACAGAAGAGAGCTGAGCTGCCACTGGGAAGAGAGACACAGGAGAGACACATGGACAGAAGCTGATATGCCACATGGAGGAGAGACACAGGAGAGACACATGGAGAGACACAGAGAGACATGACAGAGAGCTGAGCTGCCACAGGGAAGAGAGACACATGAGAGACACATGAGAGACATATGGACAGAAGCTGAGCTGCCAAGCAAAGACTGCTGGTAACTTCAAGTAGAGTAAGTTGGATTTTGTTTGATCCCGTTTGATTACGATTAAAGATGCTGAAAAGCAAATGGTTTGTCTCTGGCTGCTGGGGTGACCCGGCTGCAATGTCTGTATCCACTGTGACAAACTCTTCTTAAAATGTCCAGCAGTCTCTGCTTGGCAGCTCCCTCCTGTCAACATATCATCTTTACTGAGGGTCACTTTCACTTGTCGCTGTGTCACCTGTTAGCCATAGAGATAATACTTTGACCTCTTTCCGTGTTGATAACCACCACCCATCCACTTTCTGTGAGAAGAGACAAACCACCTTGTCAAATAGATCAGTGTTTAGGTTTCACCATGATCTGATCTCCTTGTCATAACATCATCTGACCACCACCATGGCCTCCTGGGCTCTTGGCCGAGCAACATGACAGTCACCCTGTTCATCACGTATCCTGCTATGACAATCTACTTCCTCTTCATTTCCCTCTGCGCATCCTGAGTGAACCGTTGGACCCACCGCTACGTTTGTTTTGAGAGTCTTTGCAGAGTGTCTTCTGTGTCGCGAAGCCGTGGCCATGTTATCACTAAGTTCCTTCTGGACGGGATAGAAAATAAACATTTGTGGCTTTGGGAAACCAATTAAGCTTGTAATCCAAAGTCTATGAAAGGGTCCGCGGTCAGAAGCACGTACAGGAGACATGTCAGATTCCCACTGGAGGTCACGTGACCCCTGGACGTTCACATATCTAAAATAAAAAATAACAACTTCGTGAATTGAAGAGAGGACAAAATCCAAATCAGAATTATTGATGCCGATCAGTTTTTGAATTGGTCTTAAAACTGTTAAAAATAATTCTCCAGCAGGTCTCATTTAAAAACTCACCTCCAAACATGTTTACTTTAATAATGCCAAATAACTAGGATTGTTTTTAAGGTTAATTAAAGTCATAATGCAATTTTATCTCTAATCTAATCTATATTGTGTCTCTGGGCAAATGGTGAAAAAAATAAATAAATAAACAACAACTTGAGGAAACAGATTATTTTGTGTGTAACCCCATCTTTACATTTTTATATATTTAAGTTTAATGGACTGGAATTGGATTCAACCCCAATTTGAGCCAATTTATGCCAAAGATTGGCAATTTTTGGAAAGTCACCAAATTACCATCATGCACTTAATGTGTCTGCTGCATCTCATTAGGGTTTATTAGGTTACATTGGTTATTTAGTGAATCGCCTCCAAATGGATTCCGAGAAAGAAAGAATCATTACGTGGTACTCATTACAGTTAGGAATAAAATCAATAATCGGTTGATTAACTTCCTGGTTGTTAATTCCGCAAAAAAGGTTATTCACCTTTGTGTTTTTATGGTTTGTAACTTTGTTTAATTGTCAGCAGAGTTGGGCAAAAAGTACCAATAAGATCTATTTCCTTTAAATTGCAAGATATACACATTTTTTAAACATTTTCTTCAATTCCTCAGGATTCAGTGTTTGGATCTTAATGTAAATAACCAGACATATTTATAGTGATGGCTTTTGTGAGTTGGTATAATAAAAGTCAGATCCGGCCTCTACCGTTTTACTTTTATATTTCTACTGCGAGAGCCAGGCAGACTTGGCCTTGCTGGAGCTAAATGCATCAGTTCACCAATGTAGTTTCAAGATGCAAAGCTGGCACAACCCTGGGACTCTTATTCATAGGATGGTAGTTGAGCTAAACCTGCATAAAGGGGGAATTTCAGACATAAATCTATAAAGTATAAAGTGAATGAGCAATTGCTTTGCAAGTATAATAAACTGGTGCCTCCAACTTAATTAACCAAAAGGAACAAGGTCAGAACTTCGACTTTTCTCCTAATTTTCCTTCCAAACTCTCTGGTTCTTTCCAGGACACTTTCATGAATTATTAGGAAAACAGATTATTGTTATTTTTTCTGTGCGTGTGAGCAAAAATGTGTCTGAATTTACTCCAGTCGGTGCTGATGGAATTTGCTTAAATCACAGAAACGAAATGACCACGGAGCCCAAAAAATTATAATTTCCACCAACACATAATGTACGAAGAAGCAGACAGACTAATAACCTCTTGGTTTAGAGTTATGAGTTACAGATGATTCTGTTGGACCAACAATGAAAGGACGGATATAGCTTGAGGCGTTATCTGGGGGCTTTTACAGTTTGTTCCAATAAACAGCTCGACAGCGATAATGAGTTTGACCGCTGAAATGAACTTTGGGATATGAATCCTTTTGAATGTGTTCAAAGAAATTCCAGATAAATGCTGCCTCTGAGGTTGTGAACGTGGCCCCTGTGGACACGTACTCCCATGACAGTCTTCTATCTGCTCCTATCTGCTCCTCTGTAGTCCAAAGTGCTTCCGTCACCCTCTGGAAGAAGTTGAAAAACAGCTGATTAGCTGACAGGAAGCTTATCGAGACAAACATCTTGAAAGACGTGATGGAACTTCTTTTCTCTGCTGATACGCATCTCAAAAACATGTCAGCCTCTTGACCCCAAAAGTCCCATCTCTGAGAAATGGGTGCAGAGCAGGGCCAAACCTATCCACGGCCCTCTCTCCATCCACCCACCAACGATTTTAGAGCTCATTACTTTGCTTGGTCTTAACAGTTTTTGTCATGTTATATAAGAGCTGTTTCTTTAAATTGACTTGCTGATCCATTTCAATCTACTCTTTGGAGTCAGAGTACATCTGCAGAAACGGTTAGAGGAACACTTTCCTGTGTACATTATGATTGCATAATGGAACAGCAACCCCCAATGCGGAGTCGAAGAAAAAAGTTGACATTTAAAGTGGAATCTGACACGGGCTCTGACCTAAAACTTAGGCACCGTTCTCTCTATAACCAAATTCTGCAAAAACACTTAAACATTTCTGAGTGGTTAGAGCATAATTCCAGGAATAAAACATTAAATTGACAAGTCGCAGGTGCAAAAAATGAGCTGTTAAATGAATCCAAATCAGAGTGTTTAGAGTGGGCGATCCAAGTTTTGGATAAATCGACGCGGCGAGAGAAGAAGACGGAGGGGGAGAAAGGGGGGGTGGGGGGCAGGGAAACAGAAGGAGGAAGATGAGGACCAGGAAGAGGAAGAGCATCCAGGGATTCAATTCATCACACAAAGCAAAATGTCTCGAGTAGAGCCAAAGGAAACACCAGAGAGAGGGGGAAACAAAAACACTTTGTTAAGACCTTTCATTCCTTTTTCATGATTATTATTGTTATTGTAAATTGTGTATTGTACAGTAGACGCAATAACACATGTTCTACCATTTTGTTGTGTACAGGTTAAAAGCCTAATATATGTCGCGGTTTGGTTTCACTATTTACATGTGCTCCACCGTCACTCTGCATCCTGGTATATAAGTACAAAGAAAATGAAGAATGTTCATATTTTATTTATGTGTAAAGCTTTACTTCTATAGGCGATGTTTGATTATAGAAAGCGTTTGTTGTTGTTTGTTGTTTTTCTTCTTCTCTGTTGAACTGTGGGAAAATGCAGACGTGTTTCCATCAGATGTTTAACAACTGATTCCAACCATTAAGTAGAAAAACCATTTCACTACACTAGTCACAATTTGCATGATGCAGCCAGTTCTCACCCTCTGATTAACAATTGTAATGGTGCAATTAATAATTAAGATTTAACCATAGACTGTTTGTTTTAACCCACATGCAAATGAAGGTGTCTCCCTCTACTGGCTGTGATGAAAATTACAGAAAAGCCAAGCCCCTGCAGAAGATGTGAGTTCTGTGTCTGAAATGTTACGTTTACAGCTGAAGAGCAGTTCTGCATCATAGGGTCTGACAATGATGTTTGTCTCCCTTCATGTTGATTTTGACTTTTTCTTCTTTACACTGTCCACTATCATGTGCTTTTAATCATCTAGTTTTATTATGATGGAAAAGGCCCTGGATGTTAATGGTGTTATACTTAATAGAAGTGATCAAAGTGACATTCAGAGGTTTTAACTTACTAAAAATTCACATTTTAGATTGTGAAAATACCTGTTTTCAAAAATCCTTAAAAAATTGGGAATGTAAAAAGTACTTTTTTATGCAGTAGATGAATTTACTGACAAAACAAATACAACTCACTTTGCTTAAAGTCATGTCTCCCCTCACACAGAAGGTGATGTAATTCAATAATGGTTCAAAACAACAAATAATCAATAAGTTATAAAATGCACTGGTTCTTCTGGTCCTGGTTGTAACTTTGTGTAGATCTGGGATTGACCTATTGTATTGTTATAAATAGTTCATATTTATAACATTTCTAAATAGTTTGTCTTATCATATGTACCTTTGCTTGATTAAAACCAAGTTAAAATAATCCATTGTTCATTTATAATTGGTTAGGAGTTTATCATCAGACACTTGGATTGTGCACGTAACCAGACTCAGGCCGGTTGAGTCTACATGTTATATGTTGTTGTTTTCCTTTTTTTCTTTTTAAATCCTTTTAAATTATAAATCAACCATCATTATGTGCCTCATTAAGTCACAAAGCTGTTGGCAGTTTAACTTTATAAAAGCAGGACAATTACAAGCCAGCGATTAGGAATCTTCCAGCAGCTCTCCACTCCCACAGAGGGTTTCCTCCTGTGGTCAGGTGACAGGGAGGACATTGACATTTCTAATGAGGTCAGAGCATCTGTTGTTGTGTTGAGGGGAGGTTAACCAGCAGAGGGTTACCCCCTGGCTGCCTGTCAAACTCCAGCCTGTGAGCTTGGACTCGGACCTGCGCTGCCAGTGGGTCACTCGTGCTCTGTCACGGGTCAGTTTAATCAAGTTTCACCGGAACACGCGGGAATCGGTTACGGTTACAAGGTAGTAAATAAATTAAAGATGCCCACAAAAAAGAAAAAAACAACCCACAGAGCAGAGGAGGATGACGAGGACTTGGAGGATCAGGAACCAAAGCCCAGGAAGAAGAGCACGCAGCAGAAAAGAAAGCAGCTGAAAGACACTGATGAAGAGGAATATAATTCTGACACGTCAGGGCCTGATGTGAAGAAGAAGGGAAGAGAAAAGGTCAAGAAGAAGAAGAAGAAAGCCAGTGAGGACAGTGGGGATGAGTTGAACAGTGAGTCTAAGAACACAGATGATGAAGATAACAATAATGACTCAAAGGGTAAGAAGAAAGGAGGAAAACTCCCTGATGTGATCGAGACCACCAAGAAAGACTCCAAGAAGGTCCAAGACAAGATGGGCGGCAAGGATAAGAAATCCAAAAAGAACACTGAGAAGGAGGAAGAGCCGGCAGCCGGGGATGAAGAGGAGGGGAAAAAGAAGAAGAAAGAAAAGAAGAAGAAAGGTTCGGTGGCGGGGGACACCGATGAGGACTCCAAGAAGACAAAGGGCAAGAAGAAGAAGATCGAAAACTATGTGGAGATCTACGAGAATGAGCTCCGCAACTACGAACCGGACCAGGTGGAGAACTACGAGGACGAGTATCACAAGAAGAAAGGTAACTCAGAAGTGTTGTAAAAGATGTGACGTGTGTGGATGAGACAATTAAAACCGACTCAATAGTGAAGCTGCAGGTTTTGTCTGAGGAGAGACATCTGACACCCGGCGGAGAAGTGACTCCTTAATTGCAGATATATGATTCTGAGTGACTCCACTTGTGATGTGCTCCGGCTTTTGTTGGATGTTCGTGGTAACATTACACTGAGTGAAGAGGTGTCCGGGTATGACCAGTAACCTGCAGCTATATGACACCTGTCACTAACCTTCCCACAGGCCGGTTACACATCCTGTAAGAGCGTCACAGTCGTCTAAGGTCAAATGTTAAAACCCCAATTTAAAGACTCCCTAGAATGATTCCTCTCAAATCCTTCATCATAGTGGGATCAGGGCAATAAAAATGTATTATCATTTTAATTAATTTAATTTTAATATAATAATAAGGCTTCATTTTGAGTAGTTTAATGGTTTAGTTTATCTAATTTCATTAAAATGGCCTTTTCACAACAGCTATTTTATCAATAACCTGCACTATATATACAAAAAACGTTATTTCTATTGCTTCCAACTCAAGACTGAATTCCTCAGTGACGCTCTTAGTTTACTTGAATAGTGATTCTTGATTTAAAGAACTCATCATCCACCCACACACGTTTTCTGACTCTGTTCAATGTCTCTGACTCTGACCTTTGCTGCATGTGCACATTCAGCAGAGGTCGAATGCCACATTAACGTGATGTCGGCAGAATGTGAAGAAAAGGAAAAGCACAAAGCTCTTTTTGACTTTAGTGTTAAAGCAGTATGAAGTTGGGTTCTTCCTACTGCCCACATCCCCCTTTATCATAACTACTTGAAAGATTCTTCATTGGCTCTCTATGTTAATTTTAAGCGAATTAAACAATTAAAACTTTTACTGGCATTGATTAGAATGATCCGAGCTGTGAAATGAAATATTTCCCCCCCCAGTGTACGAGGTGGTGACCGTCACCGGAGACGAGAGAGGAGCCGGCACCGACGCCAACGTGTTTGTCACTCTGTTCGGAGAATATGGCATCACTCCTAAAGTCCACCTGGCCAGCAAGTGAGTCCTCCTCGAAGATTGTTCCATTTCAGATGTAAACTCATCTCGTATTTGTGGTTGAGAAGATTTTAGAATTTGTTCAGATAAAAAGCAAAGTTTTAATTGATTTAAACTTCACGTTTGCTTGAGCTTGAATTAATCACTTGTGTTTTTCTCTCTTCCCTTTAACAGCACAGAAAAGAGGTATTTATTTCTTCATGCAGTGTTGGTGGCTGCTCAGAAACAATGTGTACTTTGAATGATTGTGAAATTTGCAATTCAGTGATTTGCTGCATGATTTACTCAAAGTTGTATAATGCGTCTGAAGGGTATGTTGAATCATTTCTTCTTTTCTTTTGTGTTTACTTTGTGATCAAGAGTTTGATGATGAAATTCAAGTTGGTTCCTGAAGTTTTACTGTTTCATGATTTCAGGAGTCGCACGGCCTTCGAAAGAGCCAAAACCGATGTGTTCAGAATCAGAACGCACAATATCGGATCTTTGAAAAAGATAAGGTTTGTTGGACTCAGACATTTCATCCCTGATCCGTTTTTTCTTCTGTAGTATTCAGTGTATCATTTAGGTCCGGTATTAACAGCTTCTGGGATGATTCCTCCCCTGATTTAACTATAAGCAACTCATTTTCTTCTCCAGGATTGAGCACGACAACACAGGGCTGAGCGCCAGCTGGTTCCTGGACAGAGTGGTGGTGACGGACGTGATCAGGCCTCACTTGAGGTTTTACTTTGCTTGTAACAACTGGTTGAGTAAGACAGAGGGAGATGGCCTTTACGTCAGAGACCTGCTGGGCAGCATGGACCCCATGGACATGCCCAAATGTACAAATACACACAATCCAGTGAATATACAGCATTCCCATTGCCTCCAGTCAATCAGCATGAACGGGCCTCATAAATCAAGATTATTTTTATTTTATTGACACAGTGGTTGCATGTGATCGATCGACTGTTTTGAAGTATTGTGGACATTTCTTTTTTTCTAAATTTTCCTCTTGATTTTCTAGATAATAAATATATAGTGAGCGTTTTCACTGCAGACGTGAAAGGCTCTGGAACAGATGCAGACGTCTTCATCAATATCTTTGGGGAGTTTGGAGACACAGGTAAATAAAGTTGACACCATCTTTTTTTGACTTTGACTGATGACTTTAACCATTTGTTTCTATCCTAGGCGAGAGACGACTTGACAATGACAAAAATAACTTTGAAAAAGGCTCCGAGGACAAGTTCACCATGGAGGCACCGAACCTGGGCAAAGTGAGGAAGATCACCATCGGCCATAATAACAAGGGGTCCTCAGCAGGATGGTTTCTGGACAAGGTAAAACAAAGTTATCAAGACGGATGAATAAAGATTGTGTTTTACATTAAGGGTTTTTAGGGAATGATCATGAAACAAATCCCCCCTCATTCGGCTCAGTTCTGTCTCTACACAGGTACTTAACACACGTGAGCCTCTTATTTCCTCTCAGTCGTCTCATCTGCTACCCACGTCCCTGCTCCTCCATCACATATGTGTATAACTAAGAGATGACAGACGTGTACATACTCACCAACACACTCACAAACACACACACACACGTCGTCATCCTACCCTCTGTGTAAAGGGAAACCGAGCCCCATTAAAGGATTAGCTTACACCAAGCGGACGAGTGGGTAGATTTGCTGCAGCACAGACTGACATCAAAGATCACTGACAACAAAAATAATCAAAGAATAGTAATGTAATTTCTAATACTTATTTAAAATGTGGTTTATGGTGCCATCTAACCTTGATTATGACATATTCATGAGTGAACAGTTTTTAGGGAAAGTAATTTAAGTTTTAAGTTGCAGGAAATAAATGTAAATTAATTTCTATAGTTAAAAAATAAATGTTCTGCCAAGTTACTATTATTTGTTTAGTATATCAGTATTTAGAATAAGAGTAAAAAAATGAATGGTTCAGGAAAAGGGACTAAAACAGCCCCCAGGAGCTGTAATATCTATTTGCATCTTTGCAGCGAATTTAAATACAACAACGTCTTTACATGTAACTTTTTTTTACTTTATTTAAAACAGATTTTCTATTAGCTATTTGTTATAAACATGTAATTATCATTATCACGTTCTTTTTCTAAATGTTCCTCCTCATACAGGTGGCTGTGGACGACCTGGGAAACAAAATAGTTTACGAGTTTCCAGTTAATCGTTGGTTTGCCCTCGACGAGGATGACGGGAAGATCCAGAGGGATGTTTTAGTCGGGGGGAACCAGCCCACAGGTGAGGTTAAGATTTGGAAGAATTAAATGTACCTACTTCACAATTCATCTTTCGTATCAGTGAGTGTTAATACGGTTTTAAGGATGAAAATAAGTTCAGGATTGCGTCTTCATTTTGACTTTTAACGGCAAGATGGCTCTAAAAAAGAAGTCTGTTTTCTGTCCAGCTCGCCACACACCCTTCCGTATGATCATTAATTCTCCTGTAAGGATATCGAAGTTTAGATCTGACAGTGCAGGTTATCCTGCTCAGTTGCTCAGGGAGTATTGGTGCCACGAACCATAATGACCTGCTGGCAGAGCCTGGGATAGCCTGACATGTAACTGTACCCCCCAGGTATCGTGTACAACGTCCAGATTGTGACAGGCAACATCCGAGGTGCTGGGACCAACTCCAAGATCCATATCGTGATGCACGGCTCCAAAGGCATGAAGAACAGTGGCAGGGTAATGACAAGAGACTGTAGACTAGAAACAGAGTGGACAACTTGTACTTTTCTTTACAGAGCAGTGGCTTCAGCAGTTGTTATCTGAAACTGAGAAGATAAGAAAGCTTGCTTTTAATTATAATTTTAAATAGTCAAGTTAAGTACTTGTTGCAGTTTTAATTCGCACAGGTTTTATGTGAGTTTGGTGACATTGAACACACTGATGCAGATTTTTCATCATCATGACAGTTTAATCTAGTTTAGTTGCTGCTATTTAAATTCATGATAATCATAATAAGCAGTGTTATTGTCACATAGTGCTATAGACAACATAAAGACATAGACAACTAAAATAATCTAAGTGAATAAAGTAAATTAAATCAATACTGAGGTGAAAGGCTGATGATCTAGGCCTCCACCACCCCCACCATAACCACGTTTCTTTCGGTGACCTGATGTGACCTGATGTGGTGTATTTCATCCAGGTGTTTTTAGAGGGGGGGAAGTTCGAGCGGTGCCTGACGGACATCTTTAACGTGGAGATCGCCGCGCTCCTCAGTCCCCTCAGCAGAGTCACCATTGGCCATGACAACGACGGAGTCAGTGCTGGGTGGTACTGCGAGAAGGTACAGTGAACAGACACACACACACAGACACACACACACACACATACTGTACCTGTGAGCATTATAGTATGTGAATTAATAATCTATGTGTCTTTCTTCTTCCCAGGTGGTGGTGTATTGTCCATTCACAGGGGTTGAGCAGACGTTCCCCTGCAGTAAATGGCTGGATGAGAAGGAGGGAGACGGGCTGATAGAGAGAGAGCTCTATGAGATGGTCTCGCTCAGGCAGAAGAGACAGAAGAGTAAGTTAAACGTCAATAATTATAGTGGGACGGCTAAGATGTTCCAAACCATGACATGAATGCTGAATCAAAGATCCTGATTTGACCTGGTTCTCCTCAGAGCACCCGTGGTCCTTGTGGATCTGGACGTCGGATATAGCCGGAGCAGGGTCGGATGCAGATATCTCTTTCCAGGTGTACGGACAGAAGGGCAAGTCAGATGAGATCAGGCTGGACAATAAAACGGACAATTTTGAACAGGGACAGGTGGACAGGTTTATGGTAAGAGGCCTTTCCTATAATTCAAGACTCCACGCATATTATCATCCACTATGTCTGATAAGGACACTGTGTAGAAAACTGCAATTATCTTGATCTGTATTTGCAGGTCGAGCTGCCGGATTTGGGAAAATTAACCAAATTCCGTATCTGGCATGAGAAGAGAAATCCTTTTGCAGGATGGCATCTCAGCAAGGTGAAGAAATCTCATATCTAATATTTGTCTATTTTAAATATATATATATTCCATTTTTGACATTGCTGACTGATTATTAAGCAAAAGTTGTTTTCGAGTTCATGTTTATCAAATGTTTAAATCCTCTGCTTCCTATTTAAGGTCTAGTTTTCTCTGCCCACTTTTACAATAAGCAAAGGGGACAGTTCTGGATTTCAAACACTCAAACAATAATCCAGACACAACCTCACATATCCACTCCAACAGACTTTTCCATTGTGTTTTTCCTGTCAGGCGACTCTGATGAAGACACTCACAAAGGAAAAGTACAAGTTTCCCTGTGAGCGTTGGCTGGACACGAATGAGGACGACAACGAGGTTGTGAGGGAGCTTCCTGCCACCGGAGACCTGATCTCCGAGCCGCTGCCCTGTATGAAAAAAAACAAACACAACAATCTGCTAGAGCCAAACACACAGAATGATGTAAAACCTCATTGATAAATCTGATTCCTCTCTGCAGTGATAAAATACAGAGTGACAGTTTGCACGGGGATGGTCGGCGGCAGCGGCACGGACGCGTCGGTGTTTCTCAACCTGATCGGAGACCACGGAGACTCCGGAGATCGTGAGCTGGTCAACTGCAAAAACAACATCAATAAGTTTGAGAAAGGAAGCGTGGGTAGACGCAGTCCAAATCAGTGATCAGCATGAGTTCAATGAACCCAACCAGCTGCAGTTTGTTGCTTCCAGTGCTGATGGGTTTTTCTTTGTCTTTCCAGTTGGACGAGTTCATCGTTGAGGCAGTGACCATCGGGAAGATCCGCAGGGTGAGGATTGGACATGATGGGAAAGGTGGAGGCTGCGGCTGGTTCCTTGACAAAGTGATTGTTAGAGAGGAGGGCCAGGCCGAGGCCCAGGCTGTAGAGTTCCCCTGCAACAGGTGCAATGGCCACAGTGTCGACACTATGAGTGATAGAATAATAATGGCAGAGTCAAGAATTTGATTTCTGATTCTTCTTTGCAGGTGGCTGGATCGCAACGAGGATGACGGACAGATTGTCAGAGAGTTGGTGCCGTTCTCAGACGGACAGCGTCTTTACAGTACGTCCCCATTTGCTTTAACGTTCATATCTGATCCCTGCAAACGGAGCTGATTGTATACTCTGTCTTTGTGTGTCAGACATTGACTATCACATCGCGGTGAAGACAGGGAGCATCCCCGGAAGCAGCTCGGACTCCAACGTGTTCGTCAAGCTCTACGGAGAGAAGGGCGACACCAGTAGGATGACGCTGCTGGTCTCCGCCAACAACCTGGGGAACTACTTTGAGACGGGCCGTATTGACATCTTCACCGTGGAAACCTTCGATATTGGACAGGTGACTCAGAGAAGGTGTAGAACCCAAAATTAACGGGGAACAGTTTTAATAGCGTCTTCCATTCATTCCTTTTTCCAGATCAGCCGCCTGATGATTGGCCACACCAATGAAGGCATGCGAGCCGGCTGGTTCCTGGACAGTGTTCAGATCATGGTCCCAGTCCACGGGAGTAATTACATGTTCCCCAGTCACCGCTGGCTCAGCAGGGACGAGGCTGACGGCAAGACCGAGGTGGAGATCTACCCGAGCGAGATCCTGGACATGGAGCAATGTAGGTAACAGTCCAACATTATTGCACTAAAAGAAGAAACAATTGTGTTATTTTAATTGAAATATAAAATGGGATTATCATTTCAATATCTGCTTTATTTCAGTCATATTTGTCAAAGCAGTATTGCCAGATTTTGGGCTGTTACTCCCATTTTATTCACTTTTACATACTGTAACACACACATATTAAATACATGTTATATATACTTTTATGTGTATTTTCCAGTGATAAACTATGAGGTAACAGTAGTGACTGGAGATGTGATGTTTGCCGGCACCAACGCCCGAGTTTACCTCCAGGTCTATGGAGACAAAGGAAAGACAGAGATCATCCGGCTCGAGAGCAGGTCCAACAATTATGAGCGGAACACCACAGAAATATTCAAGGTATGGACGCTTGGTTTTCAGGCTTTTAGTGGAAAAGCATCTCGATGCCAAAGTACAAAGTTATTGTCCAGATGTGTGTTTGAGAGGAAACATCACACTTTGTTCCCCAGATGAATGCCAAAGATGTTGGGAAGATCTTCAAGATACGCATCGGTCACGACGGCTCGGGGATCGGATCTGGCTGGTTCCTGGAGTCAGTGGACGTCAAACATTTAATCATGGCCCTGGTGCCCAAAGAGAAGAAAAAGGAGGACAAGAAAAAGAAGAAGAAGAAGAAGAAAGATGAGGATGATGATGAGGAGGATGGAGGAGAGGAGATGCAGGAAGTGGTGCTGACGTACCACTTCCCATGCTCTCGCTGGCTGGCCGGGGGAGAGGAGGATGGCGAGCTGGTGGTGGAGCTGCTGCCGGAGGAGGCCGAGGAGCTGGAAGGTACAAACTGAAACCAACCAAGTGAGATGTTGGAGAGAGGAGTCGAACATCAGATCCCAGGCTACGTCGGTCTCATGTCAAAAAAACACACAACACATAGTACACTTAATCTGCACAAGTTTGTTAACGCTGCTTCCAAGTGTTACACATATCTCAGTACGTCCCACAATTCACCACAGTCAACTGCGCCACACCAGTCCAGCTGCAGTAGTGAGCATATAAACTGGTTTTAGGACTGACAACATTTAATTTAATATGATCAAAAGAAGATTAAATGACCTGTTGCATTCTCAGCAACACCTACCTTTAATTTTTATATTCTTCCCTCTTCATTGAGCCAGATCAGATTATAGAACCATACATGTTGACATATAAATAAAGGGAATTAATCAAATAAGTATTTCAAAATTTCACAACTTTTCTGGTCATTATTTTTTCCAGTGTCTGTTTTATAAATTGTTGAGTACTCTAAAGTACAGTCTACTCACAGACATATGCATGGATATATTGGTTTATTATATGTAATAAACCTCAGCACATATCTGTATCTTTCACTCTGAGTTGACGTTGTTAATGATGACACGCATGGTTTTGATTTTGACACAGTTTCCTGACCGACACGCAGCATGCGGCAGGTTTAAGAGGTGTTAGTAATTCATCCCTTGTGTTGTCTGACAGTCAACACCTATGAAGTGTGCGTCTTCACTGGTGACATGCTGGGAGCCGGGACTGACGCCAACGTCTTCATCAATATTTACGGAGAAAACGGAGACACCGGAGAGCGCTATCTGAAGAACTCTGACAACATCAACAAATTTGAGCGCCGGCAGGTAAGACATTTAAAATCAACTGAAAATAGGGGATTGAATTATTTAGATTTTTTTAAAAGCCTGCAGGGAAGGTTCAATCATTTATATTACATATTATATTGTTTTTCCCAGCTGAAAACAGTAGGAATGTTTAATTGGATTTTCAAATTTTACACAACATGCATCTTTTACCGGGACTGAACATTTGTATCCATATTCTTTGAGGGGTATCGTGCTGGAAATGAACCAGCGGTTAGTCAAAGACTCAGGCACTTCCACAGTGGTGTGGGTGGGAAGGTATTCTGGGAGGATTACAAGCTCCCCTGCAGGCGAGCCAGCTGTGACGGAGAGCAGCTACGAGGCCTCCACTGTGTCATCGAACCTGTCCTACTTTTACACATTACTTAATCCTGACCGGTGAATTATTCATGTCTGGAACACACCTGCTTCTACGGAACAAAAACCTCCCATTCAAAAGCAAGTATACGTTTATTTCCTCACACGGATTAAAAGCCACAAGAGCCTTGTTTCAGTCAGTGACAGGAATGTTTGCTTTGGATGAGAAACAACGACACATGCTATTTAGAAATGACTAACTAATACAATTCTGATTAGGACAATAACTCTAAGATTTATTTGAACTTTGAGAAAGATTCAAAGGTTCACAGAGGTGTCAATTTATTTATGTTCTAACACTGATGTCATAGTTACAGTTGTATTGAACATTGTGTCTGTTCAATAAATGCAATTCATGGTGAGGACAACTTGATATTAAACTTTGACCTCGATAATAAACATGAAATTAAATTTACTTATTTTCAACAGCATCATCAGAAATGGAACTTTATGAGCTCCACAAACAAAACAGATGTAATTTGCAGGCCTGGTTTATTAGGCTGCATCATCATCAGTGTGTCAGTGTAGCTAATGGAGCAACCACTGTGTAATTTAGCAATAAAAATATTATTTTTTATATTTAATATATTAATGTACTGTAACATTAATTCACAATATTTTTTTAAACAAGACTTTTGCCAGTAAGGGAGTATTGTACTGTATTGTACTGTATTGTATTGTATTGTATTGTATTGTATTGTATTGTATTGTATTGTATTGTATTGTATTGTATTGTATTGTATTGTATTGTATCCGACCATCTTCATCATCATTTCCACTGTATCAAATGAAACTTTAACGTTGTTGCTAAAAGAACAGTATCTGCGGCTGCCATTTTTCGCAGGAGGACGTTTTCACAGTGGCGGCCATTGATCTGGGTCCTCTGAAGAAGCTGCGGATCCGCCATGACAACACCAATTCTTACTCCTCTTGGTACCTGGATCGTGTTGAGATCGTGGACACGAAGGACGACACGACGTAGGTGAAACCGACAAACAGCCGTTCGTGGCCTCTGAGGCATGTGGCCTCTGAGTTAGAGTTCTGATCAGAGAGGTTTCCTGTGTCTGCAGGTACTACTTCCCCTGTAACCGCTGGCTCGCTGTGGATGAGGACGATGGGCAGATAGCGAGGGAGCTGGTGCCAGTGGACGAGGCCTTCATGAGGCAGGATGACGATGAGGAGGGGACAGCCGCCACGCTCGGCCTGGAGCAGAAATGTAACACACTTTCAAAGCTTTGTTTTAATAGAGGGCGATCAAAGGGTTCCTGAATTTATCTCAGTGATGGTACATTCTGGTGTAGACAACAGCATTTGTGAAGAGGAAGAGGATTATTGTACTGACCTGTTAAATCCATCTTACAGCCATGTCTACCACATACACCATTAAAGTCAAAACCGGCGATAAGAAGTACGCTGGTACCGATGCCAACGTCTACGCCATCCTCTTTGGAGAAAATGACGACACAGGTGAGATGCTGAGCCTCACCAACATCCTGGCGTTGCTGCGGTAACCTCATGCTGCACGTGACTGGCCAAGTAATCTGAGTTAAATATTTTCATTGTCAATCACAGGGGTCGTCAACTTAAAGTCTTGTAAAACCTACAAGAACAAGTTTGAACAGGGGATGATCAACGAGTTCACTGTGGAGGCGGTGGACCTGGGCGATCTGGAGAAGCTTCGCGTCGGACACGACAACTCAGGTGGGGAAATAAAAGGCTCCACAGACCAGCAATAATAAACACGGTACATGAAACTGAATAACACATCCAATTGGCAGGGGGTTCTCCCGGTTGGTTCCTGGACTGGGTCGAGATCGACGCCCCATCGCAGGGTCAGAGACTTCGCTTCCCGTGTGGCCGCTGGTTGGACAAGGGCGAGGACGACGGGGTGTTGGTGAGGGATCTGTATCCTGCCGATCTGCAGACTGAGCTCTACATGCCGTGTAAGTGAACAGCCGGGGAAGAAGTGCTCGGGTCCATTAGTGAAAGTAGCAATGCACACTCCTGTAAAAGTGCTTCATGGTAATTTTACTCAGCTGAAAGTGTTGGAGCAGGAGCAGTAAAATGTAGTAGAATTGGAGTTTTTAATACTGTGTGTAAGTGTTATTATGTCGCTGTGGCTCCTTTTAAACTGCACAACTGTAATAGCACTCTATGCTTCTTCAACCACACGTGAAACCGACCAAATTACAACATTGCAGCCAAGGATACAGCTGCAGTCACGGCCATGGCTGGTTTGTTTTCCTGAAACTCTGCCAAGGCCCCACAGTCCCCTTAAAGTCAATGATGCGGCACCGAATTCAACACACTTATTGATATTTGTTCTCTAAAATTCCATTTCCCCGTATTTTTCAAATCAAGATCAAGACCCAATGTTAAAGTAAGTGATAAAAAAACAAATTTGTGATACCACAATAGGTTCCTTCCACAGTGATATTATCTTTACTGCTCGTCCCTCGAGGGTCACAGGGTGAGCAAACCCAGCTGATGTTGGGAGAGAGGTTTGGTAAAACCTGAACAGGTCACTGGTATATCGCAGATGTTACATGCAGAGACAAACAAAAACACATATTTACATCATGCTTTTGTAAAATACTTCTCTCGGACTTACAAAATGTTAATGCCTAAAGGGGAAATACCATTAAAATGTAAAAGTCCAGAATATAATACCAAAATAAGATCTTTTTTTCCGTCTTTATCTTATAAAATAGCTTGGGCAAACAGATTATTATCCTGCACTGACAATTTATTATAATCTGTGCACAATATTTACAAAAGAAAACTTTTTTTAGGGTCTTCATGACAGAGCCTTTCTATCCTCCCTCCCTGTTTCTCTCTGATTTTCAGTCGTGCCCTACGAGATCAAGATCTACACCAGCGATGTGTTTTGCGCGGGAACAGACGCTGATGTGTTCATAGCTTTGTACGGACCCAAAGGAGTGAGCACACAGCAGAAACACCTGTGTGTCAACAAGAGAGAGAGACGGCTGTACTTTGAGAGGGGAGCTGAGGACATGTTCATCGTGGAGGTGAGTGTGTAGATTGGGATCACTACACCCCTGCTGACCGCGGCTGCAGCTCTGTAAACTCTGTGCTGTCTTCTCCCAGTTGGAGGATGTTGGTGATGTTATAGAGAAGATCCGGATCGGACACGACAACAGGGGCACCAACCCGGGGTGGCACCTGGATAGAGTGGAGATCAGGCGACAGCTCAGGAAAGGAAAGGTGGGGAAAACCTTTGAGATGACCTCTTTCGTCAATAAGTGCATCATTTAGAGTCCCCTTATCTATGGCCTCATTAGAAGATGAATAATGTAACACCTTCTGGTTCTCATATCTCTCAGAGTCAGGTGCTCTCTCCTTCACAGCTGGTCCCAGTTTGGGGTTGAATATGTTTGTGTTTAACCACAGGGTTCAGAGACAACCATCTTCCCATGTGAGTGCTGGCTGGCCAAGTCTGAGGACGACGGGGAGACGGTGAGGGAGCTGGTCCCCTCGGACATCATCACGCAGAAGCTCCTCAGGGACGGGACGCTGAAAACCACCGAGACAGAGGTGGAGGACGCTCTGGAAAGTAGGTTTACTCTGATTTCAGTGCTGGCATGCAACTGGAAAACAAGGCTACGACAAAAGGTCTGAGGAATCATGAGTTTATGGAGATTGAGGGGAAAACAAAGTCTGCGTAAAAAAATATATATATTTCTAACCACTATTCTTTGATTGGAAAATAACATGAAGTCAAGTAAAGTGCAAAGGTAAATTCATAAAGAGCAGAAAACAGAATAGATTATTATTTTAGATTATTAAGTGTTCATGTGGTGACAGAATAATATGTTAACATCAACTCAAGTCACAAACATCTAAAAAAAATAGCACATAGTCACAGTCACAGCATGAAAACTCAACATTTACTCATTTTACAAATCCGTGAGAAACAAAGTGTAGCCTGCATCTACTCAGTTGATGATTGATTGATTTTTTCCACCACAGCTCACACGTACCAGGTGTCAGTGCGGACAGGTGATACGCACGGGGCCGGGACTGATGCCAACGTTTTTCTCACCATCTACGGAGACCTGGGCGACACAGGAGAACGCAAACTGGTCAAATCTGAGAGCAACAAGAACAAGTTTGAGAGAGGAGCGGTATGTGGGGAAACATGTGATTGATTAACATCACGTTTCTCTCAGCTCTCTTGAGGTAGAAGCGTGACACATCCTCTCTGCCCCCCAGGTGGACAAGTTCTCCATCGAGGCTGTGGATCTGGGGCAAGTGTTTAAGATGCATATTCGTCACGACAACTCCATGATGGGGGCTGACTGGTACCTGGACCAGGTGGAGGTGCTGGATTTGGAAACGGAGGAGGTGTACATGTTCCTGTGTGAGCGCTGGCTGTCCAGAAAGAGGGAGGACAAGCGCATTGAGAGGACCTTCTTCGTCAAGGTGGAGAGAGGGAGACGTATAAGTTGTTTTCACACAAGCAGCATAAATCTGTTATGGAGTTATGGAGAGGTTCCTGGAGGGGCTGCATGTGTGACAGCAAGTTAACGGAATCAGTTGAATTACTCTGCCGGCTTCCTAGTAAAAATAAAATCTGTCTTGTGTCCCTTTAAGCCCAAGTTTGAAAATAGTCAGACAGTGAGCAAGTAGTCATCTTAAAGGGATAGTTCACCCAAAAATAACAATTCACACATAATCTACTCAGCACTATGCCGATGGAGAGGTGGGTAAAGTGTTTGAGTCCACAGAAAATGTCAGCGCTTACGGACACTTGGATCTGTCATCATTTACTTCAATTGTTGTGGATTTGGCTGCAACGCTGTTTAGCCCTTAAACTCCAAAAGTGTTTTGTGGACTGGATTTTCCATTTTCGGGTGAACTATCCATTTAATGCCATTTCTATCTTGTCTCCTGCCGCCCTGCTCCTAGATCAAATTGAATATTTCCAGTAGGTCTACTGGACCTGACTCCTGGGACATATAGTTCATAGATAAAAATGTAGACACCAATGTTGTGTTGAGGCCGAGCACGTATCCAAAGACGGTTTCTATTATTGAACAGATGAATCTATCTTCCACTGCTGGTTTAGATCGGAGCACCGAGCAACACTTTCATTCATCTTCGGTCATTAATTTCTCCATCACAACACTATGTTACACAGACACCACGTTAATGTGCTCTTTGTCTCTGGTTTTTTATCAACTGCTGCTGCGTTGAAACAAGTTCTGAAATGGGTGTTGTCGTGTTATTTGTCTGGTGCAGGGGTATGAAGGTGAAAGAAGCACTGATCCATTTACCAAGATGTTGGCTCAGGCCAAACTGGGGCTGGACAGAAATGCCAACAAGAAGAAAAAGAAGAAGAAGGTGGCAGTGGTGGAAGAGGGTCCAAGTAAGATAACAAAACTATTCTTCATGTTTTTCGATGAGGAGATGGAGTCCCTGTAGATGATCTCCTGTTTGTCTGGAGGAAATTTGTTCTCTCGCAGCAAAGTCATAAAGGAATCCAAAGAAAGCAAAAAGTACTGCACGAAAAACTTTAAAGTGCAACCTTTTAGAGTTCATTCAACATTTTATGAGTCAGATGTGTGTATAATGGCTGAATATAATATAATAATTTAAGAAACTGGTTACCATTGTACAAAAATTTGCTCATTCACTTTAGAACACAGGCTTGATGCACTCTCACATCGACACAGAAAAGAAGTAACATGCAGAAACAGATTGAAAGAATGGAAAACTAGGCTCAGGGTGGGAAACCGTCTGTAAACACTTTAACAGCTTACTAATTAAAACATTATAGCTTTGTTTAATTCAAAGTAAAAACAACAATTGCTTTTGATGTAGGGGATACAAAACTAAATTGTTTTCTAATCAGAGGTTTAAAGAGCTGCTGATAGGGGGATTTTACCCCCTCAGACCAAACCAGGCAGTTTCCCTTGGTTTCCATTCTTTATGTAAAGCTAATATAAACCAGGTGATGAGACTTTTTACTGCACAGACACAAGAACATGTGTTTAGATAGTGCTAATAAAGAGCCTTTGGAATATAATCTCCCTAAATGTTGATCTACTCCATTATTTAAAGTGAAATTTAAAAAGTAAAACATTTTAACGATTGCTTCTCTCTCTCACCCAGTCATCCCCTATCACTTCACCTTGTCCACGGGGGTAGACCGTGATGCCAGCACCACAGCCAGGGTGTATGTCATCATCACCGGCCCCACCGAGACTGAGACGGAGCGGATGTGGCTGGACCCGCCGGAGGGAAAGACGTCCTTCACAGTCGGCACCATGGAGCACTTTGTGTCTTATGGAACCGACGTGGGGGAGATCAAGAGGGTGGAGGTGAGAATCTGGGAGCGTCTCTGTTGCTAAATCTGCGAAGCCGTCTCTTCTCTGCCGCCTCCTCAGATGACGTCGACGATTAAAGCCATTCTCACGCAGCATAATTAATTCCTTGCCTTCCGGTTGCCAAGATCAAACAAAATCAAATGGTGTCTCAATTCCCACTTTTATCTTCCCCCTGATTCTCTGTCCTTCCCCAGCTCGGCCATAACGGCGTCACACCAGAGAGCTGCTGGTTTGTGAACGAGCTGTCGGTTGCCGTGCCAACCAAAGGTATCAAGTACAATTTTCCATGTAAGTGCTGGCTGGCGAAGGACCGGGGAGACGGCCTCACTGCCAGGCTGTTCAACGTGTTGGACTCCAGCACAATCAACATCATCCGCAAAGTGAGTCAGACTGCGCCGGGAATATCACAGCCTGGAAAACCGCCTTATTATGTGTAGTGAAAAAACTGATTCTCTCTCTCCTGCATCTGTTTAATGGATATTGTAGGTTATTTATTCAGCCACGGTTGTAACAGGTGACACTCAGTACGCAGGGACCGACACCAACATTTTCCTGACTGTGTTTGGAGCCAATGGGAGCACAGAGGAAATGCTGCTGCCCAAAAATGAGATCAGGTCAGTCCTCCTCTGACCTCACAATCCCCCCCATCACCGAAAGGAACCGTGAGACATTTTGAGGAACATGTTTATTTGCTTTCTGCATGAGACCTGAATGAGTAGACTTTTATATATATTTGCTCTAATTATGAAGTTGCAGCCAGCAGCTGACTAAGCTTTGAGTGGAGACAAGGGAAGGTAACTGGCTCAGACAGAATTAAACAAAATCCAGCTGCAGACACGTTTAATGTTTGCACAAATGTTGAAAACAAACATTTGTGCTAAACTGTTATTTGGCGTGAGTGAGTCTCTGACCTCAGTCTCCAAAGAGTCACTGCAAACAGTCAAGAAAGTGTAAAAACATTTTTAAAATTTGCAAATTAGTTTTTCTCTGGCCTAAGTGATATAATGTGTTAGTCAGTGACATGCTGGTAGGTGGATTTTGTTCTTTTGGGACATAGACAGGCTTACTGTTTACAAAGATGGACGACAGGTCTCCACTTCCTCATGTTGAGCAAAAATGAAGCCAAAACATCCTGGATGCAGGTGCTGCCATCTTGTTATTTTGACATAAACTGGAGCCAGAGTCTGGGCAATATCGAGGTCGTGCTTGACCAATCACGAGTCAGTCTCAGCTGTCAATCATGATGTTTTAATAGCATCACATAACTAATTCAAACCAAACTTATTTGAAAAATGTGATAAGAACTACTTAAAATGTATTTACATGAACTTTGTCTTGTTCATTTGGTTCATGGTTTCCAATATGCTAAGATAAGCTAAGCTAAATACCTGCTGTTTCTATAGTTTCATAGTTAGATCATCTCAACCCTCACAAAGAAAGCAAATGGGATAATACTTACACCAGTATATTGTCCACATGCAGGTTTGAAAGAGGCCAAGAAGACACATTCAACCTGGAGATCGATGACATCGCTCCTCTGAAGAAGATCAGAGTTCGGATCGATGGCAGCGGGAGTCGCCCCGACTGGTTTCTTGACAGTGTAACACAATCATATATATTTACGAACTGTAACATATCAATATACGGAATAATCACAAAATTCCTTTGCAATGGCACCTGAATTTTTAAAACTCCTATAAAGATCACAGAATATCGTTGAGTAACAGATGGCACAGATTTCTTTAGCAGTGCACTCAATGGGCTCCGGCTTAAACTTCACCTGCTCTAGGTTTTTAATGTTAATGTTGATAAGATTCAATATTTTGTCCAATTCAGTTGAATCAGAAGCAAAAATGAGAATGTGATTATGATTGGCACAGTCATATCTTGTTTAACACTTTCGGGCCATAAATATAGGCTTAAACGTCTCAACAAATGCTTTCAGATCCTGATGCGGAACCTGACCACAGAGGACGTGTATCTGTTTACCTACGAGAACTGGCTGTCGAAGACTAAAGGGCCAAAGAGGACGAAGGTGTGTGAGCTGGCAGCGGTGGTGGACGATGAGGAGATGGTGGAGAAAACAAGCTACATCATCCAGGTCCAGACCAGTGATGTCGGATGTGAGTCTCCTGAGTTTTGAGTCACAGGGTTCATTCATTGATATGTATTTTACTAGTAGATTATTGTGCTGTGTCCAGGTCATGGTACCATTCATGCAGCCTTGTTCGGACAAATCTATCAGAGTAAATGCCTCTGCTCTCCCAGGTGCCGGCACTGATGCCAACGTCTTTGTGATTGTGTTTGGCGAGTACGGCGACACCGGGACGCTGCCTCTGAAGGAGAGCACCAACAGGAACAAGTTTGAGCGTAAAATGAAGGATGTGTTCAGGTTCCCCGACATGCTCAGTCTGGGCGAACTGTCCAAGGTCCGGGTGTGGCACGATAACAAAGGTGAGTAAAAACAATTCAATGTTCTTTTACAGCTTATCTCAATTGGATAAGCTTGATTTACAGTTTTTGTTGCTGACACTGAGATGGGTCATGGTAATCTACATCTACAGAAATCTTTTAGCCTTTGTATAATTCTGCCCAAAGCATTTGTATCCATTTTTACAGTTCCTGTAAGGAAACGTGTTAATCTGTCGGCCTGTGTGACTTTGTAATTGGCTGCTGTGACTCACAGACTGTGCACAGCGTGTTTTCCGATTTGTTGAAGGGTTAAAATTCAGATGATTGCTTTAATAAGTTGAAGTTTCTTGCTGCTGCTGTAAACAGGCCCTTCTCCTGGTTGGCAACTCGAGTACATTGACGTGAAAGACGAGGCCATGGACCAGACCTTCAGGTTCCCCTGCGACCGCTGGTTGGCTAAAAACGAAGACGACGGGCAGATAATGAGGGAGCTGGCCTGTGCCAACAACGACTCCTTAGACCTCAGTGACAAAACCAGTGAGTAACCACTGAAAAGTCTGTGGGCTTAATCATAAACTCTCTAATTGCCGGGGATTAATGACTTGCAGCTAATTTCAAGCATCTGCCAGATGTGAAGTGATTACAGAGCCACCTTCTCTCTGCAATACCACAGAATATGAAATTGCCTCAACGACTGCGAACACAGACGGTGCCTCCACCACGGAAAACGCCTGGATCGTGTTGGAAGGAAGAAAAGCTCGTTCCAAGGAGTTTGTTCTCGAGAATAAGAAAAAGAAGTTCTTATGGTAGGTCTTCAAAGGGAGTTGAGGTGCATCGGCTCACGGTAACACCCTGTTATGTCGCCTTACGTAATCTCCTCTCTTTCACATGCTTTGTTACTCTAGCCCCTTTTATCTTGTAGCTTCACTTTCTGTTCTCCGAGCCCCTGCTCCGCGGAGAGCTAATCCCACGAGACACACAGGAGAATAGTTCTCTGGCAGACCGGTGAATTTAACTGTTCACCGTTCAGGAGCAAACTCGGGCTTGTAGCTGATACTTGTTTTGACCCTTCACAGCGGTGCCACCGACACATTTGAGTTCTCGTCAAAGCACGTGGGGGAGATCGCCGGCATCTGTATCGGCCACATAACGAAAGAGGGTAAAAAGGTGAAGGGTGAAGCTTTCTGGCACGTAATGGAGGTGGTGGTGACAGAGAAGGAGCTGGGGAACAAGTAAGTGGACATTTTGTGACATTAAATATCACGTTGAAGGAGTTGATGTGACTCTGAACTTTCCCTCCCGTATAGATACTTCTTCCAGTGTGACGCACAAATCCCCTTGGCGGCCAAAAAGGACAAGTTCCTGACTTTTGAGTGTTACAAGACCATCGAGAGCTTCGCGAGCAAAGTCCGCAAGCTGGTTCCCGTCAAGTACGAAATCATCGTCATCACCGGGGATGTCAAAGGAGCCGGCACGGACGCCAACGTCTTCATCACCGTCTACGGCGTCAACGGTGACTCGGGCAAGCGTCACCTGCGGCAGAAGTTCCGCAACCTTTTCGAGCGAGGGCGGACAGACCGATTCGTTCTGGAGATGCTGGACCTCGGGGAGCTGCTGAGGGTCCGGGTGGAGCACGACAACAGCAAATCAAACAGCAGCTGGTATTTAGAGTGCGTGGAGGTGACCAACACGGCCAACTCCGTCACAACCATCTTCCAGTGTGGGAAGTGGCTGGACCCCCACAAGGCCGACGGGCAGATTCACAGAGTGCTCTACCCAAGATACTAGCAGGAGGACACATGGGATGAAGAGTGGGCGAGCATTTCCTTTAGAGAGAGTTTGTGGGGTTTGTTTTTTACGGCATGTCAGATGAGCTTTGTGAGGAATAGGATCTGAACTGAATGTGACTCTTTTAAAGGATAACACCTGTCTTCTTTTGTAAGTTTGTGCCAACGGGTTAGTTCGTCCCTTTTCCAACCTCAGAAAAAGCCATTTGCGACAATATTTTCTTGTACGTTAAATATAAACAGACCGGAATATTGCCCAAGAGAGACAATCCATTCAAATAAACATGTAGTTTTCATTTTGTTCTTTCTTTGCTTTTTATTTTGTACAAAATCTACAGGTGGAAACAGCCTATATTGTTTATTAAGTCTTTCCAATGAGTCCAGCCAGCAGAACACTCACATTTTCACAAACTGAAATCAATGCCCACAGATAAACACTTTACAATAACAACTAAATGGGGACAAAATTGTTTTTCAACATAAACTTTATTGATAAGGATCATTTCGATTTAAATTAATGTGACAGTGTCGAAATCATTTTTAAGCATAAGATTGATTCATTTTAATTGATTCCTTGCATTTGAATGATTAGACCAGGATGACAAATAAAACCACACACTAGATAAGTCGTCAGCATTTTAGGCAGTTTATTTGAAAAACACATACAAAAAGATCATATACAAGACAATAAATAAAAAAGAGACAGAACAGTTTGGGTTAAGCTATGCAACTTTTTGCATCATCATTAGTAATAAATACAGTACAAAATCCACCCAGAGTGAATCTAAAGATTTTCCACAATATTCACTGATCATGTTATTCTTCATTATGATTTAGCTATTGCTTTCATATTATTGATACATACTTCTACTTTTCTATAAAATACTCAAGATCATAAAACATTGCGCGGTTACAGCAAAACAGCAGTGTGTTGTACAAAGATGGCCACTTCCCTTTTTCACTGGCAGGTTAATAATCGACAATTTTTTCAGCAGCAAAGAAACATTTGAAATATTCAAGAAGGTACAGCATCATATTAAACACATCTACAGAGCTACTCCCACATACACATAGGAAAACCTGAGAAGGACATGCATTAAAAAGCTTGTGCTTTAAGTTCTACTGTTCATTCCGGTTCATCAGCTTGAGTTAATACTATGGCTACTGTCCAGTTCGCTCTGGAGTTATGGGGGTACACTGTGGAGGGCGTTGGGTAAGGCCAGTGAGAGCACGAAATGAAAGAAGAAGAATAGTAAGACCAGCCAGCGTCATTCCAATCCGATACACGTTATAATAATTTGCAGGATTAGTATTAGTATTTTTTTATAAGAAATGCACACCGAAAACGTAGTTAGCTTATTATACCCAGGTGTAAAACACGCTATCTATATTGTATAACCACAGCACACCAGAAGTTTGCTCAATAAGATCAATGGCTCAAGTTAGCATGTTACATACTTCCAACAATCCCACACAAAGCAACTGCCAGCGATACAGAAGAACGAATAATACAGCTCGTTATGTGGGTCCTAAACAATAAGCACTAAACTGAGATCCAGATATGATTGAATATTGTGAACGTGAACGTTATAATACAAATAAACAAAACAATGAAATGTTAAAATTAGGACCGATTATGGGAAACAAAGCGCTATCATACGAGAAGAGCAAGCAAACTGTGGAGCCGCACTAAGACAAAAGGAGCTGTACCCCGTCATCTGCTTTGAATCAAAGCAGAGACGATGTTTAAACGATAAAAACAAATCATTCAGATGTAAAATATCACGAGATGACATGAATGGAATGGAATCCAGATCAACAGCACCATGCTGGCTAGTAAATGTGTCGGGAAACTCTCCCCCTCAGGTCAATTTTTCAACAATTTTCTTTTTTTCGTCCTTTGAAAAAGAAAACACAGACGGCATGCAAAAGCATCCCCACCGACCAATGCATAATGAGGTATTCTTTTTTTTTATATTTTGTGTTATTTTAAATAAATATATTGATTAAATTGCAAAGTTATGAGATAGAGACATTAAATATTCCACCACAATAGCTAGCTAGCTACAGTTAGTAATAAATAATGATTGTTAAATACTTAAGGCATCTTTAATCACAGCATTCTATGTGAACTAGCGAACCTCCATTTTTCATCCATCTGTAGTTTTTTGGATGGAGGTCTCATACAAAAAGGAAAGAAAATAAAGCAACACAAACAGTCAAGTTACCCTCCGATAATACACAAGGAAGCATGAAAATACTTGAAACTGAGAAGAAACACAAACTCTAGGACAAGAAGAACCCACGTCACCAAACCAAAAAATCAGGCAACTCCATATTATAGTGCATTTACAAAACACAAGCTACATTAGAACAACAATAAATATGTTTTTGCAGCATTGCAGCCTTTTCTTCACTATGGTGAAAATGGACAAGGACTCGGCATATTAGTACCATGTCCGAATTGGCATGTGAGCAAAAAAAGAATACAAGTAATAAGAATAAAGCAAAAATAAAGAAATGGCAGAAAACTCAAATCGACAATTGAAATAAAAACTAATGTTAAGAACAATTGTTTGGTATTTTTCAAATGGATGGCTTTTTCTCCCTTTCACCCTCCTTCAAGTGGACAACGCCGACATGGTTCATGCATGATATAGAGAAACGGCTTCTATCACCGCACATATCACAGTTGTTCTAGCGTACGCAACTACCATGGGAGAGGGGGGGCTGTGGGGACAATCATACACATTCTAGCACATATCACAGGCAAACTAGTTTGTATTTTTCCCTGTAACACCAGACACAGTCTTTTTATTAAACAGTGGGAGCAACCTAGATTTGAAATGAAAGGAGCCGATACACAACAAAGGCAATTCGCCCGCATATAAGAAATCACATGTGCTTGTTCGATAGGCAATAAGGTTCCGGTAATAGGTGACACAAATGTCTGATTTTATTCACTCTGATGGCAAGACTCAGGCACTGCATCCTCAAGCCCATGCCGGCCTCTCATGACCACGATCATGCCGTGAGCAAGGCAACACAGAGGAGTTGCTGTTAGACACGGACCCGCCGAGCAGCTCTTTGAATCCTAATCGCAGACACTAGGAGAGAAGTGCTACATCGGTCCGAGATCTGTGTCTAAGGGCAACTTTGGTCGGGAGAGAGGGGAGAGGGAGGGAGGGAGAGGGAGGGAGAGGGAGGGAGAGGGAGGGAGGAAAGGAGGGAGGGAGGGAGGGAGGGAGGGGAAGGGTGGGGTGGGGTCCATTCTCGTTCCTCCTCTATGAATGAGTGGGATCGTCAGAGTCATAGTATACGCGTCACATGCACAGACACAGTCCCTGTTTCTACTGCTCCACAATATTAACGACACAGCCCAAGCCTGCCAGACAGCATGCACATCTGAGGCCTCCGCTCTAGATTATAGAGGCCCCGACTACGACACTACACAGATCACTGGAAGCCATGCCTGCAGTTAGCGGGGGTCAGCATCAAACTCTGATGGCGTCCACCAACCGTTCATCCAAAACCGCGTTGGACGAGAACCGAGGGATTTTTTGGCCTTTTTTACACAACTAGCTCTTCCTGTCGTTGCCTATGATTGAACGTGTTCTCCCCGTCAGAGCCGTATTCACCCTCTCTGTTCTGTAGGTTTATTTTTGCACACACATATTTCTCAAAAGGCTTTTTTGCTTGCTACACAACACTGTTACTCTGTAAATACTTATTCAGTACTATACTCCATTACACCACAAGCATTCAGCTACAAGAGTTCACACCAAACAACCTCATGCTAATCATTTGATAATATTCTGTACAGATGTGCTGAGGGCTTGGGCAGAGTGCAGCTTAAAGGATTTTTCACAGGCCTGGTGGGGGGGGGGAAGGGGTTTAGATGTTGTGGCAGAGACATGGCCTTAATACACCACACTGAGCTGGGGAGGTTGGTGGTCAGTGTCCTCTCTCTCTCTCTCTCTCTCTGTGTGTGGCTGTATGGAGAAATGTACACAGGGTACACTGACAGAATCGTGTGAAGCCTCAGCACATCTGTCCATACGTGTCCGCTGCTACGTTTACATCCAGCAAAGTTCCATTCAACCAACCTTCCAGCCACCGATCTGTGCGTCAGCCCCCTGTCCCTCGCTGTGTTGTGGGTGAGTGTGCTTTGTTGATCCCTCTGTCACGGCCGTCTCAGGGGGCGGGCTCGTGGAGTGATGCAGAGGGGGAAGAGGGGTGTTTGGCAGAGCTTTTTCCCCCCAGACGGGAGGCAATGGAGAATTCACAAGACCAGATCCGAAGCTGCGGGAGTCGACAGGAGCCATCAACTGTCGGGGGTCAGCTGGGTCTCAATGTCTACTCTGCAGATGGGGCATTTCCTGCTGGTGGCCAGCCACTGGTCCACACACGCCTGGTGGAAGAGGTGCATGCAGGGTAATCTCCTGCGGACACAGAGGATTAAAAAAAAATCATTAATTTTGTATGAATCATAGAAACAACTTTTAGCTGCTGCCTGCTTTATATTTGAGTTTCCAGTATCTGAAATTTCTTGGACAAATTGGCAAAGATATTTTTTTCTTCAGCTTTCTCTCTGTTTTTTTATTATTTATAGTTATAACAAAATTTTATGCCCATTTTTTATGATATTTGTGTCAGCGATTGAGCGTCACCTCTTTGTTCATAGAGAGTGAAAACTGTGAAAAAATGGTTCTGATAGTTATATACTATAAACACTGTAATAAATAACATAACTAAGAACTGTTCTAACAGCTGGATGTTAGGTGGCTACTCAAGTCAAGTTAAGTTAAATAGCACATGCAAACTGCCGTAAAATAAAATAACACAGAAATAAAATATAACATGGTGAGAGCCAAGCTGAAACCTTGAGCTGGTTGACGAGCGTGTGATTTAATGGCTCCTGTCGTGGTAAGTATCCAGATTGTGTCGGGAATAGACCCAGATGTCTGCCTGTGGTTCACATTTGGCATCAGACCGCGTCTCAAGTGACCTCTTGTGATCACGTTTCGCTTCACAGCTCACATCTGATTTTATCTGTGGGGAAACTGTGACTGCTGCTAAAATATGCACAGCTCGACTTGACACTACCGTTAGCAGGAGATTCCGTAGTCTACTTAATGAGGACTCCACATAGTGGTGCTCTAGGAACATGTTTGCATTCATTCTACAGCTCATGTGTATCAGCAGCCTGGTGATCTGAGTCTGTCTGTTGTTAAAAATTGCTTTAATCAACCAGTAAGAAAAAAAAAGTCAAAATAAAAAGTCAAGAGTTATAAAATATCTCAGATGTCCCTAATGTGAATTGTCCTCTCTTTTCCTAACATGTCACTCTGAGTTCAGATTACCTTGAAAGCATCACAGGACACTTGTCTGGTTCACGTTACAATACCTAATATTTGTGTCCAAAGACATGAGCTCTTCATTTATTCACTTATTTTAATTCTAAGTCTAAAGCAGGCACGATTACTGAATGATCGGGAGACCGGAGGGTTTATGGATTCAGAACGTAACTCAATAAAAATATTCTACAAGCTCATAATTAGAAATGCAGCTTTCCTCTCAACAGGACCCAACTCTTAAAATATCACGGGACTAGAAACACCCGACCCTGGGAATGATTTCACCTACTTTATTTATTCATGACTTTCTCAAAAAAAAGAAAAAAAAACTTGCTCGGTCACTTTGCCAGTTTGACAGATCACAACACTGGACACACATCATAAGATTTGTGAAATGCTAATGTTGTCTTCAGAGAGAGGTTTTTTTCTTTTTTTAAAGATGAGGTTCTGGAAGAAATCCTGTGATAGGATTTTTGGACCTGACGCTTTGAACTTACTTGGCAGAACCAATTTATATTTACAAAGTGAGTTTGTGTATGTGTACGTGGAGCTGTTCCCAAACAACCTTAAGCGTAACAACACTGTATCAACGACTGCATTGTGCACAGTTCCCAAACTGAGCAAATGAGACACTTATTTATCTCTAGCTCAGGAATTTTCACGCTGATCAAAAAACTCACCATGCAAAAGAACATAAGGAGGATGATCTAGTGATTACCAGCAAACTGAGGTCTGAATAACACAGCCGTTCATCCAAATGTTTTAGGAGATCCAGCTAAACAACACAACTAGCCAGCCTCATGGTGGACGAAAAGTCAGGGAAGACTAGAGGATTACTGGTCTGGAAACGGTATGTATATATATATATATATATATATATGTGTGTGTGTATCTGTACCGATTTCATGTCATCTAGCCAACAGTTTCAAGATATTTGAATGAAATCCAAAAAGAAAAAGAAAAGTCTGGACGGCCACAGGTCACAAGCTTATTCCTATGGAGACCAGAGCTGGGCGATATAACGGTAAAAGAGAATTATCGCGAAATAACTTTTCCTCGTTAGAAATAAGATAGACATACGATAACAGAACTTATTCCATCCACGTTTTGACAGACAACACAAACACCCAATGATAATGAGAACAGCATAGCCAATCATGTGGCTGCAAATAGAGTTACAGCCACGCACAGAACTGACTGTGGGAGTAATAGAGGAATTATTAAATAAAGTGGGAAGAAATCTGGATCAACCCATTTATCTGGACCCAGGCCAAAAGTTAATGAGTTCTTCGTGAGGTCATTCATCACCCTTCCACAACATAACAGAGGAAACACATCCCCAAGCCGACGACAAATGTTATGTACAACTATAACGTTCACATTTGCATAACCCCCGATTGAGAAAGCAGTTAAATAAATGTGCGGTTGTACCTGACGTCCTCTGCGTCCTCCAGCATCGACAGACAGATGGTGCACTTCTCATCTGTGTCCAGCTCCTCATCTTCCAGACACATCTTCAGGTCCTGGGGTATTCTCTGCAGCGAGCAAAGCAAACAGACTTCAGTTATCACAGTGTGTCGTGCAGCTGCGTGTTATGTTTATGCCATAGGTGGCTGTGAGTGGGCCAGGAAACGAGGAAAGGAGTCCCCTGATCATGCTTTTCAGAGAGACAGACAATAAGACATCAGATGGAAAAGGCTCAATTATTTCCCCCCCACTCACAGCGCACTAAATGATCTGACACTCCTCGCAGAGAATTTGGGTCATATTCAGTGCCGACGCTTCTTTAAATTCATTCCACGCACATATCTGCAGACAACTGCATGAGTCATCGCCCGCCTCGAACTGTGCATGCTGCAGACCCGTCTCACTAATCTGCCAACGCAAATGAGTTTGACCTTTGAACTGCTGCGAGACTCCTGATCCCCTCCCAAACCCTCGTCTTCACTCCATGATCCTCTCCACCCACTGCTGACCTTTTAGATTCCTCTCTTTGTTTAATTTATTTCTCGTCCAATTCTTCCTCTCTGCCGCTCCACATCAAATCGCTCCTCCTCCCAGCGTGAAGGTATTATACCTGGGGGACTATTTTACCTTTTTGTACTTGTGGGGGAAAGTGAATCTCTCTATGGTCGTCTGGACCGCTCCACGATTGACACTGCCCAGCCGGTCCTCCAGCTGCAGAAGCTCCTAAAAAAGGAGACCATCTGTGAATGTCTTGTTCTAATTCGGACCAAAAGTGCAAATGCCTGCAGAGTAAAACAGAATTGGCGTTTGCAATCAAACATGTGAATATATTGATATAAGTTAGTGGTTCAAGGATCCGGAGAGTGCCTCTTAGAAAATAAAAGCATCTTGTTCAAATGAAAACAAATGTCATGAAATTGAAGACAGCTGGGCCATTAAAGGCATCTGGAACACAGAGTAACTGGAAACAAGACAATCAGTTACACACTCAAGCCTGTCCAGCACATTGGTCACAAAGACCGCGGTGATAAATTAATGTTGACTGGTGCGTCTGCTACGGAGCGGACGGATAGCACAAACCTCGTAGCTCTCTCTCACTGCAGACGCGTGGCGGGAGGGGTTGAGGCTCTGCAGAGCCAGCAAGTGCAGCTGGGGATATGGGTAGTTTCTGATCTCATGGACAACCTGGGAGATGACAGATAAAAGAAGCTTGTGTCAGCTCTGCAGCAGTAATCAGGAAGGAGAAACTAAGAAAAACCCCACAGGATAACAGGTCATCCCCGGCTGCTGGGTATCGAGATTGATCTCAGACGACCGGAGGAGAGTCGGTGCGAGTTCACCGAGGCGAGCACGGCTGATTGGAGGAGGAAGAGGAGGCTCACCACTTGTGTTGAGGCATTGTTTCTAGGGAAGTGGTGCATCCTAGGAGAGGTCAGGTAGTGCTGATAGTGCTGTGGCAGTGGATGGATGTGATACTGGTGGGGCGGCAGTCCAGCATCGACACTTAGATCCCTGCACAGAAACACAAAACCAAGTCAGTCATCTACACACTAATCATTATTTACCACTGATTGACAAAGCAGAGCAGCAGCAACCACAGTATTACTCAGCCTACTGTGATTTACATGGAAGGGTTGTGGACTTAAATCTGAATCTTTCATACAAAATCAAACAAAATTAACATTTATTTGTGTATATTTCCAAATTTAGTGTCTAATAAGAGTAGATTCGTTTGGGCTCTTTTTCAACTTGGTATTAAACCCGTTTAGTGTGTGACGGCAGGCTGATGGTGCAGTCATACCAAAGCAAAATTAAAGAAAAACATATCTGAATTAATCAGTAGTGTGAAAGTATGAATTAGTATAAAATTATTTGGTTTAATTAAAAGAGAATTTTGTCTGAAATTACACCATGTTTTTCTAACAAACTAAAATAAATAGCTGTTTGTCTCTGTGGCACTATGTTCTGTATTATCCAAGGTATTCTTCTTACCAGTCTGTGCCCTCGGCCAGGTAACGGGGCTGCTGCACCACCGGCTGAGGGGGCACATGAAGAGGCGGAGCAAACTCATACCCTGGCCGTAATCTGTGGGGCTGGTGAGGAACTCTCTCTGGGGTGCGTCTACCGACAAAAATAACCAAGTATTTGAAGATATCCTTTTGTATTAAACCCATAAAACGGTAAATATATGAAGCTACGCAACTGATCCACTCAAACCAACACTTTTACAGTAAATTTCCCTGCCAACCTGTTTGGATACCTGGAGGGTGGCAGGATGTGTCGGTGCTGGGCCTCAAGGATCTGCTGCTGGAGGAGGTATTGCTGGTGTAATGCCTGAGGTAGGAAGGGAGGGGCGGGCATGTCCTGGAACTGGGGGGTGGGCAGGGAATTAAGGGACGGGTGGAGCGGAGGGCCATGCTGGTGGCCGGGAGGGGCCAAGTGGGGGTTAATGCCTGACTGTGGCTGCCCTGGGTGGGGCATTGGGAAGTCCATGGTCAGCGGGGCCTGAGGACCTAACTGGAAGTGCCGGCAAGAGGTAGCATGGCTGTGCTGCTGCTGCTGTTGCTGTTGCCGGTTGAAATGGGATCCTGTGGAGGATAAGGAGAAGTTGTCAGGCACCCGAGGGGAAGAGATTAGCTGGAATTAATTGTGGGTGAAATGTGGTGTCACTGTGTGTGTGATATAGCATGTTAATGAAGCCCTACCGCTTACCTAGGGTGAAAAATACTTCTGTGGGGGTGGGAAAATGATGGTTACCACAAGTACCATGAGCATGACAACCATTCTCGGTCCTGCACACACAGGGTGAGCTTTTCATTTTCTTTAATTGCATTGCCGACCTCTGGAGTGACTCCTGGTCTTCTGAGTCACAGACCAACGGACTGGATCAGAACAGATGAAATCTACCAGATCTTCACCGCAGCTCAGTTCTTATCATTTCTGCAGCCGAGTGTTGGTCAATGCTCTCCTGCAAGTTAACCTTCAGTACCTACTATTAACTTAATTAATTTAAGCTCTTTAGATGCCAAGTTTCTATCTATTCAACATTAAAGACTAATTCCTTCATTCTTTAAAAGGGAAACCGAGCTAAACAATCATACTGTTCAACGTGTGTTTCAGTAAAAACCGACCGTCTCTTTGTGCCTTACACTTACAGTAAAGCTCGACAAGTTCTTCTGCCATATGAACCTTCAGGATCTAGAGGAAATAGCTGGAATGCTTTTTTACTCCCTCCAACCACAGCTATTTGGCAGCAGCGCCGAACAGACTGCTGTCAGGACTCAACAGGGAGAAAAGGACAGGCTAGCTTGTGCTGTGGTGCAATGTGGTATTAATGCTGTGCTCCGGCTGAAGCAGACCGTTTTGATTATGGAAGGACTGAGACACTATAGTAACAACCTTAACATTGATTAGAAACCTTTGAGGAAACCCTGGCCAAAAAGAGAGCCATAGCGGGCCTCCAGCGGAGCAGGACTCAACCCAACTGTGCTCTGTTAAGTCCATTTGGCAGAAAGTGAAGCAGTGAATTTTACAGAAACCTGCCAGTTAAGAGATTAAAATTGTGCAAGATGCTAAATTCCAGTACGGTTTGAGTTTAATCTTCCTTGACAGGGTAAAATACATGACGAATTTTGATGTAAACAGTGGAATTTTCTTTTTTTCTCTTCTAAAAATCATGAGGAAATAGGCATAGTCTACATTGCATTTATAGGAGTACGCTTGAGAAAGGCAGTATGAGTTCAAAAACACGCCAATGATAGGTTAGCCGTGCAGCTTTCAGTCAAAATGTACAGGTTAAAAAAAGGAGGTCGCCGGTGTGAAGCCCGGGCAGACATCGGATGACCTCGCTGCCTTGGGTCAACGGCTCTCGCCTAGACTTTAAAATATAGCACACTGCGTTTTCAAGCATCTCAGTGAAAAAACGATCACCATGAATGACAGCAGATAGACTCATTCAGGCCCTGTGATGGAGGAAGCGTGGAAATCGTCTATCTTTGTCACAGCGGGAGAAGAGGTGGGTGGGGGGGGTGGAGAGGGGGCAGGTTGGGACAGGGGAGAGGGAGGACAATAAATGGAAATCAGCAAGAAGCACACTGAAGGTTAGGAAAAACACTATATTCTTTATTGAAAAATATTAGTATATATGTGGATTTTGTGTTTTCTTTCCTGTTTTTTTGCTTATAATAATAGTATAATTTCATGCAACAAAAATAAACAACATAGACTGAAGGCAAGGCCCACCATGCTCCATATAGGGTTAAAAAGAACAAAAGCGGCATCCAATGAGCAGACGTGTTGGCTACAGCACATGATTCCAGTACAGCAGGGTACATCTTTACTACAGAAAGATTACATTGGATTTTCACTAGTCAATGTAGAAAAACAAAAACCAAAAAGTATGAATCATAAAATGTGATCATGCATTGAAAGTACTATTACCAGAACAAAAGGTAAAGAGAGACCACAACCAAACAATAAAAGACGTTATTACTAATAGAGGATCTCTGGTTTTTTTTTAGCAGTGCAGGAAAATAGGCATCCCTGTGAAATGGATAGCATTTTGGCCGTATGTTAGTGGGGGAAAATAAGGAAGCGATGAACCACCAGTGAGCATGTTTTGATTGCTTGAATGTTTAGTTTCATTTGCCCAGTAGACGGCAAAACAGCCCTGACAATTCAGTGTGATTCGAAGCTTGAAATTTGCAAAGGGAACGAAAAGGATTACACAAAAATGGAGACAGTTATGGCAGGTTGTTGTGTGCAGGTGCAGTGTACCTTTACAGTCATTGCAAGTGACCACGTCACAGCGTTTGCTGCAATGTTTTGACAACAACAAACAGGGCATGCATGTGGGTTCCAATTCGCATGCGCTGTTGTATTTTTATTCCAAATTAGAGGGTCTTCTTTTCTTTTTTTTTAAAATCACGTACATTGCACCTTGTGTGAAGAGAAAGGAGGATGAGCCGAATTCTGGTGTTCAACGATGCAGTGCAGTGTTTGAGATCATGCAAAATGTATCCACTTTACAGGAATTTACAGCATGTTGTCTATCAAGACTGGATGGGAGGTACACAATGACATTCAACTGATATCTATGTTAACTCAGTGCTACAGCAATTTGACAAGAAAAAAGACAAAAAAGGTGCTCTGGTCTAGGTGTTAGCTTCTGCTTTAGCTCAACATGGAAAGTCTATGGCTGAGTACATCTTGGGAGGGGAGGGAGGGGGGAGTGCTTTGTTTTTTTTTGTGAATACCAATGTCGTCTTCTGATGGAAAGAGGAAATGAAGAAGGGATTCACAATACAGCTAAATGCAGAGAACAGGCAGAGGCCACGCCACACCACACAGCAGCAGATGATCATTAGCTACACAATGGGGGGGACGACAAAGATCTGATAAATGCAGAATGTAGAGCCAGCCTCCATACTATGAAACAGGGAAATAAGAACAGAAATAAAAGCACAATGAAATCACTGAGGCCACTGTTATGAAATTAATGTTACACTGTAGCTTTATCAATTTGTTTTATCTGGTTTACTTGTTTTGGTTTGTTGTTGTTGTTGCTGCTGCAATTTGTGACAGCTCCAAACAAACAGCTTCTGAAATGCCAATTAGCAAAATGAAAAGGAAAAGAGGGCGAGTGATGCTTTGATGGGTCGGGAGGGTTCCACGCTTCCCCGGGGCTAATTGACCCGTGTACCGGGGGGAGTCTACGGGCCGATCGACGCGGAGAAAGCCGAGTGAAAACCCCGGTGCGAGGAGAGAAAGAGGGGAAAAACGAGCGAGCGATAGCACGAGCAGATGATCTTCAAATGACATCATCCGCGCTCAGATAAGCTGACTGGCTGGAGAGGCTACGTCTATTTTGCGGTATGCAGAGCAAATACGGCTGGGGGGGGGGTTGGAGGTGACAACCGTGCACCGTGATGTGAATTAAAACAAACACAAATAAAACGCGTCTCGAGTTGATATCTGTTGTTCGTTTTGAGGGAAGGATGGGTGGGGGGGATTTGACCGCATGTGTGAATCCTTTGTGAGGGATGTTTCCGCTCCAAGACATAGCCTGAGCCGAGGAGCCAGTTAGCTTAGCCTTTAGCGGCGGTTTAGCTCGTTAATTAGCCGCGATCGCACAACATAAACTCGACGGTTCGGTAGTTCGCGTTAATCTCAAATCAACACGGGCTAAATAGAAGTGACGTTCGCGAAGCATCCGACCGCTATTTCCGAGCTAGCTAACGCGAGCTAACCGAGCGGCTAAGCTCCGGCTAGCTAGCCAGGGCAGCTGCAGTGAATATTAAGATAAACAGGGCACATGTTTTGGGGGTCGATATGAATATTAATACCGTACCTCTGTTTCTTACGGAGCCGAATACGGGTAGAACCAGGTATCCGACATGCACTAACACCATCCTGGGATCCGTATCTCAAGGTTCCGCTGGGTTATTCGGAGAGACAGAGAAGTATGAGCCCATGCGGATCTACATTCAGGCGGCTGCTTGTTGCTGGAGGACCGAGCGGATCGACTGTCTGACTCTGACAAAAGCAGACGTGTCATGTGGTGGCCGCAGCGGTAGGGGGCGATGCTGCGACGCTGCTAGGCTCCACATTGACCTCGAAGAACAATGGAGTCACCGTGAAAAGTTGTCTTGTGTTTGGATTTTAGATTTTTTTTTAGTGAGGATTGAGAAATGATCCGAACAGAGGTCTGAATAGATGTTATTGACGTTTGGACATTTAAGCAGCTCAAGTTCAGTCAATGTCATTAAGCAACAAAGGTTATTGAAATCTCAGAGGTCACAACAAACTGAAAATCAAAATTTAAGGCATCAATAAACGTGTAACAACCTCATTTACATCGTATCTGCTGCAATAGAAGCAACATTGATCAATCAATCGATCATTTATAAAAAATATATATATATTTATAGAGCCCAAATTCACAAATCACAATTTGTCTCATAGGGCATAACAAGGTGTGACATCCTTTGTTCTTAACCCCTTAACAAGAGTAAGGAAAAACTACCAAAATAGCCAGGGGGCGAGAAGACATAGAAACCTCAGAGAGAGACTCATGTGACGATCCCTCTCCCAGACCGAAAGAAGTGCAATAAAAAGCATGTGAAACTGAACTCATCAACAAAAATAACAGTATTTACGACATTGATGAGAAGAAACAGTTTGTAGCATAATGGAGACATGTCAGATATTTTGCCTACTCATCATATAAATATTCACTATAAAATAAATTGGCCTATAACGGTTCATTTAATTAATGTTGCTATAAGGAATACAGCTGGGAAGGAATTAGAAAGTTATTGCACTTGGTCAAATATTCTTTACCATTTCGTTCATTGTCATTCACATGGATATCCATTCTATCTTTTGTTTTGGTTGGTTTAACAGTAGTTGCTTTGTGTATGGTGTCGTTAAAAGACCTAAAATAAACTTAAGATAACGTTTTTTAGGTGAAAAGGGATTAAAACAACATTTTGAAAACTGACATTAAGTAATTAACCACGACAAAACAACACATGTACAAACTTAGAAATAAGTGTACAAGCTTTAAAATGTGAATTTTATTATTGTGATTTATAACACTACTACCTAAAAAATGGGAAAACTTAATTTTTTAAGAAGCACATTGCAGTTTTTGCAGAGATATCGTATAATAAGGAGATTACTTGTACAAATACACCACAGCAAATTCCCTGTATATGCAATCCTGATTCTGAAAACAGAGACATTCAAGATTCCAGATACAAGATTTTTATTGTCAAATGCACAACAATAACATTAAGCAGTCGCTGGCAATGAAATGCTTTAGTCACAGGCTCTCTTCTAGCAATGCTCGAGTAATTACAACCAAGAAATAAATAAAATAGAAATAGTATAAAATAGAATCAAATAGAATATCAAAATTTAAAATAGAAAACAAATAAATATATATATATAAATTTAATGTGTAGCGATGAAGAGAAAAAATAAAATAAGACAACAATAGTGATAAAATAAGACAACAATAGTTTAGGTTGTCATGTTTAGGTTAAAAGAAGACTGATGGGTATGTTTCAAGATTAAGCCGTTTGGTAGCATAGTATAGTATAGTATAGTATAGTATAGTATAGTATAGTATAGTATAGTATAGTATAGTATAGTACAGTATAAAAACTTTGACGGAGTCTTGTCCCTGACGACAGGGGGCAACAATGAGTCGGAGCAGGAAATGTGACATGGGTGCCACATAAATAGAAGAAGAGTCCATCCAGCCATTACATTGACTCCCAGGCGGTGCAGCGGAGGACAGGTCATTAGCATCCAGACAACATGTTATCCGTGAGAGTTGCAGCAGCTTTGGCCCGGAGCCTGCCAAGAAGGGCTGGATTTGTAAGTATTCAACCTAATAAATGGACAACTCAATGTTGACTTTGCAGAGATTTACCGTAATGTCAGTGTGAACCTTGTGGGCGTGAAGGGTAACGGGAAAGCTACAGGCCGCTAGCTAACTTGTCAAACCGCTGGTGAAGGCGGCTTCTTTCACGCGACTAACCCGAGCTTAAAAAAAAGTATGCCGATAATTCTGCAGTGGATGTCACGGATGCGTTTGTTGACGTTGCCCTTGTGCTGCGTCAGGTCTTCGTCCTGCAGCGAGCTAGGCTAACGTTAGCAGGCATGCTAACAGTAGCACTCAGCTAACGGCTCATTCAGCCACGCTGTGAAGGTCAGAAAGTCTGACAGCGCATGTCCCCTCCGCTGCGCAGTGAAACCTGCGGACTGCGTTCGATCCCGCACCGGTTCCAACAGCCTCGCTGCAGATATACACGGGAAACTTTTAATTTCGTGCAGCAAGACTTGTTTAAACAATCTGTGGGACGTTATGTGCGCAGGTATCCAAGGCTCTGCCGGCCGCCTGTGTCGGTGTCAGCCACCTCCACACAACCAGACCATGGCTGCAGAAGACAGGTGAGACAGTCCACAACACCCAGGACACGAGCTTTATCCTTCAACTGTCAGGCTCCCAGACATGGTCCATGAAGGTCACTGGTCATACTGGGATTTTAAGAGCTATTTGGTAACTGAACTGTCACATTGACTACAGAGTTTTCTAAAGGCAAACGTCTTTATTTAGAACTGTTTGACAAAGAAGCTCCTCCTGTTCCTAAGACTCTTGATTGCATTCATTTGTTAAATAATGCAGAATAGCATTAATTACAGCCTTAAAATGATTTTAAAAAGGAAATGTTAAAATAATTATATCTAAATCTATTTCCATATAGGGATTTATATTAATTTTAATCTTTTGTTTCAGCTGTTTTAATTAATCTGGGACATGCTAAGACTCTGTTTCATAATATTATATTGAACGTGTGTGCATGAATATAGCGTCCGTGTTCTTACAGGTGGTTTGTCTTCTCTTTCACAGGCACAGCCGAGGTGTCCTCCATCCTGGAGGAGAAGATCTTGGGAGCCGACACCTCCGCCGACCTGGAGGAGACCGGCCGTGTGCTGTCCATCGGTGACGGTATTGCCAGAGTGTACGGGCTGAGGAATGTCCAGGCAGAAGAGATGGTGGAGTTCTCCTCTGGTCTGAAGGTAAGTCTATAAACGGACAAAGAACATTCTGAACTCTTGTGTGAGATGTATCTCAGTCTTAAATTGCAAATGTCTTGTCAACTAGGAACTTGCTAACCAGGTGTAAAATGCTTTTTCCTTCAGGGTATGTCTCTTAACTTGGAGCCTGACAACGTTGGTGTTGTGGTGTTCGGTAACGACAAGCTGATCAAGGAGGGAGACGTTGTGAAGAGAACTGGTGCCATCGTGGATGTTCCAGTCGGCGAGGAGCTGCTCGGCCGTGTGGTGGACGCTCTGGGAAACGCCATTGATGGAAAGGTCATTTGAGATATTAATGGCTTTTTAACGACCAATAACTGATCTTCTCGATTACGATTCTTCTAAATGGTCATTGTCAAAGAAATGTCTTTATTTATTATTATGTAGTTATCTTGAACACTTGAATCTAATTGTTTAACTGTTAATCCACATTAACGAAAAATAATTAATACCCTTTACAAAAATCGAATTTAATAGCTAAGCAATTTTATAATCTTGCTATGCAGCTCATTTATTCATTTTCTTAATTTTTTTCAGGGTCCCCTGGGTTCCTCAATCCGTAGGCGTGTGGGTCTGAAGGCCCCTGGTATCATCCCCCGTATCTCTGTGAGGGAGCCCATGCAGACTGGAATCAAGGCTGTGGACAGTCTGGTGCCCATTGGCCGTGGACAGCGTGAGCTGATCATTGGTGACAGGCAGACTGGGTAAATGTTCTGAAAGAAAAAATGTTTTGATCAAGAGGAACTGTAGCATTTAAAAAAAATGCATAAAACTATTCTCTCAAATAATCGGGAATCTTCTCTCCAGCAAAACCGCCATTGCCATTGACACAATCATCAACCAGAAGCGTTTCAACGAAGGAACTGATGAGAAGAAGAAGCTGTACTGTATCTACGTCGCCATTGGTCAGAAGAGGTCCACTGTGGCTCAGCTGGTGAAGAGGCTTACTGACGCTGATGCCATGAAGTACACCATCGTGGTTTCTGCCACCGCTTCCGATGCTGCCCCTCTGCAGTACCTGGCCCCCTACTCCGGCTGCTCCATGGGAGAGTACTTCAGAGACAATGGCAAGCACGCCCTGATCATCTATGACGATCTGTCCAAGCAGGTACGGGCTCAGACCACTGGGAGAACGTTCTCTCCTTGTTAATATCAATAATGAACCTAAGGAAGTGTTCCCACATGTGACCTTCTGTAAATTTCCTTCCTCTTCCTCAGGCCGTTGCCTACCGTCAGATGTCCCTGCTGCTGCGTCGTCCCCCTGGTCGTGAGGCCTACCCTGGTGATGTGTTCTACCTTCACTCCCGTCTGCTGGAAAGAGCTGCCAAAATGAACGACAACTTCGGTGGTGGCTCTCTGACCGCCCTCCCCGTCATCGAGACCCAGGCCGGTGATGTGTCCGCCTACATCCCCACCAACGTCATCTCCATCACAGACGGACAGGTTGGTTTTAAAGTTCTCCCGCTGCCACGCTCATGAAATGATCTGCCTCATTCTTATATTGGCTTTAATTGGAATTTTTTTGCTGCAGATTTTCTTGGAGACTGAGCTGTTCTACAAGGGAATCCGTCCAGCTATCAATGTGGGTCTGTCTGTGTCCAGAGTAGGCTCTGCTGCCCAGACCAAAGCCATGAAGCAGGTAACCTCTTAATTAAAAAATATGAAACATCTGCAGGTTCTACATTAAAGTAAAAAAATAAGTTAAAGGTTTTCATCAAGCAGGAAGCTGCAGTCACAATTTCTATTTCCTGTTTACCTCCTAGGTGGCTGGTACCATGAAGCTGGAGCTGGCTCAGTACCGTGAGGTGGCTGCCTTCGCCCAGTTCGGTTCTGACCTTGATGCTGCCACCCAGCAGCTCCTGAGCAGGGGTGTCAGGCTCACTGAACTGCTGAAGCAAGGACAGTACTGTGAGTGTTGATTACAATTTCCTTTTCTCACTTATAGCACCGTACTGTCCATAGCAGCAACAACGGAAATGTTACAATTTAATCAACAGTTGTCTTTATGAAAGCCTAATTGGACCCCTGAACTGTCTTTGCCCTTGCCTACAGGTCCCATGGCCATTGAGGAGCAGGTAACAGTCATCTATGCCGGTGTCAGAGGTCACTTAGACAAAATGGAGCCTAGCAAGATCACAAGGTTCGAGAAGGCTTTCCTGCAGCACGTCATCAGCCAGCACCAGGCCCTGCTCACTTCAATCAGGTGAGACTTTTTTTCCTGTTTAAGACTGAACATACATGTCATATTTACATGTTTAAAAAAAAACTCTTTTAACTCTGTTTTCTGTTTCAGGGTGGACGGCATGATCTCAGAGGCATCAGATGCTACACTGAAGCAGCTTGTACTGACCTTCCTGTCCAGCTTTGAGTAATGGAAAGCACTTCTGTGGTTCTTCAGTGAGCTCCCTGTCTTTGTCCCCGTTATGCTTATATATGTGAACCCACTGAAGGCCAAAACCTCCATGTACAGATTTCTCCAAATAAAATTTTACAAACCTACTGTGCTGTAAAATGCTTCTGACTGTGCACTTCGCTTAGCTGCAGCAAGTAAAGTGTTTAGTTTGGAGCCCTCGGAGCAGATTTCACCAGTGACAGAAGAGCTGGAATCATGTGAGAAGTACAAACGCATTAAATGTGTTTTTATTTGTATTTCATTGTACCAAAATACAAAGTGAACATTTGTAGCAACACAAGTCATCTGCTGTTTACTGTAATGAATTGTTCATAAGAGGGTAAATTAGTGAGTTGAGGTGTCTGGACAAGAATCTTTTCACTCATCTGTTTTCAGAGTTTGTGGAAGAGAAAGTGCGAGCCTAGTTTTAACTGGGATGGAAATAATGCGGTGAAGTGTTTGATACTATGGTAATAAACTCAGTTACAACCCATCTTGAATTGTCCGTATTTGTACTGTTTAGTGTTCTTAAATCTTTCTTAAAGTGAATTTTATAGCGGGATTGTGACAAATTAATATTTTAATTCATTAATTTTGTCAATGTGAAAAAATTATAAATTTCCTGCAGCCCAACATATTTAGTTTACTTGGCTAAAACCTAAAGTTTTATTTATTACCTCCTCACATTTGAAAAACTAAATACATTATACATAGTATACTATTGTAATTTTGTTTTAAAACAAACTGCACTAAAAATGGTAGAGCAATCAAAGATACCTTTTTTGTATCAATCAAATGATTTTTTTTTAAGCATAAAACCTGACACTTGCAAAAAGTTGTGCAGAATTTACATCATTCATGTCCACTAGGTGGCCCTAGAACCCACAAAGAAGAGTGAGCTGCTCAGGCTCAACAAAGTTTCATCTGTGGTAGTGGGAGAGGAAGTCACATCTCACTGTGGAGTTGAGATTATGCATTCAGACATTAGTAAAAGTACAAACACATCAAAATGTACTTAGAAGTACCAAAAGTAAAAGATCTCATCGCGTTGATTTAAAAATAGTGTATGTAATGAGATGGGAAAAGAGCAATATGTCAAAGGTTTACTTAAGAGGAATCAGATTACAGCCTTGTATTTCCTCCACCACAACATTAAAGAATTGTATGGAAGTTTAGTTCTCAGGGCTGAAGTACGTTAGTGTTCCCAACCTGCTCCTTTCACATCTCCCACTCAGGATATATTTCCCTCTCTGAGGTCAATTTGTCTTTTCTACTTCTCTATTTGAGGGCGTCATCTAAAACAGGAACCAAATTAAACTGACACGGCTGTTGCTCAAGTCAAGAGATGGTCTCTGGGTGATTGAAAATTTTGAAACATCCCTCTCTTACGGGTGAAGTTCAAACCCATTAAATTTCCTGTTCCTTTTTCAATCTGTTCGGTCTCTAGTGTCACCACAGAGGCCTCACAGGAGCCAGCACGAGGTCATTTGATTTTTCACAAGCTCAAAAATAAATCTGTCAAGAGCATTGAGTGTGGAGGAATTTTAAAAATCCAAACTGAGACAATTGTTTCACGGACCGTTCTTTAAACGCTGTCATTGCACGCTGCTCTCTGAGTGGCCTGTTTGTGCAGCAGCATCACTGCCTGGACAGATAAAGTGACACATGTGACAGTGAATGGAGCTGCTCTCAATGAGAACTATTGTGGAGGTCAGCGTGACCACAAGAGAGAGAGCTGTGTGGAGCAGCAGACAATACGAGCGCTCCGATTTCAGACACAACAAGACGCACAGAGCACTTTGTCAATGGCCAAACACTCCTGGCTTCTTTTTTTCATTGGACAGGGAGAGTGAGGACAGGCCGAGATGAAGAAAGAAGAGGAATGACTGGGACTTGAACCGGGGACTCACTGAATCATGACACAGCATCCGACATCTTTACATTTTCAGAATTATTTGTCTCTGTTTTCTAATTTAACGATTCATGTTTGGGAGATACAGCAGAAATTAGACTTTTGTTGATGACTTACAGACTGAGAAACCCCTTAATCTCGATTCATGGTCTAACAGCATTTATAACTGCAGATTTAGAAATATCTCCTTTATGAAAGCGACACCATGTGGGAGGCACATCTCCCACAACCTTGGAACCCCAATACCCAGTAGTCTGAAAAAGATTTTCACAGCATTAATAAAACAGTTTTTAAAGCCTTTTTAAATGGTGCCTTATCACAAAGAGCGATAGAAAACCTAGCTGTTCATATACCCACCAATCAGCCATGAGCATTGAAACCACTTGTGTCTTAAATGTGAACAAAGAAGTGCTGTTATGACTCTAAATCTAATTTGTTCATTAGAGTCACAAGATTTCCGCAGAGAAAGAGACAATGGAAACTCTCCAAAAAGGAACTTCTAAAATTCATCACACGTGAAAATGAGGAAAAAGTATTTTCACACGCGACAGTGAATTGAAGCAAAGAGGAGAACGAAATCTCCCTGAAGAGGGTCACATACGTTGGCTGTGTGTGTTTGCTGTTATTTTTCACATGTCTGTGGTTATAATCTGGTTGAGACTGAACAGGCCGAGTCCTGAATGTCCTGGAGTCAACCTGAGCTGGATGTGCACAGACGAATCTCAAATATCCTGGTGACACACACATACGTTTTGTTTCCCGGAGCACATAACTATGACACAGGAGGTGAGTCTCCAGTGGTTCAACTGCGACGTGGACTCGTTTGTGTGTTTTTGGTTCAAGACGACGATCCATCAATAACCTGAAGATGAAAATGATGACCTTTGTTTTATTGCCGTCGCTGTGTGTTACATGTCTCAGTCCCTGTAATAGGATTGAAACTCAGAGGCAGCAGGTCCTTACCTCGGGACACACAGTCAAGGATCAGCCCCTCTCCGCTGACAGAGGTGTCCTTGGCTTTTGCACAGCGAGGTTGTGCAGTGATGAGTCTGTTTGTTTATAGGCTGACAGCCGCTTGAACCCCATATCCATGACACCAGTGGGATAACAAACAAACCAGTGCCAGGAGGAGTGTCCTCATGTCTGCATGGTTGTGGTTTGTGTGGTCGATGTGCACAGACAGAGAAGGTGGTCTCCGGGGATACCTTACTTTCAGGTCTGCATTTGTGAGACACGTGTTCGTGAATCACTTTCTTTCGTTTGATGGCCACATACCTGACTCTGCAGTCTTTGTGTTTACTGGAAAAACTTCATCACTCCTCATTATATCTGCCTCATTCTCTCCACAAACAAAACCCACAAATCATTTTCGACATTTATATAAGTAGCAAAATGGAATCTCCTTTTATTTGTCTCATTTTTTTCCAGCACTGCTCCTGTTGAAAGCTTCAGCGTGGACAAACACACACAGAGCGCTTCATACAAAAAACACACACACAAATTAATCCACTGTCTTTTCCATAAAGTACAGCGTGATAGGATCGGGTGAGGGTCATAACAGCAGCTAGCAGCAAACTGACCAAGGCAAAGAAATTAAAATCAAATATGGAGTTCAAGCTCCATTTTCATTTTAAGAAGAGTCCAGGTTTTCTTCTTCCTCACAGGTGCCAGGCTCTCTACAAGCCTGCTTGCAGTGTGCACACAGACGCTCATTATGTTCTGGGCAAAAGGAATTTCAAGGATGGCAGCGTCAGACCAATATAAACTAGAAACCACATTTCCAACAAGTGTGCACTATGAACCCACATGCTCCACTGTATTTTCCGGCGTCGTTCCATGATTATTTGTATTATGTGGGATTCAGGCAGAAACTTGAGGAAATTCCGGCTCCTTTATATCTCAGTAAAGTGCGAGTTCTGCCTTATGAATAACACTTTACTCCCTGCAGCTAAAGTTTACCAGCGACAAACAAAGTAAGCGTGCGGGCTGCAGTGTTGATGAGATTCACAGAAACAGCCGGCGGTGGAAGTCAAAGACCTGTGATGTGTTCAGGTCCACTCGGGTGGTTCTTAGAGATACAGCCCCTGAACAGAATTGCCTGTGAGGCTTTGGGCTCAGTCAGTGCTGCCATAGTGGTTCAACATGGAGGGGCTCTCATGTAACGAGCTGGGAGAGGATTCTTCCTCCTGTGAAACCACCGCGTCCGCTGGCTGCTCAAAGAAGTCAGACACGCAGAACACCTGCAGAACAACAAGCAGCAGAATTACCAGTCATCCTGTTCTATTATCGTGACTGACATCACTAAAGTACATTAGTATGTTACAGTGTTTCTTTGTATAATATTCAAATTTCTTTAACGTATATCAATGTCAGTGTTTATGTTTGCTGACATGAAAAAAACATATTTTACAGAGAAAATAATGCAGAAAATATGTGTATTTATGTTCACTTTAAATTATTTACATTTTCTTAAATCAAGCTTTAAAAATGTATCCTATATTTGTGTTTTTATTTTCTTTGTCATTTAGGATTACATTTCTACAGACAGAAGTTTAGGGAGAATCTTGTGAAAAATTAAACACAAAACATCTGGAATGTTTTCATTTGATTTGAATGGTAAAGCTATAACGAAACATGAAATTGTAAGTGTAAACTCCAGATAATTTCTCGGTCCTGCTTTTCCGTGACCTAACAGACGTCTCAGTGAAACTTACTGTGAAGACAGCCACTAAACCCCCCTGCAGGAGGCCGGTGAACACATCGCTCCAGTGATGTTTGTAGTCAGACACCCGGGACAGACCAACATACACAGCAGTCGCAATCAGGAAGAACTGGATGGTGGGACGCAGCAGCCGCGCCCACTCTGACAGCAGTCTGGCTTGAATGTAAAGCTGCAGATAGAGCAAATATATATATGTTACAATCAAATTAATATGAGCATTAACTCATATTTAATCAAATTTAGGCTGTAAGGAGTTATTGAAGAAAATACTAGATGTACTTACTACGAGGAACAGCATGCAGTACATAGAGAAGGATGAGTGGCCAGAGTAGAAGGACAGTCTGCAAAGAGATAAGAAATAAAATCAGGCACAATCACATTACTCAATATTATTAGAGAAATGTCATCAAGTTGATTCGGCTCGATCTGCAAATGTTTACCTCCACGAAGGAAGTTTCTCTTTTCATTGCCATTTGTTTGTTTGCTGTCTGGATTAGACAAACATGACTGAACTGTTATGCATGCATTTTTATGGAAGGCGGATCCAAGAATTTTTGTCACATGTTTTAACATGGTGAGAGGTATGTGCTCTGCGAGAGCCTTTCAAGTTGAGAAATAGACTAAACTGTGAGCACAGAGTTTAAAATACGTGGCCAGGTAGATAGGGTCTAATGAAAAAACCCTATAACACACGTTGGAATAAGTTTTTTTTAAGTAAATTGCAGATGTTCATATTTTAGATTTAAAACCTTCAATGCTACCTACTTCTTGGTAGATATAATGATAATATGGCAATTAATGCATTCTCCAGACATTTTCCTGATGTTGTCTTCTTTTCACAACAGGCCTGGAAGGATAAAAACTACCGGGGAATATATTTGGACATTTGAATTCCGTAGTTCAATACACTTTTGAAAGCAGCTTCAGTGTATCAGGCTCCGATTGTAGTATAAGTTTATGATTTAAAGGAAATTAAATCAGTTGTGAGTTTCTTTCAGAAGTGTCTCTCTGTGATTTCCTGTCGGGGACCATTACCTGGCCTCATCTACCAGAAACTTGTCTCCAGTGCAGGTGAAGTTCTCGATGTATCCTCCAGTTTTACAGTTGATCCGATCCCACTCCGGCTGGCACACAGCCACGAAGTTAGGACGCAGGCGGCCGATGGAGTACTTGGCGACGTCCGTCAGGGACTGGCTAGCGGCGGCTCCAAACACGTAGCTCCCCACCGCTTTGTAGACGCACGCCACATATTTGGTCCCTAAAGACTGTTTCTTGACGCGGGACAAGTAAACAGAAAGGCACTCGCCACAGACGACCTGTAACAGAGAAGATATTTAGACAATATGGAAAACTTTTCAAATGCAAAACAGTTGTGTCTGAATTCGAGAAGGGGAACTCTGACTTACCACAATGAGCGTGAAGGGGATCATGACCCCTCCCAGCAGCTGGTAGGAGATGGTGTCCTCTTTGAGCGGGTACCTGATGGACTCATCGTTACAGAAGAAGCCCCGTTTGAAAGGGTTGTGTTGAGGGGTCAGGATGAAAAACGGAAGTCCAACTGTTAAAAGGAAGAAAGAGACGGATTATGACTATGATTGATTTTTGGTCTCATGTCATGATAAAAATATCTTGTTACTCAAGAAGCAAAAACATGACATGATACTCTGATGCTCCACTGTTATTGTTGCACCACGCTTATGATCTAGTCGCATCACGAAACGTGACATTTTGAGATAACACAGGCACTTCCCCCTCTTTTTTGCATTAGTGGCTCTCGTCGGTTTCATTTAGCAACGAGCGGAATTCTCTGTGTTCGAAGGAACAGAAGTTACACAATAACTGAATTAGGCGCCCGAGGCCTTGAATTACAACAGAACAATATTACACGAGATCTCAGGAGGGACGTGATGGAGCCACACCACCTTGTTTGGTAACGCTCAGTCTTTCTGTAAACCCAACTTAAGTGGAGAAAACCGAAGAGCATGATCGGTGAGAATCATCCCGGTTTTTATCTACACGAGAATCATCATCAAAGCATTATCTGAGTTGCTATGGTAACACATTCTTTATTCACATTCCGTCACAACTTGTTTTAGATGCAGCTTTCCTGAAAAATCTCAACGAGATAAGAAACTCTACAGTCAGTTGTTGCCCTCCTGGGTGTTCACACAGGTCTGAACACTAGCATCGATGTTTTTGGGGGAACAACATGAGTTACATCACAGTCACAGGCTTTTGTTAGGGCCTGTTAGTTCAAACCCGCTGCAGATCAAATTTCACTGACTGCAGTCTTTTGAAACTCTGAATGACAACAAAGGACTGAGCTGATGTGATCATGGAGTTAATCTTTCAAAATACTATTTACTGCGACCGGGATGAGTCGGTCGCCCGCCTGAAAGGAGTCAAAGATAAACGCTGCAGAGAAGAAGAGGGAGCATAACAAGGAGAAAGTATCGTAGTAAAGGAATAATATTCATTATTTCATTCTTTATTTTAGTTATTTTTGAATGTGTGCAATAGAGCCCGAACGGTATTGATTTCTGGAGGCCAATAACGACTATATGGATTTAACCATGAACTTGATAATAAATAACTCTAGATCAAAAGAAAACAAAAATACAACCAGATATACAGCACTTAAACAAAACATTATATATATATTTTGTAAGTAAAATAAAAGTTCACAAAATGGTGAATGTCTGCAAACATAAACACAGACACTTATACGTCTGTGAAAGGCTAAATTAGTCTCTGTTTTTGAATAGGTTGTGTGTAAGTATGTAAGTACTGATTAAGCCCTTTATGTTGCTATGTTAATAAGTGTTTAATATATATGTGGCATGCAGATATCATAATCGTGAAACCACATTTGAGTTAAAATGAGAAGACATAAGCTTGAGAGACCACGAATACCATGAAGCAGATGGTGCAAAGATATTAATTGGGATTTCTATATTTTGCCTGTGTGACCCCATTAAATGAGATGAGGAAATTTAATTAAAAATTTGCTCTGAAAAAGTTGAAAATCGATTTGTATTTGACAAATTTAATATTGTGACATGATACCAGACAACTGTATTCAGTCTCCAACATTAAGATCTGTTTAAAAGCAAGAACTTAAGAACTATAGAAAATGTAAATCATGTGACCTAGTTACTGATAACACACTCAGTTGTGTATAACTACAGATTATTTCCCTCATAATATTTCTGTACTTGAACTGAAGGTCAGTGTTGATGTAGCGTTTTGAGATCGGTCTTATTTACAGGCCACAATACAAGGACTGCACCCTTGTTTTATACTGGGAAGACATTGTAATAAGAGATTATTGCTGCCACCTCCACAGCAATGTGAGAATACAGGTTTCCTGTTTTGTGGTATATCTGTGAGCTTTTTGAATGTGTTTACCTCAGTGTGGCTGCAGCAGTGTCATACATTCTGCTGCTGTGTGTGTCTGTGCTGTGATTACAGTCCAAACACTGAGCTAAAAATACAGCTTTGCTTGAAGGGGAGAAAAAAGGAAAATCACACACAGTGTGAGACTGTGTTGCGTATCCATCTTCCTTCCTGGTTCCCTCAACCTAGAAAACCCTGCAGCCCTATGTCTGTGGCGTTCATGCAAATACGTTTGAATGAATTTGCTTCACCAACCTCCTCGCATACGTCACCTCCTTCTATTTGTGTTAGGTAAATAAAATAAAGAGTGTGAAGCCCCTTCTGGGAATAAACAAGAGGGATTAACCGGGCAGGGGATTATACACACCCAGGATGAGGCAGGTCAAATCCAGAAGGATGAGAGGGATCCCTGAGGCTTCGAACATGTTGCGTCCTTCTCTTCTTCCTCCTCCTCCTCCTCCTCCTCCTCCTCTTCCTCTGGGGTCGGTCTTGGTACAAAAAGCCCGGTCGTCCCGGTCCTCCCGGTCCAGGTGCTCCGGACTGTCCCGGCTGTTCTCAGGCCAGACGAGACGCAGCTTCTCTGCCGCACATGTCTCACTGATCCAGCAGGAAAGTGAAAAACACCAGAATCATTGTCCTGCCAGGGGACTGGAGTCTGTCCCAGAGAACTACACTTACCAGGGGAGGTCTCGTTTTTCTCTCTTTTAGTTTAAAAAAAAATACAGAAACTAAAAACTACAAAGTCTAGATCTAGTCTAACACCAGCACAGGGAGCCGCTCACCCTTCCGTCTGCTCACACAGCATCATAATAACACTGGGCTCATCCTCAGGTCCTGTCCGCACATGAGACATGTCGTCTGACTCTGAGCCCCTCCACTGATTCATCACGCCTTCACTGCGCCTCGGACAAAACAGTGTTGCAAGGGGAAGCAGCCGGGTGAATGTCAGGGGTCAATGAAAGGATCGACCAGATCGGATGCAGCACCAACAGTAGTTCGGTGAAAAGCATTAATGTTAATTAAAGAATTAAAGAAAGAGGCCGTTTTATTATTAAAGCACATTTCGTACACAGAGGTAGATTCAAGGTGCTGTCAAAACAACAATTTATTTCAAAAATAAAACAGACTTGTTAAGTTATTCTAAAAGGAGATAACCTTGCAATCCTTAATAAAGCAATCAAGGACATTATATTTACAGGGTAAACCGTATATGTACAGATTAAATAGTAATGCACATATAAGATATTGAAATTTTAAAAGTTTGATGCTGGTGCACCTGGAGCAAGAAGGAATGAGGATTGTATCCGAGGGCACATATTGTGTTTCCCCATGCAGCTTGTACCTTTAACAATGTATCCAATATATGATTAAGTATAATAAAGTATAGAATAAATATGAAAAAATATTATTTGTTCACTTTCAGACTTGTCACATACAATGAACCGAGTCTTTCTTTGTGTGGTTGAATTGAATTGTAGATCTGCTCTAATCATATTGGACAAAATATATTATTGACCTGCTTTATTCATATCTTGCACCAAACAAAAAATGTTAAATGTAATTTATTTGGATGTGAATGAGCTGATAATGTTAGTAGAGTAGAAACTCTGAGGGCAGCTTTCCGGTTTTTGATGTGGTCTGCAGTGAGGCGATGAACAGTTTTAATTTGTTCATATATCCAAATACAATGTTTTTTGTCCAAGAAAAAGCTCAAAACCCCAAAATACAATGTTGACAGTGATCATGAAAAATGATTTTCTCTTTGAATCTGCTTAAGAAAATAAATACTTAACTTCTGTTTCTAACATGTTGCACAACTATGACCAGCAGTTCACATGACTATTGATGACATAATACTTTCTGCTGTCTATTCCGGTCTGTGATCACAGGCATCCTGACCGGAACACAGTCCTGTTTGTCAAGTAAACACAGTCCTGTCTGCAAAATCTTGCCTGGGCAAAGTCTTATTACCGAGGTGTCATTGAACGCATCACGGGATAGGAAGTGGTAATGGGAGTTCTCGACCAATCACGTGGCCGCTCTTACGCTGCGACAGCCGTCTGCTGATGAAGAGAGGCTCCTCCCCCCTGGGCGTCTGCAGAGATGACTGTAATGAGGTTACTTCTGCATCACTATTAATAGAAGAGACTCCACTGACCCCTCATCAATGCAGCACACAGACCACAGGCAGCCGATGGAAGAAGTCACTTTCTATAATGAAGCCATTCATAATGAGGCCAATTCACCAATAAACATGTGCTGAAGGTCAAATAAAAGAAGTTTCACAAAGTCAATTTATAAAGTATACTACTCATATAACTATGGAAACTTTCAATAAGAAGTATTTGTATAAGTGGTGTAGTTGCTTCTTGTTCAAACTATATTTTTACATTCAAATGATCTTACACCCTGTCCCTCTAAGTCACATGAGCGTTCTAGTGGTAGCCCAGTACTCATGTAACATAATGTTTTGACCTTACCTGGTTTTAAACAGTTCTGTTGAAATTCTACGTTCGTGGAACCATAATCAGCAATGTTTATAACTCAATTTATAAAAAATTATATATCTTACAGGATAAAAAGTGTGGCATTGAAAAGCTGCAAAAGTGAAACCTGAGTAAAGTATAGACCCTGAGGGCCATTTGATTTTGTAGAGAGGTTTCATGAAGGTGCTTCCCCACGTTAAGTCCACTGACTTTCAGGATGTGTGTTTGAAGAGGTGAAAGTCAATTGTCCATTGACTTCTAACCAGCGTTTCTTGTTGTTTGTTTAAAGGAGTTGGAGAAACTCTTGGTTTTCATGGACGTTAAGGTGTGTCTCCTGTAATGACTCCTGTGTCTGTCTGTCTGTCTGTGTGTGTGTGTGTGTGTGTGTGTGTGTGTGTGTGTGTGTGTGTGTGTTTATGTGTGTGTATCACACCACTTGTATCTCTTACTACAAAGCTTCAGGCAGTAACAATCTCATCAGGGTGTGGGGATCTGGAATGAAACTTGTATGTTGACATTTTGACTTATCTAACAATTATATAAGATTGTAAATGCTGTAATTAGGAAGCTTTAAAAAGGGGCAAGGATGAAAAGAGGGTGGTGTCCATCAAACAAAAAGGAAGCATCTGTCTTGTTGCTGAGCTCACTGTGAATGTGGCAGACGTGTCTTGGATTCTGAAAACCAACTTTTAGCATGTTTTCATTTTTTATCCTTACCATTGACAAAAGATATATGCAGTTCATGTTATTAATAATATTATTTAATGAAAAAATCCTTCCTGGAAACATATGGGTTGAACCCCTCATTGTTTAAAAGAACATAAAGGAGGCAAATAGATCCCATTCTCCATACTTTTATTCATACAAATAAAATAAAACAAAATAAACCAACTTTATTGTGATGTCAAGTCACTGAACCTATTTTGTCCACTCTGATATAAATAATAAGAATAAATCTGTGATCTCCTCCTGTCGTCTGAAACGAATACATGCTCCCATAAATTATCATGAAAACCAGAACAATAACATGTAAATCATCACAATCTCTGAGTCAGTCGTCCTCATTGTGTTCCTCAGCTCTGCTGCTTCTTTGAGTTCAGATGAGCCTCTATCTCTGATTGGAAGAGGAGCTCCCCCAGCTGGCTGTGGGAGGCCTCGCTCATGGCCTTAGTCTGCATGCACATCTTGTATTTGTCCGGAGGAAGCTCGTCCGCACAGTTCTTCTCGTGCCACAGGTGGAAGAGGCCTCGAGACGGAGAGCGAATCACCATCAGCTTACTGTGCAGGTACTTCCTGTACAGGTGCACATCCTCCAACCCCCAACCTTTAATGCTACGGTCAAAACCGCCTGTCGGGGAAAGTTCAGACACGTGTGAAGAAATGGTTTTATTGTGACCTGAGTTATGTTTGTTAAGCAGCTGAAATTGGGTGTTATGCTGTATAAAAAGATAGACGACATGGCAGCTTCCAAAAAGTGAGGCCAAAAGGTCTAAGTCTGGTTGCAGTATATGTCCTCCGTGTTCGGAGACGGGACATGGGCCAAATCATAAGTCAAAGCACGCATCAAATTTATTTTAATTGATGATAGTTTCTGTCATTTTAGATCGTTCCTACCACAGTGATGAACAAGTGTTCACAAGATTGGTTTGAATTATTTTATACAATAAAAATGGGGTGAAATGTCATGATTGACATCTTAGGCTGACACACGATTGGTTGAGCTGGGGATCAGCTGGACTTTGCTACAGTCGTGGAATTTTTATATAAAAATACACATAATTCTGCACTTATATGCCTTTGTACAGTTTGGAATAAACAGTTATCAGTAATATTTAATCATACAAAGTCTTTCAAATTATGAAATAGTGGAAGTTACCTATGTTAATGAAATCAGACCTGTACTGACACGTCATGCCAAACCCAAAGTCTCTCCAGAATCCTGTTTCCTTCCTTATCACCTGAGAGGGAAGAGAAGGCGGAAATCAACCTCTGTGAAATCGTTTTGATCTCAGTCATTCAAGTGAATAAAGCTGTATATATATATGTGTGTGTGTTGTACCCACCAGCTGCTGTTGAATAGAGGGTAGAAGTGTCTTATTGCTGTAGATGACAGATGGGTTGTACTGACTGAAGAGAACTGGATAATACACTTTCTTACCTAAAGATAAAAAAGAGAACACACTTTCTGTTTTAAACACCTACTGTCAGGATTCTTTTCTCTCTGCTTCTCTCCTACGGGTGAAAAATTAATCAGGGTTTGATGCATTTTTCATCAAACGGCATTTTTTATTTTTCAGCAGCAGAGGTTTGATTGGAGTGAGATGAAAGAGAAGTGGTATCGTTAGTGTGAGCAGAGAAAATTAAAGATTAACTTTCACCCCAGTGACTCACATTACAGATGTGGACATAATGACTGGTTGATAATTCATCTAAAAGAACAACTCCCATAGACAAGCATTTCAACTACAAGTTCAAGGCACGTCCTCATACCCATGTAATGAAAAATTCAAATGTAAAAAAATTTAGATCCTGTTTTTGAAATGTATTAAATGTTAGATTCTCTACCAGTCTCTACACATAGAGACTGGTAGTTTAACTAATGTCTGATCAGTTCTCTGATCAGGTCTGTGTGGGCGTTTACACATGATCACATGTTCGATTGACATCCCCCCCATTAAGATATCTTATTTTTTAACTGTTTAATACTCTTATTCACCTTATTTCTTGTCCCATGATGCCTTTAGTGAATAAGCGTTGTCAGTTACAGTCTTTGTTTGTTCTACAGGTGTCTCACAAAGAATAGAATGGCACCTAGTAGACTGCAGACCTCCATCAAGCCCCAGCAGTTCTCTTATTAATCCACATCAGCATCAAATTGCACATACTAATTAATATCAGTGCCCCTAACTATGCCTGACTTGTGTTTTAAGATCCATAAATCGTTCTCCGAGAAATCAACAAAAATGGTCTCCTCCTGACTCAAACTGCATCCTTCCACCAAGTCTTGTAGTTTTTGTGTAATCCTGTTCACTGAAAAACAAATGCAGATGAAAACACAAACTCCATGGCAGAGGTAATTACCCAGTGCTTCTCATTAGAGAATGTTCCCATGGGCACACACAGGTAGAAGGTTCCCCAAACCTTCTCTAGGACCACGAGTGTTTATGGTCGTTTTCTGAATCTGTATGTGTAAGAAACTGCTGCATGATGTCAACAAAGCCCCTGTGTTAATGTCGTCTCTCACCAGGCTCTGCATTGAGACGACAGGACGTCAAGAAGTCAGCTGTGAAGTGTATGTCTACATCACAGAAGAAGAGCAGGACATTCTGACTCCGCCTCCAGGCCCTGGCGCCCACGTCCAGGCCTCGACCTCGAGAAAACTCCTCGTTCAGCTGGATGAGAGTGAAGCTCCTGAACCGAGTCTCTCTGCGGGGAGAGAAGAAGACTTGGAATGATCTCTGTGTGCGACTGGACAGGTAGTGGGATGTTTGTTGATATTTTACAAAAGCACAGAGAGAGAAGCTTAAATTACAAATAGATCATGCATCACGATTTTATCACGATGGAGGGATGTGTGTGCAGCTTCCTGAAGGTCCAGAGGAAGAGTTTATTCTGCCTGCAGCTCTCAACCTCTGACACTCTCTGACTTACATGTTTGATTCATGGACAAAAATATCTGCAGTGCATCAAAGACACACTGCAAAACTAAATCTTGTAAGAGTTGAGCAGAGGATACACATGTGTGTGTCCGGCTGTAATCTGTCTCCACTCTTTCACATGATATTAATTGTCTCATCAGTTTGTGCCATCACATGTTATTATCTTGGGAGAGGTCACATGACTTTGATTAAAGACTCAACTCAAGGTTTCAAATCACGACCAGTGACCAGTCCCAGATCAGAGGGAGGTTCTGAACTTCATGTTGTTTAAACAGCACACATTACCTGGAGGTCTGGTCCAGCACGGCTTTCACCTGGTCTATCTGGTCCCGACCGAAGTAGACTACGGTGAGATGAACCCGGCCGTCCTGCTTGATGCAAACTTCTCTGAACCAACAACACATGAGCAACATGTTAGGATGAGACACAAGTCAACTTGTTTCAGATGAGACAAGCCACGTTTATTTGTAAACCATCTTCTACTAACAAGGCAAATCAAAGTACTTTACATTAACCAAAAGAGGCATTAAAGGTTCAGTGTGTAGAATTTAGTGACATCTAGTGGTGAGGTAGCATGTTGCAGCTAAATACCCCTCAAATTTCCCTCCCCTTACAAACATTACAGAGAACCTACGGAAGCCTTCAGTTGTCATAAAAACTGATTAGATGTATATTTGTCCAGTTTGGACTATTGTAAAAACATGGCAGCCGTAAATGTAAAGTATTTAAATGTAAAGAAAAAAGCAAACAGTAAAATTTAGAAACAGACACAAGAAAACATCTCTAGGATTATTTTATACTTAATTTATGCCAATAGATCCCTTTCACCTAAATCTTACACATTGGACATTTAAGAAACACAAGACAATGTGACAAAACAAACAAAAACACAAACAAAAACTTTTCTGTAAAGTGGCGTCAGAGTAAGATTAGGTTCATTCACTACCTGAAGTTGTTGATGAACTGCCTGAATGCGTCCGGCCTCTTGGACAGAGGCACGATGATGTTGATGATGATGTTCCTTGTGTCCACGCTCTCGCTCTTCACCTTCACCACGGGGCCGAACGGTCTGAAGAGCACGAGCTGCGTGAACTCCCGCGGCCCGTCGCCTTTAAACATCAGCTCGTAGACGGTCCCTCTGTCCCGCTCCAGACGAGTCAGCCCTGTGACGGAGACAAGAGGCCAAGGATTCAAATAATATTATAAATCAATTTCTTATTTCATTTTTAATTCAAATAATTTGATTTCAATCACAGTCACTGAATATAAGTGAGACTAAATGCATGAGTAAAAGCAACAAGAAGAGAGCATAACATAGAGGCAGTGAATACAAATGAAAAGAATAGGAACAACAAAAGGAAAAGGCCAACATTATATGATAATAAATATAAAAATAAAAAGAATAAAAGCAATTAAAACTTAGAAAGATGAAAAGACAAGGATAAATGACACAGAAAAGACCCATCAATGCAAGTTGAACATTTTTGTAAAATGAAGGATTTTCTTAAGCTTGATTATGAACTGTATACTGTTACAAATATAACTTATGGGTAAGTGGTATTAATATTAATGTGTGCCCTGCAGTCTGTTCTGCAGTAATACCATCGTGGCTGTGAGGGAATTTTCATTAGGTTTAGTTTCTCCGAAGGAACTCATGCATTAGATATAACTCATAGAACATGTCTCTTGATTATTATCTATTGTCTGGTTATGCTCTTAGTGGAACTAGAATCATTTCTCTAATAGTAAATAAATGGACCACATGAATGCAGTGCTTCACTTATCCGCAGCTCATAGCACTTTACAGTTAAAGTATCATTCACCCACTCATGAGACACTTCAATAAACTCTTCTATCTCGCACCACATGGACCGGAACAAGCCAGGGATCGAACCAACGGACCTAGCATTGTGTGGACAACCCACCCAAACCCCTGAGCAGCAGCCATGTGGAACATGACAGTGGCTGTGTTAGGGTCAGTGGTGACTGTATGAGCATCACAGGGCAACACTGAGGGTTTCAAAAGTATCATTGTTGTGGCCCTACCTCAAGTCAAAGCTTAGAAAATGTCCTCTTGAAAATAAAACCAGCATTAACACAAAAATCTAATTGAAAAATGATGTGAAATGAAACAGCAGTTCACTCAGATAATCTGGACACTTTTTTGTCTCCTTGTGTTGGATTGACAAATGTCTCCAGTGCTTTTCAGTCGTCCACCATGTAAAAAACATCAGGAAGATCAACGTGTGAATGAGTGAAGTTCGATGCCTCTCACCCTCTATGAAGTCTGAGGGCGAGTACGTGTGTTTCCCCCTGCTGTTGTCCGTGTGCTGCTGAGGTCCATTCAGGACGTGCAGAGCCGTCTCCACGGTGCCGATCAGCTCGTCCCGGCGGTCTCTCCTCACAGGCCTCTCCTCCGGGTGCCTGGTCAGCCCCGTCTCCAGCTGGTACACCCTGGGAGAAGCAACAAAAAGCCCCCCCACACACACAAACAGTGAGTCTGATGGCTCCACTGCTGCTGTGAATGCTGAAAGACTGGACCCCTCTCACCTGTGCAGAGTGAAAGTGTCGAAAGGAATCACTGCGTACTCGCTAGACAGCTTCGCACCTGAGTTGACCTCCGCCTGGTTCACCTGGGAGCGGAAGAACTCCTGCAGGACATGATGCATCATTTACTACCACACCTGTAATGACACATCTCATCTCATCCGTCATCCGTGTCCTCCTACCTTCAGGTCAGACTGGGTCGGGGTTTTGTGAAGACTCTCCAGACCCTGAGGCAGAATCCCTCTGGTCTTGGCTTTATCCAGGGACTCCTGCAGCTGCTGCGTCCTCTCCTGCAGGGCCTCCTTCAGCTGGGCTATCTGCTTTGTCAGGCTGTTGATGTAATGTCTGTGCGAGTCCTCCCTCTCCTGCAACAAGGCCAGGTATCCCTCCTTGCTGGTGGTCCCTCCAGACCAGGGCAATGCCTGCTGGCTGCGGCGAGACGCGGGTTTACACGCCAGCAGGTAGAACAGGGACAAGCAGCAGCATAGGCCCGCCAGGATGAGGCCAATGCGGGCCGTCATGGCCAGCAGCCACCGTTTAAACATAGGTTGGTTGTCTTTTAAAAATAGTTTTTAAACACACTTATAAAATCATGGCTGTGTTTTTGTCGTGTGGAGGTGCCCCCACAAAAAGATGAGCAGCCCACATCTCAAAAACTAGATTAAAACGTATGGTTTTTAAAAAAGTCGTCCTCTTGGTTTCTCATGTCGTCCTCATCAGTCACATCCACAGGAGGCATCTTCACTGGGGCGTTGGGATGTGTGTTACTTTGTGTTACCAAAGTTTTTGTCTCACGTTAAGTGTAAAGATCGTCACCAGAGTGTTGAAACTCCCTAAAACAACAGAAATATACATTTTAAAGAAGAGCTTCTCAACATGTTTGGCCACTTGAAGGATAATTCAAGGTTTTTTGAGCCTTATAAGGAAGTTATGTTTTCATCAACATGTGCTTGTTTGTCTGTCTGTTGGTTAGAAGCATTATGCAAAAACTACTGGGAAGATTACCATGAAACTAGCTGGAAGTTTCCAGGGAATAATTAATGGATCTTGATGAAACAATTAAAGGGAACTGATATCTGATATTGAACTTGGAGGAAGTATGTGCTCACAGTCATTCTAGTTTACCCATGTTTTTGTATACAGAGGTTTTTGTTCCTGTCAATAACTTTTACCAAAACATTCGGCCTCTTTAAAATAACATAAACAAATCCTGGGGTCGCATTTGAAATCTACCTGTGACTTCAAAGAAAGACGAAGGGACAAGACAGGGACATAAAGACAGGTCTTATCACGTCTCACAACAGATCCAGTGACAACCAGAGGGATTGAACTAACCGGTCCGGTCAGTCTTTTTCCTGACATGCCTCAAATTTGTTTACCAGCAGCATATTTACCAGTCCATGGCACTGGCCCTCGTCTCTCTGCTGCTGGACTGGTGCTCTGGATTTTACATTTGGCTGCTGCAAAAATGCACAGAGAGAGAGAAATAACCTGACCTTACATTCACTGTGAGTGCCACGACGCTGAAGGTGGGAAGTGACAGAAACAAGCATTTCTCTGTGTATCTCTCCACCCTGGGTGTGTGTTTGTGTGTGTGTGTGTGTGTGTGTGAGAGAGAGTGTTGCCATCATCAGTTTATTCACAGCACAGTTGGTTCTTTATTGCTCAGGTAGAGGCTGATCTCATGAAAGACTTGCTTATGTTTCCAGGTCCACCCAAGCAGCAGTGTGTGTGTGTGTGTGTGTGTGTGTGTGTGTGTGTGTGTGTGTGTGTGTGTGTGTGTGTGTGTGTGTGTGTGTGTGTGTGTGTGTGTGTGTGTGTGTGTGTGTGTGTGTGTGCGTGCGTGCGTGCGTGTGTGTGCGTGTGTGTGTGACGGAACATGTATTGTGCAGACCATGCAGACCCTTTTAAAGCCGTCCACCTGGGTGGTGATACAATTCTTCCACAACATTAATAATTTTACATCGTAAATATTAAAGTTGTTATTGCAATCGTTCATGTCTTGTGTCTCATATATAAATATATGAAGCCTTCTCATCCTCATCGTCTTGTTTTACTCACAACAAGGTGAACATTTCAGATTCATGAGCTCAAATGATGAAACGCAGTGCAAAAAAGCTGGAACATGCAATCGTCACCATACAATACACATCTTCACGCTTTAAAGCTGAAGACAAAGAAATGTTTTAAGGAATATAGAGTGATACTCACGAGCTGCTGTGAATCTGAGGGAAAGTTACGACTGAAGGTGTACCATCCTAAACTGCCTCCACTGTCTGCCCCTCCTTTGAGCATCACAACAGCATCTTCATGTTTTCAGGCGTCTGTCAGTGAGGCAGGAACGCTCTGTGTGGAAAGTTGTCCAGAAACGATGAAGCAGCTCTCGGGCTTCTCCAAACTGAAGGTTGAGTTGACTTCACAGCCGTCAACTCAAAAGCTGAGGACCTCCTCTCCCTCTCTCATCCTCTCTCCTCTCAGTCCCCACCTTTTCCCCCAGCACCTCCCTCTCCTCTCTCCATCAGACCCAGGCTTCCTCTGCACATCCTCATGATGCCTCACACCATCTGCCTTCACTCTGAATCTCCCGGGTTCCTCCGAGGCTCTGCTCTGCCCCTCCGTCTAATTAGAAGGCAACCCGAGTAAGGAATGCCCCTTCAGTCCTCGATGCTCTGCCACCTGCAATCTGTTAGGAGGAAATAGCTAGGTACCAGTCAGGATCCCACCAATAGGACGGGGTCTTGAGCATTTAATGAGTCAGCGTACAGATGGTCCTTGTTTCCATTCGGGTGTCGACCCCTGAGCTATGACTCCTCTGAATGTGAAAGTTTGCTGCTATTCGCCCTGTTTTCTTAATGGAAATTCAGTGCATTCTAAATTGAAAATTTATACAAGAATTGGTGCATTCATTGTAACATAGTTTTACATTAATTGTTGAACATTAATTTGTTATGATTTATGTTTTAAAGTGGCTTTGAATTAATCTGTACACCACTACAAGCAATTGAGAATTATATTTTCTGTAAGAATAATCAAACTTTATATCTCTGGAACATGTCAGTCGGACAATATACAAAAGAATTCACCTTTTTTTATGTTTGTGGCAACTTGCTAATGACCATCGTACAATTTTTTCTTTCAGTTTAAGCATAACATATTGAAAGAATAATTGTCATTTACATTAAATCATAATGAAAATCAAGCTACAGCATTAATTAAGACAGAAAAGAAAAGAAAACAATACTGAATATTTGAGTTTTTCTTGTGCAGTTAGATTTATCATAACTAATAATAATTATTTTTTTGCTCTTGAAGATGTGATAGGATTATGAAAAAACTTGTTTGAATTTATAAGAGAAAGAAACTAAAAACTAGAATGAATCTGACTTTATTTCATTTCTAATCTTCTATATGTATTGTCTGTACTTGCCAGTGCCCTCAAAATTCCCCTTAAATTCTGTGTTCATGATTTTGTTTCTATTCAGTCAATTTCCTATGATTTCAAACTTCTTTTATAGTTTGTTCTTTATTTCAAATATTTACTATTTCTAGGCATTTTATTATACCACACAAATAAAAATAAATAAACCTCATTTTAAATGATTTGAGAAGGAAAACAAGTATCTGGTCGTTAAATATGTTTGATATTTCACCTGATGGTGGCGCCACATACACGGCTATGAGGAAATCATGAAGCAAGAGAGAGGAGGGGTGCGCAAAACAGACAACTGTATTTATTATTGTTCCAAGTTATTTACATCTGTTGGTTTACAAAACATGGAATGTGGTCAGAATCAGAGCGGCTCATGTGCAACAGGATGTTTTTAATTTTATTTTCTTGGCACGGGGATGTGAATTCAACAGAGTCAACTCTGAGTGTGTGTGTGTGTGTGTGTGTGTGTGTGTGTGTGTGTGTGTGTGTGTGTGTGTGTGTGTCTGTGGGATTCCAGTACAAGTGCCTACTGTAAAATGTGCTTTGTGAGTTTTGTGCTCAATTTTGGCAGTGTCTTGCTTCATTAATCATTGTAAATAACAAAAAACACAACCAAGGCATGAAAAACAGGATCACGAGAAATAATGCCACGAAACTCCCGTGTATGAAAGTGAGATTTTGTTGCTTCCCAGATGAATTCACGGAACAAGACCTCAGGTCTGCACGGCTGCTTCCCTTTTCTTCAGATGAAGCAGCATCCCTGGTGCTTCATAGATACGTTTATAAAACATTCCCCACACCTGAAAACAGGGACCTGCTGTGTTGCGTCCGGGCCCTTGTCTAAAATATTAGACGGACAGACGCATAGAATCATTTTTTTTGAGAATTTCAAAGTGCAATATCTAAAAAAAAACACATATTTTCTAACAAAGAATCAAAGTGTTACAGTGAGAGTCAGGAGGAGAAAGTTCCTTCCCTTTATATTAACACAATAAAACATCCCAATGGAATAAAAGCAACTGGAGCATGTACAGTATGAAGAACATACATGATATCACTGCAGAGGTGGGCACCCCCCATGGATTTCACACCTAAATCATCAGGATCAGTGGCATTGTGAGAGGGCTTGGTTAAAAACATGTATTAATTTCCTGCAGCTTCTTCTGGGAGCGTATGAATAATTAAATGTTTGACTGATGAGCTGTGAATCCATCTTTTCATCATGTTTCCCCTGTGACTTCAATTTATAACCTAATATCCTTGAAAGCAGATTTAATCAACCAGGTCAGTGGCTTGACATCAGTATTATTTATTCTCCTCTGGCCCTTGTTAAATTATTGTTTTACTGGTGCATCTTTTTTTATCAACTTGTAGAATATTGTGTTTTGACATCAGTCAATGATTCCTCGTTCTACTGTCGGGGACACTGAGCAGAAATTATCAATTCAAATTTTTCTCTCACAATTTCTTATCTGAGAGATTAAAGGATCCATTTTCCTAAAGAGTTTCGATTACATCACCCACTAATACTGATATTACTCCACATCAGTGCCCACCATCACATACCAACAATCAGACATGCTCACAGGGGAACCTCCTTCCCTCCTTCCCGACGCTTTCATCCGTCAACACTGATTCGTCCACATCGCTGTGAGAAACCAAACTGAGTCTTCTCCGCTCCAGTGGTACCATTAGCCTCACTCGAGGAGGCGGGAGGAGATGTGAAGGATTGGGTGGAGAGGGGGGGGGATGTTGAAAAGAAGAGTGATGGAGTGATGTGTGGGCGGCTGGAGATAATCTCTCAGACACCACACGGTGTCGTGTTGCCATCTCCGAGATGGTTGCTATGCAACAGCATCCTTCAGAGTCTTCCTCCCGATGGTAACTAGGTTAGTATCATCCTGTTGGTGTTTTGCTGTGTTTTAAATGCAAAACCAGGTCCCTCTTCCCTTTTGGTCTTTAATTTATACCAGCTGGTTTGACCGTGGTCCAGTGTGCCCCCCCCCCTCCACCACCTCCACCACCAAGACTGGGGAGGTGTTGAGAGGTTAAACCAGTTCATCCAGCAGAGTGCCTATGCTGTGGTGCTGCTCGGGGGGGGCCGGCTATGGGTTTGTTGCACATGGGGCAGACGCAGCGAACCTCCAGCCACTTCACCAGACACCTGAAGAAGAACACAAACAGGAAGTAAAGCAGAGAAAGCCAAACTGAGGGGCCTCTTTTACTCCGACAGATTATCATGAGATTCCTCTAACTCTAACTTTTCAGATGATACACTAATCGGAGCAACTTGTGACCTTTTATTTAGGAAAATCATGATTGTTGTATCATATAAAGTTAAAATGAAAGAACAAATCTTTTTTAAGTGTTGGCAACAAAATGTACCTTTGTGTTCAAGTTTTTTTTTCTGATTTGTTTTGCAAATTTGTATTGCTACATTGTATTTTGATGTTTGACTCTATGTATTGATTTTTCTCAGGAAATTTGTTCAACACTAAATAAACTTTATTATTAGCTCATAATAAATTTTGTTATTTTGACTTCAGTTTACTGCTGAGTTACTGAGCTTGTGTTTTGTATTTAAGATTTAGAATATATAACTGCTGCTGTAAAAATAAACTATGACGGCAGAAAGTGGAGAAAATTCCATTTATTGCCAGCGAATTTGACAAAAACTTTGAAAGATGCTCCAATTCACAAAGTTAGGGAAGTCCTGCTCTGCTGCTAAAATCTGATCCACGTACAAATGTTATGAGTTTTTCTATGAACATCCATGCAACAACTTTCTTCTAAGTTTGTTTTATATTGGTTCAGTACTTTTCACGTAATACACAAACGACACCTTGTCACCCCCCCTTGGGTCTAATCACCAGGCACATTGGTCCCTCCTGACCGATATGTCCAGATTTTCTCTGGGAAAAGCAGCCTCCACCAGAATGTAACACAGCCTAGAGACATCAACCCATGCTTCCTTCTCAACATACACAGTGCATGATGGGAAACCCTGCAGTCCTGACCGCTCCTCTCTCACCCTGATAAACACGAGGAGGGAATATAGAAATATAAAAGCCCAGACGGGGGCAAAGCGGTAAGAAGAGCTCCCCTGTACTCACCTCCTGTGGAAAGCATGTTGGCATGGCAACACTCCCAGCTCGTCCTTCACTTTGAAGTCCTCCAAACACACGGCACATGTCTGCTGCGTGTGCGACAGACAGAGAACACAGTCACTTTATGAAATTACCAGTAACAGTTTTAAGTTGTCAAAGACTTCAGTGCAGATTTTCTGTGCATGTTAATCACGTTCTTACCCCGTGAAGATTCAGCTTTTTTGGGTCTCCTTTTAAAACTACCTGTAGGAGGAACAGAAAATCAGGATGGAGAAAGATGTTTTGATTTTATTTAGACATTAAGACGTGCTAGTATTGACGTGTTGGGTCTGCACGTCAGGCTTACCTCCCTGTATCCAAACCGCTCACTCTGGGCTTGGTGTCGTAGTTTGCTGTGGATGAAAAGAGATAAACGCTGATGAATAACTTTGCAACTTTAAAATGTGTATAGTTCTCAATCAACCGTAGTTTCTCACACGCCTTGAAACTGATGGAGGAAATAATCTGTTGCTTCATTAACAATAAAAAATGACTCAATCCAAAATTAACCGAACATAAAAATGCTGCAATTATGTTTTTTCTGAGAAAACCAGTGGTGAAATAGAACTTCAGTCAAGTCCATTTACTCATGTGCTCTGCTAAAGTACTTGATACTTCTGCAAATCTACATTTATTTGAAAACTTATACTTATTAGTGATGTTGCTGATTATGAATTGAAAACCTGATTATTATCATTATACACTAAACCTAGAGCTGGTTAAAATAAGCATCTTAGCTAACATCAACAGTAAAAATGCTATTTGCAAACTTTTGCAAGATTAATACGTTTTTCTGCTATAACATCTATATTTAAGTAAAATTGTAAATGCAGAACTAGTACTCATTGTAGTACTTTTTCATTTTAAGGGATACAAAAATGTTTAAAAAAGTACATAGACTGTCAGAAGAAAGTACTTAAACCTGCACTAACTAAAAATATTAATCTAAAGTAAAGTAACTTGTCAAGTATAGCTGAGTAAAAACGTGTGAATGTAAAGGATAAAGTGTCATGTTGTTATCATGAAAGTACTGGATTAACTTAATTACTGTACCTGGGTAAATGTAGTGACTTTCCATAAGAGATAATATTGTTTGTGTATTCATTGAAATGGTGAACAGCAGGTCATTGGATGAAGGTTCAGATTTGAGTGTGTGTGATTAGTTATGTGCGTGCAACTGAAGCTGAGAGTTGACCTGGTCCATGGACTGTCTGTTCTTACAGCTACAGTGGCCACACATACATGGACAAATAAGTTTTCCTCTGCAACTACACACATTGTTGACACACAAGTAATCAGGAGTGTGCACGCACATGCAAACACACACACACACGCACACACAAAGGCGGATAATGACTATGTTGCCTGCTTGAATCACTGCACCACCCCGACCAGCAACAATGGAGAGGAGGAGATCTTTATCACTTGACAAGCTGTGTCTGTTCAGGCAGTTATTTTTGGCCTCTTGTTTTTACACGACTAAACATAGACTCATGTGTCTATCGCTGCTTGTGATTCGGGGCCTGAAGCCACATGTGAGAACATCTGAGATGAGAGGTGAATGTATCTCGTTGCAGTATTATGTGATCTGATCCCACTCGAAAATAGAAAAAAAGAAAAAAAATCTCAATGAATCAGTGGATAAATTAGGAAAACGACAGCTATTCCTTGTTTTTGGGACTTGGTTTATTGTTTACACTAATTGCTGCGAACAATCCTCAGAGTAGAACAATGTGAGGATACACGTTTTACATGTGCAGAGGTTTCCCATGCCCGGAGACAGATGTGGGTGAAGTGGGTGAGAGGGAGACATGGAGGAGCGGCTCACTGTTCCAGCTCAGCCATTGTGCCCAGTTTGCAAGAATAGAAAATCCAGCAGACAGCTACTACTGAGCAGTTCTTACTGAATGAAGGAACAATAGACTTGAAGAGGTGTAGAGTGAATGATATACAGTTATAATAGGAGCAGAGAAATTTACCCTGAACCCAACCATTTGCTGTTTTTCTACAAACAAGCACAGCAGCTAATTAACCGTTCGACCAATCAGGGGCCGGGACTGACTGCAGTTAATAAGCAGTAAGCTGAAGTGTCAACATGAGACGACTTATCCCTCGCTGTTTAACAAATATTACAACACTGCCTCTGAGTGGTTGAGATTTCAAATTTCAGTAAAATAGGGTTTAAACTTTTATTTTTGCACGACGGGTTCGTGCCTCACTGGGACTCAACAAATCCTGTCTGTGGTTTTGTTAATGGGATTTCTCTACCATGGCTATACTCCTGATAAGCTACTATCTTTCTGTCTCTGTTTTAATACGTGGAGATGAGGACTGTTAGTTTATGTGCTCATGTCTCTGTTTGTCCTCCAGTCGTCTGCAGGCAAACAGTTTCCCTTGTACGCACATTCCCGACGTCACGGAGCTGCAGGACATTTGAGAGCTATCTAATTATGAGATGTGTGACTGGGCACAGTGACCAGTCATGTTTCCTGCTGGCTCGTGAACAGACGTGAAGGAGAACTGCCTGTTACTTTGGGATATGCACTCTCAGGATACTTCACAGCTCCGGTCTCAAAGATCAGTGACAGTCAATAAAAACTGGTCAGTGAATTTATTTTGTGGAGAGACTCGCTGGCAGCGTTCTATCACTGAGCTCTCAGTCCCTGTGCCGTCTGGATGAAAACACACCCTCCGCTTGCCCCCCTTGCACCTTGTGCTTCTCAAAATACCTCTCCCACAGAGCCAACACTGTTATAGAAGTTTGGGGTTTAATTATAGATATGATACTTTTTGCTGTGTGCTTTTGGCATCTGTGTGGTTTTTGCACCTGCACTCTACATTGCAGGTGCAGGTGCAGGTGCTGCTGCGTAAAAGCCTACTTATCCAGGGTTGGTAGAAACAGATCAGACCATGTGCGCTCAGCAAACCTCTCTCTACACTCAACAGATTAATTCAAACTTTATGAGATGCTGCATAATTTGCAGGAGGAATCCTCACACAGAAGGGACGGACTTGTCCGACATGGCCGACTCCTGGAGACGCAGGGTTTAGAGACGTCTGGGAGCGATAAGTGGAAACCTGGTCCCGACAGAGAACGGCATTCATCGCTCAGTATTCATCAGATGAATCAGCCGGTCTATAAATGAATTCTCAATCACACTCCCACCCGAGACTACCTCCAGCATGTTAATGGGGCCGAGAGGAAGTGACTCATTGCTTATGATTCATAGGCGAGTGCATTAAAGGGAGAGAGAAAGGAGGAGGAGCCAAGCTTTTCCTGATGGAGTTGATGGTCAATTCAGTGGCGAGGAAAACAAAACACAGATGATGACAGAGCTGACCTCAGCAAAACCAGCTGATTAATCATAGATAGATCCTGGGATGAGCTGTGCTTTTATGATTTCTGACACTTTTGTCAATATTTTAAGTTTAAAATATTCAAATGAGACATATTAAGCAAATATTCTGATTCATAATTTCTAATTGGATTATTACTTGAAAAGATGTTCCATTAATGGTTAAGGAAAATATAATTTTCCTCATAGCGTGTCCATGTGCCAGACTTGCTGCATGGAATGTAGTGTAATATGATATTATATACATATATATATATATATTATGATGCCACATCGTGTGAGCTTCAGGACTTTTTTTTTAAAACTTTGCAGGAATTTTTACACACCAGAGGAAAAAGAAACTTGAAAAATCATTATATGTTTACTTTAGGAAACAACAACTTACAGTAATTTTCTCCAACTTTAACATGTTTCCTTTCTTCTCATAACAGGTTATTTTTATCACATGGAGTTTTATATGTGTATTTAAAATATATATTTTTTTCTGACGACCTATCAGACTCATTTGTATTTGCTATCTGTATTTCACTGGGTGCAGTTATTATAATCCTAAAATAATGAGCAGCAAAGGAGGAACATGTACAGAATGGAGCCAAAGGTTCCTTACCCCTGCTGAACACCAGCTACCAGTGCTACTGACATTTGTATGGTGACATTTCCATTTTCATTTGTCTGTGTTTTTCAGACTGCACTTGGCTCTTTACAAGCAACAGACATTTGAGGAGGAAATCACATCTTACCACTTTAGCTCATTTGCCAGACACAGATTCTCAGTCTTCTAAAGACAGCTGGGGAAATGAAACGAATACTACTGCAGGTGCTGTTGTTGCCTGATGAGGTTTCATACAACACCGACGTTGGGGTTTGTGTACTCCCAACTGTTTGCTGTGTTTATTTCGAGCTGCGTTTCTCTGCTCAGTTTCCCTCACTGCTGTCCTCACACATTGTGACGGGGCCTGTTTCCCGTTGCCTCATATCCTGTCCTTCAGACACACACGTCCCCCCGGCTCATCGGGGAGTTCACAGTCAGCAGCAGGAGAGGTCACCCTGTTCCTCTTCTGGTGTTTTATAACGCCCTGCCTCCCTCACTGTGTTTCTGTGCTGCACACACACACACACACACACACACACACACACACACACACACACACACACACACACACACACACACACACACACACACACACACACACACACACACACACACACACACACACACACACACACACACACACACACACACACACACACACACACACACACACACACACAATCTTCCTACTGTAGAGATTTTGTAGAACAGCAAAGTCAGTTTGAAACTATGTCACACACCAAAATATCTCAAAGCAAGTGTGTTTGTCTATCTGCTTGTGCAACTACATGATTACAGACCATTTATTAAATTTGTCTATTGCGGCGGCCTGCCTAGACACTTGTTTTGAAGCTGTGTTTTTTTTTATCCTTTGGTTCATTTCCCCATTGTTACATTTGAACACAGCCGATGTGCACAGATGCAGAACAACCACACTCGTACCCTTCAGAGGAACTAGCCTCCATTCGGTCACAGAAACCACACTGACCCGGCTGCACTGTCCCCTGCAGGTTTTAGCTAAATGGTCAAATGCACAATGCCTGTTGGGATGTGGATAAGCATCGGCAAAACTTGCCAGCAGCTGGATAAAGAATCAAGGCCTGACTTACACCTCTCCATCTTGATAGTTACTGCAGATGGGACCTTCATCAGGTCCTTCTTCCTGTGGGTCTTTGTTGTTAAGGTTTAGTTTAGAATCTCATATTTCTGTTTCGGGTTGCCACTCACCTGATGAAGTAGCAGCAGAAGATGAGGCTCAGGATGAAGACGAAGATGCCCGTCCCGAAGATGACCATGTAGATGTTCAGAGGCAGGTCCTGGAAGGTGATGGGCGGCATGGTGCACGACTTGTTGGCGTAAACCAGTCCCAGACCACAGAAGCACCCTGAGCAGAGGAGACGGCAACATTTAAAAAACACATTGAAGGGAAGAGGAGGGGAGGACTGACTGACTAATGCAGAAATGTCTCAAAACACACACGTGAACACGGCGGCACACATATCTCTCTTTGCTCATACTTCCTTTATTCAGTGATATTCACGGGCAGCTGCGGGTCAGACCGGCAGCTGTGTCCGTTTCAAATGGAAGCGAAAACATTAGAGCTTGAATCACACTCGAAACACACAGACAAAAAGGTTGTTGCTAAGAGGTAGAGAGAGATGGCCCCTGCACCCCTGTGGAGGTGAACGAGTCCTTTTCTTTTACTTAAACATAGAAAACACTGTTATTGCGGTATCCAAGCAACTGTGTCGCTCCGCACGGCGTCTTTGTCTGATGTGGTTCATTAAAATGGACGAGAAATCAGCGGTCAGACATCGATGAAAACACTATATTTAGTAAATGCACAAATTAATTATCTTCTCCCACTCTTGAGATTCAGAGGGTGCGATTGGATTAAAATAGCACCATTAAATATCATCTTAAAAACACAATGTGGGTAGATTCAGTTTTTAGATTCAGTGTTCTTCTTCATGGAGGAGATTCTATCAGAGTGAGTTACAGACCGAGCAGCCTGATATTTTCTCTTCTTGAACCGGCTGCTTCGTATTGAGCTTCACTCCAGACAGATGGTTTCCCCATTAGAAGTTCCCTCCCTCGTCTCATCCGTCTTCCTTTACAGCCTCGCTCCCGTGCGTGAGTGTTCGTTTTTTTACCAGGAAACCAGAAAAAATCACTGACACAATATCACATGACATTGGAGAAGTTGCAGTATGTGTGCATTGTATACAGCATTTGGCGAGTTGTGCGAGTTGTGTTATTCATCGTGCATGAGACGAGACATGTTTTCCCCATATCAAAAGAACAAAGTGAGAGGCTCAGGCCGAAAATGTAAGAGTGTGTGTGCATTTGTCGGAGATACAAAGAGCCCACTTGTGATCTGTGTGAGTGTGCATGAGTAATGAGAAGTCAGTATCAGGAAGTGAGAGGGGGCTTTGTGAGATCGGGGTCACGCTAACCCAGTGGGGCGATAGTGAGTCGGAGCTCACCGGGGACTCGTCTCTTTCTGCTGATACGAACCCAGAGAGAGTCTCACACTCCTCAGCAGCAGATTTCTGATTAGCCCGACTTCACCCAGAGACAAGCTGCTAATCAGAGAGAGCAGCCTGTGTGTTGTTTAATCATCACACAGAGCTCCACCGTGTTGGCCTCCTAAAGCACACAGCAGCCTGTCACACAAACTGCACCGTGCTAAACTGCACTGTAACAAGTTTTAATCACAAAGACAAAAAGTGCGGATAAATAGGAAGGAAGACAGAAGGACAGACTGGTAAGTGATGGAGATATGGGTTGGGTGATATATAGAGAAATTAACAAAAAAGCAGATTAATGATGGACAGATGGAAGCAGAGATGATGCATGAATGGATGGTGGATGGATGAAAATGGATAAATGTACAAATTGATGGACAGATAAGTGAATGAAAAGTCAAATGGATGAATGGATGAATGAATAGTCACTTTGACAGATGATGGAAATACAGATGATGCATGGATGTGGATGGACAGAGGGACAGGGATAGATTAACAGGTGGAGCGAGTGAGAGACTGATGAATGGATAAATGGATGCATGAACATATTGGTGGATGGATGGATGGATGGACACAAACGGATGTATGGATAGAAAAAGAGCAGGATAGATGGATGGGAGAAAAGCAAGAACAGAGGGAAAAACCAATAGAAAGAACTGGTGGATTAATTGATATTGACCGACTGACTTACGAACAGATGGATGGATGGATGGACAGACAGGCGGACAAAGAGAAGAATGGATGAATCGATGATTAAATAGAATTAGATACTGATGACGAACGAATGAAAAGAATGGAGGGATGGATGGATGATGGACAGACAGACAGATATCAGGATGAAAGAGGAGACTAATAAGAAGGATGGAGACATTCACCCAGTTTCATTTCACTGAGATGAGTGTTGTTTTCTCGGGGCAGGTGTGTGATCGATCCTGGTATTTCTCGACTCCGCTACAGGCAAAGTAACACGTTGACATTTGTGTTTGACATTTCTCCCGCCTCACAGTGGAAATTGCAGCACGGGGAGGATCAATACCTCCCGCCTCTCCGTTCCACTCACATCGAATGAGCAGTGATGCTCCATTAATCGAGGCTCTTCATTGAAAGTTCCACCTTTTAATAACTTCTCTCAGGAGAGGGGATCGTTGACAGAGACATGGACGACTGCCTGAACCTGCGTCAGCAACAACGTCATCACGAGGGAGTAAACTCAACACAAACGGATCAAAGCACATGTGCAGAGCTGGAGCCAGGATCTTGGAAATAACAAGGACACAAGTCCTAACACTCATTCCTCCTAAAAGAATGTTTGACTAGTCACAACCAACTCTAAAGCAAGAAGGTTCAAATCCCAGTTCACCCGGGTACCCTTTGTCAGCTCCATGGGATTGGCTCCGGCTCCCCCTGGTACCCTCAAAAGGGTAAGACGGATGGATGGATGGATGCTAGGGTGGGTTGATGAGTTGATGGTTGGATTATCTTAAATTAAAGAAATACACACTTAGGGTACATAGGGCCCTGTGTCACATTTCACAAGTGTCCACAGACTCTTCCTCAAATGCAGTCACATGTTTGGATATTAGGTCAGCATAAAACTAACATTTGAACCATGTGCATTATTAAAAAAACATCTCCTGTTTCGACATATCTGCTCCCCCATATTCTCGGAACATCACTGTGTGCCCGACCTCCTTGTTCACGAGCGTAGCTGAACACATAAAGACGTGACCATCAAAACAAACAGCCTCATTTTCTCTCTCTATTCCATTTATATGTGTCACACAATCTGCTTCACAATGATCATCATCAGACAAAGAGACATGAGACTGGGGGGGGGGCGCACATGTCTCTGCTCCGTCTGTATTCATATCAGTGCACAGCTGACGGCACAAATCATCTGTGAAGCTGCTGCACTCACATCCAAACACGGCTCATTTATAGTCAAGTCTTTACTTGCGTGTGAGTGTGTGTGTGTGTGTGTGCGTGTGTGTGTGTGTGTGTGCGTGTGTGCGTGTGTGTGTGTGTGTGTGCGGGCTCATCACGTCACGACACACGTCTCTCTCCTCCACCTTTGTGTGCGTGCAGAGCAGACGGGCTATACGTGCTACTTTGCTTTGGGTGGAGCTCTGTATGACCACTGACCTATATATTGGCAACACTCAGGAGACGCCCCGTTGCCATGGCGATGGGAGTCACAGATGCAGATTCAGGGGGATGAGGGCTAGCCTCCCAAAGTTTGCGATGGGCAAATGTGACAAAAGAAGGCAAGAAAGTCCCTCAGTGATTTGACGGTGCTGTAAAATACCTAGAGCGTGGCAGCGTGTCCCTAACAGATCCTGTGAGGTGCCTGGTGGGGTTCTGTCCTATATACACCGCGCTCGCACAAAGCTGCTGCTGCTTCTTCCCCGTCTCCTTCCGCTGCTGCTGACGCTCACACTGAAGGCAGAACTTCCCATCAAATATTCAGCAGTTCACATGAGGGGGAAACACTCAAGGCATGCCTGCGTGGCTGCTGGCTGCAGTTTTCAGAAAAAGGAAAAGCAGGTCAGACTTAAAACTCCCCCATCACATGCAAGATGATGTACGGTCGAGGATACATGCAGAGGGCAGACGCTCGGCTGCTTCATGTTGCTTTGTTTTTACAGCAGATTGACATGCTTTGATACTGTGTGTGTGTGTGTGTCTGTGTGTGTGTGTATGGACTATTTCCCCGATGAATAGCAGGGGAGTCGAGCTGCACAAAGGGAGCGATTGTTCATGTCTGAACACCAACAGTCCAGCGAGGAGGCTGCTGCACTCAACCAGGCAGAGTCAGAGGGAAAACACCACTAATCCATCATCTCCACCAGGTCTCGCCGTGACAACGACCCACTGATGCACCGATTCACCGCAATGAAAGGTTTCTCCTTTTCATTATTGTCAAAGCACGGCCGATGCACCCCCGAACACACACACACACACACACACACACACACACACACACAACACTGAGCGTTTTCAAACAAGACGGAGAAGCTGTCTGGTCTTCTCAAGATAATTTGTTCGAGGTCAAGAGGAGAGACTTCCGATGGAGGCCGTCAATGTAAACAAGATTACCCACAGAGTCAAACGCTACACACAGAGCACAAAGACAGGCCTTGTGTGCCTCGCAATCAGGATTAATCTAGAAGGAAATAAAGGGCTCCATTGATTAAACAGCCTCTTTATGCTACTGGTAAATACACACATTGATTAAACATTTAGATTATCAGTGTTTTAACAAATTCTTGATAGCCAAGAAATCCAACCTTTACTATTAGCCTGGATTGTTAAAGGGAGACCATTTAGGTGAATTTGAAAGCACTAGCCTGTATAAAGCAAAACACACACAAAATGGTTTAGCACACACTAATGAATCTGTCAATTTATCCTTTTGTCTATCGTAAATTATGGAAAATATCATGTTATAATCTAGCTCTGGGCAATAAAACAATGACTACTATATCCATTTCATCTATATATTGCGATATAACAAAGATTAAATGTATATCGATATATTTGTTATGCTTTGTGCAGCACATAATTGATCGACCTCAAATGTGTCAAATATTTAGCTGTTTCTCGAGTGGTTGTCATATAAGAGTTTAAACCCACAACCTTCTCTCAGATGTAAACATCATTCTTTAACGATAATGTGACATTTATCGTGATACTTGAATCAATATCAACTGATATAACTGATTGTATTTTGTTTGTGTACAATATTTGTGCACACGGCTCAGCCCTGAGGTAAGTTTATAAGCAATATACGATTTGCACAGTAGCATTAGTAGTATTATTTTAGTAGTATTTATTCAATAATATATATTATTTAGATTGGTACATTAAACACTATAATTAAAATTTGTGTCTATACAATGTTGAACCATTTAAATGAATAAATGGCACAGATATTGTGTAAACACTGTGATGATGACAAAGATTTAAATCCTGAGAAGCTGCAAGAAACCAGAGACTGAGGTGATAAAGTTTTTCAATAGAATAAGGTGCATTAAACTTACTGTCAAGCATCACTTGAGACTTAATATAAGGGATTTTATTCATAGTGTGATTTCCTTCACACTGGAGATGTGTAGAAAGCCACTGTGGTGATTCTGTAATCTGTCAACCTTGAGACTCTGACTCCTCTGAAACAAACAGACAGTGTTGGACCACACTCATCCCAGAGGCCTGCGAGACAAACACTCCCACTAAGATATAAAATGACCGCTCACCGTTACACCACTGAAACGGGTGCATCAATGCACCAGAGGTGTGGGGGGGAGAGTCCTTGCCGGCGGGATCCGATGCGTGTTTACCAACAAGCCGCAGCCGCCTGTGCAGATGGACGATGTCGATGATGGTGGAGGTGGGGATAACGCGGAGCCAGAGACCAGTGAGACCAGCAGCGCAGAATCGAAGGAGACAAAGGCACCTGTATGAAAAATAAAAACGGTGCGTAAAAGACGAACAAAAAACGTGCGTAAAAAGGCCAAGGGGGTATGTCACAGTATGGATGCGCTGCAGATTGAGAACGAGGTGATCCCCCTCTGCTCCGGTCCTCAGCGCGTCTGCTCTGACTCTGTTATTATTAATAGACTGAATGGAAGCGTGACCCAGCAGCGACCATCTGTGGGAGAGAGAGAGAGAGAGAGAGAGAGAGAGAGAGAGAGCGAGAGAGAGAGAGAGAGAGAGAGAGAGAGAGAGAGAGAGAGAGAGAGAGAGAGAGAGAAACTGGAGCATTGGAGCCTCCTCGTCCCGCCCCCGTCAGCACCGGACTGACGTGCACACCGACCAATCCTCGGTCTGCCTGCGTGCATGTTTGTTGTGACGGGCTGCGTGTGCTTTGTGCCACCGAGCATCGTCATCATCAGTTTCCTAATGAATCAATGTTTTACAGACTAATAAATCAAATGATAAAAATCAGGGGATGAGATTCACAAAGAAATGCTGAGGTTGTGAGTCCAGGGCCGGATTAACTCTCTGAGGGGTCATGGGGCCAAAATCAGCCATGTGGCCCACTTCTTCCCCCCCATTTCTTTCCATTCATCCATTATCTATAAGCCTTCTGCTTGGTATATGGGGGTCACCGGGCAACTGGGGCTAATCCGAGCTGACAAGGGGTGGGTGGAGGGGTACACACCGGACAGGTCACCAGCACAGGGTCAACATATAGAGACAAACTACTATTCACTGCTGTGGCCACTTGACCTGGTCAACTGTGAGAGAACTCCACAGGCCCCTGGGATCAGGTTCGAGCCCAGGCCCTCCCTGTTGTGGGGGACAGTGATCTGAATAGTTCTTGGTCGTTGGTCAGACAAATTAGAGACATTCGGAAAAATATCCCCTTCGGCTTTGAAATGGTTTAAGCAAAGATAAAATAAAATTTATAAATCGATCAATAATAATCTTCTGAGAAAGATAGTGTGATAATATTTTCCTTGATGTCTGTGAAATGAGCACTGAGGTGAGACTGTTTTGTCAAACATTTGTTTATTGACCTAAAAGTTGTGAAATATAAACAAGTGTATACAACACTGGAGCAGACACATGCACTGTACTGAACAACACACACACACACAGCTGTTACACACAGATCTGGACTCAAGGGCCATGTTGCACAATAAACTGCACAGAAAGGTTTGTTTGGTTCATCCACAGTGACACACAGAGTCAGAAGAAGTAGAGCTGCTCATACGCTGTGATGTTTCCTGCATAGACGGGCATGTAGCTGTAGATCAGGGACGAGTCCTCCTCCTCGGGGTCAAACTGATGTGAACTTCTCCTTCCTAAACAAAGCAGAAGTGAAATCGATGTAAATAACATACGAGGAGAAAATCTGTAAAACAAACTATACTGTAAAAGTCTTGACTATAATATCTGTGTTATCTTGATCATAATCTGGATGAATTGAAGTGGGAAACTACACCTGTATGAAGGTGTTATACAAATAAACACACAGATAACGTTCAATGGATTATTGAAAAGAATCTTGTAATAGTTTGTCTGCATTTCTAAATCCAGAAATTAAATCCACTATTTGAGGATGTTACATGTAATTTAAGTTGCTATATATATATTTTAAGTGCGATATTGTAGATAAAAGCAAGAGTGAATGTAAATCACTCACAGTTATCTCATAGTAACCAGGGATCTTAGGGGCCTCGGTGTTAGTACTAATATAAAAATATATCTATCTAGATAATATTTTTATCTTCATATCCTTTGAATATAATTTAGACCCAATGACAGTGACTCGTGAGGATGACGTGTGCTTTTCATCTTACCTTCATTGACAAAGAACCCAGCCAGCAGAGACGACAGCTGGACGGCGTGAGGGGAGTGAGGAAAGTTCCTCTTTCTGTCCCACTGGAAACGATTCACCTCCGGGTGCCACTGCACTCCGTAGAAGGGATATCTCTTTCCTGGTGGGGAATAATTAAATATGCCGTTATTACAACCTCCATGGTAGAGCAGGGATAAAGTTTGTGAAATGAGTATAAATAAAATCATCTAGTGACCTTCTACGGTTGAGACAAAGTGGGCCCCGTTCTCAGCAACGTTTGTAGACAAGAGGGAAAAGAAATTTCTCAGCTTGGCGTTTTCCTGGAAGTTCTGGAAGAACATTTATCAAGTATTACATTTCAAATATGATTTAAATACTCCATGTTTTATGTAACAGTAGAGAATTTTAAGATAATAACAGGAATGTGTTCCTTGACGCTTTGATGCTTCATGAGCTGATTGTCTCCGATTTCATTTCTCAGGACAATGACAAGACAAAACCTCAACATGTGAAGTGAAACAAGATGCACAGAGACACTTCTTCTTTACCTCTACTGTCAATCCATAGTTGTGGAAATTACCAGTCAGGGGTTCTTGGGTCAAAATCTTCATGAACTCCTCGGAGAAGCCCTGGAACATCCTGCTGGAGTGGGCCTCTGCAGGGGAAACACCCTGTGATCAGTAACTTGACTCTACTGACACTAAGTGGTATAATTAAGTACACACAGTACCTCTGAAAGTTATGCCAAACAATCTTGAGTCTATTTAAAAACATGTTCCTTGTACTTTAGTAATAAAACATGCACACATAAAGACGTCCACAGTAATGCAGTGATCTATAACCTGTGGTCAGATTGAGGGGCAGCGCTATGTTCTCTGCTGTGGTGTTTGTCAGCAGATTTTCACCGGCCACCAGAACAGTCAGGAGCTGCAGGCCCATGCACGTGCCCCAGATCGGGAAGAAGTCCCCCGCGTCGTTGGCCTGGAACACACACAGTCAGAATGTCACTTCTCAGGACAAGTCAGGACCAAAATCGTATTGATTCTATGACATGTAAACAATATTATCATGTAATTGTATAGTGTGGTGCCAATGACCGGGAAGTAAAGAGAAAAACAGAAGTTCTGTTATCAGATATTTGTTAGTTGTGTTGATCTTTAAAGAAAACTTCTATTTCATTAATTAATAGAATTTCTACTCTTGATATATGTTGAGTTGTACATTTGGAGACAGGTTTTGAATTATTTCATGTTCAGATGACCTGCTGTGCACTTACTGAAAGATCATACTTCTGTTTGATGGGAAATCAACTGAACACAAGATAAGAATAGTAGCAACTATTTAAAAATAGTTTATTTTACTATTAGTTTTGAAATGGTATGAGCCTGAAAAATATAATGCTCCCTTAAAATGTATTCAACCTCTATAATAAACTGCACAAGACTCGAGTAAATTTGCTCTTTACATACGATATGATTCCATAGACAGATACAAATTATATTTAAAATATTTATTCAGTATACAAACCTTCAAAGCGAGTGTATAAAAAATCTTCGCCACTTTGGCGTAGTCTGACGTCTCCAAATCTACAGCTCCTCCGATGAAAAGCAGACTGAGGAGACATCAAACGGTCAGAGCAGGGAACTGATGTGTGTTCATATATGACATATACAACGCATTTATAGTTATATACTGTGACTCACCCATTTATCTGCTTGAAGATGTTTTCATATTCAGCAGCAGTGTGAGTCAATCTGCAGACACAACAACGTTATTTAACATGCAGGAAAAAAAGGTGACAGAAGATGAAGGGTTAACATCATCCTTATTATGTGACTCAGGGCTCCATGGAAACTGCAGTTATGCTTTTTCATAAGAGATGTTGTCCTAAAACATTTCTATTATGTAGATTAAGAGATTGGGCCAGTTCCTGATCACTGAAAATGTATTATTATGAAAACTCTAGGTAAATTACATCCACATTAACTGTTGCAAACACCACAACTGAAGAGAACCTCACCTGATGGGCATCACTCTGCTGCCTCCTGACTCGACGTACTTCACGTAGGACGCAGGGATGAAGGTTTCCCCCCCAAGGCTTCAAGAAATCATCAGAGACCATCTGAGTCAAAATACCTGAAGGGACAAAAGCACCTGGTTTGAAAGCAGAACATGTGGATAAAGTTTTGTTTTCTCTGAAGTTTGTTTGATCCTGATACCGACACTGGATTTTACTCACCGATCACTGGTCTGTCATTCAAAGCCTCCTGGTTGAGGGCAGTCGGCATAGCTCTGCTGCTACAGAGGCAGCCGACGAGAAGTAAACACACAAATGATGAAAATCCTGCCCTGGACATGTTTTCCCCTTGGTCTCCACTGATTGCTCAAGGCTGAATCGAGTGTCTGGTCCTGGACCGAGCAGTGACTGACGAGAGAAGCTGCAGCAACCTCATATATATCGAGCTAGAAGAGGATATAGTCAGTACAGGGAAGTGAGGAATTCCCGGGTTTACATGCGATGACACATGTCCTGAACATGTAGGTCGACTGCTGAGGCAAACACAAACGTTCTGCTGACGCTGTCGGACTTTCTGGCAAAATTCTGATGGGTTAGTTTGCAGGAAGTAATGCAGCCTCGGTGGACCAGAGCTGGGTTGTGAAAGAAGTGGTCAAACACTTAAGCGTGAGAACGTTTAAGAGTTTTTGCACGTTTAAGAGCTCAGTTCCCACAACACGCTGGAGTCCACGTGCAGGCAAACTGGTTCTACTGTAAAAAGAAGAGGCAGGTGATTTATTGCATGGGTGTGCACAGGCCGAGAGGAGGAGGTAGGACACAAATGTGGAAATGTCCTGAAAGCAGTGCATGTAATAGATAAGGTCCAGGGATCAGAGGTCAAATGTCTTGTAACAACCAAGATACACACTGATGAAGACTGTGGAGTGTGATCTGAAGATAATAAGTAGACCTTGAATTAATCAGATAAATATGAAGTTTATGAAAGAAAGAAGAAATGTGTTGATCAATAGGGACGATTACACTTTGAGTGATTTTTGGCTGTTGGAGATTTTTGTTTTCAAATTCTAACCTCGACTGGACACCCTCAGTGCAAACAAAGAAAACCTGGTTAAAAATGTGACTTTGAGTTTTGATGTTTCTTTTATTATTAATCAGACACTTTTGTTTTCAGGTCACAGAGGAAAAAGAAACAGTAATAACTGGGTCACTAGTTTGTCTCCAGTGTATCTGATCCAACCACAAGGTGGAGACAAAGGACATTATTCATACTAATACATAACCATAGATTGTGTATAAAGAAGGACGACATGACAGCTCGATCGCTCCCTGGTGGCGGGATGCGGTACGGGTCAAACCATTATCAAGCTCGATTTGTTGATTGACAGCTGAGACCATGTTGCTGATCGCTGCGGCACAGACTCTGACTCCAAATGACGGATTCAGGCTCAAGATGGAAAGTAACCGATCAGGGATATTTTAGCTTGATTTCTAGAGGAAGTAGAGAAGCGTCGTCCATCTTTATCTACAGTCTATGCTCCAAACCATTGGCTGATTTGTCAAATTATGGGAAATACAAAAATTATCATTATTTATAATATACAAATATTAATGACAGTTTTTAGAAATTATATGTCTTGTAAAATCCTTACATATTAAAAGACATATTACTGTGACACGAACAAATTGTAACATATCACATCAGTTCACTGTACGTCTAATATTCAGCATTAAAAAAAACGTATATTCCTAGTGTATCCTAACTTAACGTAATACTGTCCATTAAAAGAGTTTCACTGTTATTCTGACAGCTGCTCTACAGTCTTCAGCTGTGCAACTTCATATGCTTCAGCATCAGTTCATTCTCATCCACTGCTTTGATCCTTTCCTCTGCAGCGGTCACAGAGGAGTTCAACTTTTTCTGTCTTTCTCTGCAAAAACAAGAAATCCATGAAATCAAATTGGTACTCTGACACATCAGACCATCATAACACAGAGAGATATTTAAGTCATCTATGTAAATGGTGTTTAAGAGTTCATCCTAGGATCTGTACCTCCATGAACATATTAACATACATTTTTGTGAAATCAAAATATTAAAAGCCAACAAAGAAAACACAAAAGTCTTGACTGTCTTAAAGAGAACTGTAACTGTTGAGTCAGGCAACAGAACATCTACTAAAAAGTACATTATTACTCTAGCAGGTGTTCCGTATGATGATGATGTATGTTCCGTATGATCACCCTGAAAACCAGTAAGATGTCAGAATTGAATGCCAGAATGTTGTCCTATGATGTAAAGAGAAACTGATGCAGAACTCACTGACAACTGAAACAGTAAATAATTGATAAATAAGAAAATAAGAACAGATAAATAATTTGTGACTTGTTGTGAGAGATCTCCAGAGAAAAAGCTGTTATCTCTAAAACTTACCCCCGAGTCGTTCTATTTCCTGACAAACATCTTTACACATAGCGTCCAGCAGATCGTCTTTTGGCTTCAGTCCATCCAGGATCACTGAAGAAACAAATCCTGAACATATAAGAGACATGCTCCAATAATCACAAACCCAATCCCATGAACAGTACCTTTGACTGGACTCTCACCTAATCCAGACACCATGCTCTCCATCTCCCGCCGGTTCTTCAGGTACATCGGCCACACATATCCGTCAAAGTATCCGGGAGGATCAGGAGGGGTGTACACCCGGGAGCTGTCAATCGAAAAAGAAACAGATGTTACGAGGAACAGAAAAAACTAATTTCACTTGTTTGATGATCAAATCTGACACCTTCGTCTCCTCTTGCAGACGTCATAAGGAATTTCCAGGAAGAATCTTTTGTCAAATAGATCGTTCAGAGGCCTGGGAAGATAAACAATAAACACACACACACAGAGTGAGAAAACATTGAGCCTGTATAATACACTGCAATTTTAAAATCATGATGATAATGATTGAATTAAAGCGTGGTGACTGATTCCTGTCTCGTGTACCTGTGGTTGAAAATGAGGAATCCCTCGACTATCAGCACATACACGTTGGGCGGTGTCGTCTCCTCTGGGTTCAGGTCTCGCTGCCTCAGGGACGACTCAGGATCTCTCTGCCACGCGTGAACCTCACTCATCATCGTGTCCATGTGGAGAGCACTGAGCACTGAAACCCAGCAGGGACGCCACATGAGCACAAACACCTTCTCACAGACATTTATACACCTTTACCGATTTGTACCATTTGTCATCTTGTGACTGAATGTAAAATCTTAAAGCGATATATCCAGAGTAATCGCTTTTGTATTGATTTGTGTTCAATATCTATTTTTATATTGTGCTTACATTTTATTCTATTTTATTTATTTAACATTGCTCAAATTGACAGGAATAAATCTGGTGGACAGATCTTATACTGAACTCTTATGTCCTTTCTTGGCCTTACAAATATAGTCATGTTAAATATATAATGAAAATAACCATTTGCACATTTTTTTACCTAAACTCCAGCTTTTTTCTGAACAAAATACCAAGGACATAATCTGTGTCCTTAATAGTAGCAGTCACCCTCCTGCATCCATCCATCAGAAGGTCACAGGACAGAATGGCACAAATGATTGAAGACAAATGTAAACAAAGCTATTCCCTCGTGATCTAATTGGTCTAAATCCAAACCTTGCACTTAAATAGCCCTCAATTGAACAAAGTGTCCTCACTGTCATATTGCTTGAAGCCATTGTGGTCCACCGGCACGACAGAGTCCTCCTGAAGAATGAAAGGACGCACTGTGATCACTCAAACCTCTCCAACCTGCAGCCGGTGTGAAAGCTGTGATCTGACCTGAATCTCTACCTTGAAGTATGAATCCTGTGCTATGAGGCAGCTGCTGGGAAGGAGCTGGTGCAGACTCTTGGACAGAGTCGACTTCCCTCCATTGGTCATCCTGAAAAGACATTCATATCACCTGTCAGCAAATTGGAAAGCTGTACAGATGTCAGGAAACAGATTTCTCTGACTGGACTCTGTTACTGTGACTTTTCTCTTGGAGGACAACTCTTATCAGTGTTGGCCGCCACATGGATTGTCACATGCTGCCGGGCTGTATTGATCTGGCTGTGTCTCGTGTGCCCCACTGCATGATTCTAGACCATTTAATAATGTGATGATTAAAACATGTTGTACTGCACATCTGTGTCTCCCAGTTCAGAATCTCAAACCGACAAAATAAAGTAGGCTCATTGTTAAAAAGCCAGATTTATTCATGTTGTGTTTTTTTTAAGATCCTTTGTGACAACAGTACGTGAGCATGCATGATTGTATCTGAGGTGTAGATAGTATAAACCATCATCAAGTGATATGCATTGAATTAAGATCAACAAACCAGCACATCCACGTCCCATCATCCTGACTTACCCTCCCACTCCCACCACCAGTGTCTTCATCTCAGCTCCTTGTGTTTCCTCACTGCAAAAAGTTGCTCGGATGTGAAACTGATCAAACCTGATTACTCGACAGATTATGTGCAGATTTAACTCGTGCACGTCTTTCACAACAACTCCTCCGCCTTGTGGCGTGCTCCCTCTGTTCCGCTACTGGTCGCTCCTCATTCGCTGATGGGGCCGCGACGTAACTGCTACGTCACTCAGGACCCTGCCCGTTGAGAAAATCAAGACGCTATTTGAAACAAAGTAGAAATAAAAGTAAAGTTAAAAGTGAGATTAGTGATACAACCGAATGAACAAACAAGTTAAAAGAAAAAGAAAGATACAAAGTTACAAAGCACAAAGAAAGAAAGAAAGAAAGAAAGAAAGAAAGAAAGAAAACTGTTTAAACAGAAACATCAACGTTTACGGACAAAATAGATGAAATAATACAAAATGTAATGAGTTAAATAAATTTGAATAGATTCGATTTATATATTTTCTTTATTTTGAATAGCATCTTTATTCTTTATTAATCTATGTATCTCTCTATCTATCCAATTAATTTAATTAATTAATTAATTTAAGTAGATGCAGATGCATTTTATTTATCCCACACACATGCACAGACATGCAAACGCACACTCATGCAGGTAGGGAAATTTAATCTCTGCTTTTGACCCATCTGTGTGCGGGACACACAGAACAGTGAGCGACTATGTACAGCGCTCGAGGAGCAGATGTTGGAGGAGTAAGGTGCCTTGCTTCTCTGCCCATAGTCCAGGTTTCTGCCAATAGACCACCGCCTCTAACTTGTATCTCTCAATCTTTATATATATCGATCTATCTCTCGATCTATTTATGTAACTATCTATTTACCTATTTAACTATTTTCACTTTCTCTATCTATCTTTATGTATATATATATATATATATTTCTCTTTCTCAATCTTTCTATCTATTTATAAATCCATCTATCGATCTATCTCTCTGTTATTCTATCTATTTATGTAACTATCTATGTATCTGTCTAGCTATTATGGCTCTCTCTATCCATCTATCTATCTATCTATATCTCTATTTATCTATATATATATCTATCTAACTAACTTGTATCTATCTTCTCACCATCTTTCTATTTATCTATCTATCTAACATGTGTTGCTCTCTGCCTCTCTCTCTCTCTCTCTATCTATCTCTCTCTCTCATCATCCTGTTTAGCAGCAGTTGCAGGTCGGTGTTTGTGCGCGTGCGCAGTGCGACTCGTCCGCCTCTCGCTGAACTTCCTCGTTGGCAGCAGCAGCAGCTTTTAGCAGCTTCACTTCTTTCTGCAGGGTTCGAGTCCAGCGTCGCTTCTCCTCCTCCTTCCTCTTCTCCTCCGAGGCCCGCAAATGTCGAAGCCTCCTCCCAAACCGGCCAAACCAGGTAAGACCCCCGAACCGAGGAACTGGGACCTTTCGAATCCACCTCTGACTTCTGCTGTGCACGAGGACAACGCACCTTGTTGTGCGGCGGTGGCTTCGTGGGCGGTGACCGTGTCAGCGACTCCCGCAGATTTCTGTCGTCTGTGCGTGGATCACTGATCTAAAAGGACGGAAGCGAACTTCTCCCTGACTTCCACCGGGAGTCGGCGAGAGAAGCAGGTCCACGGAGCAGCTGAGGCAAGTGTCCTCACTGCTGATTGACAGGGAGGTCCAGCAGCAGGCCTGTGTGTGTGTGTGTGCGTGCGTGTACGTGCGAGTGTGTGTGTGTGTGTGACTGTGTGAGAGACTTCCCTATTTCTCAATGAGTGTGTTGTCATCGTTGGGTTCCGATGTGCTGATGAGCCTCTGGTCAGTGACGTTCCTCTTGACTTCCTGTCTGTGCTGCTATGTTTGAGACCTAAGAGGAGGAAATGTGCTTAATAATCACTGAACGTCAGGTGCAGGTCATTTCCCGTCATACTTAATATACACTCTTTATTAAAACTTGGGGGGAAATGGATATTTTGCCAGAAACTGAATATAAGATAATCCTTGTGAGGATTTTTTAACTGTGTTTCATCTTAATTGTACCAGTTGTTGTTTTCTTTACCCTGAAATGGACCCTTTGAATTTAAACACTTTATATTTACACCAGGAGTGGGTCCTCTCCACGAAGGCAGCCATTTTTTTTTAAGTAACTAAAAACCTTTTGAACTTTTAGGACAACTGAAGGTCACAGGTTCTCTTTCATGTTTGGAAGGGGAGGGTATTCCACTGCAACACGCAACGTCACCACTAGATGTCACTAAATTATACTCACTTAACCTTTAATGGGCTTTTTGTGACTGAACTTAACTGTTAATTAAGTGCTTCAGCTCCACTTGCAACACTGTATAACTCTAATGAAATGTATTCTATATAAATAAAAGTACAGAGTCCATCTGTTCGGGCTCGGAAGGTGGTACCGCTTATATAGTATTAGAATTTGGATGAAGTGTTGTTACTTGGCAATAAAACAATAGAAATTGTTATTAATGCAATTGTATAATCATCAATAGAATAACAATAAAAGTCAATTTATTTATAGATGCATGACAAACAGATCTACCTCAGATTTTTTAAATGTTGTTAAGTCATAAAGAGGAGATTAAAACCTTCCGGAGCAGAAATATGTCTTTATTCTTCAAATAAATAATAATGTGACATTTAACATGATAATTATTGACTCATAATAGTTTTGAATCCTTTTGGAAGCAGAAATTGCATTTTATCACGCACAATTTTGCAATAACCAAATGCAGTGTAGTACAACACCCTCTCATGAGGGGAGCAAGAAAAAAAACTGTGATTCACATGATGTCATTCTCTTCTTGGTTATTCATGAGTCGACTCCATGACCCCTCACCTGGTCGTGAGGTCAGATGAGATCCTCTGTCGGACAGATGGCAGCTGGATGCATTGTAGGAGAGCTGCTGTCTCCATGATGATGCCTCACATGGTCACGACTGACCGAGCTTCACGCCTCTCATGAGATGTGATCATCACAGGACAGGGCTGTACGTTACACAGCTGAGGATGTGTAATGTACATTCACTATATTCACCATTCATGTTTTGAGCTGCATGGCGAGCAGCTTGTAGTAGATATATTTAACATGAATGTGCTGATTCAGAGATTTGAGAGCAGTTCCTCAAATTTCCGAGTCGGACGGCTTTGGTCTCTTTTTTTGGACTGCTGGTAACTGAGCCTGGAAACTAATTCTGTTCAATTTGGAGCTGAATTAGTTGATTAATCAATTGGTTTATTATCAGAAATATAATCATTGTTTCAAGTGTTTTAAATGGTCGCTGCTTCAGTTTTATATATTATTCAACATTAAAATGTGGGTTTGTTTTGAACTTGTTGCTACACTAAACAAGACATTTGAAGATGTCGCCTCCAGCTCTGCAAAGCTGTGATTTTTTGTCATCTGTTTTGATTGTCGACCAAACAATTAATCGATTTAGTTTATTAAAAAACATTCCAGTTTCTGCTCTGTTGACTCTTAAGGAAGGTTTTGGAATGAAGTAGCCACCCAGGTCTGACATGTTCTTAGGAGAGCTGTGGAAATTTCCCTTGCAATGAAATAACCTAGATGGATATCATCACAAATTACGTCACAAGCTAATAAAAGTGTCCTGATAACATTCTGTTCTGACTGAGAGGTGATTTTTCTTCTCTTCTCTTTACATGATGTTAGTCAGAGTAAATCTTTGTGAGTGCCCGGGGGGGCAGAGAGAACCTGGACCAGTCGGCACAGGCTCTTGTGTGTTTTGAGCGACATGACCGGGCCTGCAGAGAGGACACATTCTTTCTGAACAGAGCTGAGCTTGTGCAGCGACTCAGACTCTCATTCTGACTCACTGAGACTCTGTGTGTTTACTAAACAGGAACTTTGAGTAACGGCAGAGGGGAGCAGTTGAATCCGTCCAACGCTCAGGCCTGTCCAGCTTCTCTTTGCTGTCTGGAAGCAAATGTATCAGTGTCAGTCTCACAGGAAGTTGTGCGATACTTCTCAGCATCTTTATTACGACTTCTTTACATGCTGGCTCATGAGGACAATCATTTTTTTGCTTTTTGTTTATGTAACAGGGACAACACAGATAAACATTGTGATGCAAGAAGAAATAACATCTTAGACATCACCCAGTTGCAAGTGTAATCTAGAAGAGTGCATATTTCCATCATAGAAATCCAGATTATTATCCAGTTCTGCACCAAATATCACCAAGAGAGTGAAAACAAATATCTGTGTTAGTTTCGGTTCAGTGGTTTTTGTGTAATAAGGTGAACTTCAGATAACCCGAGCCCCAATAACACCACTTAAAATGAGAGCGATAAGAATAACACTGAAGCACATTTAAAAAGAAAAGTAATTATGTCATGTAACTGTTATATGCTGTAGTATGAAAACAAGTTTGAGCGAACATAATGTCGAAGAATTATGCTTTCGTGGGTAATTGTGTCATCACATAGTTTGTCCAGAGGAACCTGCTCCAACACAGTTGTTTATAATGATCTAAGTAGTGTCTGCAGAGTGTGCAGCAGCTGGGGATACAGTCAAGTGGTGTCTTCACAGTAAGTTGTTATATACATGGCTGGAAAGTCAACAAGGCAATACAACTTTATTTATTTTGAATATTCTCCTCCTTAAAATTGGATTTAACCTAAATAATCCAGTACTGGTCAGGCTGTAGTGATTAGAATACGGTGAAGCTTGTGGCCTCCGTCCCTGAAAACACCTTTTTAAAAAAATCACATTTGGATGATGTCACAATGCATAACATGACCGAATGCTTGGGGGGGAGGGGGGGGATGTTTTGAGACCTTAGTCTGACAGCAGCTTCCTTGACAGTAAGAGCATTGACAACCAGACAAATGGTTGAGGGACGTCAGTAGAGTGAAGCACTGAGTTATGTTTATCTAGAAATCAGATGCACATCAAAATAATCAAATAAAAAGCTGCTACTTTGACTTTTTTTGTTTCCTGAACCTTGTATTAAAGACACAGTTCAGCATTCTGTACCAACTTGGTCCCAGAAATAAAGAGGATTATTGATTACAAAATGGGGTTGGGAGCATGTCACTGTTTCTTTAAGTGATTTCTCTCGTTCTCTCTGAACTAGTTCAGCTTCAACCACTCTGGTAGCATTCCAGGCTCGACTGTGAACCAGCGCCGGCCCCGGGGCCCGCTGCCTGGGGGCTGCACACACAACCACCAGCTCCGTGGTCCCTGCACTACATGTACAAGTGTTAGAGGTTGTGGAGTCACATGCTTCACACAGATGGCTCCTGAAAATTGATAATGTCCGACACTGATTTGATTATGTGTGTGTGTGAGGAATTTACCAAAATAAAGCCAAGGTTATTTATACTGCCTCACCTGCAGGCTCATTGTGGTGTATGAAGCGTGTTAATCTCATCATGGAGTGACAGCGTGTGTGGTTTCATGGAATTGTGTCTGTTCTCAAGTATAATGTGACCTGATCACATTTCTGTTCCAACCTGCCACATACTGTGTTTTTCTCATTCCAGGCCAAGTTAAGGTGTTCAGAGCATCGTTCACCTTTGAACCCAGAACGGTAAGAGCCTCATATTTAAGATTGATTGTTTTTCTAATGTTTCGTCAGTGTGGAAAACCATTTATTGAGTTCTTTAAAATCAGTTAAAATACTGATTCATCTGTCAATAGATTCATTTGACATGTGGGTTTCAATACATGAAATAACGGTGTTGATCCCAATGAGTATTTCGGTTTGCAGTGCTTCTTTGTGTATTTGCTTAATTTTAAACTATATTTGTTTGGTCATCAAGCTTTGTTTTATTTGTGTGTTTTACAAAAGTTTTTGTAACTTGATTTGGTGTCATTAACAATAAAAGAAACAAGAAATTCTATTGCATTGCAAAACTCTTGCTTTATCAATCCCTGCGTTTTACGTTGTGCAGATTTTAAACTGCTGACCTCCAGTGATGCTTTGCAAAATCAAAACTCAAACATGGTAAAAAGAACGTGATAAAAGAATTAGACTGTACAAATGAATCGTTTTAAATGTTTGAACATGATTATATTCAAAACGAACATGGAGAATAACTTACAAATTGATTCAGTGAAATTGTCAGAAAAATCCCTGTACTGGGGAAAGATTAATTCCAAGCAGTGAATAGTTAAAAACATGCTCCACCAGATTTGAAAAGGGTTGGTGATAAATCAACGAGATTACGGTTGTATGGAGAAAGGACAAAACGCTACATTACAGAAGCTGAAGCCAGTGAAGCCTCTGTATATTGGAAAGTTATTGAAACATTGAATTTATGATCAGAAGAGTAGGTGAAACATTTTTCTGTTGTGTCAGCTATAGATAAAATACAGGCATAAATAAAAGTGACTCACCTAACAAATACCTCTACAGAAGAACTCTTTATGTAAATCAAATAAAACTTAATACAGCTTCTACCTCATCCATCAATCACATTAAAATGAATCAGTGATGATTGTTTCAGTTGGTGGAGGAAAGGGGAAGAAGCCGGGGAGGGGAAAGTGGGTGAAATGTGACAAAAAAAACTGCTGTGGATACGTAACACTTCTCAAAACACGGTTCAGATTATCTTATGTTTAGTTTCACACTAACATGTTCTCAATGTTAACTTTTTGGTTTCCAGCCAGACGAGCTGTACTTCGAAGAAGGGGACATCTTGTACATCTCGGACACAGTAAGTGAAACCTCAGTTTTTTCTTCGTCACCGTGTCCCTGTGTTTCACAAAATTCAAATAACTTCTTCCTCTTTCTTTTGCCCTATTTGTATTTTGTCATTTTCCATCGTCCACTGTCATTTCTCCATTCTAGTTATAATTCTCTGCTCCGTTCATCTCATTTAAATCTGGGATTTTATTAAAACGAAGACTTATGCGTGACTTTTATCCCCAGAGCGACACTAATTGGTGGAAGGGAACATGCAGAGGAAGGACGGGACTAATTCCAAGTAACTATGGTGAGTAGAAGTTTAAATGTTGTAAGGTGTATGTGGTTATTGAAATATAATACAGACCTTTGTCTCCTGAAATGTTCCCTTGGACGATACACTGATGTTTTTGTTTTGTGTTTCAGTGGCTGAGCAGGCCGAGTCTATTGACAACCCAATGCATGAAGCAGCCAAACGAGGTGCAGATTCAACTACTTCCTCGTCCTATTTATATGATAAATGTATTTTTGAACATCTATCTATGTTGTAATACCTTCCCTCCCACACAGTTGTGTATTTGTGGCGACAGTAAAAGCCGCTTTGGTCCTGTTAACATCTTTTTTCCCCTTTCTGCTCACACACTGTTCACATTATTAGTACGAATCTCCTTTCGACTCTGTGTGCACTTTGTGTGTTCATGGGACATATTTGTGTGTTTGAACAGGAAATCTGAGCTGGCTAAGGGAATGTTTGGAGAACAAGGTTGGAATTAATGGGCTGGATAAGGCAGGAAACACCGCCCTCTACTGGGGATGCCATGGAGGACACAAAGGTAATATCTCTGACAGGAGAAAATGCACCAACAGCTTTTTGGTGCAGTTCAGCTTTCACTAACAAACACAGATTATTTTCAGTTTATTTGGGACCTGAAGTCAGATTTTTTTGATGACAGAAGTGAAGTACTCTAAAACAGGAACTGGTTCTATGAGTGTTCCAGTTCTGTAGTGCCCCTCCATTGTTCCCTGCTTGCTTTTGATGAGTCAAGTGTCATTCGATGTTCAATTCCTCACGTAAACTTCTCTATTTCTCCGTGCCAGATGTGGTGGAGGCGCTGCTCGGCCAGTCCAATGTGGAGCTCAACCAACAGGTGAGATGGGTTTTAAGAAAAGGTTAAAAGCGCCCTCACGAATAATGATAATAACTTGGAGTTATATAGCATCTTTCAAGGTGCCCAAGGTTCGGAAAGATTTGTCCCAGGACAGACGTGATCACTATGAGGGGTTTCCACTTTGGTAGTTTTGTTTCTCGGCTGGGAGAGAGTTCCAGAGGTGTGAGGGCCATCACACTGAGGGTTGGCACGGAGGAGGGTGAGCAGCCCTGTTTTCGAAGGCCGTAGCTTCCAAGGTGGAGTGTAGAGGGGGAGGAGGTCAGACAGATAGCGAAGGGCCAGGGCACGGAGGGATTTGAATATGAAGCTGGACCTGAAGCCAGTGAAATTGGATCACAAGTACATGATGCAAATGGGGTTGGATAATATCAAAGTTGATGCCCGTCAGGGGGGGGTTGGCAGTGATGATGTTGTTCTGTGTCTCAGAATAAACTTGGGGACACCCCACTGCATGCGGCGGCCTGGAAGGGATACTCTGACATCGTGGAAATGTTGCTGAACAAGGGTGAGTTTGTCATCTTCTGTTTTTTTAATGTTTATTTTGAAACGTATCAAAAAGGGCGTTGAAAACAGGGAGAGTTTCAGAAACATTCGATCAAAGCATATCATGAGTGGTTGCCTCCAGATTGAGGAAATAAGGACATTTTGTTTGTTCTCACAGTTTTATTTTTGGGTTAGGGTGTGTCTTCCTGTATGTAGTTTCTATTTTGTTGTGTACTTTCTTTTCAGATGCGAGGACGGACGTCAGGAACAATGAGAACAAGCTGGCTCTGGAAATGGCCACCAACGCTCAGTGTGCTACACTTCTCAAGAGGAAGCAGGGAAGCAGTAAGTACAGCTGCCACTAGGGGGCAAGCTTGCAGCACTCGAGCTCGGTTTCACATGCACCTGGATGGTGATATGCAGAATCTGTGGGCGAGTGAACCAGATTTACTGGTTTTTGGTTTGGAGTTTTGACCAATCAGGTTTGGCTTTGGTTGCCCAAAGGTGAACAGTCCATGTGGAGAGCAGAGCAGGAACATGTTGATCAAAATGCTTTCGCTTTCAGCCTCTTCATTTATCTTTAGCTTTAAATAGAGTTTGACCTATAATGTTCTCTTGACCTAAAACACCTACAAAAAATATGTGTTTGGTTTGTGTGAACTCACCAGACTGTAGACAGAGGGATAATTCCTCATTGAAAAACATTTTGGGGAATAAAATAATAAGCCATGTCCTGTTAGTACCCAAGAATGTTTATTGGATGAAGATTTGTATATTTCTGTCATGTGACTGCCACATGAGATGAGCCATGATAAATTATCCTGCATAAAAACGTCACCTGAATATAAAAATAAAGCCCATGTCGTATTCCCATGTCTTGTGGAAGTTAATATTCCTGTGGAAAACTGGAAGGAGGGATAAGGGATGAAGAGGCTCTTAAACCTAAGGACCATTTACAGAGTCACAAGGTTTTGAGGATGGGTATTTTAAAAATACTGCTAATAACTGTTCTTTTGTCTTCACACAGCCGTCACCCGCACAATCAGCAACGCTGAGGAGTATTTGGACGACGAGGACTCGGACTAAGCTGGAACGTTGTCCCTGTCTTCCATCGGTAGTTGGCGGGTTGGGAGAGTTTTTTTTATTACAGACCAAAAATGGATTTGCTGCTCTGTTTTCATCTGTAATTCCATTTTCGTTCTATTACTTTGTACAAAACACCTCAGTCCTCGACCCTCTGCATCGCATCAGTGTGAATTTCACAGCATTGGATTGATGCGATGTTGCTGTTTGCCCGTTTTGTCCGAAGCTCATCTCCATGTGCAGGGAGTTGGTCTTGGATCATCGGTTCCACACTGCGGGCCGAGGGGCAGAATTTACAGTACGTAGTTGTGGAAAAGGGACCAAAGCTCTAAGAAGCACATTTCAAGCGTAGAGATTATGATTAACCTATTTAAAGTGGGAATTAAAGTGCCAGTGCAGATTAAAGGATTGATCAAGTCTGTGTGTAGTTTTCAAGCTCCACTGAAATTCCTGAACTGCAGTGTCACCTTAAATGAATTGAATGAATCTCTCGATGCTTTGTCACCACTGGGCATACTTTATGTATATTTATGTACATTGGGGAGGCAAAGCAACACGTGTAATATTTTCCCTTTTAATATGAGACATTCCTGTTGTATCTGCTGTGTCAAATTTAAAATAAAATGGGCCTAATGGGGGAAAGATTCAGGAAACTGTCATGTATGGTAGTGATGCTCCCACTTTCACAATGTGATGTCATGGAATCTCACCTCTCACTTTTTCGTGCTGCAGGGATTTTGGTCTGTGTTGTAACATTTCCACTGCTGTTCAACATCCATCAGCTCAATGTAACTCAAGAAAAATCTGTCCTGTGTAAAAACCTTTGTTTCGTCTTTCTAGCTTTTGATGGTTAGAATTCCATCCTGGGAGCAATTTGTCTGGTTTCATTGCTGTTTTCCTACAAAGGATATTAAAGTGCCTTAAATATGTGCTATGTCTATGGTTCTGTTTCAATGTGAACATGTCATTCTCCAGATGATTTAGTTTGAGAATTTCTATCTGCTTTGTCTTCGATCTGCAATAAATTGTTTTTAACTTAAACTTCCAATTGAGCAGATGTCTTTTAATCAGACAGCAAATAGCATTAAGTACACATGTCTGCAAACTTTGACTAAATGTTCAGATAAAAACCACACTTTGTAGAAAAGCCAGTCTTCTTATCGAACCATATTTAATTCACTAGATCTAGATTTTTATTATGATCTGGACCAAATTGCTCAAACTCATAAACAATATTTTTGACAATTATTAACAATTACAAAGAATCTGGACTCTGCCCAGATTCGGATGCACATCAAAGTTCAATGTGTTGTTCCTTGGGTCATACTCCATCCCTCTGTGGAACTTCACAGGAAAATAGGTGGAGTAGTTCTTGCATAATCCTAATAAATAAACAAATAACAAACAAGAGATAATTCCTACTTAAAAAGCTTAAAGGAAAACTCATTCCACTCATTACTGTGAACAAATGTACAAACGGACACATTCTATACATGTAGGTTAAAACGATTGTTGACTGTACATTAATCCAAGCAGGAATTCACACAAAATAAATCCTCTGAAAAAATGTTGAAAAGTCAAAGAATTCCTTTATTAAAAAGTCAGCATGTTGATGACATTCCAGAGAATGAGAGAGAAGGCAGAAAGGGCCAAAGAAAAAAGACATGTTGACAGAAAATACAGCGAGTCCTTGGTGAGGGATTTGGGTGCATGCTACATAACTGCAGGAGAAACAAAAACCTTTTTGAAATACATAGATGAACAGCTCTGTGTATTGTATGAGTGGACGAACAGCAGAGGAAACACAAGAAACTGGTATTTATCAAGAGAGCTGACAAAACCATATCTGCCTTTCAGCTCTTTTAAAAAAAGAACAAGTCTGCATCCATGTTGGGAGAGCCTGGATAAAAACAAAGTAAAAGTTAAAAAGTAAATCGGAAGTTGTTTTCATCGAGCAGATAAGAAGAGAAGAGTTGTGAGAAATTAATGAATTGGTGAAATAAGTCGAAAGCTGGGTAAACTTTAATGTAGGTTTCCCAACAGGAGGACACAGCGGGAGGTAGCATCTTGAAAATCAACTGCTCTCTGGGTTTTCTCGTAGTACAGAGTCAGACTGAGCAGCATCAGGTGACTGTGTCCGACCTTCACTTTCCCATGGGGGTTTCATTGTTCCAGTTTTCATCCTGCAAAGTCACTGTAACACAACTTTACAGTGCAAACCACACTGATAATTCACTGCCCCCTCGACAATTATGCTCTCTCAGGTCGCAGAGGATATAAAGTCTGTTAGTGGTGGTGGTGGTGAAGAGGCGAGAGGAAGCAGCTCTGATGCATTGATGTGCTGAACAAAAGCTTCAGCACACAGTGACCCACACGTGAACACAAACAGGAATTCATTGTAAAGGAAAACAAAACAGCAGCATATTTTAGGCTCCACTCAGAAGCTGGGCTGATTCTGTAATACCACTCAAACATGAATGATCCCACATAAGATGACTCAAAAGGCGTCTGCACAGTTAAACAAATAAGGCTGCGAGTGGGACCAATATTGTCTTGATTTGTTGTTCAGTCTTTTACAAAAGTGAAAATATTATGAAAAATCTCAGCTTCTCATAATCAGCCTCTTCAGATATCTTGGTTTTGTCTGACTAGCAGATTCACTTTCCATTAGTAGACTCATCAATTAATCAGCCGATCGTTGCAGCTCTGAAAGCATTAGGAAACAACACATGTTTATGAATGTTTCTACCCCTTATATTTGCAAAGCTCATTAAATCACAAGTCACCATTTTACACGGGCTACGCCCCGGACTACTTTGTGGCCGGGGCCTGTTGCCAGGCAACCGGCAGAGACAAGTTGCTATCCCCATCTCAGGAATATATCAATGGTGAATTGACTCTCTGGAAGAAATACACTTTCCAAATTGTTGAACCACCCTTAACATCTGCTGTTTTGTTTTTGTAACGGATGAGAGCAAATAAGGATGGAGACGCTGCCCCACCAACAAGGCACATTTGAGCGTAAAACGTATCCGTGTTATATTAAGGCCTTTTCAGACACAAGCTGAGGTTCTTGTTCAGCTTTCAAGGGAGACAGAGTCCCGATGACCTCTCAGAATCATGTTAATATCAATCACCTCGGTTAGCTTAGCTTAAATAAGAAATACAGACATACAAAGGAAGGCTTGCACTCTTATCTTCATGTCAGTTAAAATATAGTGGATCCTCGCTGTAATGAACTTTTCACGAGCTTAAGCCCTTTTAACATTAAGACAAAGTATTTTTCAGATATTTCCATTTTTAAATGGTTTATTTAAGGAGCGGGAATTCCTTTGAATCCTTAAGAGGAACCTAATCCTCCAGTTTGTCTCAAAATGTCCAAAACCACCAGAATTGGAGAAGTGTGGTTTTCACCGGAAACGTATTTCACCAATGTCTGCAAATACACACTTCTTCATTCAGATGAAAAAGATAAAAAATCACATGGTCATCTCAACAGGGAGGTATGTTTACTGATATAAATCTGCATAAACATATGATTTCAATCAAAAAAGGGGGAATTTCATAAGAAAGTGTCAAGGATTTGTTTGAAATAAACAAAATGTGTTTGAAACAATGTGAACAAGAGAACACGCACTAGAATCCCATCTTTTAAACATGTCTGGGAATAAATAATATCAGATAATATCAGAGCAGTGAAGATTTCATTCTGGCTAATCAAAGATAAGATATGAAATAATTAACTAGAAGCTGATGATGAGTGACTGTGTTCAGTCTGTAATACTGACGACCTGATGCACACTATCCCACTGCCATGTACACGCATGCATTATGGATACATGTTTAAACCACTGCTCTATTGCACACTCAGCAGGTTTGATAAAAGCTGACATCCTCACAGACCGATCAAGAATGCTGACTGATCTTTTCTTACATTGCACAGAGTGGCTCTCGTAGTCCTTTAAAAACCACTTAAATATTCACTGACCCTGGTCTGAATTCCAGTGGATACAACTTAACGTCAAAGCAACTCGAGCAAATTGTGGCTTTAAACGAACGCTGAACTTAAGACCTTTCAGAATCGCATCATAAATAATCAGCCGAGCGAAAAGCTGTTGCGAATATGTGGAATTATTCAGTCGAGGGACACAAACTTCTGAAGCTGACAAACGGTATCATCATCACTTCATGCATACGAGTAGAACTGAGCGATTGTGAATCCAAGATGAATCTAGAAGAGTATGAAAAGTTAGTCTTCACCTTGGAAATAAACAAAGATAATAAACTCTTAACTCCATGTCCAATTACGGGGATTTTTTTATACTTCGACCCCAAAATGTGGGCCTGAAACCCCCTCTTGAAAGAAGGAGACATTTAAAAGCTCAGAAAGAAGGTTAGTAAATTAACCTTTAGTTAAGATTTGTTTGTCAACAACACGATCGACATGAGTCAGAAAGAAAGCCAGCTTCAAGAAGAGGGTCGTGAAAAAATGAACAAAATTGAGGTTTCATTTTTTTTTCATTTCATGACATTTTCTTTTACCTCCATTCCCACTTCGCTTTGACCTCGAGATAACACAGAGGTCAAAGGTGAAGTTGCACAAAAAAAGTTAAAACTAAAATCTATATACTTTAAACACAGTCTGAGAGTCAGACGCGTGTGTGGAAGAACAAAGTCACACAGCGGCAGCTTCTCAACTTTAGAGCCCGCTGCCAGGCTGCAAGTATAAAACAATGGAACTCTTCTTCTTTCTTTTTTTTTAAATAAATAAAGTCATTAGGATGGTTAAAATAAAAATAAAAGAGAATGAAATTACTGGGATAAAAACAAATGATATCTTTGACAAACATCTAATAAAAATTCCCTCCCAGAAAATAATTTCTTTCACAGATTTTTTCACGTCTTTTGTTGTTTTTTTTTGCAAAAATGAAAATATAGTTTTTTTTTCCATGTTCTTTGCAAGTGTCCATTTAAAAAAAGCATTGTAGTACCAATGAGTCCTTTTTGAAATATATCTACAGCTGTACAATAGGTCTTGCCAGTGATTTCATGAAAAACAAAAAATTAGCGTTTTCCTTTTACATAAAAAGCGTCTTTACAGACATGGGTTAAAAAGGGTCATAATAAACAATAGAAAAAGAAGATAGAAAAACTAATTCTGCTAATGAGACTCTTGGAGAATCGTCTTTTCTTCAATGGCCTGTTTCACTATTTCAGCCAACTTCAACCGGTCCACTTTATCTGAGAAGGCTCGTCCTGCAAGGGAAAAAGATGGCGGTTATGAAAACCTGTAATAATAAACAACCAGAGGAGCAAACAATTCAAGTAAAAGAGTTAAAGATTAGTGTTGATTTGGAAAAGAATCAAGATTATAATGCTTAACTAATAATGCAAATTACTCATCTGCTTCGTTATCTATTAGACTTTAACCACAGAGACAGAGACAAAACATGTGGAGGATGATAGTATAACATTTTTTGCTGTAGTTTTTTACATTACTAATGCCATCTGTATTTTTTCAGTTAATTGACTGAGGCTTGATTATTTTATAGTTTAACCAAAAAATTAACAATTATATATAAAAAGACAAACACACCCAAATATAGAGACTGAATTAGTTAACTAAACGTATACATTTATGTTTAAATTTGACAGAACAATATCATCTTTTCTACATTGTTCATTCTGTAAAATGTTTCAGCGCAAATTCTCAAAACAAGGCAACTTTTCCACTAGACATCAAAGGGTAAAATAGCTGCCTTGATTCTAGTTTAACACTAAAGGGGATAAAGAAAAGTTCGAGGGTATATCAGCTGAGGACAGACAGAGGTGGAGTGGCACTGACCGTCCCAGCTGAGCCCCTGCAGACCTTCTCTCAGCTGTTTACAGTCTCTGTTGAACCTCCAGGCGTCGTGCATCACCTCGTTCAGCTTCTCGTCCTCGTTCTCTCCTGGAAAGACAAAAACATTCCCCTCAGAAGCTGCCGTCTTTCTCCCTCAGCCATTTTGCACTGGCAGGAGAACACTGTCTCAGTATCTACAGCTCATGCAGCCTGATGACAACTCGAAGGAGAGAATCTAGAGAATCGCTGAATCATAATAATAACAAATATAAAAAGGTGGGCAGGAAAACATCAAACAGGTGATGAGTCGTGATAAATAAGAAACACTCATGTCCTCATCAATCCTTTTCAGCCACACAGACCAGGGCAGTGGGAACCCTTTTAATACTGCGGCTGACAGGACGTTATATTTCAATATCATGTCATGTGCTTCAATACTAATTAATATTGATAAAAGTCTGAGAAAATCATTAACAGTTGATCATCTGTTTCCTGAACATATGTTTTGTTTTCATCTACAACTGGAAGAAGATTAGATATTGATAGAAAAACAAATCTACTGAAGACACACTCACGTCAATCAATCAACAAAACTTCTGGAACAAGTGTGCACAGTTCATCTGTGGCGTTCAACCTTCAGGTGTCTTTGCAGTATTTTTCTTACATAAAATACTGCTTGCATGTCTGTGTTTGGTGTAGTTAGTTATAATCTCCATGTTTTACTAACCAGCTTGTGGTAATATACACTGTGCAATGACGTCTCGTAATTTTTCCAGCGCTACGTTGGAGTCTTCCCCTCCGTTCTCTGGGTCGTGAATGAAGAAACCATCACTGGGCTTTGGGCTGCGACAGGAACACCAAAAAACATTTCGGACTCAAACATTGATATTTTATTAAAATACACAGATGAACCAGGGCTATTTCCTACATGGAGAGAGAAAGATCCAGTGAAGCAGTGACTGAAGAGAATGAGTGTAATCTGTGGGGCAGTGTGTCTAGACTGGAGAATACATGAAAACATCTACTTTATGTCTCAACCTCTTTTTAAATATCAAATGAGAAAAAGCTGATGGAAAAAGAATTTGACAGAAGATGAATCATACCCAAGAAGTTTCCGCTTCCTGAGGATGGGGTTGTTGACAGAGTTTAGAGGCTTCAGACTGACGTTATGATCCTGAATCCTCATGTTGGCCAGCTGCTCTGCATGGGCCTGCTGGATACCTGCGACTACAGCCTGGGACAGAGCATCAGAGGAGGAGGAGAGGAGGAAGAGGAGGAGGACACTATAATGCATGTTATGATAAAGTAAGATGGCTGACGACAGGGGCCCCTGCTGGTGACTTCATTCAGGAACAGCAGGACGACCGAGCAGCCTTGGTGCAGTGCGATTCTTTCACTTTAAACTCCCCACTCACCTTGTCCATCATCATCTGGGCGGACGGCAGCACATTGTCTAGCGCCTCGGTGCAGTTGAGCCACGGGTGATCCAGGACTCCCTCGATCGTGAGCCTCTCCTCTGGCTTCACCTTCAGCAGCCTGAGGGGAGCAGGTGAGGAGGCGAGGGGGAACAGAGGGATGAGGGGATGAGGGGATGGATGGAAATAAGAAAGAAGGAGAGAAGGAAGATACGGGAGGTAAGACAAGTAGGGATAAAAAAAAATACAGGAATGAGACATAAGATGCACGCAGGAGTCTGATCAATTTTTAATACTAAAAACTAAAAAACTTGTACTTAAAAACGTCTTTCCAGGTGTGTTTCAGAATTATATTTAACACGTCTCATATGTTTGACAAGTGTTAAAAAATGAAGTCAGGGTAAACTGTAATGGTGTAGAGACATAAGAAGGAACAAGGACTTACTTGCGAACAATGTCCTTGGCCATCTCTGAGATCTGGCTCCACTCGTCTTCAGGGAAGTCGAAGCTGGCCGTCATAATCTTCTTCCTCATGTCCTTTGGGATTGTGCGACTGTGGTGTTTGGAGTAAAACGGGGGATAGCCACACAACATTACGTAGATAATCACGCCAAGAGACCACAAGTCACAGCTCTGCAGAAAGACAAGAAACATTCATTTAAGAAAAATAAAAATCACCAACAAATCAAATATGAGGAACAGGCCTTAAAGTGAATTGATGCTTCTGTCAACAGACCTTGTTATAGGTGTAAGGAGTGGGTGAGGTAGGTATGATTCCAGACTTTTCTTTCTGGTGTCTTCTTTGAGCCTCAAGTACCTGAACAGAGATGGTGGCAGAAAGAAAACATCAAAGACCTTAATTTAATAATCATTTACTGTTTATGATGTTCCAGACTCATCAAGACACAAACAAGTTGTCTGTGCTGTGTTTGCTTTTTACCTGAGGTGCTACGTAGTAAGGGGTGAACTGAGGGGTCATCAGGTCGCCTTGATCTATTTTGGCAAACCCAAAGTCACACAGCTTCACAGGCGCGTCCTGTGGAAAAGGCAGAACACAGAGTGAGAGGGATGAAAGTAGAGCAAGCACAGGAGTACACTTTAGTGGCTTCTCAACGAAACGTTTCACTTTGCTTATATCTCAGTGGCTTCATAGATTTCCACTTGATAGAATTTCTTGTATCTGTCACAGTAACTGCATATTGGATATTTCCAAACCGTCATCACTATCCTGGCCACAGTCTGACAGATATGTCCTCATCACAGTGTTTCAAAAAGTAAAGCACAGGCTGCAGACTTGAAGTCTAGGAACGTTTCTATTCATATACTGTATTCTATGGGTCCAGTTGATTTGTCCAAAAGTACAAGTAGTGAGAACTGTGGTGATTCTTCAACTGATACTTCAACTGCAGCATTTACAGCTGAAGTCTGTGAAACTTCCACTTACCAGAGAGTTGTCCTTGAAGAGCAGGTTCTCTGGCTTCAGGTCACGATGCGCAATATTAAGGGAGTGACAGTGTTCCAAGGCTTGACTGATCTATAGAAGGAAGAGACACAAGACTGAGTGACCACTCTGTATATTTGTGTGTGTGTGTATATTTCTGTGTGTGTGTGTGTGTGTGTGTGTGTGTGTGTGTGTGTGTGTGTGTGTGTGTGTGTCTTCACCCACCTGCTTAGTGACCTCGCTGGCCATCTTTTCAGTAAAGTGCCTGTGCTGACTGATTCTGTGGAACAGCTCACCGCCTTCCATCATCTCCATAACTATGAGAAGCCTTGCTCTGTAAAATAATAAAACCGAAAGGCGGGGATGATCAGAGGAAACTGAGATGGGGGGGTGGATTTATCAAACATCACATACACACACAAGCTCATTACCTTGGACTAGACTCATGTGGGAACTGGACACTATTAGCGTAAACCTCCAGGATTTGCACTATGTTTGGGTGCTTGGCACACATCATATGGAGACGCACCTGTGTGGAACAAAATCAAACACGGAGTAAAGAGTAAATTATACATTTTCAGTTTAAAATCATGCAAAAATAACTACAACCCAAAACAGAATCCCATCCTTTATACAATGAGTTTGTTGTTTCATCTTATTGCTATACAATAACATGTGTGTCTACAACATCCAAGGCAAAGCAAGGTTAGTGCTTTGTGTTGGCATCAGTTGAAGATGTTGTTTACCTCTACTCAACCTCTCCTTTTGAATGCCTTGGAAAACTGAAGGTTGTTTCGAACTTTAGTAAAATAGGAGCTCTGACACAACAACTGCAACAGTTTAATCTTTATTCAGTCGTGTTTGTCATTGCAAGAAACCGCCTAAAGAACTGTTAAATAAAACAGATTCTACAAACTGCAAATTATTCAGCTGACAATGAGGAGGCATCTGCCAACTCATTATGCAGCGTCAGTCTAGCAGAGAGTAATTTGCAAGAGGGACCGAAACCTTGTAGACCAGAAATGCAAATTGACCTCATCCTTACACCTACTTAACCTCCCCCCCTCTTATGAAAAGATAAGTGCCTATAAAACATTTTGTTTTCGGAGGTAATAACGAGGGTTGTATTTGCCAGTCAGTGACAGCTTTCACAGTTCAGCAGTGAGAACGCTGGTGTGAAGTCTGTGTTGCTTGTTTTGACTGGATGTCTCACTGCTCGACTGCTGCTAGAGCTGCTTGATCAAAACAGAAGGCTGCTAATGACATGGAGAGGCTGCGAGACAAACTGTTCACCGCAGGAAGACGCCGTCGCAGACAAAGAGCCACAGGAGACAGATTGACGAGGGAACGGGAAACAGGAATTAATAAAGACAGATAACAGGCGGGCAGACGGAGCGTATTGACACGGCCAAAGACAACAAACAACAGGCATTAATCACAACCGCAGCGGAGATTCCTCTAACCTCATTTCTGGCCTTGGGGCGATCGATGAGGATCTTCAGGGCCAGGCGTTCCTGAGTCGACTTCTTCACACAAACTCTGAGCAGGGAGGGAAACAAGAGTCAACAATCACAGAGCACGATACGCCAATTATTGTCATTCTGCAGTGCAACAGGTAAATCGGTTTTGGGTGAATGAGTTTAAGCACATTTCTGTAAAAAGGTATACACAGCCAGGCATGTATCAACATTCCTATTGGTATAATAAAGAGACATCGTCATCATAAAATCAGGTCACTTTTCTAAATATATCAATTTGTTCCCTATTAGCTGTACTGCTTATCCTTTGAGGTTGCAGGGACGTGATCCCAGCTGACACACGGAGAGAGAACACACTCGACAGGTTATTTCAGGACCGACATTTTGACAATCAAGATTCTCTAATTAAAGCCCACGTAGCCACGGGGCAAACATGCAGACTCCAGACAGCAGGTCCAAACTGTCATCTTGCTGTGAGGCGAGAGTGCTAACCACTGCAACAACCCCATATTATCTCAAAGGCCATCAATTGTTTGATATGATGCCAGACAGTCTCAAGTCTTTTCCTTTTGCTAAACACAGCTGAATTAATTTGGTGTAGTGTGTAGTCTTATGAAATGATGGGGGCTATAAGCCTGACCTGACATTTTAGTTTTTTTCCCTCAGGTTTAAATGTGTCAGGTTAAAATTTCATTCAAATGCTTTAAAATGCTTTTTTTTTAAATCAAACTCTGTGTGCCTGAATGTTGTTTTGCAGCTGATAAACTTCCGCACCCTTCTCAATGTCTGGGTAATGTGTGCTGTGAAATAAATGTGTTCCAGCACTTTATAAACACAGAGAAAAGAGAGCAGCCGACTATGCGGAGCTCAGAACTGTATTTTGTCAACACGACAGTTTGTTATGGGAAAATCCTCAATGGGTGTTGTATATTTTTCATTGTGACATGAAATAAACTGAAAATCCCTGGCAATGGTTTTTCTTCAAACTGGGATTGTAACAGTACACGTTTTGACCACAGGCTCAAACACGCTACCTTTTCTGAAAAGCTCCTTCAGTGAATCAAATTTTAAGTCGAATTAAAACAGTCACCTCTGGCCCTTAAACTCAGATTAGACTATTAAACCTTTACTGCAAGAAACATTCTGCGTAGGCCAAAGTTCAGTTCACTGGAAAGCAATACATAATGAATCACAGTTAGACAGAGGAGGGGGGGGGATTGTTACAGTGTCAGACATGAATGTGCTATGAGACAGGAGGAAGTGAGCTTTAGGAAAGGATCAAAACTAGACAAAGGTCTGAGTGGAATGCAGAGTCAGAAAAATAAAAAGAGGGGCTGAGTAAGATTTGCCAGAAAAACAAAGAACAAGTACAGCTTAAATCATAGAGTTGAAGAGTATGTTGACGAAGAGACCTGATGAGTCAGTTTCTCAGTATTTTTGCCACTTGAGGCCAAAACTATACACATGAGAAAATAACAGGTTGTTCACTGCTGTTCCAGAACTGGCTGGGATAGCTTCAAAGTGCAGAATGGGCCGGAGGAGTCGGTATTAGACGTTGATATATTACAGCTGGAATCAGCAGGGCAGTGAGACCTGAACACAGCCTAAGTGGACAGAACTGGACTGGGAGCACTCGCTGCCTCGCCGTGACGTCTTGTAGTAACTGAATAAATCTCAGGATATATACAAGATATTTATACGAGCACATAATGTCAGTGATAGCTGAGGCAGGAGGGGAGAATACTGATGCACATCGGCAGCTTTAAGAAGTGGCAAACAGCTGTTTTTATCAATGAGCCAATGTCTGAACATGACAAAGATACTCCGAACAACACTGGAATTAACTGGTGGTGATTCGATTTACAGCACAAAACAACTCCACTCTGTCCTCCAGATGAACCACATAACTCTGTGCAATAGTTTAAATGTAAAAACACTTGAGTCATTGCTGCGTATTGGTAGTATGACACACAAATGTGCTGTCCTGTTATTCCCCATGTCTTAGAGTGGGAATGATGACAATGAAGAATGCAGAGGGAAGTGCACAAATCAAAAGAACCTGCGGAGGTTTAACCCTGGTACATACGGACATTCACTAGCTTTGACTACTTGAGCTGAGTGCAGCTTCTCAAAAGAAGGTCAGCTGCTTTGCACAGTTTCCTCTATAGCATGTTGACAACAGGCTGCAAGAGCCTGGACACAAAAAAGAAGTCAAAAACAGGCCACAATCCTTTCACTCAAGGGTGTGAGGGACAGACCCTGAGCTGGAGATGTCTCAGATGCTGTACCTACCTACGTGGATTGTGTCTGTGCCATGACAGCTACCACTAGGTTGAGTACATGACGTCAGAAATATCAGTCCCCTAATCAGGTCTGATGTTTTTCATCAAGATCAATGTAGGTCGGATTTCTATGATCCTAAATAGCGCAAGTTCCAAATTGACAGCTCCAATAAGAGTATCCCTTTCTCAGCAAGTGATTTCTCAACCCAAAAACAGATGCTATAATGATGTCTCCTGGTCATGCCATTCTACTTGTTCTGGTTCTAGTTCAATAAAAAAATAAAGATTCTATGCATTACTGGCCCAGCAGCAACAATCTGACACGGTGCACACACAGTTAAATCAGTAGAACCAGTGACATTTAGATGGAGAAGAAACACAAACTGTGTCTCACCTGACTGGTCCACTGATGCCGGCTCCCAACTTCTGTGTCCAGTTTATGTTGTACTCGTCCAGAATCGATGATTCCTGTTGGGAGCAGAAACCACAACAAAATAACCCATTAAAACTTTGAAAGAAAAATAATAGAGGCAAACTATTTAATTAAATAAAAGTCTTGCTAATATAATAATGAGATTATGGATCCCTTTCACTTTTCCCAGGAATCATTATAGTTTTACGTTAGCAACACAATCAACAGCCCAGACAGAGCCCATGTGCATCCCCCGGGGAAAGAAAAACCAAACACACACTGTAAAAGAAAGACCACTCCCAATCATTGTCACAACACAGGTCATCAACTGAACTAGTTTCGCTGATTCTACAGATGTTCTACTCAGTGAGAGCAGAAGATCGTGTGATAGCAATCAAAGCCGTTACTACCTGTCTAGTTACTTGAGAGTGCTAATCCTTCACTCATTAGTCCTGAAAAACAGGAATGTCGGCTCCTATGAAACATATATACTGTATAAAATGTAAATTTAGTGACTGCTGCTTTAGAGGGATAATAGAAGAGGGATGGGATTCTATCCTGGAAGAAGATGGTTGAAATTATTCAAATCTAGTTCTTACAATGAAGACATGTGCTGGGTTTGTATTTAACTGTTCAATTTCACATAATCTGTTTAAACTTGCACCTGAAATTCAAGATTGTAAAATTATTAAAATAGCCATTTTTCTGAGAATATATTGGTCTCGGCCAGCAGAATATGATAAATCGTGAGCCAGTGCCAACTGGTGGCAGTGAGTCGTAGGGAGGAGACACGATACCATCATGTCTCCTCCCTATGACTCCTTGCCAGCCTCTTCACAGCTCTGTAAACACAATGAACTTCATGATAATCAGGATTATTATGCAACACAAACTTAGGTGCACATATTCCCCACACAGCAGCACACAGATCTGACTTCCTGTTACCCATTATTCAAGATAATGTTTCTAACAAACCTGAGGTTTTTCCAAACCAGATATGAGCAAGTTCACATGGAATTGTCAAGGTTTGTAAATAAATGCAAAACCACATGCACCCTCAACAGATCATCTTCATTATATTTAATACAATACACATTAATATTAACTTGATCCCTGAGAGAAGTCAGTTAAGGCAGAAACCACACAGGCTGTTTGCCTACTTGGTTCCAAACTTCGTAACTAAACCTGTTCTGAGAAAGTTAGTCATGCACTCCAGGTTGCCATGATCGTTTCGTGGTTCAGGTTGTGCAAGGGTCTTGACATCAGAAAGTCTGGATTAAGCAGGTACACCACTAATCTTTTTTCCCCCTCATAATAAGGTCCCCAGTCTGCATGATGGGTGTGTTCCAGTTTCAAACCAGTACTTCTTTCTGCGAAACCTGGGGCCACTTGAGATCACATATTACTGCTGACATAGTTGCCCTGGCAGAGACACATTGACGCGAGCAGTTCCAGGAGCAGATCCCAGAGCCAGGGACAAATGGATATACTGGCTAGTTAATGACCATGATCCTGCCAGATAGATCCAAGCTCCATGGGGATGTTTGTCATGAGAAACACTTTTCCACGACACACGTTCCAGGTACAGAGACAATGGGTGAAAAGTCAAGCTGACTTTTTTTATTGCAATCACTAGATGGTTGGGCAATGCAATAAAGATCACATAGATAGAAGTAACACCAACCTATGCAAAACCAATCAAATAAGTAAAACAAGCATTTGCAATAGTCTCCAATCACAACAAACATGTCCACCATGTTCCCTTGATGCTTCACTTGTTTGTTTGTTTTAGAACCAGAGACGATCACTACAATAAAAGCAAATTGACAAAATTTCTACTTGAACTAAGATTCACCTTTGACGGGGTTTAAATTACCTTAATGAACTTGTCTGCGTTGTTGTCCTCCGACATGGTGTCCTGCGTCCCGTCGAGCTCAGCCAGTTGACAGTGGAAACAAAGCGTCTTTCTCTGACCTTTATGAGTTTCGGTCTGGCAAACCTGGGCTGGGACCAAGGCTTGTTATATCGCCGCTAGAAGCAGGACACGGCCATTGGGGCGAAGCGATGTCCGGCCACCGATCAGCCAAAGACCCGAAGCCCACCAGCCGCTGTGATGGAACGGTAGATCGGCCCAGCTCGGCTCACAACGTCGGGGTCCGACTCGCTCTTCCAGTCGCCTTGAATCCACGGTAGTGACCATGTAGAGCGTCAAACCACGAGCGAGGTGACCAGAAAAAACGGAGACAAGTCCAACGAGGACCAGCCCACCACTTTTGGACGAGCGCAGAACAGGGGACCAGACGTGTATTTTTAGCCGGCGCGGGGAGAGCGGGGCTCTGCTAACGCTGCCAACACACCGGGGCTGCTAGCAAGGGGAGCGGGTGCCACGATCGGAGCGGAAGGTTACACAACAATGGGGGACATCCAGAGATAAACCGGGCTAGAGATACCATCAGAATGTCCCGTGTCTTCGGGGGAAAGCCGGGTCGGTCTGACACTGTGGGCACACCGTGTTCCCAAAGCAGCGGCGGAGGCAGCCTGTTATGTCGTCGAGTCGAGCCCGGTTGTGCGCTAGCGAGCTACAGCTAGCTCAGCTGGCAAGTTAGTTTCCCAGCTCCGCTCGAAGCCCCGAATAATAATAACATCACTCCTCGAGGAAGTGTAACAACAACCGTGAGCGTCCGGACTGAGAAGCGACGCCGTCTACGTGACTGGGAAGGTTATAAAGGAGAATGGGTTTCACAGGTAGACAAGGAGACTGGTTCACTAATCCCACAGCTTCTTGTCAGTGGGGATACACAACCCGAGTCGGCACTACGCAATAGCAGCCCGAGCATAACGCCTGATGGAAACTACTCCCCCCTCCCCTTTCATAAATCCAGGCAAAAATGTTGATGTACGCTTTCTTTTTCCTCCATTGATGTATACACATTTGTTGCATTTATCAATTTCAGCATGGCGTTTAGTGCATTTAAGTGTTAATCATTTCGATCAAGTAAGTTTGGGACGGACGCCCTATCGGTGGGTCCTCGCGAGGTCCCAGTTTGCAGATTGGAGAATAAACCCGAGGATGCAAACAAAACATTCTGGACACAAACTCACAACTGAAGATAAAACTCGTGTGATCGTGACGTTTCTTGTGACCTGTCACTGTGCTGCAGCCCTAAAACAAACACAAACAAATACACAAACAAATACAGGAATAAAACGAGTACATTTTCTCCACTGTAGTTGTTCCTCATTTTAGTATTTGCTTTTTCTGCTGCTTTATACAAATGAGTTACTACAACTGAAGGCAAACAATGTACTTTATAACATTGAATATTTACCTTAATAAAACAAGTGATGATGATTAAATGACTGATTTGTTATTTTATCCATAGAATAGATTGGAGTACTTTATTAATCCCAAATTGACGTTGCAACCTCTCATGAATCACAAACACATAAGTAAGTCACACTTATCGTGTTTAAAAATTAAGCCGCTTATATATCCATTCAAGTAAAAATGAAAAATAATGATATAATAAATATTTAGTTTACAAACAGATATGACAGAGAGCAGAATATGTGACGAGCAAATAGGTTGACATCTTGCTTGAAAATTGTGATCAAAAACTGATTTCCTTATTGATTATATTATATTATATTGAATAATATTATTCAATAACCATATCTTTACAAACAAATGAAACCATGACAAAAGGTAATGTTTAAACAATTGAGTGTAATTGAGTTGCATGCCAAAGTTAGGGCAGCCAACTGCATTAGCAGTAAGCCTATTTTTGCCAACTGTTAAATACTATTCTCTGGGTGGAAGCCATTTGATACAGAAGACTTCAGGATTTCATTAAATATTCTGGATGCAAATGATAGTGCAGTGAGTCAAAACCCTAAAAAGAGTCAGATCTCAAAATCCATTGAGGTTTAATTCATGAAACACGAGCTGAAGATTTTGACAGGGCCCTCTGTTCCTTATCTGAACATCTGTAGGTAGATCTTCAAAGTGCTGAGTCTGCAAGATAGCCAACAGGAAATCTCATTATTTGAAGTATTATCCAACAGTGGACAAAAAAATCTTGAATGGAGAACGGAAAGACTGAAAATAGGTGTCATCTGACTAAGTGTTGCTCAGGGCACACTTGACTTTTTAAAATGTATTAAATAAACAGTACCAGTATATCAGCTATTAAAAGAGAGCTCGTGTTTAGTGTCTGTTGAATGCATGGGTTGTATGTACATGTATATTTCAATAACACAAAGTGTATTCAGCCAATGTTTAGCTTATATCTCTTTCCATCTGTATTTATCCTCTTATTATTGTGCTTATGAGGATGGTGGTGGTGAGATCAGTCATTTGCAGGATGACGTTACCCTGCTCATAGCGTCATCGTTATCTTGTGACCTGTTCAAACTCGTCGTGTGTTAATTATTGTGCAGACGACGTGCACAAACACTCAGTGTGTAACTAATGTGTGTGCCCGTGTGCGCTGTGTGTGTAAACCATGTTCGCCGGCTCACGTGGATGCCTCCAAACACCTATCGAGGTTTCACCGACTTCCTGAAAGTAGTTCTGCGTTGCAAGCGGCGCTCGATGCAAACAGAGGAGGTTCTTTACGCTTCTATCGGCGGCTCGGAGGAAATAACACAACGTTAATATTTTGCATCGTGTCGCTGGTTGTCAAAGAACACGGCGAGGGAATTTTCGATCCGCTGCGTGAGGTTATCATGAGCCCTTGCGTCTTTCAAATATCCCTCCGCTGGTTTTTGTCCCCTTTCAGACTGTTTTGGTCTTTTTGCTGTTAGCAACGGAACGAACCCGAGATAGCAGTAAACCCTATTTTGAGATAATTGCATTTTTGTTAGAGTCACACAACAAACCGACGAGGGCTGTGACGTCCCCGTTTGTTTGGCACGAGCGATTGGCACGTGTTGTCTTTTTTTAAATTACGTTCTTTTTTTTGTCTTTAATAGCAGATGTACGGATTGCTAATTTCGCTAGCCACCGTTAGCCAGCTAGCCTCCTAGCAGCGCATCTTCCTTGGGAGGGCACGCTCATATTAGCCCGCCAGCTAACGTTAGCGAGCTGTCACGCCACTACCACACGCCCCGTCTTGTCGTCCGAGAGATTGCGGTGCGGAGCTGGTCGTTTTGAGACGCCGTCTTTTATGGGATCACCATGTCAATGAAGGCCGGTGGAAATCGCAGCAAGCCCGGCGGTGGCAGCGCCGCTGGCGCCCCTGCCCCTGGTGCCGGAGGAAGCGGCGGGGGACGGCAGAATCTGGGCAGGTCTGTCACTTTGAAAACCGTTAACCTAGCGAAATAAAAACGCGTCGGCGGTCGGGTTGTGGGCTCGAATCCGAGCCCCCGGACCCCACCGCGTTGAACGGTGGGGGTTTTGGGAGATGACATTAGGGCGAACGGGCAGAAAGCAGCCCGTGTTTGAGAGCGTTTCGTGGGCCTTGCGACGTGTTGGTCACCCAGCGCATCGCTCCGCAGTCGAGCTAGCGAGGGCCCGGCTGCTCCCTTTAATCGTGTTGCAACTTCGACGTGACGTAGTGCACGCTGAATACAAAATGCCCCGTGTTTCTCTGTGGTGATGTATTCCGACATGTTTGTTAGCACTAACATCTCCCCCTGCGAGCGTGTGTGTGTTTGTGTGTGGTGTGTGTGTCCGTGGAGCCATTGGTGCCAGTTTACTCCCAGCTCCTAGTCAACCTAGCTAGCGTTAATTAGCCATTTGACAGCCCCATGCTTGTTATTCAGTGCACTTGCCTCATTCGCTTTTATAACGGGGACGCAGCCTGGTCACTTTCCAGCCTCGTGAAACAACTGTGTGTGTCTGTGTGTGTGTGCATGTGCGTGTTCACTCGACTGTCATGTTGCCTCGGAGCGTTACCGCAACATTGCTGCAAAGGCTTTGCCAGGAAAACGGGCGAGAAAAGCGTGTGTGGGCGCACGGCATCCGAGGAAGAGGGGCGGGAGAAGTGGGATCCACACACCGACGGGATTTCAACCTTGACGTTGCCCGTGTGAAATAGTGTCCTTGAAACATGACATTTCTGCACATGTCCCCCATGAGATCCAGCTAACGCGCACTGACAGTGCACGGGGGGCTGCAAGCGGATCTCTTATCTCTGGGTTTATGTGGCCAGGCTTCTGCTCACCGGTCACTAGGACAGCGTGTCCATTCATTGCGTAGGTCGTCATCTATTGAGGTCGTGAGAAGATGGTGTAAAACGAACGGATGAGCTCCGAGTCGGACACACGCATGCAAAAAACCCCAGCTCATTTCCCTTCTAAATAAAGCTGATTACATTTGTTTTACTGTGGAGGGTTCTGAGTGTGCTACTGCTCCATGTACCACAGCGATCACACTGTAGGGGAAGTGGCCATTGCCCACACTGATCAAGTGAGAATGCCTGGCCCCGTGCCAGCAGTTGAACAAGGTGCATTTTAGGACATGCTTGGGAAAAAAAATGTAGGCTTCAGAGTATTTGGCTGGCAGCTACTCAAACACATTTTTTACCCCCACCCTGGGAATCTGTGGGAAAACATCAGAATCCTACATTGCATTAAACACGTGTAATGGATTTGCATTCAGTAGATCTTTCAGTGCAGATTAATTTGTATAATTCATGTTGGAAGATGATTCTCGGGCTTCTCCCTCTTTAACATGTGCAGCAGCAGCTCTGCTCTCTCTGAAGAATTTACACCATCACCTCATGAGATTTTCGGCAAGCCCCGGTTTCCATATGCAAGCACGATGTTCAGTGTTAATGATGGGGAGTTCTAACAATGCCGTTTTCTTTTCCTTTCAGGGGAAGACACAGTGGTAAAGGTCCTGCAGCAGTAAGTCGCTTTCTAATTCTCATTAGCTAGTGGGAAAAGGCTTATTAAACATGGACGTGTATCATTATTAGTCTGGTATACCTGCGTACATTATTTTATCTATAAAGAGAGTTTTTGAGAATTGACACAAGGGATTAACGCCTCTTCTGTTAATTTGGCATGTGCAGTCATTTGGATACAATATCGTGTTTTTAGGTTTTAGGTATTTAATGAGGGTTAAAGTTAAAAAACATGGACCCGAGACACATTCAGGGATTAGATTTGTGTTTCTTATCGTATTGCATTTTAAATCTTATTTGTTTAAAATGGCCGTCAGAGCCTATTTACCACCCATTTTCTTTGCAAATGGGAACTTCAGAAGTTAACAGTGTTTCTTTTCTTTAGGTCATTTTCAATGGTGTATATGCAAATATGAGGATGGTCCATGTCTTGACTTCAGTTGTGGTATGTTTGCTGTGTGTCTATCTTGTTATATTTTGGGATGAGGTTCCACATAGCATCTGCTAAATTGTGTCTCATACGTACTTACCACAATGCACAGAGGAAAGAGCATGGTTACAGAAAACTTAGTCTGAAACGGCTGATGTAAATCCTGCTTAATGCAAATGAATTAGTAACAGCAGCATGCACTGCAGTCTGTCTTTCACCACATGCTGCTCCTTCAAAATGTCTATGCTGCAATAAACAAAGTCTCTGTGATTTGTAGAGACAGCTGGTTGCATAAACAAAGCAGAGATTGATCAATCGTATGTCCGTCTTGCAGCAGAACGGTCTCTGAACCTGCCTTTTTTGGGGGGGGATTGTCTAGATTGACATTGACACTTTATTGAATGCCTGCGTGTTGCATACAGTGAATAATTATAGCCTTTTTTATTTATAGGGGACCAAGTGTGAGCTCAAAGTGAAAGATGGTGCAGTCTATGAAGGAGTCTTTAAGACGTATGGTCCAGAGGTAAGGATCACACACAGTGCGATGTTCTTAATAGGTAATATGGAGCTAGATTTGTTATTTCCTCAATAGCTGTACTAATCATTACAGTTAACTGTGCTGGTATGCCAGTGCCCTGCCAGCAGTCGGTAGCAACATCACCCCTGAGGTGGCTTTAACAAAGATCACCCATTCCACGTTTCCTTTTATGGATGGCAGCTTCAACTTCCTTTTTAGGTCGAAGTATTCCCCAATCTTTCTCCTTTGGGGAAAATTCCATTTTGCACAAGTGAAAAGGTTCACCTGAGGCGAGGTGGAGGTTTGTTTTCTGTCCAGTTGATGTGTTTTTTACTTCGCCTCTTGATCAGATGCCAGTAACGGACATTATTCCCTGTTTTCACACAAAACCGCACTGATATTTATGTATCTTTTTATCCCCCACCCTTTGAAAGGTTGTAAAGCCTGCCTTATACTCCAGGAGAAATTGAATTTGGTGGGCCTGCACAGGCAAACACACCGCTTTGTTCTGAGACCAAAACAAAACATCACATTTGGCTTCTATTATCACAGTGTGCAAGCTGAGCAGTCAAACATGCTGCAAAGTCCACACAGTTGTATTCACCCTCCCCTCTGTACGACATTTCTCAAATATGTAGTGTTTGATTTCAGCACTTGTGTTTTCAGTTTTCCTCAATAGTATTATACAAGTTGTAGTGTTGTAACTTCTTGTTTTGAGTATATCAATGGTCTTATCTGCTTCCATGTCAACTGAGAAGCTCCTCCCTCAAGCGTGATTGTATTTTTAATGAGCAGAACTCAGTTGAAACTTAAGTCAAATGTAAGATCATATATGATGTTCAGTGAAGAACCTTCAAAGGTTATATGTTGGGCCCAGATTGCAGGTTGTCATTGCAGCCAAACACCAAATGGGTCAATCAATCAGGCCGTGTTGTGCTGAATGGGGTTAATTCCATTAATCTTCATTTTTGATCAATTGTATTGTCAAGTGTATTAAATGCCATATAATGGGGAAAGACGACTGCCAGATTTCCAGATGTCATGGTGACCTCTACACGTTTCTTATTTTGTCTAACAAACAGATCATTTATATTATTATATGTTTAATATAACATAGAGAAAAACTGCATATCCTCCATGTGAAGCTGGCACCAGATAATCTGGCAGTTTTGCTAAATAGATTTATTCTAAAGATCAATTACTTTTGCATGGCCTCACTCCTTAATGTCACATGGTTCTTCATCTTATCTGTAGATGGGGCTTTTGCTACATTTCCGATTCCCCTTTAATCCTGCTTCACCATACTTTCCCCCTCAGTGTGACCTGGTGTTGGATGCAGCCCACTGTAAGAGCCCTGAGCCGAGCATAGGCCCCAGGAAAGAAGATATTGTGGAGAGCATCATTTTCAAGGCCGCAGATGTGGTAGTGGTGACCTTCAAAGATGTTGACCTGAGTTTCGCCAAGAAAGGTACTGAGCGCATTCATGTTGATTTGATCTAGATACACAAACTGCAGTCTTAATATGCCTAGTTGTGTACATACTAAGTACTACACACACGACATATGAAACAGACATTTCTAAGTAGTTTGGCTTTGTATTCATTTCACACACCCAAAATAAACAATTGTCCCCGTTAATGCCAATCAGTGCATGCATACAAGATATTGATCTTCAGTTTGTATTCACCACCTTGATGTCAAAGGCTTTGCCAAGAGTTAAATCTTGTGCGTGTGCTCTGATTGCACAGCCATTGAAGACTAATTTGATCTGCTGATTGGTCGGAAGGTTGCCCTGGCGCAGCAAGGACACTCAATAAAGTCTGAATGAGTCTCCTTCCTCTGATTCGTCTTGGCCCATACAGGTCTCCTTTGAACGATAATCAACTGTGTGGGAGGGATTCTTTTTTGGATCAAATATCTTATCTGGTGAAATTTAACAAATGTTGACTGAGTGGAAAGTTTTGTACAACAGTATGACATCTAAAGCATCATCTCCATTATTAGTGATAATGTTACATAGTCAACAAGACAGTTAAGTTCAGTGTCTTTGAAATATATTATTATTTTTGCAGTTTTTATTTGGAAGGTACATATGTTTTTCACCAATTTATATACAAATGGGACATGTGGAGCTTGCTAGACACGGTTTGACATAAAACCATGAAAACTCCACTCGAGTTGTAAAAAATGGAAACATACTTCGCTTTTTGCAACTCTCCTCGCACCTCATTGATCCACACCCAAAAATTGTTGAATAGGAATTCAACTGTTGGTGTGATAGTCAGTCAGTCATTGTATCTGTCAGTCCATCTTCTGACTGTGTGTCATCTGTCTGTCTCTCCTCTCCAATGGTCTAGTCTCCTCTGATACAGGTAATATATGGCTGTTTTCTCCTCTCGCACTTCTCTGTAATGCACTCAGACACACATGCACTATAAGCCGAAAAATCTAACTCAAATAATTTGGAATCTGCAAGTCTTGGGCCTGATCTGCTGCCCTCGTGCTACATTTTAAATCTAATTTGGTGATTGAATTTGAGTATCACTGACTTTCATGCAACCTAATAATAACAATTCAATGTCGGATGCAGGTCAGTCTTGCTCCATGTTTTCACCAGATCCCTTTTTGTTAATCTTCAGACAGGATGTTGCTTTCAGTGGTAGAGTTTTTCTCTTTCCCCCCCCCATCACTTATCCTTTGAGCTTTTAATTAGATGGACATTATACCTATTATATGACCTTATGCCCACTTATATTGAGTCTTTGAAAGATGTATAGCTACTAGTTTTAAATGTTTAAAGTAGTCCACTTACACAAATTCCATTTTGTCAGTTGTTTTTAACAGTAGTTTTCGTTTAAACTGACATTTAACAAATTTTATACAGATCATATAAAGAAGAGGACGGATTTTTTCTGTTTTATCTTAATTTGCAGAGCATTCTTTTATTTTCCTAAACATGAGACTTTGCTGCAGCAATTGATTTCAATCTTACTCGAGTAGAACTCAGATCAAATCACAGTCAGATGGAAGGTGAGAAATTCTAAACATTGTTTCTGTAATTCCATTGAAAGCAACAGCTTGGAAACTCCTGACAAACTACCAACTGAATTTTATGTCTTAGCATCAAGTTCTGTCATGATTTCTTGATTTCGTTTGGCGAATAATATAAAAAGACTGCAATCTAAATGCATGTTTGCTTTACCCCCCCTCACTATGCTCACATTTGACTTTATTCACAATTTCCTTATGTTATGTACAATACCCTCGATGGACTGTGTGCATACCAACTACCTCTACTAATATAATTCAGGCCTGTCAGACTGTTTCTGAGATGCCAGTCGAACATTCTGCACCAGTTTCATGTTAGAAACACTAAAATACACTTTGTGTTGTGAGATGAGTTGGGATGGCTGAGTTATGTGACTCCAGGTGGCTGGTATGCTTTGTGCACATAGTCCATTGATGCCAGCTTTGAGAAAGTGAGGGCAGACTTGGGCTGACCTGAGATTAGATTTCCTTTCAAACATAATTGAGGGTTTTCTTTGAGCATGCCTGTCCCTGGTTTTAGTTGAGCTAACACAATTATTCTGTGAGTTTACTTATGGTCCTGAAAGTTTGGACTATCAAGTAGTTAGACATTTTAAAATGTTATAGTCAGCTTTCAAAATGCGGCCCATGGCGATGCATAATAAATGAAGTGGGGGGGAAGTTGGTTATTGTAGACACTGTGTCATACTTCAAACTCCTGATGAAGGTCAGCCAGTAATTCTTTAATTTGTAGATTTTGACACAGGCTAAGAAAGTATTAGAGGATTATTTTTCTCCCTTTTTTTACGAGGCTGGATTCATACACTGTCAGAACGATTTATCTCTGTTAGCTTAACCAAGGCCAGCCTAAGCAATAGCTCAAATTGTTTTTGAAAGGATTTATTCTCCCAATCCAGTTGGACCCATGTCTTGTTGTGAGTGGTTGTGCCTGGTGAACCTCCATTAAAAGTCTTCAGACCTGGTGGCAGAGGCTCTTGAGGCATGAGCGCTTCCCTGCATAAAAAGTGAAAATGCAGCAACAGGACTGCATCCTGTCGTTGGGCTCCTCTCTGTGTTGGATGTGTGAGCTTGTGTGCAGCAGTCTGCTGTACACAAATATGTATTCTTTGTGTGCGTCGCAGACAACTTCACAGATGCCGCAGTGAGCAGTAGGATCAATGGCGAGCACAAAGAGAAAGATCTAGAGCCTTGGGATGGTGGAGAGACCCACAACTCAGACAGCCTAGAGTCTCTGGATACAGATGTGGTAAGAAGACAAACACACAGACCCACTTGATGCTGTACTTTGAACTAAAGCCTCACAGGCCAGATGATGACTTGTAGATTGGACAGTGAAAATAATACAGGATATTTAATTCGGTCGACAGCATTGATCATTTTTGTCAAGACCTTTTTTTAAATTATGCCACTTTCTTTGGTCCTCCCTCTCTCTTCATTTCAGTCAAATGGGTGGGACCCCAATGACATGTTCAAGTACAATGAGGAAAAGTATGGAGTGATGTCTACATATGACAGCAGCCTCTCCACATATACGTAAGTTGCTATCTTCACTGTTTATACATTTGATTTATTTAACACTAAGCAATATGTTTTCTGGATGTAATTTTAATTATCTCTGGTCGTTAACCTTTACTGTGGCTCGGTTTACGACGAGTCAAACTTGGAATCGGCTTGTTTCTCGTCCTTCCATCACCCTGCTGTGCTTGTCTGACCTGAGCTTGTTTCCCAGGGTCCCCCTGGAGCGGGACAACTCGGAGGAGTTCCTCAAGAGGGAAGCGCGTGCTTCCCAGCTGGCCGAGGAGATTGAGGCCAGTGCCACATACAAGGCCCGCGTGGCCCTTGAAAATGATGAGCGCTCCGAGGAGGAGAAATACACTGCAGTGGTTCGAGGGGAGAGGGATCCTCACACGCTTGGCAGCAGGTGAGACCAGTAGACACTTAAAAACTTGGGGTCAATAAATTTAACATCCTCATTGTTGTTAACTGACTCTTTGAATGTGCTTCATTACTAGCTCCCTTTAACAATTTAGCAGCACAACACTACAACATTCATGTTCCCATTGTGGAATGTAGTGTATCCTTGTAAACCTTGCTTTACACTCGTAAATATTATTATTAACTGTGCAAAGCACAAAGACATGGAGTTTAACTGAGTCAGCAGCATTAATTGTTAACTTCCTTGCCTATAGGTCTGGAACATAAATCATTCATGTCTAATTGTGATAAGTGATCTAATAAAATATTCCTTTCTCTGTTTTATTAACAAGTCACAGCATGTTTGTGCAGTAAAACTGACTATAAATATCACCAGAGACTATTTATCATCTTTGAGGGAGGATTTCTCCCACAGGTAATTTGTTAGTTATGAAACAAGTGGAAGAATGTGTGTTGTACACACTTCTTCTTCATTTTCAGTGCCTGCTATTTTAATATGGCAAGAAATGGATCTAAGTACTTAGCATTTTTATATACTATCGTTATTTCAATATTCTTTATATTAGTATGAGCATAAGGATGAGCGCACGTACATGAACTCAATATAGGCATTCTGATTGGAGAAGACACTGGTCTCAGGCTTGAGAAGCATCTTATTCAGGCCTGAAAGGAAGACGAACAGTTAAACAGATCCACTTAGCAGACAGCAGCTGCTCTCAGAACAAAGAACTTCCCTGGTAGTAAAAGAAAACATGCTCATGTTGGCATGAACCTATTTACTTAGCTGAATATAACAGAGTGTAGAATTAATTCCGCCCCTTTTTATCTTGACAATTGTCTTGTATATATTTAACTCAACCATCTGCCTCAATGTGTGTGTCTGGGTGTCTCTGTACGTGTGTCTCTGTACGTGTGTATGTGTGCAGGGAGAACAAGTACATTCCTCCAGGTCAGAGGAACAGGGAAGCGATGTCTTGGGGACCAGGACGTCAGAATTCACCTCGTCTGGCTCAGGGCTCTGCCGGGCCCCCGACCCCTCGACCCGGACCTCACGACTACAGTCCCAACTCCGGAGCAGACCAGAGGGTTGTTAACGGAGGTGCGTGTTAGGACATGAACACAACACACATACATAACATGTTACTTGCCACTGAACGTTTATCGGATAGTGAGCGATTATAGTGCCTGGAATTTCTCTCTTCTCCGATTAACTGGTGGTGACTGTGGTTAAGAGCGTCCATTTCTTTTAATATATTTATCGTACTTATTAGTAATCATTTTAATTCTCCCTTGCCATTCTGTCTCATATTTATTAATCTCCCCCTTCTCTCCATTCCTGCTGTACCTTTTGTTTTCCTCACTTTACCTGCTCATCATCTGCTCTTTGTCATCCTTGATCATTTGTCCTTCCCTCTCTTAGGTTCATCCCATTGGCCCTCACCCTGCCCGTCTCCTTCCTCCCGCCCCCCCTCTCGTTACCAGTCTGGCCCCTCCTCCCTGCCTCCTCGGGCGGCCACGCCCACCAGGCCACCCTCCAGACCCCCCTCTCGACCCTCCAGGCCTCCCTCTCATTCATCCCACCCCTCCTATCCCTCCTCCTCATCCTCCTTTTCCCACCATGGGCCCACCTCGCCAGCCTCCACTCTGCCCAAACGCATGTCTTCAGAAGGTACCCACATCAGTGTGGAGTAGACCTGGGCAAAAGCATGAGTTGAAGGTGGATGGATTGAGCCCAGTGTGGAACTGACATCCCCGAAATGTTGAAAGCTGTTTGAAACTGTCTTAATAATAATAAATATGGAAATTACTTTAAAAACTAAATTTGCCCAGGTCTAGTGTGCAATAACAGAAATAGGTGAAGTTGCTTTTTCAGGCTGATTAGGGGTCAGATTTGTTATTTCCACATAATATAGAAATTGTGAGGATTTCCACAAAACTGATCCTTTATCAGTGCATCAGGCAGTTTCATCTTGGCATGTGGGTGCATCACGGTGTGTGCTGTGCTTTATGTGTAGCGAGAGTCAAGCCGACAAAACGACAGGATTTTGAACTACTTTCCAACAGCAGCAGTCTTAAGGACAATAGAAGCACATAACAAAGAAGGAAACGCTTTGGCTGCTGAGGGACTGAATACAAATCTTTCAAATATTTCTAGATCCAAAGCTAGATAAAGATCTGAATGAAGCATAGTAAAGATGCACAAATGAACTTGAACTGGCGGATGTCTTATCTGAAACATCGTAACCCGTTGGTTCTCTCACGCACACCGTGCTAACATTATCTATGGGCCCCATTCTGTTCTCCAGCACAATGAATTTGAAATGTATCAATGAGCACATTTGCATATATGGATCCCAATTTTAATTTACCAAAAAGTATTTGATAAGTTAAGATAAACCTTAGGATGAACTTGTCATTTAACCTATCTGTCATTGACCTCTTTGGCTTAAATATTTTAAGCCTGTTGCATCTCTAGTTCAAGATGTTTTGGGGTCATAGACACGCCACCGTCTTCCATGGTGATGTATTTGTTACTGTTCCAAAACGCACATGAAACTCTACTCTCTGAATAAGTGGAAATAATAAATTACACTGTCCAAGTACTTATAGATCACTTAAACACTTTTTTCAGTGAATTATCCAATTACGGGTTCTCACTTCACCTCCTCTCCTCTGTTTCTTGTTCCTCGTCTCTCACTTCACTCGGTTGTGAATTAAAAAGTGTGGTGTGTTTGATCTGGACTTTCTCCACTAACACGCATGTCACCAAATAACATAACTGTATGGTGTGATACTTAAACATTAGGTGATGGTGTAATCAGCACAGATGTTTGGGTGTTTTTTCTCCCGAGTGACACAGAGGAGCTTCAGAGAGAAACCACAGCAGGACGGTTGGACACTCTAATCTACGTCATTACTTTACCGCCGCTGTCTGTTCATGGACTTCTGTCTGTCTTTGTCCACAGGTCCACCCAGGATGTCTCCCAAGTCCCAGCGGACACCTCGTGCTCACAGAGTGCCACCTTGCCGGACAACTGGCATCCCTCCGGGAGTGGACTTAATTTCCCACAATGCACCCGGAGAGGTTCCGGTGACGACACCAAGTAGGAGCAGCTCCTCTGGAGGGACATGGTCTTCAGTAGTTAGCGGAGGTAGAACAGTTCTTTCCTCCTTTTTCTATATTCCTTTTTTTATGTGCTTTCATCCTGATACATTTATAAACATGAACACACAAAGTAACTCATTAGAAAATACGCCCCTGTATTGTTATTTCCTAATTTTCCACATATTATGTTATTAAGAAATCATCTTGTACTTTGAATGGTTATCTTCCAATGTTGGCCAGTAAATAAAATTTGCTTTTTATTTATCACTAAAGTTTTATTTCTGATGTCCTCAGCTCACAGACCTCGCTCCCCTCGTCAGAACAGCATGGGTGGAGCCTCCCCCGGCTCCTCCTCCCTCCCGTCACCTCAGACAGGAACTGCTCCTGTGGAAACTGTCGTCACACCAACATCAGCTTCCTCTCCTGCTGCTGCTTGTCCCGCTCCCAACATGGTTGCCTCACCAACAGGAGATGGTAAGCCTTAAAAGTGAAATCTTCTTAGATGAGGACTGAGGGAATAGGGAATACCAGGTAGGATATGAAATGCCTACCTGGTATGAGGTGATGTTTTTTTTTGCAGCGGTTCCCGTAACTTGTCGGATGCGTTTTTCACAAATGCTTGCTCTGATTTTTTTGTTGTGTTCTGTTTAGCAAAAGAGTGTCGTGTTCAGGAGACGAGACAAACATCCCCCACGGCAAACAAGGAGAACATCAAGCCCTTGGAGAGCACACCTAGTATCCCCAGACCAGTCTGCAAAGGTACAGTGGACAGCAGTATTTGCCTCAGAAAAGACTGCGTCAGGCGTCAGAGTTCTATGAAGATGTATCACCAGGATTCTGATGAAGTGACCATTTGCTGAGACTCCTGTTTTTATTTATTCAGCTTTCATTGTAATACAATTTTAGCTCTTTTGGTGATTTTTAAAAATAGATTGGGCCATAATCTGATTGACATTTTTTGGGACTAACCTCCTCATTTATCTTCCTCTCCTCCAGGACCCCCTTCAATGGCACCAGACCACAGAAAACAAATAGATAATTTAAAGAAATTTAGTGTTGATTTTAGGGTAAGTGTCTCTTTCATTCCTATAAGTAACCTCGGGTTTATCCAGCTGATCTAGAGCTTGTGTCCACCTCCTCCAACTCCCTCTTTTATTTCCCAGTTGCAGTCTAGTTCAAACCCAGAGCCCGCCTTTGACCAGATGATGACCAAGCCACCCAGAGATCCAGCAGACAAGCCTAAAGACCTTCCACTGGACAAAACCTCCTCTGTGGCGCGAGAGGCCAATGAAGAGGGTGTTGTAGTGATTGCTGCTGGAGCCACTGCAGGTGCCCCTGCTCCTTCCTCCACCAACACAAACACCAGTAAGCCTGGCAGCCCTGCTGCTCTGTCCCCATCTCCCTCAGGCCCAGACCTGAAGAGGGCCGGGCTGGACGTGGCATCGCAGGGAGTTCAGACGACGGCCACATTCAGTGGAGCCAAGCACGAAGAGAAGGAGGAGAAAAAGGAGGCTGTACAAGAGTGAGTGGAAGAGATGGTGTGATTTCGAGGGGAACTTATGTGTGTTAAGTCTGGAGGTGCTGTGTGTACTTTTGTGTAGTCATCTAAAAAATACACCTTTTTAAACTGAATGACCATAAACATTGTAGTGTATTCTGTCCCACATACACATTCTTCTGCCAGAACAGCCACCACAATATCAATAAGAAGTATATATTTATGTAAATACTTGCAGACAGATCATACAATATTAAGTTGTTCACCGTTTCTTCTCCTGCAGTCAAGTGAGAAAATCGACCCTGAACCCAAACGCCAACGAGTTCAAACCCAGGTTCAATACACAGGTTAGTGTAATCTGCTGCTGACCCACTGCACACTTTAAATAACACAAGACTATTTTTAAACTACTGTTATAATATCACTCTCTTTATGAATCACTTCATCAGCCCAAACCAGCCAACACCCCGACCCCCCCTCGTCCTCAGGGCCAGCCCAGCCCCTCCATCGTCGTCCAGCAGCCCCCGGCTGTCTACAGCCAGACTGTCTGCTTCCCCCAAATGTATCCGCTCACCCCCGTCAGCCCGGGCGTGCAGGTGAGACACACGGCTGCATGCTGGCATGACATCATCACCCTGAGCACCGAACCAGTATGAAACTAATCCACGACTAACCACCGTCACCTTCATCTTCTAACCTGTTTGTCATCATTTCTTATTTTTCTTTCTTTTTCTGTCTTTTATTAACCGCTTATTTTCTTCGCATTTATTTTCCAATTTTATTTTTGAGGACACTTTTCAGTTCTTGTTTTTCTTTTTACATCGATATACAAAATATTTGCATCCCTTTGTCATCACTTTTCTTTCCCCTGCATTTGTCTAATTGAATTTTTTGCTGAATCGTTTAAAAACTGTTTAGATGAAACAAAGCTTAAAAATGTTTAAGAAAGGAGGAATTATATTCATACAATATGTTGTCAAATTAAGATTTTCAATGAACACTTATTGAAAGTTTTTAGCCAATTTTTTTACGAAAGTTATTAATATATATTTATTGCCTGTTATGGTTCAAGAAAAACTTGGTTATCCAACATCAGTCACGTGTAAAAGATAACATACGTTGGTGAACAACTAAAGAGTGGTTCTTTTTTTTCCTTTTCTCCCCCCCTCCTCCTCCTCCTCTCTCTCTCACTCCATTAGAAAAGCATAATATGGAAGGTTTGTGAAGATTTCTATTTTTTAAATCCTTTTTTTTTAAAGCCCAAGAGATGTTTTGCTTGCTTGTTGAAATAATTTCATCTGATGTTGGTTTGCCAACGTCTTACTGCAATTCACTTTAACCTGAATCTTACTTCTATTGGTCTCTTCTGTTTATCAAACAAATGGCTGAAAGCTCATAGGAGGTTAAGCCTCTTTGTTTTTGCTGCTGTACTGATTCCCATAGAAATGCATGTTGTTTGATATTCTCGAGTTAAGGAACAGAGTACGACGAGCAGCATTTGGTTTTTTAGAAAACACACAGTGATAGACAGGCAGAGAAAATGCATGTGTCCCCAGGTAAGAGTTAATTCCCATAACCTCACAGGCACATTTTAATATGTACATTTCTATGTTTTTCTTGCTAAAGCAACAGTTTAAAGTGGAATAGTTGATGTCCAGCCCCACACACACACGTAGTTAGAGTTGTCCTGTACAGATAAACACCAATTCAACTGTTTTTTATTTGAGGTCCTTACTGATGTAGACGTGAAGCTTTACTCTCCTGAGACGGCCGAGAGTAAACCTGTTTCTTTTCCCTCCCCTCCCTCCCTCCCTCCAGTCTCCTGCCATGTACCAGGTGCAGATGCCTCATATGACCGTCAGCCAGTCGAAACCCTACAGACCAGGTAAAGGTGAGAATAACTATTTCCACGCTCCCTCCCACTAGTCTTCTCTTTTTTTTTCAATCACTCCGAAGCTAAATACATAAATCTTTGTGGGAGAAATACTGTGGCACCTTCTCTATAACAGAGATACAGTTTTTTTGAATATTGAAATAACTGGGCAGTAATTTACATCAAGTGAAGGTGAATGCAATGTGTGTTGTAATTCCTGTACTGTTGCTAGGCTGGTGAGTTTTTTTTTCAAATTTAGTTTTGTGTGTCTTTTATAATTAGTCTGCAGAAAAGTACACAGGAGGGGCAGTTTTTAAATCAAGTTGAGTTTCTGTTCTGGAAAGCTTCTCCTGATCTCTTAACTCAGACAGACCATCAAGTCAGGATTTACAGAGCAATGAATGACATGATGATGAGGAGTAAAAGTGAGTCTGTCAGGAAAATGATTCATTGATAAACTGATCAAACTTAGACGCCTTGTAGGCACAGAGCTGAACATGAAAACTACTTTCTCTAATAAAATACATTAGAAGTGATAGAATATACAAGAATAGACAGTGTCGGAAGGAAAACATAGAGAAATACATAGCAACAATATTGCACATCATCACCCTGCAGTATTTATACAAAAGTTTTACAAGAAATATTAGATATTGAGATTGACACACTTATTATGTGTATCAGTGGAAAGTATTTCCCAGTTCAAAGGCTTTAGAATTTTCCTATTAGAATAGTCAATCTCTTTATATTCAGCTCTATTCAGTGATAATTTGCTTCTTCTCAAACAAGTCTTAGATTTCCTCACTCCTCCGTGATTCTGTTTTAGTTTGAGATTTACCTGATTTTAATGTAATCTCTTAACGCGAACCCTCCAGTACCCAACATGCCCCAGCAGAGGTCAGACCAGCACCACCCGCAGGGCACGCCCACCATGATGCACCCAGTGACGGCAGCGGGACCGCCTATCGTAGCACAGAACCCCGCCTATTCTGCCCAGTACTTCACCTGCAGCCCGCAGCAGTTCACCAGTCAGCCACTGGTCCAGCAGATGACTCACTACCAATCACAGGTAAGATTTAATCCCACACTGCTGGAGTCAGAGCGTCAGGAACATCCAGCATCACTCACTACAGGAGGGCTCTCTAATACAATCCCTATGAGACCAGTACAGTCACTGGTACCATCAGTGCTGGGAGTCTTTATCCCTCCTCGCTCTCTCATGGACCACATGCAGGTGCCCGTGATCCGGCAGCTTGAGGTGGAGGCAGCACGGTGCCAGCGTTTCCTCACCTCTGATTGGTGGAGCTCAATCCAGGCTCCTATCTCTTGACCCAAATCAATCTGGTGATACTGTTCACGCTCTCAGAAGGAAAGAACAGGCAGCATATATTGTTTATTTATGAGGCTCCACTGTAAAAACAGCCTGGTCACACTGCTCTCTGGTTAAAGTTAAATACTGTTCGTACAGTGTCAGCTCATTTTACTGTTTCCTGAACCTCCAGGGACTTGGACAGTGTTCACAAACTGTGCTGCATATAACTGGAGTGAACTCTGAAAGAATGAATCTACTCTCCTCACACTCAAGCAGTTTAAAGATTTCACTCCTCCAGACGTCTTAATTACTGTTTGAATGTGAACATTGCCTGAATAGTATACTGTTTAAAATTGGCAAAATGTTAAATGTCCGTCTGGTAAACGTCCGTCTCCTGTCTGTCTTTGTGTGTCCTCCAGGCGCAGCATGTGTTTAGTCCAGTAATGCAGGGGGGTGCCAGGATGATGGGGCCACCCACACACGGCCAACCCAGCCTCGTCTCTTCTTCTACTACACAGTACCCAGAGCAGACACACACCATGTATGGTACGTCAGTCCACCGCTTGTGTCGCTTCATGAGTACACAACGTGCAGGCAGTGTTGTGTGAACTGTTTTAACATGTTTTCTTAATAACATTGATTTCTGTCCCAAAGTGTCTCAAGGGCCGATGCCTCAGCAGTACCCCCACCCCAGTGCCACTTTGCACGCTCACCCCCAGCACCCGCAGCCCTCTGCCACGCCTACAGGCCAAGGCCAGCAGGGTGGTCCCCAACAGCATGGGGGTCCTCCCAACCACCCAGCAGCCAGCCCAGTCCAGCACCCACAACACCCACAGGCGGCTGCAGGTCAGTCTGATACGATGGGAAGTTTGATTTCAGTCCCTGTGCTGGAGATTCTCAATGAAACACTGTGTGTTCTCTGTGTGTCGTAGCTGCAGCAGCAGCCCAGGCCCTACACATGGCCAACCAGTCTCCACAGCAGCAGATGTACTCAGCCTTGGCCCCCACGCCCCCCTCTATGACCCCAGGGCCCAACCCTCAGTCTCCCCAGGGATCGTTCCCCTCCGCCCAGCAGACGGTCTATATCCACCCGCAGCAGGTGCAGCACGGCTACAACCACAACCACATGGCGCACGTGCAGCAGGTAGGTCACAGCCTCCGGTCCGCTGGCCGGAGACCACTCCCCCCACAGATCCAGCCAAGTCATCAGATTGGCTGTGTTTCCTGTTTGGGATGTTAAATGTGGGCGGGAGGAAATCTGGGATCAGGGTCCAGTAGGTGTTTATGAATGGGTCAAACTGTATTTGGGTGGTGGGGGGGGAGATGCAAGTGCAGTGAGTAGTTTTGGCAGTGTGGCCACATTGTAAGTTGAAGGAGGAACACGCTCCAACCATGATCAGTGGTTGTTGCAAAGCGGAAATGTTGCAATCTTCTTTAAATGTATACTTTTCTGTCTTTATAGGAATAGATTTGTGGTTAAACATACGATTATTGTAGTTATTAGTTCTATCACCTTTTAACCACTGCAAAGCAAGTTGTACTTTGTGATTATGGGCTGTTCGACTCGTTTCTAGTCCATCTGTTGGTCTCTCTTTGTCTCACTTCCTGCTCTCTCTCTCTATCTCCCTCCCTCTCTCTCTCTCTCTCTCTCTCTCCCCCTCTCAGGCCCATATGCAGTCTGGTTTAGTTCAGTCTCACCACCCGGCGCCTAACCACCCTCAAATGATGCTGATGGCGACCCAGGGGCCTCCAGGGGGGCCGCAGCCCCAAATGACTCAGAACGCCCTCAACCCCATCCCGGTCTCATCCACCACACATTTCTCCTACCTGGCACATCCACAAGGTTTGTTTGTTTCACTCTCTTTATTAGATCAACTGCGAAATTAGCCTGTTTGTTGTTTTCTTACGCTCTGAAATAAGGAGATCCATGATGAGCATGACCTGGTCTCTCACCAGCTGTTATAATAAGTGTGTGTATATGGAGGCGTCCATGAGTAAACCTGTATGAGCCTGTGGATATTTATTCATGTGATTACATTTTAGTTTCTGTAAAATAATAAAAAAAAGATCCTTATCACGACATAAACTTTTAAACAGAGAAGTTGAGACCGAACCTTTTTTACTGTGTAACTGAGGTCGATCCACCGACTTGACGTTTCCCCTCCATCTTGTCTCGACTCTGCAGTGCAGGCTCATCATCATCAGCAGCAGCTGTAGACAGGGGGCGCCAGAGAGCAGAGGGACCCGCTCTGTGTCCAGCGCTCCTCGACCAGAGCCTCCATCACCGGGCGATGAAGAGGACGAGAGCCCCGCCCTCTCCTTCCTCACCAAACATGCTTCACATCAGCTTTTCTCTTTCCTCCTCCCCCCCCCTCCCAGACTAGGCAATAAGAGAATGTTAACAGGTTGATGCAGTGACATGTTTTAACGAGCTAGAGTTTTAACGGACGAGACTCCTCCTATTTAACCCCTGTTCTCATGCAGACACACACACACACACACACACACACACACACACACACACACACACAACCGCACACAAACAGAATAACCACACCCAAACTTTCAGGGGTCCCAAATTGCAACCTTGAGTCAGCTTGCCAAGTAAAAAGAGAACGAGAGTAACTAATCAGTGAGAGTGGAGAAAGAGAATTCAACTGGAACTTGTATTTTGTCTGCACCTTGTTTATGGGAAAAAAAAAGAATCTTCCAACTTTTAGACAGTATTAATCCTACTGTTTATTGCTGCTGCTTTGTGCTGCGTTTGTTTCCAGACTACATGACACACGTTTCTAACCAAACTAAAAAAAAAGAACGATGAAACCTGACGAGAAGCTTCCTGTGAAATGAACCCGTGTGTCGGCAGCCCAGAGGACGGGAGAAGCGTTATTTATGAAACTATGATGGCTGAGGTGATCAGATCCCACGTCTCACCTGACCCTTATGTAACTTTTAAGTTAAAACTTTTACTTTGTAGATAATATAAATAATTTAAAAAACGAGCAAAAAAATTAAAAAACAATAAAAAAGTTTTAAAAACTGAATTGCGTACTGTGGTTGTGTTGCTTTGTGGGTTTGTTGTTATTTCTTTCAGCACCTTCATCCCACACATGGACACATTCGTTAAAACATTTTCTACACCGCTGGTCCTTTTGAGGTTGTGTTGTGGCTGGAGCCAATCCCCCTCCTGCCCCACACACACACACACACACACAGTCATAGGGAGAACACACAACATTAAATAAACAATCTAATAGAACTGGCTCATGAACTGGAATCATTAGTTTTTCCTGGATCTTGTATGATAAATGAAAAACTGTCAGGAATGGATTCCAAGCAGACGTCACATCAGGCTGTGGAAAATATTCAAAGACTAAATTATTATTCACTGAGGTCCCGAAAGATACAAAAATATATATAATTACGAATAAACTGAATATTTGACTATTAAATATTATTTTGTTACAACCCTAGACTTGAACTTAAGAGGAATGAATAGGATATAAACTAATTTTAAGAGCTATAGTGAAGCAAAAACTTAAATCCAGGAATTGCCCCAAAAAAATGTTGGTGGATTTCCCACAATCTGACAACCCACACATTATTCTTGTTAATGTCTTATAATTGAGCATTCATAAATGATGAACCAACATTAGATCCATGAATAGCAGCTTCCTCATCTGTTATGTGATGATTACATCTTGATTCTGTGAGTGAATCCAGCAGTTGAACTAAAACATGTATGAACATTCACATGTATCAGTCTCAGCTTCTTACGTCACCTGAACAGTAAATATCTGGTACTGGTTCATTATCTGGTACTGGTTTTTCACACAGGCTCATTATCTGGTACAGGACGTCCCAGAGGAACAAGGCGACACCGAGTAAAAACACACAAACTTCTCATGTGAGTCATATTCTTTTTTTTTGGTTAGGTTTATTTTACAAAAAGTCAAATATACAGTTGATATATATATTTTAATATAATTTAGATGCTTATAACTGAAAAGGGATGCAAACACAATGAACAGGTTTTAAAAGCTGTTGTGGTTTTCATTGGCTGTTGGGGTCGTCGGGTCGGACTGGAATGTTTACAGTGCTGAGTTAACAAACAGAATGAACAGTATTGAGGACACATTTACCAGATGGACATTTTGAAATGGTGGTGCGGGTGGGGGGTGTTGAGGATGAAGGACACCTGAAGAGCACGAGGAATCATCTCAAGCTTTTAACTTGATTCTGAACCATGAAACCAAACAGGAAGCAGGAGGATCATGTGATGCAGCTCTGGTTTGTCTGGGATCTTTGATTCGCTGTTTTCTTTACGTCTAAGAGCTTCTTTACAAACGTCTCTCACACAGGATTCCTCCACGTTGATCCTCCGCTCGCTCTCTGCAAACCTGAAACACGACGTGAAGCACTGGGCCTCTCTCACGATATTGCACCGTACACGAGCTCCCACACAACACAAAGGGGAAAAGGCAACAGCTGCTTTATGGCAAAGGCACAGTCCTTCTCCTTCAAAATAAAAGAATTCAAACTTAATACTGCTACTGTTGCTTTTCGACTCGTCTAAACGCAGATGAAGATCAACCGTACATTTGCCAAAAAAAAACGTCTTTGTTTTTGTTCCCCCTTATTAACACTTGACAGATGAACAACACGTTGAAGAGAACAACACAACCATTGTACAAATGTTCCTTTGGTAGGAAAAAGCTGAGTTATTGAGTAACAGAGAAGTGATCACACCACGTCCGTGAACACAACAGGTGACTGGAGAGGAGGCAGAGTGACAGACAGGTTCACTGAGGGCATATTTCAAATCAGCTGCTTAAGTTAGTGTTGAAGCAACGTTAGAAACAAACACACGCATGGTAGCACAACGTTTTCTGAAGGTCGAGCTGCAGTCGCTGAAAGGATTTGACATTTCATCTTTGGGGAAATTAGATTTGCTGTATGAACATGTGATTTCTGGTTCTTTGAGATTCTGGTTTCGGTTTTAGGAAAATATATATCCAAAGGCTTCTCAAGGCGGAGCAGCACTGACACAACGAGGCCTCACACGGATCTCTTCATTCACACCCGGGTTCGGATCGGTTCGGGTCTCCTTCACTGAGCGATTTAAAGTCCAGACAGGAAGTTGAGGCGCTAGCTGCACCATGCACCACAAAGAAAAACTAAATAATAGACAAAGAGGAAACCAGAACAAACTAACTGGAAACCAGATGACTTTAAAAATATGCTTGGTGTTTTTTTCTTCCCTGTAGAAAAGCCACGATAATAAAATTCCAATATTAATCAGCTCTGTGACAATAAAGTTCTCACCCGAGTTGAGTGATGTGCTGTTTATCTGTTCTAATCAGTGCAGCTTGAAAACTGGAGTTTTAAACCTTTAAAGCAACGATGACCCGAGTTACTGGAAGTGATGGATCTGCTCATAAAACCGACTCAACCAGAGAACAAAGAGCGACACATGTGATCCTGTGTGTGTGTCACACGTCACATCTGGACACGTTCACATGTTTGCAGACTGAAACCAAACCTTCCTCATTAAGCCTCTGATGAAAAACACAGACGTGCTGTTCAGAACACATGATTTCCCACAGTCCCTCCCTGGGGGGGGGTTTCTACCGGCTGCTGAGGCGACAGAAAACAGACGCACCCAAAGAAGAATTAATGCTGTGAGTGTAAAAAAGTAGACAATATTACAACAACTATTACTAATCCCAGGATGGAGTTTTTTTTATCTGTTGCTGTATGAAAATAAATCTTAACTTTCACTAAGGCACTTGTTTGAGTTCAGCCTCGTCCACTTTAAAAAAAATAAACCTTAAAGATTATCAAACCTCCACAAAACTAGAAAGTTTTAAACATGTTAAAAGTTTCCAGCACTTTGGCTTTTAAAGGTCTGTGCGTCGAGTGTCCCTCCCCCCTTTGGTGTGAAACCTTTCAAGTTTGTGTCAATTTAACACCTTTAATTTTTTGGTTGTGTCCAAATAGAATCACCTCATTTTGGTGACACAATAATCTCTAACGCACAAAACCAATGTTAGGAAGTGGAAGTTCTTAGTTTGAAGTCACAATGTCAATTTTGTGCTACTAAATCAACACATATACACATGTATATACATATATAATAATTAAAAACTGTGAAAATGTATATTTTAAAAAATTGCATTTATTTAGTAGCAAAAAAACCATTGTGTGACTTTGAAGTAAATTGTGAGGAAAGGTGACTTTGTATCACGTGTCATTAAATCCATTCTCACGTGTTATTGCAGAAATGACCTGAAGTTGATTTGGTAAAAAAAAACACAAATTCGCACATGCTCTAAGGGGAATACTGTACCACACTGAGATAAGCGAGAACATGCTGATAGACGCACACACACACACACACACGCACCGGCAGCACCACACACAGCCAGGAGGTTCCACAGCTTTGGTTCTGATGGAAGCTGGAATCCTCGTTCTGTCGTTTCTTCAGCGAAGGTTTGAAGGAGTGGAAACTTCCCTGACTGACTTTAACCAGGTTTTTCCCCTTTTTACTTTTTATTTTTTCTACAAAATCAAATTCTGTGTATAGAAAAAAATACACATTGTTTCCAAAGTGCACTGAAAGCGATGTGCACTTCAATATATATAATAATGTGTAAGAGGAGGAATATCTATCGAGTGGGACGACACTCTAACCTATAGAGTGCTTTTTGTTTGTAAAAAGAAGAAGAATGGAGTTTGCTCCTCACTGGGAACTTTGTGTCAAGAGTAAATGTCTTTTAAATATTTGAAAGGAGCACTTGATTTATCCACCCACAGGCAGGTCGAGGTTAAGTGCCACAGAGGTTGAATAGAAGTATTTGAATCTAGTTTTCCGGGCTCGAGGTCGGCTACACATGTGGCTCTCCCTCACTCACACAGACCCACAACATCAACACAACAAGAAGAATCATCGTCATCGTCAACACTGTAATAAAACTCCCAAAAAATACATTCACTGTGGACACTCGGGAGGGAGGCAGTGTTGGTCTGACACTGTTAGACACACACGCAGCTCAGACGTAGGGAGTGTGTGTGTGTGTGTGTGTGTGTTTGTCTGTGTGTGTTTCCACGTACACAGTGCTATGCATTTATCAGACTTGTTCCCTCAAGTTCATGAGTCTCCTGAAATCATGTCTGACACCCCCTTGAAGCTGAAGCTGGGTGGGGGGGGGGACAAATTGGTAAGTTTGTGTGTTTATGTGATTGTTTGTGTGTGTGTGATTGTTTGTGTGTGTGTGGGCTTCACAGGTGACTTCTGTCTTTCCGAGGTGATGCAGGTATGCGACTAAGCAGTTCACAGCAACATGTACTGGTTGTCTATCGCCCGCTTGCGGCCCCGCTCGGGCTCCAGCTCGTAGTCCGAGTCCCGCTGAGGGATGATGGGCGTGTGCGGGGGGGGCGTGGCGCAGCAGAGGCCGCCTCCCCACCGACTCGCTCCGGCGCAGGGGAGCGGGGGCCGTGGTCAGGAGAGGGTTGGGGACAGGGGTTGGCGACGGACGGGGTGGTGGTGGGTCCCCTGATGGGAAACGGAGCTGGGAGTGGAGGCGGAGCTGGTGGTGGTTGGAGCAGGAGGAGGGCGGCTGACCGCAGCTGCGAGCCAGGCTGCAGTGAGCCAAGCTGGGCTCGGAGCTCCAGCGGTGGAGGGAGAACGGGACCAGGACGGCTCCTGAGAGCGAACCTGAAGGAGAGGGAGCGAGCTGGTTAGTGAGAGAAGCACCCAGAGACTTAGAACCTCCTCAAACGTCACCAAAATATAAAATAGTGGTGGAAATCCAAACTGTACGTGATGCATCAACATTGTTTTCTACGATATGAATGTGCAGTGGGGTGGGGGGGGGGAGTCTCACCCTGTGACGGGGGGCTGGAGCCGGCCACCACGAAGCTGGACAGCGTGACGGCACCTGCGGCTCCACACTCCAGAGGGATGGGGAAGAGGCGGAAGTGGCTGAGCATGTCCATGACGGAGGGGAAGCGCAGGTGCTGCACCCGGCACTGACCCCACTCTGTCAGCGAGAGGCGCAGGTGCTGCAGAGACAGACACACACAGAGTTATAACAGGCTGAGCCAGAGGTGAAGTTCTCTTCTTTGTCTCTGTGTCTTTCACATGAGCTGTGTGTGTCTGTGTGTGTGTGTGTTTGTGTGTGCGTGTGTGCAAAGTGTTTCCTCATTTAAAAGACGAACAATGCAGGTTCCTAAAATAAACATTCATTCATATAACCATGAGGACGTGAAATTATCTTCTACTGAAAACCTGTTTGTTGTGTTGTTTGTTGTGTTGTTGGATCAGGCGCTGTGAGTCGTACCTTTGCTTTCCCCTGGTAGTTGAACGTGAGGACGTAGTCCCCCCGGCGCGTCTCGCTCTGTCGTACCAGGAAGACGCCGTGTCCCTCGGGTCCAGAGCTCTGGACCAGGTGGGCGGCCTTGACGCGAGAGATGGGCCCGTGGAACCATGGGTAGGAGAAGAGGAAGTGATCCGTCTTCTGGACGACCTGCTCCGGCAGGGTGAAGGCGGGGGGCACTGGAGGGAGGAACAGACGAAGAAGACAGTTTCATTCTCCTGATTATGAAGCTGGACGAACATCTGAAGGAGTGGGACGTGAAAAGTGTTGTTTCACTCATTCACCAGATCATTGATACTTACTCTGCTGCCCCCAAGTGGTCGACAATAAGAATTAACCATACTGTCTTCATTCTAGTTTACAAGATAAAAATATGGGATCTATTTTCATGGGTTTGACCATCAGCTGTGTTTTTCATTTACCTCTGCAGAGGACGTCATGTGTTTATCTGCATTTGTTTGTTTATTTATCTGTTTAGCAGGATTAAACTAAAAGTACTGGACGGATTACAATGAACACTGAAGGAAGGATGTGTTCAAGGTCAGGAAGAGAACCCAGTACATTTTGGTGCAGATCCAACCAAAGGTTCTCTTTCTTTAACATTGAGAAATTGAGCCTCAGAAAGAAGGCTTGTTTCTATCTTTTCTAATTTTCCTTTTCTTTTAACTGTTCTATTCTTATTTACATTTCAACATGTTTTTATTTGTATCTAAATCGTATGTAAAGCATATTGAGCTGCATTTCTTGATAGAAAGTTCATTATTATTAATATAAGGGGAGCTGTGGTGGAGGTATGAGCTCTGCTGAGTCAACTGCTGAGACCTGGGAGCACGACAACATCAACACAACAGTTAAAGATCAACTGGGGAACTGAAGAAGAAAGTTCAGATGTTCAGACAGGGTGTAAACAAAAAGTTGATCCACTTGATCTAAACTACTTAATTTGGAGTTAAAAACATGACTGCATGAGGAAGCTGTGCACATAACAGGGTCGGTATCTGATGGGCACACGATTTGATGGTATGAAGTCTGATTGTAAAGTTGAATAGCTACACAATAAAGATAAGACCCAGAGGTTGTTTGTCAAAACTTCATCCCAGACCAGAGGGGACACATCATGGGACACAGCCCACACACAGAGTGTGAGGACGTGTCTGGTCAGTGTCCTCGTCTCCTCACTCACTTTGACCTGCGGACGCCGAGCTTCCTCTGCGATTGGCTGGAACGGAGCTGTCAGCTGGGGAGGGGAGGGGCTCCAGATCCACGCTGCCCGACCTGAGGGAGAAGACCAGACTCACATTACACTCACACACTCACACATGCACTGGCCCACTGGGGACCACCTGAGGAGGAGGACATGGCAATTTCATCCTCATAACTTACATCAAAATACAGAGGAGCTGACACAGAAATCTTATTTAGTTACTGTAATTACACCTCAAAAATAAATGTTTCAGTGATTTATTGATGTTTTATGAGAAGGAGCCACACAGATGGGTGGAGAGAGAGAGCAAGGGTTCAGGTCTTTGACAGCAACTGAAAATGTTACTTAGGTAAAATGTGTATTTTAAAACTCTTATAAATCAGCATATTATTATTATGCTTGAATGTGTTTGTAGCATTTCACTGCTGTAGATGCTTGAGATGAAGTTTTAACATAAAATGCAACAAAATTACTGATACATGTTTGATTAATTGTGGTTTTTGTGTATATTATTGTGTAAAAATAGTCAGAATCATAAGTCCAAAGTGACACATTTTGTTTTAACCTTAAAATGATTAAAAACAGACACAAAAAATTTAAGATTAGAAAAAACACGAACATGTGTGTGTGTGTGTTTGTGTGATTGTGTGTATGTGTGTGTGTGTGTGTGTGTTTGTGTGTGTGTGTGAGGTTAGTGAACGAGGTGATCGTGGAGGAAACAGCAGGTTGAAGAAAAGACACCAAGCACAGACAGGAAGTGAGTCCAGTTCACCAGTTCAGATGCAAGGTTTTTTCTGTTTCACAGCTTTTACATACACACGCACAAACAAGCTCATGCACACGCACACACACACACAGACAGACACAGTCTATATGTCTGCGTTTTTTGTGTACACATGCATTTGTGGTTTTCGTGAGCGTGTGCGCGCACATACACAGATGAGAAGGGGAAGGTTAGAGAGGCGAGCCGGAGCAAATCCTGCTAAAATGCTGACTAGAGTTTGCAGCGTTCTGAATAACAGGAAGACAAGACTCCTTTCTCCTTGTCTCTGTGTGAGTCTGTGCGAGTCGGTGTGTTTCTCTTCTTCTATCTCTGTGAGAATCACTTCACTCCAACAAGGTGAGGACGTCTCTGCCAGTCAGCGATGTTTCCAGGATTAGAGTGAAGGTTTTGGAGCAAACTCCACCTACCACATCCAACCACATCTGAGGGCCGAACGCGTTTCTACACGTTCCAAACGGTGACGCGGCAGCATCCAACCGTGCCCTGGTCCCTCCTTTGTACTTTGAGCTGGATGAATCATACGAGCGGGGATAATATCGCACACGCTCACACAATAGGTCTCTTTCCCTTTGCAGACACAGGTGTTACTAATAACATCAGCGATGGCTCCGGCCCTGATGCGGAAGCAGCTCGCTGGAATTCACCCATCATCAAGTTTATTATTTACACGTGGGCTTTTCCTGCTGTGACTTGTTATCGTGTTTTCTTTGGAAAAGGCTTGACTTCTCCAGAAAGGAAGTCGTCTGGTGTTGTGCAAACCTTTTTGAGAGGTGAAGAACGAACATGTAGCTGCGATGTAAACAGTTCAGATATGGAAACAAGCAGGTTTTACATCACTGTGTTTCCTCTGTATCCAGTACAAATGTATGATTGAGTAAAAAGGTGACGAATGACAGACGAGTTAGGGTAGACTTAGATTCATGTGCAAAAAGGACACTTGTACTCATCTACATATAAATCCCTCGTTCAAAAAGTGAACATGTCGGCCGAGAAATACCAAGAAGCTGCCTCTGTGATGATTCCATGTTGTTTTCACATGAACATGGTTTGTGAGGTATCTGAATAAACAGAGTGAATTCAAGAGTGAACTCTGACCCCGATCTGTGTGTGTGTGTGTGGGTGTGTGTGTGTGCGTGTGTGTGTGTGTGTGTGTGTGTGTGTGTGTGCGTGTGTTCCAGACATCTGCAGAAATGAGAAAGGTCCTGAGATTCTCTTGAGTCTTAGACCTCCCACACATTTCCTTTCACAGAGCAACACACATTCGCACACACACGCAGACACACACACGTTCAACACGAACAGAGAGAAATATAAAGTATTACTTTCATTTGTATTACAGTACTGAGTATTCCTTTGAGTAATCAGACTAACTGTAATTCTGAATTTGAACTTCTCTCATGACTTCGTCTCTGGTTTTCTGCTTCTGTGATTTCCTGAGTTTAAAGATTAATCAGATTCTTCAGTAATGTTTCCTGAAGGAATACATTTCACAGCTGTGGATCATCAAGCCTATAGTGATATTTTGATAAAGATTTTTTAATCATAATATTACCGATGGAGTATTTGTCTGGTGGGTTGTCAGCTCGATGGAGATTATAAAAAAGACTATAGACTTCACAATGCAAACTGGAGCTGAAAGTTCTTATATGATGTCTGTAGAGGGCCCTGTTGTATAATGTGAATCTAATATCTAGAATATTCACATATTTTCTTCAACATTTTTACGTGTGTTAGAGCTTGGTATCATGTATTTGAGGAGCTCATTGATCATAATTTGTATGTATCCTGAAAAGTGGGGCTAATGAGGTCCGGTTGACCAATCACAAGTCAGTTTCAGGTTTCCATCTTCACATTTCAACCCACTTTTTTTATATCATCAAATAGATAATTGAAACCAGACTTACCAGAAAAATAAAACTTTGAAATGACTTGAATAAACATCTTAGTCATAAGACTATTCACCTACTTTCTCTATTCTAATATGTTTAACCTATAAAGTCAAATACACTTTACTTTGAAAACTAAATGTTTTGCCAAACTGTCAAGCCCTGACAGATTAGTGTACACACCAGATGCATTGTAAGGAAACGTGTTAACATTGTATTTGACTGATGAGTTTGATAAATGATTATTTTCAGATCTGTATAGAAACCTGAAGCAAAAAAGGATGAGTGGACAAAGTGACTCGAGAGCAAACTGCAAAATTGTAAAGCACAGGAACCGACCAATAGACGTGGGCACATTCACGTAAATGTTTGTTCACATACACTCACACACTGCAAATATTCTCACTTGCATTTGCAAACACATACCTGAGCACAAGTAAACACATCCAGCACACCCACAAACACTGAAAGCAGCCAACAAGTCCAAGTGTTAAATATTTTCACTTGGAATCTCATGGAAAAAGCTGCGTAGGGAGAGAGGGATGAGCAGCACTCAGGCTACTGCGTTCTGTCTGTGTGTGTCTGTGTGTGTGTGTGGCTTGAAACAGACTGGATTGTAATATCGATGTTCATTATTAGGTATCTTTGTGTTTCTCACCTGTTGCTGATACATTCTTTCAGCTCTGTGGTCCAGGAGCTGACCTGCTGGTCGTTGTCGGTCTCAAATATCAGACTACCTCGATTAACCTGCAGAGACAATGATGCATTTTAAAATTCACCAGGTTTCCATCTTTTTTCACTGCAAAACACGATTCCTCCAGAATCACTGCCGTTAGAATTCTTTGCATTGTTTGTACGTACCTTTAAAACAAATGTGTTTAAGTTGTCGGGCATCTCCAGTCGGTTGCATCGACGGACTTCTTGGATATCAGAGCACTGAGTCGTCAGCTTGGGGCTGGACGCCTGAAAAACACAATGAAGACAAGAGGCCGACAAATTAGACAATATTCTCAGGAAATTCCGTGGAAAACAAAAGTATTCAACGATCAGTCAATTGAACCAATCCTCTGATCCTTAACAGTGTTTGTATACATGTTTGTGTGCCTGTGAATCCTTTGTGCTGAAACTGAGGCCACCCTTTGTGAAAGAAAACTCAGTGAATCGTAGGAAGGATGCATGATGGGAGCTCCCATGGCAGAGCTCCAAGGTCGACCCCACCAGGGCCGACTGTGCATTTGAAGAATGTTAAATGAGATATGAGCATTTTCCTGGTGGCTCTGTGACCTGAGGACACTTAGCATGAACTCCTTACACCGAGAGTCGGAGGCTTCTGACCTTTACTGTGCGAATTCTAAACCACGAACGGATCCCTCTGTACCTTTTATGCACTGAGAACATACACTGAGAATAAGAATTCACTTGGAGGTGATTTCTATTGCCACTATTCAAAGTCCCGTCCCATGCAGGTGATCCTGAACCTCAGATGGACAGAAGAACAATGGCGTGCACACACACACACACTCGGGTGCACAATACCGGACATATACACTCCATCTAATCATATGTGACAGATATAGCATCGCATGGCCTCAGAGCCCCAACATACAACCGAGCGCTAACAATGCCACTGGCGTAGTCACACACAGAGACCCACACACACGGATGGATGACTGGGTCAGCCATGTGGACAGCCCCGTGGCATGCTGGGCCGGAAATCACCTCGGAAATGAAGCCTGCATGTGCAACATCTGAACACCATGAGAAAAGAGATTCAGCAACTCTAATTGAAAGCTTGACAAGGAGAATGTGTGTCATATTGTGTGTTAACTATATGTGCACAGAGGTAATCATGACCCTCTCATCAAAAACCCACCAACCATTAAATTAATTTAGCAAGTGGAACAATTCAGGCAGCAACATGTTGGACCTTGTTTGATGTTAGCATTTGAGTTATTGCATTATACAACCAAAGATTCTATATGTCTGAAAAGCTGGTTGTGAAATATTTAATATGAATCCATGAATGGGGTAATTCAAATATGGTTTCAATGTTTACTTAAGAATAGTCTGCAAGACTTTATGAAACTGGAATAATCTAACATCAGCTGAAAAAATTACTAAGTCAAGTAATTATTTAATTAGCTAAATGGTGCGGATTATTTTGTGAAAATGGACTAATCAATTAAAGTTGTAATTATTGCTTATTTACACATCCAGCAGTTACACAACATCCTCAATAACTTGGAGTCATGTTTGTGTCCACCTGATAAACATAAATGTAAATAATAATGCTACTTTAGCTCTGTTTTGAGTCTCCACCGAAAGCAGCAAAGGGAAACTAGCTCTTCAGCTGATTAATGCTCCACTAATTAATGTTCTAGATGAACCCCAAAATTTTTTACTTTCGAGAAATTACTAGTTCCTTAAAACCACTATATTTACCCTACTGGCAATTAAATTGTGAATTGCCCATCGGTTCCAAACACAATCACAGCTCACGGTGGAAGCCAGGGAGGTTAACAAGCTACGGTTGGATCAGCAACAGACCTTATGGGACGAACACATGCATCAGAGAAGGAGAAAAAAGCAAGAGGGTAGCGTGAGAGAACAGAAGCAACAAAAGGAAACTGCGAGGACAGTGGAAGACACAGTGTCGGGCCGGCCAGGAGAGAGAAAGACGGATAAGGAGCAGGAGGAAAAAAGCAAGGAGGACAGATTCCAGGGCTTTGTGCACCGGATGAGTTTGAGTTTATGTGACAGTGAATGAGCCTGAGGAATGTCTATGTTAATCTTACACACACACATAAAAAAAAAGGCAGGAACACACAGACATCAAAAGAATAGATTAACCCCCCCTGCCCAATTTCCTCAGCTTGACAGTGTTGTGAATGAAGCCCATAGGTCCAAACGCTCTCTGTTTTAACCACAGTGTCGAGTATTATCAATGAAAATACACTGTGATCCACAAATGAAAGGGATGTGACTCATTTAGTGCGATCTGAGTCCTCGAATGGGGAACTGACTAAAAAGCAAACTCGAGCCAAATTGCTGTCACGGCAACATTTTGGGGCAGGATGTTCAGAGAATTGAATTTCTGCTTCTTAAAATTTGGGTTAAAAAACATCCAGGTTTTTCGTAGAGCTGACATCTTTAGAAAGATAAGGTTCAATCAGCTAAGAGGAAAGATGTGACCACTTACAGGAAAAAACAGATGCAGAGTAAAAAAAAACTCATCATGGCAATGCTGATTGGTAATGAAGTGGTGCTGCAGAGGCTGCAACGTGTTAAACGTTAAAGTTAAACAGAAACTGATTCATTCTTGGAAATAGCAGGTGGCAAACCAAGTGCAGTCGAGCTGCTCTGGAGCTTTCAGTAACTTAATCAGGAGAAATCTTGTAACTTGTTTTTCTATTTTTTTATTTCAGCCAAGAGCGATAAACGTGAGAAACCATAGGTCAGGTGAAAATCTGATGTTAAACATCTGCAACTCATATCATGAACTAGACAAACCATCTATAATATATAACTCAAAGCTCCACACCTACACACTAAAAGGACCTTAAACCTCAATAACAGATGTTTTTTGGCCACTTGGGGGCAACACACACGTGCTGCTAACACAATTCTAACATGTAGTTCCATTGTTAGGTAGCAAAAAGTTGCTTGTTGACACATCTAACGGTTAGAGAACAACATCACCCTTCATCTGGAGCCAAGTTTCTGTCCATCAGATAATGGCGAGACCAATATTCACTCTCCTCTTTATTCACCTTCACCTGTGTGTCTTTTGTTTGGTGCTGACTCTACGAGATGTGGCTGTTTGTGCACGAGTGTGTTTTTGTGGTTGTGTACGTGTATGTGTGTGTGTGTGTTGATTAGCTCATGACTCATCGAGAGGAATGTTCTGTGAGAATGTGAATGAGTTTTCTGTCTGAGAGCATCTTAGAGGAGCCATATGTGTCTGTGGAGGGATAAGAGAAGAAAAAGAAGGAAAACACGCAGCAGATGTCTGCGTGGTTGAGCAACAACATAACAGGCCCAATTTCTGTGAATCAACTTCATCAGGGGAGCAAGTTCAAGCTCACAGCACATTTCCTATCACTGCAAACTGAAGTCTGTAATACTCCCTGGAAAAGACACACATACACAAAGACACAAAGACAGAAACAAACACACACACACAGGACCTTGCCCTTTTTCTTCCTTCATTTTGCAATCGGCACACAACCCTTTCAAGAGTGTGTCCTCAAACAACACCACCAAGCAATGTGGGAAAACAGTGAGCATTCATGAGCAGATTCAGGGAAATGTCAGAAGGTGGACATGCGGCATCATCAAGCATTAAGAACCCTTTCTGTGTTGAAACCCTATCCCCATCCAGCTACACTAGACAAAAGTAGAATCATATTTTTAGACACACAAAAGAAAAAAACTGAAACTCTGACTTATTCAAGTATTCAGACCCTAAATTCTGAACTTAGAATCTCCTTTGGCAGCAGTTAAGAGATTTGAATCTCTGGCAGCTTCGCACACCTGGATTTGGACAGTTTATCCCATTCTTCCTGTCAAATCCTCTCAAACCCCATTAGATTTGGATAAGAAGCATTTTCATGTCTATCCACAGATGTTCTATGGAGGTTAAGTCTGGTTCAGCCACTCAACGTCTTTCAAGAGAACAGTCCCACAGCTACTGCAACCTTTCCCTGGCTCTTTGCCTCAGTTTATTATCGTGCTAAATAGTGAAAAGTCGCCTTGCTCTCAAACTGAGACCAAAGAGATCAAGATTTCACGTGGATAATAATCACTAGTCCGTTTAACTGCACATCCCGTCCGGCATATGTACTACTTTCACATTTGTACCCGAAAGTAGTACTTTGACTATTAGTGTGTGTTCCAAAGATAAAATGGTCCACGGGTGATTATCTGAAAAAACTAAATGAGCAGAGAGAAGAGGCGTCTTACAGAGCGATGGAGAACAGGAAGGTTTCCTTCTCAGACACAACTGCAGGCGGCAGTGAGAAATAAGTACTGCTTTCAACCACAATGGCTAACACAGGAGCCATGGTTGCGGTACGAGGGGAATGCTATGCTGTGTCTCTGAAGTGGTCCGTCCATTGAAAGGCAACTCTGAAAACTTCTTTCCGGGTCATCGCAGTTTTAAGTTGGAAAAACTTTAAAGTAGCGCAAACACAAAGTCTCTCGGAACTGGAAAAGTTATTCTGGAGCCCTGACCTTCTCTACCAATGAGAGGTAGCCCCATAGCATGATGCTACCACTACCACGGTTCACCAAAGGGATGGTGTTTCGCAAGGTGATGTGTAGTGACTGGTGTTGGCCAGATACAGTGTTGGAGTTGTTTGCAAAACAAGTAGGCTTTCCTGTGCCTTTTCCTCAAAATGGTGACCATTGGGTTCTTGGTCACCTTCCTAACCTAAAACCCTTCTTGTCCATTTTAATAGTTTGGCCTAATATCTTTCATTTCACCATTAATGAGGCTCCTAGAGACCCTCAAAGCTTTGGTTATGATTTCATACCTTCGCCCTGATCTTTGCCAGGTCACAATGTTACAACAGAGGTAAGTAGAGAGGTCTTTTTTTGGTTTTTGTCTTTACATGCAGTGTGAAGTGTGGGAACTTAGTTCTAAACTGCCCAATCAATTCATTTTTTCCACAGATGGACTCAAGTCAAATTCTAGAAAAATGCGAAGGAAAATTAAATCAGCCTGACCACAATGATGTTTTTTTTCCAACTCTTTATAAATCCAGTTTCGATTGATGAGCAGAAATGGCAATTTTATTAATTAGCATTTAAATCTACTGCACATTAAATTGTGCCAAAAGTGGAGCGGTCTCAATACTTTACTGTAATTTGGCTTATTATGATCAAGGACTTGGACCAGAGCCTCTGTATACAGCAATAAAACACAACAACCACAAAAAGAGATGGAAAATGACCACAATAAGATGTAAAATAGGGATGAGTCAATCGCTGCTGGATGACAGTTCGCGTGATGCCGAGCCCAGCATCATGATTTTCCAGGCATCAATTTAATTGTTTACAGCTGACATGACGTACCAACAGCACGTCTGCCATATGCCAATCAGTAGACATCGCCCAACCCTAATGTAAAATATTCAAAAGAGATTAAAAATGAAAAGGCCAAAAAAATATGCTAGATGACTATAATGAGAAATGAAACAACCACCAAGCAACTAAATATAAACAAGAATCTCCAATTGGAAGTGGAACGACCACAATGAGAAGCAACAAAATGAAAAAAACACAACACAAAGTGAGTGTAAAGCCACCACAAAAGAGACACATGTTCTGGCTTGGCTTGTTTCGTAGGTTAGTTGTGTGCAGGTGAGTGAGTGAAAGGTCTTTGGATGATAAACTACTCCTTAATCCTTCACTGCAGTGCCTGCCAAAAAAACCAGAAGCTAATTTAACATGCCCTTGAAAACCATAACCTGGCATCAACCTCCTACACACACGCACGCACGCACGCACGCACGCACGCACGCACGCACGCACGCACGCACGCACGCACGCACGCACGCACGCACAAACACTCTGCAGGAGAGGGAGATATGGACCAAACAGACAGATCCAGACATGGAAAAGACAGAGAAACATAATTTGTCTGTAAATTAACCCTGAGGGGAGCTTTTCATTAATTTCTTAAATTGCTGCTTCTACGTCAGCTCACTGTAATGTCTGAGGCATCAAGTCTTATTATTCTACTGAAACACTTTAGATCTGGCATCTATTTCCATTTTTATAATACAAACTAAGGCCTTGACCAACTTTTATAAGTATGAAGAAAGAGACTGCACTTTGGCAGCAGTGTCAATCAAATTAAAAGTATAAATCAGGCATAAATTGTAAAATACTAATACGGCCCCATGTTCTTTTCGTTTCGTGGTTCTGGTTTGTGTATTTGAAATGAATTCAGGTTGTATCTACCACAGCAACCACAAGTTACTGTGTGTCCATTTCCTAGATCCACTAATGACCAAGAGTTCACAATATTTGTACATTAAAAAAAACGAACAACTAATAATTCAAAGAAGTCTTTGTTTTAGCTGCTTAGTTACTGACTCAAATAAAAGGGTTCTGTAACTTTTGAGATTATCATCTGGTGGCGTTTTCAGTTTTCACTCCTTGCTCTTTTCAGATTGAGTCAACCTTCGGCAATATGTGGACTTCAAACACTCACACAGGAATATGATACAGATATGCAATGAGGACAATGTGGTCTTCATATATGTAGTTGCTCTGTCTCATCTGAAAGTCTTGAATCTGATATTCATGTCCTTGCGTGCTCTTTCCTCGCGTTTTTGGCAATTACTGTATATGTCTAACAAGTGTTGTACTGGGGTGATACTTCTTGGTGGATGTGTTTTTTCTACACTGAACATTTCCCCCAGATTCTGACTGTCAACCTTTACAAAAGTTGGGATCTCTGCCTACATTTAGAAATGACGTTTTGCAGGTTTAAATGCTATGACTGCACGTAGTCTATAATATGAGGATTTCTCATATGGGCTTTAAGGGATATCTTTCACTATACATTGTGATGATCAATCAATCAATTATGTTAAAATGATAATGAAAATAATAAAAAAGCCTATTAAGTAATTTTCTTGTGTTTGGATATTTTGCAACCAAAAAAAAGAACTAAGAATCAGTTTACTGTACTTTAAAAGCTCCAACCTTCTTTTATTTGCAAGTAAGACTTTAGAGATTTAACTCAAATGAATAAACATTTACTTCGTAACATAAAAGATACAATACAAAACTGAAGGATGTTTTCGGGACAAACTTCCCCCGGGTTTACGCACTCGGACACAAGCATAAACAGTTGATGAGAGAAACTAACAAATAAACAAGTGACACAGCGACAGATGAAACGGCGCAGCCTCTCGCCCACGCAGTCACAGACACATCTACGGTTAGAGTGCACACACACACACCCACACACACATGGGTGACACACAGGAAGTTTGGAGTCCAGAACTATCTTCCCAGGGTCCCTTTCTCAAGGCCGTCACTACGGCAACTAACTTGACACTCAACATTCCTCTGGCCCTCCGAGGGTCACCGCAGCCAATGATGTCCGGAGTGTGTGTGTGTGTGCGTGTGTGTGTGTGTGTGTGTGTGCAGCTGGGTTGACCTGCAGGGTTACCAGCTCTCTGGAGAGATTCTGGAAAGCATTTATGCACAGTTATACCACACACAAACACAATCACACGCACACACACACACTGTAGGACACTTTGACTTAGTGGTTCTATTTTAGGTGTGATTAGGTTTATACTGGACTCAATATTCATAAAAAAATCCTCCATTATATGAGTGTTTCCGTTCAGGTTTTAGAAATTGGGTATTAAACTGGTGAAAAACTCATCTCGGTGAGACATGGTCCGTGTAGTTTGTTTTTTGTCCTCCCCACGAACAACGTCCTGCTGCTGCAGACACACACTCACACATAACATTATTTTATCCAGTTTGCCAAACTGCTAAAAACTACAGTTTCCTGGCTGCTTCAGAAACATATTCAAACTAAATTAAAAACATATATTTGCAACCCATTTGTAAAGCTGTACGTCTTTAGTTAGGGACACGAGTTCGGTGTTGAGTGACACAAACAGGCTGGAGAAGTTGGAAACTACAAGACAAACTAGCGAACGTTCAACGCACTAATGTTTTTTGGTCTTTTTCTTGATATTTATTGTCAATAACCAAAACCACACATATCACATCTGGCTCATGTTAAAGGATTTTAATGATCTGCCTGCAGCTTAAAGCTCAGCCTGGATCCTGTCCGTTGTGCACACACTCCCAGTATGTGCGTAGAGAAAAATGACTTTCTCTTTTAATGTGTTTATACAATAGCTACAGCTGCAGCTAACACTATAGAGATCTGCAGCAGCTGGCATTGTTTTCGCCGCTCCACTCTAGTGCCAGCCTCCACCACCTGTTGCCTGTCTCACACAGATGAACACTCCTGAGGTTTGCAGAAATAGATCCTCTGATCCCGGGTCATGACGAGGGAAACTAAACTTTTCCTTCTGTGTGCAGCAATTAATCAGATCTAAAACTTGGTTGGAGATCATTACTTGTAAACATTTTACAATAACAGATTATCTTTTGCAAGCAGCTGTAATGATTGTTTATTCTTAACAAAATCTATTTTGGGAAAAAGCTACTTAAAAGCTCTACAGCTACAGTTACTTCAACATTTTCTGCAGTTTATTTTCATTTACACCTCCACAGCTAATACAAAGACAAACAAAGAAAAGATAACAATACATTTTTATAATAATGCAGTTAAATTTAGCATGAATCGTATCTTATCTAAAGTTATGTTATATCATGAGGTTAAGGAGTGTTTTAAAAATGGAAATAAATATACTGTATCTGCAAAGTTATCCAGATTCACTCCAAAATTTTGTAGCTTCTCCATTGGCCCATGTCTCACCAGCCCATGAAGTTTCAATAAAAACAGTTGAGTAGTTTTTATGTTTCCCTTCTAACAGGCAGAAAGAGAAGGGGAGAGATAAATATTTCACAGATTCTCTCTGAATATGATCCTATAACTATTACAATTATTGTTGGCTTATGTCCACATGTGATCAGTTGTGCACACATAACTATACTATCTGAATAATATATCTTTATTCAATTCAGTGATCATGAAGCGGCGATTGCGATGTCACACTCCAGGAAAATGTTATGAAATCATGAGAAAAACACACAGTCACCTCTGTTCATACCGATATCTGGTACATGTGCAATAGTGGAGATCACTAGAACTGATCACACTCACAATCTGCTCGATCTGTGGCATCATGGAGGATGTGGAGAGAACACGCGCACACACACACATGCACGCACACAAGCACACACGCACACACAGAGAGAGAGCGAGTGCTACTTGTGGGGTTACCAACACAGATCGAGATGAGTGTGTTCTTGGAAACCTGTCAGAAGCTGTCAGAGACGTAGCCTTCAGTAATGAATAAATGTGTCAGATCATCGCGCTCCGGTTCTCGTATACTTCTCAGAAATACTGACATACTGTATATGGAGAAGTCAAGACAGCCCACTCCAAGATTCACAGAACTGAGCGCGGTTCCTCGTAAATGAATTAGATGCAGTTTTACACACACAAGAAAAGACCAATTAGCATGGCTGACAAGAGGGGAGAGAGGTGACATGTTTCTAAGTTCGATAAGATTAAAAAGAATAAGGATAGTTAGGGAACTATATCAAAAGTCCATATATACATGAAAACTGAAAAAAGTCCTCGTTACTAGTTCAGGACATTTCATGAGGCCGAGCAGAAGAACTGGTCAAAGCACTACACACCAGTTTCACGATTTAAATAGTTGGTTATATAAACAACTGCATATTTCTTCTAATGCCGGGTACAATGAGAAATTATTCAGACACTGTATAGTATACATTGTTGTATGAATACACATAAAGTTATGTCATATTTCTGTGAGTACATTGACCCTTAAAGAATTAGCTTGTGCAAGACACATATGAGCTTGTGCAAGAAACATATTTCCCCACCTGACCATCTTGACATTTCTTCATGGGTGAAACACAACAGAGAGGGTGACGTTTCATTTGTTGTGTATTCAGCACACAAAATAACCACATTTAGCTAAATTGACCATCGTCTGTTTAGCCTGGAAAACATATTTTTCTAGGAAATAAAAAAAATAAAGTTACTCAAACTCATCCACAGACGTGAGTATCAGGCACAGTAGTTTTAGACATACGTGTATCTTTGGGAATTGAACATAAATAGCTCTCATTCTTTACGCACCACATATAATACTGCTTTCATCTCCCATTGTATTAGAGTGGTAACACAAGTGAATACGGCTTGAGAGCCTGAAGCAAACGACATGGCAGTGTCCCTGCATGAGGAAACTTCCGGATCATCCTCCTGGGAGCCTAAAGGCAGGGATCAAGTTGACCATGAGGTCACAGCGTCCCTGATTTGAGTTCGCCTGTGGGCTTCCTCCCTCCCCTCTCACTTCCTGTCACCTCTCTGCTGTCACCCATAAGGAATGAAAAATAAATTATTTAAAAAAAGACAAATATGCACCCAAAAAAAGAGATATGTTTCCAACTCTCTTAGATGAAGAAAATCTCTGTGCCCCCGACCACTGATCCAGTGTGACTGTTGCAATGTTTATATTGATAATTATATTATAATATCAAAATCATCTGCCCAAGATAAATTATCCAGAGTGACAAGAAAAGTACATGGACACCAGCAGAGTGATTTATAGAACAAATTTCAAAAGTTTCAAAAGCACAAAACTTAATGCAACAGTGGATGGAATTTGTTTTGCCTGTGTGTGTGTGTGTGTGTGTGTGTGTGTGTGTGTGTGTGTGTGTGTGTGTGTGTGTGTATGTGTGTGTGTGTGTGTGTGTGGATGTGGGTCTGTGTGTGTGAGAAGAATTGAGTGCTGCTCATCCAGGTGTATCAGACCAGACGTGTCAGTTATGGGTGCGTGTATGTGCGCTGGCCAGTTAAGGGTGTGTTGTGTGTAACTGTGCATGTGTAAAAAAGAGGTATTCTTCCCCAGTGTGTGAGTCTTTTTTCTCATTGAACACAAAATCTGTATGTGATTCTGTGTAAAAGTAATTTTTCTACGTCATAAAACCCACAGCTTTCAAGTGAACCCTGGTGTCACCTCTCAGGAAAATACCAAAAGTGGATCTAATTATTTTTAAATGGTGGCAATATATATAAAAAAAAATCTTACACAAATACTTGATACTATGCTAAACTGATTTTAAATAGGGAATGAAAAGCAAATCACTTTAAGTCATTAAATCGATTATACCAAGATGGTCAAATGGGTAAAAATGGAATGGAAAGTGGTGTAAGAGCAAACTGCAACATACTGCATATTCTATTCTTTACCATATATGTGTATCCATTACAACTTAGTATTTTGTTACTTTAAAGCAATTCAAAAAAATCAGTTTTGTCTTCCAGGTTTTTGTGTTTAAAGTCTTTTCTCAACAACAAATTCCATGTGATGATGTCACCCTGTGCTCTTGGAATTATAAAGGTACAGATTTTCTGATATTTAATAAACCAAACAAATAATCAATAATGAAGATAATCATTGGCTGTAACTCTACTTTTCTTCATGCATTTCATAAAACTACGATAACTAATTTCTGAAACGGTGACATGTCCACAAGTTCTCTTGCCCTTCCTTTCCCTCCTGGCCAGGGCTTCACCATTGTCTCAGAATAAACCTGACTGTGCAGTTTTGCCCCTTGTGACTACAGATCCTGCACCACTGAGCCAGAACCAGGTTTATACAGGGAAGGAGATCTCGTCACGATAACATTTTCCACACACGACTCAACGCCAAGTGGGACCTTCCAGGGCCAGAGAAAACTCTGAATGTTTATATCACAGGATCAGACGGCAAAGTTTGCTTAGTGAGAAGCCACGACTCAACTGACAAATCATCTCCGTTGGCAAAGGGATGAAAAAAAGCGAGTGACTGATTTTGGGGGATTTTTTTTTGGAGGGGAAACTGAGAGGCACAGATAATGAGTAAATGCTAGCTGTGCTTGGCCCTGTAATGGAAACCATTCTAACGACTTGCCCAGAGAGAATCGGGGGGGGCTCAGGGAGGCTGGAGATGTGACTCAGAATAAAGCTGAGGGGAAAAGTGTTGAGAGAAGAGGAGAGGGCCGGAGCACAGAGGACACACAGACATGCAAACACAGGTTCAACTAATTAAATGTTAGATATTTATGATATCACACAGAATGAAATGTAAAACCAAGACTACTTTCTTACTGTGAAAGTATAAAAGAAAAAAAAATATCAATATCAATTAATCTGCCACTTTTTTTTCTAAATATGCTGGAAACTAGAAAGGCCCATGCAGATTGTAATGTAATTATGACCCCACGAGATCTGGATTTTTTATAGACCAATTGCATACACTCCCATGTCAGTTCCCTGAACATGCAAACACACAAAACTGTTTCATCAAGATCCATAAATTATTCTCTGAGAAATCAAGTAAAATACTTAAAAAAAACCCTATTGCACAACTTTAAAGGAATTAAAAACCAATGTCTGATGGGTTCTTTCCTGACCAATAACACATCCTTACACCAGGTTTAGGTCCAGTAGTTTTTATGCAATGCTTCTTACTAACAGACAGACAAACTAACATAAATGAAAACATAACCTCTTTCTCAGAGGTAATAATTTTGAAGGTGCAACCAATGCAGCAGGATTTCTAAGGCTGTTCCAGATGACCGGCTCCCCCATGACAGACAAGGCCATTGTCAATGCCAGAGAGAGTGAGAGAGAGAGAGAGAGATGTGGGCAAGTGGCTGTACAAATCAATGCATTTTCCACACACAAGTCTACAATGAAACGGCAAATGCATACACAACACATTCATTAGAGGTCTTTTATGCAATTATTAGAAAAGGCGATGAAACTGTGGTGGGACAAATTAGACTGTGGTGGGCGGCCAGAGTCTCGGTAATTAAACAGAGGAGCTGATTTAAATTTAAGGTCATTATAGAAGCTGTTAACATTAAAAGAGGGGATCCAGTTTCTTTATCGTACAGCAATTACAATTATCCACCTCAAGACATAATAAGCAAGGTAATATTGTTTTTTTGGAGATGTGTGTGTGTGTATAAATATATACGTATGAAGAGCAGAAGCCAAGAGAAAACTGCTGTGACAATGTTGCACAGCTTTGCTTTGGGGGCTTTCCACAGCCAGCTCAGCAAGGTCATGTGCACTGACACTGTGGTTGCAGGTTAGACACACGCACATGCACACACACACATGCACAACAGAGGTTATGACAGGAGGAAATGCGCACATTTGAGAGGCATGAACCTCACTGTCAACACCACAGTGTACTGATCTATACATGGAGAGTATTGATTAATGCAGGTGGACACACGCAAGAAAGCACACAGGCGCCCGCGCACGTGCAGATAACACAACTTCTCTTTCTGTAGAAAAAGACACAGAACTAGAAAGAGGTAGAGCAAGAGATCTGACAAACATCTTGACCACATGACTCTAACCACTCTACTTCCTTTAGATGTTTCTCTTGATTTTGACGCACACACACACAAACACTCCTCCCACATTCAGGCATTTTCAACACACTGAGAGAAGTTTTCCACTCCGAGTGAGAACAAGGTTTTCCTTAGACCTTAACAAACATAAACAAAAGTATCAAATGCTGTGAAAAGCTGGTATCGCTGTATTTAAATATCTGCAGTGGGCTTTGTTGATCACCACATCTTGACTTAATTTGTTTCCTGCTTGAATCAAATTCACGCCAACAAATTATAATAATTATATATACACAGATATTTACAGTTGAAAAACATGACATATTTCATCCATCCATATCTCATCCAGCCATCCCGTTGTACCTGGAAGCCTTGACAACTACTTACCAGGAACAGAACTCTGCAAAGCAAGTTAATTTCTACAATGTAAACATGTAGCTGCAAGTATCTGCTCATCAATTTCCTATTCATGCCTCATGTAAAAGGCCCAAGATATTTTCACATGCTCACTCAACTTAAAAAGAGGTGCTCCGGCAGAGAACATTATCTCGGCAGCGCTGACTCGCATCCCTTCATAATTTCACAAGTCCATGAAGTCCGCAAAAACAACAGAATCAGCGAAAGCAAATAATTTCACCAAAATGCTCATCCTCCACTGTCCCAACCCTGAGAGCATAGACTCAGAGGAGGGAGGGAAACCTATAAGTGCAAGTCCACAATGGGCTCATAGTCTGAAACAAATCAAGAACCCATAACCCCTCAAGTATCCTAGAAGGACAACTCTATGAGCAGAGTTCATGACCTAATAAAATGAGAACAAATAACTTTTTCTGCAGGTCCGTGTCAAATCGAAGATGTGTCCAAGGCTTTCAATCCTGTTTATTACAGTTAGCTGCCTTGTGTGGAGTTCAAACTGTTGTTGCCCATGGTTTTAAATAAAAAAAGATCCAAAGAAAGTCCAAATAAAGGTGTCCCTCAGGGCTCAAGACTGGGTACATAATAGTTTTATTTTCCAACTCTTTCACTGCCGTGCCAACCTTTTAGTCAAACTGTGCATTTCACAAGAACATGAAACCTACTGGTTCCTCATCCCATTCATTATCTCAATGGATCTAAATACCAGCATGAGACAGCTCATTAAGCGACAAAACTCATGTTGAACCTTTTTGTTGAAACATTCTATAACATCTATGTGGCTTCTTATATTGAAACTGAACTAGGTAATATAGCTGGTGGTCTGGTCTATCAACCTGCTCATCCAGCCCACAGCGCGAGCTTTTCAAGAACGACTCTGTACTTGAAGCACATCGCATCACGCATTAATATTATGACTGAACATGAAACCAACAAGTGAGACCAGAAACCGGTAAGATAAAAGAAAAAGGGGTCAGAGAGTTGTACTCGTGGTAGTTGCAGAATATTATCTAGTGATCTCCTGTATGGCGTCTACAACATGAGAGGTTTTAGTTCTTTGAAGCCTTTAATTATATTTACACCGAGAGCTTTCCTTTGAGATTTGTGGCTTTTTTAACTTGGTAGGATCTCTCTGTGACTCACTGTATTCCTGACAAGAGTCATTACTGCTGACTGCGGACAAACACTGGCTTTCTACTCTAGTCTTAATCCCTTAAGCCCACTTTCATGCAAGTGTGGTGTATGATGACTTTTAATTAAGAAGCAAAACACAGAATTATAAGCCAAAAGGGCGGAATCTAGCTGGAAACTCTATATAGACAGCGACCAGTTTACAAATCCGCCAACATAAGACTTCAAAGAAATCCTCCATTTTATTGTGGCTACAGAAACTGCACCGGAGAGAGTGGAAAGTTGTGACGTGATACAGTTTCTGATCACTTTGACTAGGTTGCGTTTAGAACGGACACAGCTTTTGCTTGATTCATGTTTCTGTCATATCATTTCATGCTTGCACAAGGTTTCTATTTGATTTATAGATGATCCCTTTTATGCACTTCTTTATCCCGTTTTTGCTGCTGCTTTTGTCCAAGTTCTTCACTGGAACTTACAACTTTTAACCTCTCGACATGGAGCTTTCCGTTGATGAAAGCGTCCTCACAAAGCAGGACAACTTGGATGCAGAATTTGAAAAGGGCTACAAAACAAGGAAGCTTTGTTTTTAGTTTACATTAAACCATATTAATATCTACCTGAACCAACAATATGAACATCATTTTCACATATATACAGTTTTATTGTGTATATTCAGGGGATATATTACAATTTGTACATTAGATAGTAAATTAATCGTTAAAGATATTTCTCAAGCAAACATGACAGAGTCTTGCTGGTTCCAGACAAGGGCGTGCTGCTTTATCTTTGGGTTTTAAACAAGTCAAATAGTAACTGCCAATCATCTGCCTAATCCCAGGCTTAACCAAACCATTGATTACACAAAGATGCACAACTCGATCTTTACCAAACCTCCCTCAGCTCTCCGTGGCCGGTACAAGATACAGATCTGGGGACGTGAAATTAGAAAAAGCGAGAGGCCTGTTCAGAAAGGTCAGCCGAGAGAAACCAAAGAGCCAAAATCAGCAGTGAGTCCATTTAATAAACCACGGGGGAGATCAACAAGAGAATATCTACTCTCACGGCGTTTCCATTCATCAAATTCACAGTGGATTTGTGACATGATTTTACACATGTGGTGAACACATTCATCTCATGAATACACAAGCTTGCATGTGAACCCACACACACATACATTACATGACTCACTCAGTCACTTCAAGGCATAATTTCTAGTTTTCATGAAACTAAATCCCTGAAGAGAGGAAAACATTTGACTCTGTGGCTGAGATACAAGGACTGTTATGACGTGAGATGAAACTCAGGTTGTTCTCTCTGTAGAAATAGTCTCTGCTCTGAATACTCATATCAGCTGAGGCCGATATGCCGTCTAAAACTTCTGGGGCATCCTGGCCTACTTGGCCAAACACAAGATTATGAGACCAAAATATCATATTCGATTAAAAAAGAAAACAAAGCAGGAAGCAGTAGAAATGTATTAGGGCTGCAAATTATCAGTTATTCTGTCTATTACGTTTTTAAATAATAGTGAAAATAAATTTTTCACATTAATCACAATTCCCTAAAGCCAAAATAAAACTTCTTAAAATCACTCTAATAGTACAAAACAAATACTCAAGTTTCACATCACAGGAGCTGAATTGAGAATAGAATGAGAATTATCAGTTTATTTTAAATGCATAAACTAAGCCACTGATATCTATACTCTGCTGAACGACTAATAGATTATTCACCTGATCATTTTAGCCCTACATGTTACAGCTAAGCTCGGTACAGATTTAGCTTTAAAGCTTCTCCACCACTCAGAGTCATGTCCTTTGAATTGAATCACATGGTCCATGGTTAATAACCTTTCAGCTGATGAAGGCCTTGGGGTTACCATCAAAATCTTAAATACTCATGGAATTACCCATTATGCAAATAGAAAGTAGAACAAAAGTAGAACCAAAAACATATTTCCAGTGAAATATGAGCACATTGACGTCTGAATATTTCCCCTCAAGAACTGAAACATTGTTTCTGTAAAGTCAATTTCTTTAAATGTTATTTTTCAATTCTTCGAGCGGCAAAAAAAAACAAAAAAACATTCACCTTGATTCTTGTGTTAACCACAGATGAACATGTTTTAAAATGTGCATGCTTCAAATTAGCACAAATTAAATTGGCCTGGTTCATCTGAGTCTTAAACTAAACTCCCAAATAACAGCCTGAAGAGCTAAAAACAGTTTTATAAGCACATCCTAGAAACCTCTGAGGAAAAATGTATCTCATGTTGAGAAATTTGCAAACTTTGAGTTCAAACAATAATACAGACACACATTGATCTCCCCCTGTCTGTTCTGCTCTTTGCTGGCTCGTCTATCTCATCATCATTTCACACTACTCATGCTGTTTAGTTTCCTTGTGTCTCTCTAGATTGGCTTTCCTCCCTTCCTGGTCCAGCTGACTTGCGGTCCATGTGTTTGGAGATTTAGTAGTGGTATGTGACGAGAGCCAAATTAACACTGCGTGTTGCCATATGAGAAACTGAGGTATAACAAGTAACACAGAACAGATGGACACAAGCGTCTGGTCGTTGGAAAAGTATTTTCCACTGATGTTGCAAACTCTGCTTTTACTGTCAGTGAGAGAGTGAAGAAGCAGAGTGTGCACTGAGGGGAAAACACAGGCGCAGAGTGAGAGACGTGTAAAACCAAATGTAAATTAAAAAAAGGTTTAAGGGTGTACATTTAAATGTATTGTGACTCTACCCTTTTAATAATATGGTTTAATGCAAGCATAATTGCACTGGAAGAGGGGCTTTAACTGGAAATACTATTTTCTTTCAACTGAAGGTTCAAGAAAATGTGTCACATGACATAGCTGATGCGAAGACAACGTTTTTTCTGAATTTGCCAACATACATAAAAACGTATGTGAGATTGAACAGACAAACACACAGAGACTTGGAAACGACAAACTCCATGAGCAACATGATACATAGTGTAGGCACATGTAGACACCAGCATGAAATGAAACCATGTGGGAAAGATTAGAGACACACACACACACACACACACACACACACACACAAACACACACAAGCACACAATGATGAGATGAGTTGAGAGTGGTGTGATTAAGATGAAGTCCACAGGAGGTCTGAGGAAACGTATCCGCCGTCAGAATGCAGAAGTCTGTGGGAACTGACTCTAGAAGACAGAATACCACGGTTTTCCTGGCAGGACGCTAACCTCGTCTGTAACCTTGACTACTGCACTGTCAGATGAAAGAAAAAGTAAGGTTGCTGCAAAAGAAATAACTAACTCAGGTGAGGGGAAAGTCACAGCTGAGTATCACTCAAGACTGCACAGATATGTAAAAGAAAAGTATGGCAACATATCAGTACCGACGTCAGAATTGTGAATTGTTATTGGTTCATGGTGTCAGATTGTCCTCATCGAGGCTCTCAAGGCCGAAGTTAAAGACGGAGACGAGATAAAGACCAAGTCTTAGACAACACTGAGGACATTATGGATACTTCTGCTCCTTTCAGCTGACGAGACAAGATTCACTTCTGCAATAAAACAATTGTTACAATCATCGGATCTGTTATTTTGTCACTAAATCTGCACAATGCCGTATTTTCTCCAATCAAAAACGGACACTATTAAATCACTGAATACAACATGATTGTTTGGCGCATTCTCAAGGTCAATGACATTCTTTCACTTCTCCAGGTTTTATGAATTCAGCATTCACTTCATCAAAATCAATGCAATGAACTTTGCACTTTTGTAAAACAATATATATATATATGAGTATTTTTATACAGATCATTTAGATTAATATGTGTTATTATTTAAAAACTGCTTTTATTCTTGCAACATCAATTAAAAAGTTGTACAATTTTACAAACTGTGTGTATGTGCATGTCATAAACGGCAGAGCACTCACTTAAACTTCCTGAGTCTTATTTCATCTTCACACCCCTCCCAATAAATATATATACATCCTCTGCTGCTGACATGTTCTATTGTTTATATGAATGTGGCGTGATACTTATACAGAAGTGAAACTGTGCTCAGTTTAAACTATACAGGCATTTAAAGAGGCTTAGCCAGAGGAGGAACTACCGGTATATCTTTAACAGATCAAATTATCTTTATTAAATGTGTATTAAACCATGATTAATTAAAGTCAGCCTGATAAAAATTTGCAGACAATAATGCGACGTGTTGTATAAAATCTGCCTGGCTAATATTACTAGTGCCTGCGCTCTGACTAGAGCTTCCCCACACAAATACATTCGGTTTCCATGCAGCTTCCTCTCTTCTGCTAAATGATCGCACTGATATTACTGATGTGTCTTACAAATTATAGACACACTGAAGAATATAAATAAAAATGCAAAAGAATTCCAGCTGGAACTATAATAACTTTCTGTGCAGTGTGGAGGCAAATTCGGACTCACACACTGAGCACAAAGAGTTAAACAGAAAGCCCCCAGATGTGTGAAAGCCCGATTTATATCCACAATAAAGATCATTTTATTACAGAATATGTATCAAGCTGTACGCTTGTTAAGTTTATGGTACTTCTGTTGAATGCATGTGCTTTCTCTTGTGTATGTTACAATGTGTGCATGCTGCTTCACAGCTCTTCTTCCTTTTAAGGCCATTCTCAGGGCCTTAACTCTGCCCTGCCAAGATTATACACACTTATACTCACATATACACACACACACACACACACACACACACACACACACACACACACACACACACACACACACACACACACACACACACACACTCTCTCAGACACACACAGAGGGAGAGCACTCAAGAGCAGCAATACAGTTGGCTTAACTTAAGCAGCACTGCAATCAACCAGCCAGATCCTGCCAATGCCGTCCCATTCTGAACAACACACACACAGCCACATGCATGATTCTGGCTCTATCATCAACTGAATTGCCTAACACACACACACACACACACACACACACACACACACACACACACACACATGGTTAGGGCTGCAGCTGGCTGACGAGTTGAGGGCTGCTAAATATAAAGCACTGCAAGCACAAAAACAGACTCAGATACACACATGCATGCAGCTTCATTTTCATTGACCTCTGTTTTTGCTAGAACACACACACACTTGCACACACCCTGAAGAGACCGAATTGTGCTTCTAATGTAGAGACAACAGACAACTGAGCCGCTCTGATTCCTGGTTTGGGGATCTTGGGGGACTGGGTGTGCATGCACATGTGCAGCTGGCCCCATCTGGAAACATTGCAGGGTTTTATGTCATGAGGTCTCGTGTGAGGAGTCGAGCACATTTGAAAAAAAAGCAAAAAACATCCTGCTGTGATGTGATGAGCTGTCAAGCAAAGTCAGGGGAAAGGAAAGAAGTCTGTCTTACTCCTATCTTAGAACGGAAAGTTGCTAAAATAAACAAACAGGTTTTAAATGTGACCGTTTCTTATCTTCAGACTGTTGAATTGATGCTTTAATTATAAAGTAATAAGTAGAAATGTTATGACTGGCTGAAGCAAACCCTAGATAAACAGGAAGTAGTGTAGGAGGCATATCTCCATCACCAAAGAGTAGAAGCAGAGGAGACGCCAAATGTTGCTGATCCTTTGAGGTAATTCAGATACACAACACAAATGCAGACCTTCAGTAATGCATGGAAATGACTGTATTATAAAGCAATGTGACCGAATCAGATCAAATCCAACATCCCTTTTATGAACAAGAACTATTTCCAGAAACGTCTTTAACCAGATGAAAGGGAAAACTATCACAGATACTTTATTACACTATTTGCACAGGATTAGCAGAACAGATGCTCTGTTTAATTTACGTTAGTATGAAGTGTGAATAGATTATCACTCTTTTTCTTTTTTTATACCTTGGCTAGCACCGTGCAAAAGCTAAATGTCACCACGGTGTTTGTCGTGTTTCTTCATGCAACTGAACAAACTAAAGGGCTGAGTAGAGAGTGCAGGGTACCCAGGGTAATGACATATCTCACCATGTTGTAGAAAGAGAAACATAAACAGATGCGCCCATATATCTCGCTCAGTCGGCTGCTTAACAATCAGACAAAATGTTCTTTGGGCTGTCGCTTTTCAGACAGTCCCTTCACTCACTCCTCACCACAAAATGTTTACATCTTGTTTATCCAGCAGTGGCTGAAATAAAACAAAGCTTTCTGGATCAACAACAACCTGTTTTCCTTATGAAATATGTACAAGGTTTTACTACAAAACAATTGATATCTTGTCATCAATCTCTGTAGACACAGGCATAAACTACTATATCTATCAGCATATTTACTTTATGCTTGCCACATATATTTACAGTGCAAACTGAACTGGATGAAAAGACAAGCCGACTTCATTGTAACCAAATATGTGTTTTTTATATTTAGAGTGGCAACTGTAACTATAGCTTAATCGTTTCTCTGTCAAAGCCTGAATTTAAATAAATGTGCTGGATTGTCAGAGTGTACATTTTTCTTTATAAATGTGTATATGAGTATGTGTTTCTACCTTTGGAGGATCATAGAGCTCCAACTGGTACCTCTCCCCTCCTCCTCTTCCTACTCCTCCTCCTTGAGCGTCTCTGATCCTCCTGACCAGCAGACGGCAGCGTTGCCAGCAGGGCTGAGAGTCTGAGATAGTGTCCTCCACCAATAAGTACCTCATTTGGCCCTCTTTGCAGCAGCCGCTCACCTCTGACCTCCTCTGCCTCATGCTTCTGCTGTGTAACCAACGTAAACGATCCAGGAAGTGAGATGCTACTCCCGCCACAGACCAATGTGAAGCGCCTGGGGCGGTGGCTTCAGAGATCAGACAAGAGGAAGAGTGGGATGAAGAGGAGGAGGACGATACTTCCTCATTGGTGGAGTAAATCCCGCCCACTCTGCCACTATTATTTGGAGAGTTGTTGTTGATGGTGGTGGGGTTGGGGTTGCTGGAGGACAGGTCCTGGGTTGTGGGGGGGCTAGGAAGGGGCCGCTTCTTAAAAAGCTTTCTTACGGTCTGCTGGATCTGACTGACAGAGAAGTGTGTGACATCAGCGTGGCCAGGGTTGGAGGCTGAGGAGTCAGATAGCCGGCGACGATTGTTGCCAGAGATCTCCTCGTTGCCATGGCTATGCATCAGCAGTGACCTGCCGCCGACACTACGAGTTGACCCTCTCAGCACCCCCGGGTTCCTCGACAAGGTGTTTCCCGCAGCACATTGCAGGGGCTGTTCCTGGTCCCGGCTCACGACCAGCGGCTCCACTTTTGGTGGCACCACAGCAAATAGAGCAGCGCCTCCACTTTGACGGCTCGCCTCCCGATAGTCCTGCACTCCTGACAAAGACGTGATCCGCGATCGACCAGTCACAGGCTGTGATGGAAGGGGCCGGGTCGCTGGAGATGTGGAAGGAGCACTACCGGTAGAGGTAGAGCATCTGTTCTGTATGAGCGGAATGCCATCTTTGTCAACCTCGCAGCAGAAGTGCTTCTGGAAGAGGTCGGTGAACTGCTTGGAAAAAGTCTCTGGCGGGAGCACGTCATGCTGTGGCCACTCTCTGGCAAAGCTCTGGTAGTGTCCAGCCAGCTGCCGGGCTGTGGCGATGGCGTGCAGCTCGCAGAACTCGCTCCAGCCTCTCTGGGGCGCTGCCACGCCGGGGCCTCCTCCTGCTGTTGTGGTGGTGTTGGCTGGATGGATATTGTTACCATTCATTGCAGTAACCAGACCGGCTGAGAATCACTGCTGTGAGACAAAGAATGTAGAAGAGATAGGGGAAAAAAAGAAAGAGGAAAAGAGAAGTGGATGGTTGGAGAGGAGGTGGGGTAAAGGAGTTGATTTGAAGACCAGGTTGGAAAGATGGAAGGTGTAGAAGAGAGAAATATAAGAGGATGGGGGGGACAAACAGAGGAGAGACATGAAAATGTAATTAGAGGCAAATCAAGATAATCTGGAGTGTTGAGCAAGAACTGGAGCACTAAAGATGGAACTGGAATAACAAACAGCATTTCTTTGAACAACTTAAAAGTTTAGAATGGTTTAAACATCAAGATAGAATGGCCAAAAGTCTGATTTGATCTGCAATCAATCTTAAACAGCCCAAATTAGATTACACGGGCCAACAAAGAATCTCTGGCATCAACCAGTCAGAGGATATCTTAATAGATATGGATAGCCACGGTTCACTCAAAGGACTATGGGTAACCAATTTAAGGAGAAAAATAAGTAAACAGCAAAAACACAGAGTGAATATATATCAGGTAGAATCAAGGAAATCTGTCGAGTTGAATAAAATGTGAGGAGAAAATGAGCAGAGTGAATTGATGTGGAGTCAATGAAGACGACTGAGTCACCTCCCAATTGCACTGGTATTGACTAAAGTAGTTGAAATGAATGAAAACTGTTTTAAAGTCATTCAGACCGACTCAGTGAATGAGGAAGTATGTTTGGAAAACTTCTCAATCAACCACACTGCCTGCTCAGTCATCTGCGTGTTTACATGGGACTGGTTTCTTCTGCTTTTTTTAATTTTATTTTTCAGCCGTAAGATAAGATGTCCATATGTCAGCACCATCTCATGGACCAGAGCCTCTATTCAGTCAATCAATTGATCAGATAAGGATATACCAACTTCATTTACCCCTAAAAAAAAATCTATCTGAATAGATATTATTTGGTCCCAATAGTCGGGATGATTAGCACTTGGAGCTGATCGTTTAGCGGTATGGGCTACGACACTCCTGCAGGAGAGAGCCGTATGCTGCAGAGCAAAAACTGTTTCCACCAAGTTTATGCCTAATCCTACCTGCCAGCTGAAGACGGTTAAATCTTTATGGATGGCCACCGACCACCATTCACTAACTTGGGTCAGATTTAAACTGCAGATCCCGTGATTTGGCCATCAGCTTTAACTATAGGGTGTTCCCTTCCGCACATAAATTCTCCATCTATACACACAGCACTCTCTCTCATACAGGATGAGGGGCTATTCAAATTGGAAGGTTGCTTAAGGGGAAGGTTTTTTGGGTCATTTTGGTTTAAAGGGGATGGCGTCCCCTCTCCGTCCCTACTAATCGCGTAATGATATTACCAATTTGGTGCGGCTTGATGAATTTAAGGAGACTTGGTGGAGGTCTGCGCTTTACACAGTCCAATTCTATTTCTCATTCCTGTACTTTCTTCACCTTTGTTGCAAAATGACCGATTCACAAGATTCTGGTTAGTTTCATCTAAGTAGGTTCTTCCTTCTTGTTCTCACTGCCCACAAAAATATGTCATCATCAGTCGTGTTGAAGCATCACTTTAGCCTCGTGCTCTTACACCTTGGTTAGGTACCGGCTACTTTTGTAATTAAACAGAAATGAGTTTGGTTTTAAGAGTCAACCACATAGTTTCAACACTAAAGAGGAAACAGGATGCTTTGCTACGTATTAAATAAGAACTAAACCACATGTTTCTCTCTTCAGACGTCGCCCTTTTGTCATGCCCTGATGTATAAATTACAAATATGGTCAACCCACAGCTATAGAGGATTAGGAGGAAGGAAACATTTGCAAAGAACAACACGCCTCTTGCTGATGCAAGATAGTCTATGGATTAGACAGTGTTGTATCATTAGCTGCAGAGTTACAACTGTCTCATACAGCTGAGTCGCAAAACAATAACTTTTATATGTGCCTCTCCAGGGATTTAGAGATATGCAATAACTTTTTCTGATCATAAGCTGTAGCATGACAGATTTAGTTAATGATTAAGGTCACGTGTTACAAGTAAAGGAGTACACACATTTAGAATGTCGCATCATGAAACAGCATGAAAACATTGATGTCGTAAGAAACCAGAGATGTTTTTCAAGATACCAACATCCATTATATAACAACCATAGCTTATTTCTATACACTGCTGTAGAAATGAGTGACTGAATGACAGTTGAAAACACTCACAGTCAGACTTCGGCTCCAGTCGTATTAACAGTGGTTTATCATTCTCAATGTACAACATGTGCCTGCAGTACATACCATCTTCCTCCAGTGCTGCAGAGAAGGGTCTTCTAAATAAAGGAAGTACGAGCATGTGCGTATGTGCATGTGTGTGTGTGCATACGGGCTGTGTGGGTTGGTGTGGGGGGAGTCACAGACTGTGGTCCAACAGATCACAGAAAACCACAAGAAAAGTCGCTGGCTGTGGTCGGCCCAAACATGGAGCAACATGTCTCGTTATTGCTCGGCCAACATCCTCTCCCTCCCTCTACGTGTCCTAAACGACCATGTTGGGAGACGTAAAGATGTGAATGCTTGAGATTGTGTCACGCCACAGGCCGTCGTCATTTTATTTTTCATTCGTATCATCAAACAAACCAGCGGACACGTACGTCACAGATGGAGCGAAAAACTTGGCATCGTGAAATATTGCGTCACCAAAGTTCCTGGATGTGTCCTGTCACAACAACCAATTCCCTTCCTGTACTTCGAGAAGCATGCTCAGTGCGTGCCCCCTTGTGCCCCTGCAGCCGGCCCCCCCCAGAAGCCTGTTTCTATCTGCCTGGCCAGCCCAGCGATGACTCAGCACTGACTACAGAGAAAACACAACACACACACACACACACACACACACACACACACACACACACACACACACACACACACACACACACACACACACACACACACACACACACACACACACACACACACACACACACACACACACACACACCACACACACACACACACACACACACACACACACACACACACACACACACACACACACACACACACACACACACACACACACACACACACACACAACACACACACACACACACACACACACACACACACACACACACACACACACACACACACACACACACACACACACACACACACACACACACACACACACACACACACACACACACACACACACACACACACACACACACACACAACACACACACACACACACACACACACACACACACACACACACACACACACACACACACACACACACACACACACACACACACACACACACACTAGTCACCAATGGTTTTGCCTCGTTCTCTTTTCATCCTCTCTGGTATGTGGATCTCCAGATGGGTTTGGATGCACACTTACACACGACTAAAGCCACATTTACTTGTAAGAAGATACTGAAAGGTTTATTCAGTGTCGGGTTTTTCTTCTCTGTCCTTATCCAGAATCGCCCACCTCAACTTGTTGCTTTGTTATTGTGTTATCATTTTGTTAAGGCAGCATTCAGCAGAGGATGACAGAAAAAAAATGGGAAACAGTCCCGAACAAAAGACTCAAAGTTCCTGCCTTCCCTCCTCTCTTCCTCACTTTAATCATCACTCCCTCCTCCTCCTCCTCCTCCTCCTCATTCCTCGACAAAGCCTACATTCTTCAATGGGACACACACACACACACACATTCACTGAGCGTCAAACCAAATAAAAGCTGATGTCTCACCTATGACTGTGAAGTTATAAATGCTGCAGCTCAACCGTTGCTGTTTAAAATAGCAGTCAGCAACAGACATCATAGTCATGGGCCTTTATTAGGCAGATGCACATGTCAGACAGGTGTGAGACAAAATAGTCTGCCAGGAAATCAGCTTGTGACTGACTGACACTGAGAGAAATATAGCACAGTCTCCTGGTCTAAACCTCCAACGTGTAATGTAAGGTCACCAATGCTGCTCCCAACACCTTGAACACTCTCAAATACGTTTTTTAATCAAGGAGGAAGGAAACAGGACGCGTGAAAAAGACACATGTGAATTGATTTGGTGAGCGGGACTAACCTCATGACTTGTGTCACCTCATAGAGTCACTTCTTATCGTAATACAACATTGAATGGGATGGAGGTATGATGCAATGGTTGATGTTATTATGACCAAATGTCTGGCCACCATGTCCTTACTCTTGTTTAGGGTTAGGGGCAGAGGATGTCCCACCTTGTTAAGCCTTATGAGGCTAATGGTTATTTGGGAATATGAGCTATACATTTTTAATTAATTGATTGATGTATGCAGAGTGTACTCATGGTGACTGTGGAGTATTGGGCAAAAATAAAACAACATAATTCTTATAAAAACAATACCACCACAACTTTAAGTCCCTGTGAAACGCATCATACATGTACGTGTTTCCAGTAAAAGCACAACGCTGTGGAGGGAAATGTCACAGATGTTTATAGTAACCATAATAAGGCTGATTGTGCTTTATGCTCCCAAGACCAGACTGACAGCGGCTAGCAGCTCAATAGAGAAAGCAAAAGTCTAACCTGCTCTCTGCTGAGGAGGACCTTTACCATCACCTGCAGGTTTACCAATGAACTGGGCAGGGATGAAATGGGGAATATGACGACCATGTTCATATTGGAGTGAGGTCATATAAGTTTGAGATACACAAGTCTGCAGTGCATTTTCACTGGATTAAAAAATAATCCAATGTCCCTGAGTGCAGGATGAGTCATCAATTACAGAATTTTGCATGGAGAGAAGACTGGAGAAGGGATTTTGATGTAAAAAATTATATAATTTTATGATATTGATGATGTTAAAAAATTATCAACTGACATTAAAATGAAAAAATATATATTTTTCATTTCATGTTGCCTGCAAAGAATAAACAAAGGTAAAGATGACAGTCACAGAGACCGAGACTCTACAAGGACACACAAAGTTTGAGGCTTTTACCACACGTAGAGGATTATCAGTGCCGCTGGTGGAAGCCTTGTTGCAGGGAGTTCCTATTTATATCTGAACAGCTTGGTATCAGCTCTCACACACCACGACATGCACCCCGTTGTCCCCTATTGAGAAAAGCTCTTGTTTGGTGCAGCGGGGCGGACACACAAACACAACCGCAAAAGAGGTCCTTTGAGTTGTCATGTCTTCATAACAGGTGGCAACCACCAGGGCTGCACACTGGGCCCACTGGAGTGGCTAAAGCTGTGGTGTTTGTAATGGCCACTAGATGGCTGTTAGAAAAATTTACTTGAAGGAAAGAAATAGAAGACAAATCAAAACTATTTTTTTTGATTAATGTGCAACTACATCAATTAATCATTAAATAACCTCTGAAACTACTAGGCCCAAAAAAAGTGATGGTGGTAGTTTTTCAAATGTGGGAATTTACATCAACTTCTTCTGGATTTTAGCTAGTTACTGTGTGAAATTACACAATGGGCTCCAGGAATCTGTGATGAGCACTTTTCTGAATTTTCTGACGATTATTTGAGAAACTAATCAGCAGATTGATCAATTATTTAAAGAAATATAAGTTACAGCTCTGATGCACTCCAACTGCATCTATAGGGAGGTTCTTTCTCCTGCAACTGAATCACCTCAAAGTTTAGATCTAAACTGTGATGTCTACAAAAATCTATGACCTAAACAGAAGAAATGTGAATACCAGCACACGTCCTAACTTCCCATAACTTTGTTGCCTGACCAAAAGCAGCAACATGAAGATGTAACCAAGGGCTCCAGACACTGTTGGATGTATTTTTCTCTTATTATCTGATTTTTTGGAAAACAATTTATCAACATTGGAAATGATCAAACTTCGATCCTTAAACACACATTCACATCTCACTGTTAGGTGACTAGTTGAGCTCTTTTCTCGTTCTGAACACACACAGACTCAAATGAGTGTGTGAGCAGCCTGAGAACTAGGGTTAGTAAAAGTTTGCACATGTACACCTCCATGTGCCATTTGTTTGGTCATTACTATAGAAACAGGATGTCCTCCTAATCGTCATACTCATAATACATTATAAAATGCAATTTAGAGAAAGCCACATCCTTCTGACCTTTATATAGCCCTGCTCTTATTACAGAGATCAGCCGGATCCAATCTACTGCTACGACTCAATTAGTCTGCGTGGCATCAAGGCTCTCATCAAACATCAAACATTCCACTTTTTCCCATAAAAACTGCGAGTGGAAAAAGTGAATAAATTAGAAAGAAAGAAATCCGGTGACACGTGTATCACAAGGTCTGGGATGAAAAACAGATCTTGCTTCTACCTTTGAATTGTAATTCTCTGAATAAGAATGAATCACAGAGCTGGGGATATAAATTTACAAAGCCGAGAGGGAGGGAGTGAATGATTGTGTGAGTCCGGGAGGTCGGAGAGAGGCAGTGGGGGAGGTTTATTAAAAAGAGAGAGACAGGAAGGAGGAGGCAGAAAGGAGCGAGGGAATCAGACAAGAAAAGGAAGCGGAGGAGACGCAGAAACAAGAGTCACAAGGACAGAGAGAAAGACAGATGAGGGGGATAATGAGAGGGCAGACAGGAAGTGGAAAAGAGCAGGAGAAAAGAAGGGGAGGGGAGAGGAGGTGGTGCCAGGTTTATGGGTGAAGGTCCAGGTGGCAGAGGAACAGAGAGCGAAGGATCTCTACTCTGCCCGGGCAGCGATCACAGCAACAGGAAGCCCTGCCCTGCGACCAGCGCACACATGCAAAGATATAGTGCACACACATACACACACAAACACCCACACGTGCAGAATGTACCAAAATTGGAGCCTTTCATCAAAGGTGAAAACAGTAAACTCGAGAGCAGTTACGTAAAAAATGCTGTGAGTGTGATTAGAATAAACTGATAAACATATGACTCAATTCTCACTAGATTCGTTTGTGAGATCAGTGTTTTTTAATCTTGATGAAATAAGACAGATTCCCCAGAAGGATTAGTTCAGCTGGTTTGTTTCATATCAAAAGACAAACTAGAAAAAGAGACAGCAGAAATGCTACCAAAGATGTGGTCACACTTGTTGTATAAAAACCCTTTATGTAATACTGAGTAGCAAAGAATGACATTTTTTTAGACAGGAATAGCCGGGACAGAGAGCAGGGGAATGATATGCATTAAAAGGTCCAGCTGGTCAGGAGTTGAACCCGGGAACCACTGTTGTTTTCTGCACCCTTTCCCTTTAGCCATCAGTATAAATAGATTTAAAGAAATAGATCAACATTTAGCAAAATACACATATTCACTTACTTATAGATAGTCCACAGCCAAAAGCCTTTTAGCTTTGCATAATGACCACAAACATGGCTCGAAGCAATGTGAAATAAATACACTTAACAGTAACTATAGTATTTATAATCTTCATAATTTTCATGGATACAATTTTCCATATTAAAGTCTTATTCATAATATTTGTCAATCCATCTTGCATTGATAGTAATTTATAATGTTTTGAATTCACTAGAGCTAATCTACATTATACCAACACTGCAAGCAATTATTTTTAACATGGATTATCTGTTAATTATTTTCTCTATAATCGTCTTTAACATGTTATATAATTCCCACATATCAAATTTGTTTTTCTGTTCGACAAAGACAAGCATTAGATCCTGACATTTGAAGAGCTCTTACATGTACAAAAAATGAAGATCATTTATTTGTCTTACAAGATACTTACTTCCCTGAAAATTTACTCATTGGTTTATCGTTGACTCATCATTACAGATTTACGCGATACCAGTTGGGACATTAAAGAAATGCCTCAAGATGTCGACACCGGAAGTCAACGTCATGACCGAGGTGACCATAAGAAACATGTGAGCAGCCCTCACCACATCTTTGCCTTGCATGAACTCAATTTAAGGAGACTACAGAAGGAACATCTAGTGTGTGGCGAGAGCCCCACAAGCAACTGTTATGCAAGTGTGTTATCAGGAGAAAAGGGACAGGAATTCCCTCCAATGCAGTCACCACTCAATATTGTTATGACAAGCACAACAGCCTGCTTCACTGTGAGCCAATACACCAGCTAACATGAAGAGACAATGTCACCTTTTCTCAACCCTTTCTCCTCATGTTATAACCCCAAGCATGAAAAACTGGCATAACCTGGCAACAGCTGCACAAAACTATAAAAAGTTTTTTATAAATGTATTTATTTCCTGATCGCTCAGCTGCATGAAATAAACATCTGCAGCGGCGGAGATGGGATTGACTCGAGTCTCAGTGTTCCTGTTTGTTATCAAAGCTCGTTCACATGTCACTTCACACAAATGGAGCAGAACGCGAGACGCACACAGCTTACATAATTCAAGAACATATTGTGAGGGAGGAAGTGGGGCTGAAACATGAGATAACCTCATAACTTCCCATAGACTGAGTAAAGCATCAGCTGATGCATGGAGTAACCATCAGTGAAGCATAAAAGCTTTGTTCTGGATGTGAAGGTGTCGCAGAGAAATGTAAATGTGTTTGTGTGTAAAGCTCAAATCCTTAAACATTGTTTGTTGATGAGAAGAAGAATGATTTTAAAAGAAAAAACAGAGCTACAACACATACAGAGAGCTATAGGGCAAGAAGAACCTTTAATCCTCCACGTTTGGCATTTAGTGAAGCTCTTATTCACAGTGGCCTCAGGAAACATATTCACTACATTAACATTTAGTTTCCACCGTCTGGGTCTTGACTTTGCAGCTATCTTTAAAAAGAGAAAAGAAAACATGAGGCAGCAACAGCTGTGAACTGGAGAAGACTTATCTTTTGTGTTTTTTTCAGTTTTTTTTAGTTATACATGTGTAGGCTAAATCCTATTGGGTGCATACTGTAGCGTTTTTTGTTTCGGTCGGAGTAATCTCTAGTTCTGCCTCACGTTCCCACAACAATGCAGGGCTCCAGCACAACACAATGCTGCTATTATTAAGACACAAGTAAAGCCCTGCCGCTTTCTGGCCATTTCCTGTCGTCTGGGAACGCAGTGAGGGAGGCAGGTTGGGAAAAGAGGAAAAACCTTAAAGGGCTTGGATCCATGACGATAAAGCAAGGATTATAGGAATCAAAATAAATGACAAAGTCCTTCAGGAAATGATCCTATGTATCTAGTAAGTCCCAATAACTTAGTAAAACACTCACTAACAAGTTTCCCTCCAGCTGTCCGGCAACCTGCCAACAACTAATACAAACCATCTTCTGCACAGTCTGCAGTCTATCATTATCCTGGGAAGACAGACCCCAGCATGTCATGAAAAACTAAAATATAGGTCTCACAGACACATAATGAGAGGCAAAAAAAATGAAAAGAGAAGTTTAGTTTTGTCTCTGGCTGCTCGGATGTGAAGTGTGAGGAGATTAGTCTGAAAGGGACTTAGCTCACTAGTCAATAGAAGTATTAAACAAAATTCATGTAACGGTTAAAATTACCTGAATCGAGGATCATGACTTATTCATCCTTGAGCTTGTGAATCTTAATTCAGAGTAAAAACATGATTCATAATATGAGTAATAATAACACAGAATAGTTGCCCAACCCTTGTGAATATACAATCAAGTTTGAGTCACTGTTTCTGGACCTGCTGCAACTCATGATTATATTTACTACCTGTCTATTCTATGATTAACACTTAAGGAATGGAATTATGCAATATGCAACTTTGGTCTCCCTCGCCGTACGTCACTTTCTCCAGAAGTTATAACAGAGACAGACAAAGACACAGGTAAAGCGGATATGACGCAATGAAAGGTTGTTAAAATTAAAATTCCCCATACTTTTTTTTATAAAATTGGGGATTTCTCTGGGTTAGAAAATTTATGGAATTCACAGACATTTTAATGAAGAATTGTAACTCATTATATCTTTAAGTTAAAAGCCATAAAAGTATATGCAGACTTTTATTTAATTTCTAAATCAAGCTAGTGAATCTTTTTATCTTCTATGCAGTTTAACAAATCTGAATAGCATATCTAACATGCAACAGACTGCACAACAAAGAGTCAATGTACTGTGGACACTGTTAAAATGAAAAAGAACTTGAGTACATGCACAGAAACTTTGTCATGCACACACACACACACACACACACACACAAGGAGTCCTGGTAAAATAAACACTGGCTGACAGTGCATGCTACACAACATTAAATATGCATACACTGAACAACTAAACAGTTTTAAGTAGGTTTCTCAGCTACAGAGCCGCCAGAAGCTGAACTCAACGCAGTTCCTGAGCCTTTAAACACAGGATTGGTTTCTGCAAAGCTGCAAACAACAATCCATCATTCACAATTCAGCCAACTCAAGCACTCGAGACTGAAATGCTGCAGCCCGGGAGAGTACGAAAGAAATCTCTGTGTGAACTCCGCGAGCACTCCATGAATGAGTCATGCTGACTCGTGATGCATTTCTGGTTCTTTGTAAATTGTGGGACGCATGATAGTATTTAAGATTTGTGATACTGTATATTATATATGTATGCATGTGTGTCTGTGTGTTTGTGTGTGTGTGTGTGCCGTTGTTCGGGTGGGGGCGGCGGGAGATAATTGAATCCTTCAGTTGCTCTGATCGGCTGTGAATCATCTGCAGGCATCTGACTTCCTGGAAGGCTAATTCAGGAGTTATAAATTTTTCCACATTGGGACTCATGAGGAGCCAACGGAGTTTCAGTTCTCGCACTCACACAACACTTTCTGACACACTAACAACACGCCAGGCTCCTCTTTTTGCAGCATTGTGCGTGGGTGTGTGTGTGTGTGTGTGTGTGTGGTGATAGCAAACTGAGCTTCTGATGGGAACTTGAGTGACACGATGCAAATTAAGTATTTTGCGTGAGAACGTGTTCCTGCTTTCACTTCAACTTAGACATGACTCGTGTTTCTGCAGAAAACACACAGAGGAACAAACACTCTGAAAGCGATTTCGTATGTATGCGTTTGCGTGAGTGAGTGTGTGTGTGTGTGTGTGTGTGTGTGTAGGGCGTCAAATAATTATTTTCATTATGGATTTTCAAAGCTAACTGTTTTTGAATTCACAGTTTCTCCGTCTCCAGTTTGCTTGTTGTTTTTGAGCAACAGACCAAAACCTTTACGGTCACACTCACAAGAAAGAATATTTGACATGATAGACTATTAAATCAAATAATCCATTAAATGCGATTGACTTTTGCAGCTCTCTATGTTTGCAATCATGAAATGTGGAGACACTTGAATGACGCACACAAATCTATTAATGTATTGGCACCTACAAGCACACACATGCTCTGTGCGACATCCTCATGCTGCTGCAACTAGCTATAATCAACATTCTTCTAAACACAAGAACAGGGGCGCATTGGGGTAAACACATGCAAAATACACACGGTCTCTAATTACTGCTGCTGTGGAAAATAACACACAGGCACGCATGTGTGCCCCCCCCACCACCATCGAACACTTGCACACAACTCAAAAAGAAATGCAACAGTTCTTGCATCGTGTTTGTGGTGTAAATCCACAGTTTGAGATTTTTTTGCTGTTTGGGTGGCCATGGGCTGTGCATGTCACATTATACACACAGACACACACACACACGCACACCGACTGCTGGATAACATGTGTGTTGTGTGGCAGAAGGTCCCCATTATGACCAGAAACAAGCTTTCTTTTTCTTCCATTTTCTGCCCTAATTTGTATCTTCCGTCTCTCTCTCTCTTTCTTTTTCTCTCTCTCTCTCTCTGTCATTCTTCTCTTTCAGATTCCTGCTCCTGTCGGCCTGCCAAGTTATCTCCCATGGCTCCTCTCTTCCTCCCTTTCTCCTTTTTCCCCCCCTCCCTCCTCCCCCAGAAGACCGTTGTGGGTCAGACCTCTCTCGTGGTCTCATCAGTGAATTTCTTAGAATCCCTGAGGGAAGCGGAAGAGCTGGTATGACATTCACATACATGAAATGTGCAAAAATATGTCAAATAAATATCGGTTTAAACTCAGAGCCACAGTGTCCGAATTCCAAGAAGCGGCCGGTTCTTTTAAGGAAAGTTGTCTGAGACGGCAAACAAGACAATACTGTGTTGTGTGGGATAAAATCCCCAACCAAGTAATCTTATTATGTTCGGAAAAGAAAAATTACATTATGATTATGCTGAACAAGTGTCAACCCCCCTCTCTGGGGAGTATCCAAGGAGTTTTCAGCTCTGAAAATGTGAAGCAGATTCAGCAGTATTCAGATGGTCGTAGATGAATACTTCTGTAAATCTTGGTTGTTTTATTTATTCTTTTAATTGACTGTCTTTACATAAGGCTGCGCGTGTGGCCGAGAACGCCTGTATGCGGGCAGAACAGAACTTCTCTCCAAAAGAGAAGTGAAGATGGCACTGAAATATCCGACTGTCAGAAACTAAGGAAGTCTGTGGCAGAGCAAAAAACATTGTGAGCCCAGAGGCCGATTAAACACGTGGAGCTAAACTAAACCTTTATAGTCAACGTTTTGTCAGGCTACACAGGAAATCATTCAGTAAAGTCTAGCTGGCGTTACTTCCCCACCCTGGAGCCATGTTTTTCTGTCTTTTGTGCTGTAATGTCTCAAGGTGTGACAACTGTCCCATTTGACTGCATGACTCGATAAATGATGCTGAGATTACTGCAGGAGCCAATTGTTTACACAAACACATGTTGTAGATGAAACTGTTTTTAAAGAAGGTGGCGACCTGACATACATTTTTTAGGCTGGGCCATATGACGACAAGTACAGTACAATGCTGAGACAATCAGTCCTCCACACACACACGCACACACTCTGGAGATAAGGACTGAAGTGCATCCCCTCCAAAACAAACACACACTCCTAGTGCCCTCCTTCACTATTACTGTTTTGATTTACTGCTACACAACACTGGATTGTGAAACCAAGTGGCTGCTCGCCACTGGTTCCTGTTCTCCATCCAGCAGTTATGGATCTGAGCACCCACACACAGCGACGCAAGATCACATCCACCACAAACAACTAAAACGTTCACATCTTGAATTTTGAAACAAGTCAGTGAAGTTTCTGGCTCCGTGTTGGGGCCTATTCCTAAACTGCAAATAACAATAGGTTTCATGCTGTCACCATGGTAACGGTCACTGATGGAATTCTGTTGGAGATGGCACTTGAGCTACTAGAAAGTTACAAATAGTGTGTGTTTTGTATATTTTTAGTGTCAGCTATCCACACTGAAGTGAAGCCAGGCAGCTCAAATACAGAAGAATCCTGCTTGGTCCTTGTGGCTGAATTAATGTCTTGAGGGGCCTTGGGGTAGAAATTAATTGTTGGGCCCCTAGGTGACCCCCCAATACATGATAATGTATCATTGAATAATATCTGGCAACCCACAAACCCAACCGGCACTCAATCCACTGGTTGATTGACAGATATTCAGTGACAACAATTATGATAATTTATAATTCACAGCCATCTACATATTAAATATTAGAATTTGGAAGTTTCATAACTGACTATGACAGTGAACTTAAGTTTTATACTAATAATAAGTCAATAAACCAACTTCTGAACATGTTAATTTAGGCTTCAGTGTATAATGAGCACATATTATTATATTCTGACATCTCAGGTGTAATGACAGTAAACTTTTTTAACTTCCTTTAAGGTTCTCTGGTAACAATGAGTAAATTGTCTTGAGGTTGTGGTTAAAAAAAGTTGGTGGAAGTCAGACTTAACTTTTACCAAAAAATAAAGCATCACAAACTAACTTAAGACAGTAAAAGTCTGACGGTCAGATTCTGCTTTAATTAGGAACATTTCTAACATTGATAAAGTTATGCATGTAGTGGTTTTTGGGGCGGTCTGAGGCCCCTGGGAAGTTGGATAGAGTCTCAAAGTTTAAAGTTTAAAAGTTTTCTTCTTGGCTAAAAAGTTTTTACTGCCGCTCCAGCCACTGGGCGAGGAAGAAGAGGAGGAGTTGGAGGAAGAAGAAGAAGAAGAAGCCCTTTAACTGAGAGCAGATTCTCTGGAGTATTATTATGATTATTATTATTATCAGTGCATGGAGAGAGAGTCACCTCCAGCGGAAGCTCGGCGTTATTCGTGCGCTTCATCCCCGGGTGATGTTACAGCAGAGTAATGGGGGTCATACTCACGTTCTCCGTTATCTCGGACGGGCACCCACCGCAGCACGACAACCGACCAACCAGCTGGAGCTCGCATAACGGAAATGTGTCGAGAGGCGTCTAGAGTAACGCGAAACGACGTCGGTGAGCGGCGGCGGGTCGAGGGAGGGAGAGAGAGCTACACGGAAAACAAGAAGAAGAGGAGAAGGAGGAGGAGGAGGAGAAGAAGAAGAAGAAAAGGAAGAAGAGCGCGCTCTCTCTCATGGTGAGCGCGTGCCACGGCTCGTCCGCACGCGGAGCACAAACAAGGAGGAAAAAGGAGAAAAAAGTTTCAGACTCGAAGTTGACGCGAGTGGCGACTCTTCATTTCCGCTTGTCAAAAAAAAAGAAGTGCCGCGATCCTGCTGCGTCGACTTGGAGGAAACTCAACGCGCAGCTTCCTTTGGACGCTTTTCAGAATAAGAGTCCAACTCAAACACTTTGTCCACTCCTAGATCTTTTTTTACATCAAACAAAAGAAAAAAGTACATAAATGATCTTTGATTTTGTTCCTTGTGTTTTTACTCTTACTCTTTTTGTATGATTTCAAATATGATCATTATTGTTGTTATGTTTTAAGTTGCATCTCAGGAAGACTAGCTGTGCTTGGTTGAATTTACAGACCTGTTATTAGTCAAAGTCAACTTTTATGTCAAATTCTGCTTCATACAGGTCAAATAGGTTTCAAATGCTGTTTCCCTCTGATCCCCGGTGTAAACATATAAGTCGACAAAACATTTAAGGACGCGCCATATTAAGTACTCAAAAACATAGTACATAGTAAAACATAGCACACAATCAAAAGGCACATTGTGGATAGGATGAGAGTAGTGTATTTACAGGATGTATTTAGTACATAATGGCAGTTGTAGAATGATGAGCAGGGAAAATTACTACAACAAAGCGACAGGTCCATGTTAGCATTGAAAGGGAGTCCAGGTAGTTAATGGCTTGTGGCTTCAGGGATTTAAAGAACATAAACTGAAAAAAAATCTCAAAATAATATAGTCAGGTAACAAAACACTTTCTAAATCTTAATAAAATTTGACTTACCTATATTTTTTAATTTAGACATTTTTGATAATGTCACAAAAACGGACTACATGTGCTTCATAGAGATATGTATTATGGCAGAGCTGAACTTACTGTTATATATTACACTGTACAGATGTACCTTATATAATATACTGTGCATATTTCTTTTCTTTTATGCTGAAATACCAGACAGGAAGTATCGTGATGTCCACAACAGTTTGCCCATTGGAAGAGTTTGGTATGTGAAAGATGCACAAACTCTCCAGACTCTCCACAGACCCTGTTGGTTTGCTGACTGTATTCTGTGGATTTCTTTAATTGCTTCATCAGTTATTTCTTAGGTTTCACATCCTGCATCAGTTCTGTCAATAAGTTTGAATTTTGGACTCAATAGTTCTTTAAACCGATTGAGAAAGAGACAAAAGAATGGGTATTAAAAGGAGTATTTCTATAAACTCAAACTCAAGAGGTTAGGGTTGCCGATGCAACTCAATACACCAAACTGATCGACAGAGCAAGGAGACGTCTTACTCTTCATATTTATCTTCTTTATTTGTGAGCTTCCCATGGACGAGAAGAACTTACTACACATGACATAAACCTTCACTGAATCCCAAAGATGTAATGTCCACAGGAGGAACTAAAAGAAGAAATGATAAGCAAACATTTGGGCCTAAATAGAGGAAAACAGACCTGTGGTATTTCTGTCTCCTCAGGAACAATATATAAAAATAATCTGTTTAAATTAAAACAAGAATTTAAATAAAATAGCAGCTATAGCACAAGAGTAATTCAACAAAAACAAAATCACAAGGCAAGAAATAAACACTACCCTTGACAAATGTTGTCAAAAGGTTGCAGCAGTGTCTTTAGTGTGGTGCCAAGGTGATTCAACTAGTAGCATCAAAGCAAAGTAAATGTAATATATGTATATATGACTAATATGGTGCACTAAAAGCATTACGGTTTCTATAATTAGTAACAATGATTGAGTTATATAAAAAAAGGGGAAATTAAATCAGTCTCTTCGAGCCGACAAACATCAGATAAAACATTTATTTGCCTCCTGAGACTCAAACGGGCTGGTTCCTGTCATCAAATACTTCAGTTATATTTACCTGTCCCAGTTATCGATTTTACTTTAACTCAAAGGTTTGATACTGAAATTTTGTTTGATAACGTTGATACACAGCGACCCCTAGCGAGAGTCAGGCTGAACAACACCAAGAATGTGTGAAGTATTCATGAAGCTCAGCCAAACCCAACACAGGCCATACTGATGACCAAAATCTGTATTCCTTACAATTCACTTTATTATCATCAGTAGAAAAAAATAAACCATAAAACACGTAGTGATCATAGAAGAATTGACTACCCACACCATAACATATTCGCACAGTTTATTAATTGGCTAACAGCAAATGCTTAATTGACAAACATTTTTTCAGGGTAACATATCAGGACAATGAGTTCAATATTATTGGTTATTTAACATAATACTCATATTGTGTGCTATAATATAGAAAATGTATACTAAAATCAAAAGGTTGAGGGAAAATATTATCATTGTGCATTTAGGTTGCTTTCCTCATTTGGCACTCATTTGACAGAAATGATAAAAGACACATACTTTTATCATTTATTTGTTTAATTATAAGAATTCTTAAATTCCCTTGAATATTATTGTAAAACGGCTTGTTGGCATCTGTGATTACAGTAACATATTTCTGGAGTTCATAAAATTGGCAGTAATGCAACAATAATATTTTGGATAATACATTTTTGATATTGCTGCATTAAAAACACACAACCCACACTGTACCGTTCCTTCCCACAATTGTCGTTTGTGCACAAGCACTGTGCATTGATGCCGACTGAAGCAACTGAGCCATTGTCAAAAAACGTGATTGCACCGAGATGAGCCGTTGTCGGCACAGGAGCAGAATAACAATTAGAAAGGAATATTCAAACCCTCCAATCACTGTGGTTCTATGGTAATGCTTACAAGTGTAGTAACAGAGGTATAAAGATAACATAAGGCACGTATAAAAGAAAATGTAAAAGGCTAAGTGATTGATATATAATGCAGTATGAGAAATCATTTAAAAAAGGCCCATTTTGCAAACTGCTGGTGTTAGTTTTCCAACATGGAATAGAAGATATTTCAACACAAAAGAGGTCAGATATTCACATACAGTCCAGGCCTCAGTCATTCAGTAACATTCAGATCATCAAGTTTCTGACAAAAAAACTAATAAAATTAAGATTTGATTGTAAGACATGTCATTATTGGAGAATTGTGGCAAGTGTAACATCGGCCAAGGTCAAGGACAAACAATCTGCTTTTAAGAAATACAAAAGTCAAAAGAAAACTCAGTGACAAGTACTCTCATGACACAACATCATCTGGCCGCTGGCTAACAGGGGCTAAAAATACCAGGGTGTGCAGCTCTGAGCGAGACATCCCGCTCCCACCTCGGTCGCCGGTGACTGTCGAGAAGATGCTCTGACATTAAAAGGTCTCTGAGGCGAGAGCTGCCCCAGTGGGAGTATGGAGTAGAAGCTGGACTCGTTTTCTCCACTAACAACACTTCTTATCCTGAGAGACGCCTCATTTCTCTGCTAAGATTTAAGAAGATCTCGGCTTGATGTTGTTTTAAAGTTGCAGGAAACCTGAAATCATGAATTGAGACGGCAACGGATAATTTAAGGTATTACCGACTGCTCAAACATTCATCGGGACCTTCTTAAGTTTGATCGTCTGATTTCCTGATTCAAGCACTTTGAAATATCACTATAGCATCAAGATCTACTTTGATTTGTTATGTCAATTTATCGTTATTTAAGTAACCTGTTTCATTTGCATATATCCTATTTCCCTTTCATTAGAAAAATGCATAACTTTGTTGATTTTAGCAGCTACATGTGTTTTTTTTGGGGTATCTTTGTTCAACCGCTTTAAAGAAAACTGACTCTACAACAATTGCACTAGTACATTTAGAAGCTTGATGGGCAGTAAAAGACTGAATCAGTTTTTATCCATCACCTGGCCCAATTCTTGAAAAAGTGATGTTGTCCTCGGAAAACGACAATGAGCAAAACTGTAGAAAAAGCCTATTTGGAATTTCAAATTTTCTTGGAGTGCATAAAGATATTAATAAAGTGGGTAGTGTTATTCTTTAAGACTGACTGATTCACCTGTGCCAGACAAGATTTTGAATCAATCTGCTATTTTTTGATTAGTATTTTTGATTGGAGTTAAGATTGCATTCTGGAATTAGGTCCAAGCTTTCTCGCCTTTCTGCTGGGTCCAGAAGGGTGTAACATTTCAGGATGTTCAGGAAGGAATGATCTAATGTGGAAAAATAAATGACCCATTTCATTCATCATCATTACTGGCTCTGCAGCCACTGCATTCTCAAGTCCTCCACCTCTTTTCCGTACCAGTCATGCAGTCTGGAGAAGCAGACGGTGCCGGGGGAGACGGGGCTTTCCAGAGATGCTCCTCTTCTCCTCGGTGGCACTGGTGGAGCCCTCACACCCTCGGCCCCATAGCTGATCACAGTGCTACTCCCAGACTCTGCACAACCTTCCCAGGCCGCACTGGAAGACCCTCCCTCAACGAAGCCATTAGCCAAGGCAACTGGTGGTCTACTCCATGCAACCCCGTTCTCTTTGGAGCAGCCAGAGACGAGCTGCACCTCATCCTGGCTGCTCTTTTGAGCGGAGAAGGGGACCAACATGAGAGGAGCACTTGATGAAGACGATAAAGAGGATGAAGACGATGAAGAAGAGGATGCTCCTGACTTAGACCGCGAAACATTGCTTCGCCTGGACAGCTTGGACCTTCCCTGCAAGCCTCCAACTGCAGCCCCGACACAGCTGCCTCCTGCAGCCTCCTGGATCTCCTCTAGCTGCCTCTCCAGCTCCTTCACCACCAGCCTCATGTAGTCGAAGCTGGCCCTGGACAACGCTTTCACCCATGACTCCATAGCCACCTGGCTGTCAGAAGCCATCTTGTACACGCGAGCTTTGGCACATTCGAACTTGATGGCGAAGGCGAACTCCTCAGCGGACTCGCACAGCTCCACGGTGCATCCCTCCAGGACGATGACGCCAATGGGCTCTCGGCTGTCACGCTCCTCAAAGTAGAAGAGCATGTTCCCTTTCAGGACACACCAGCGCCGGTGATAAGCCGTGTTGCGCTCGCCCTTCTTGAACAGGAAGCCTGTCTTGTCTGGTGGGGTGTCACAGGTGGCGTAGTGGGCCACGCTGCGTTCGTTCAGCTTCATCTTCTCCCCTTCTTCTTTCCCTCAAAGGATTCTTTATTCACCTAAAAAAAATTGGGAAAGGGAAGCGGTCATCCTGCAGTTAAATGGATTAGAGCCTACTGCAACAGGAGTCTGCAGCTTTTCCCTCCAGCAACTAACTGAACCAGCAGATCTTTCTTATAAGCTGTGCTAATCAATGAAAAGAAAAAACAAACTGTAGACTGTTTGATCTCAGTGCTACATGATGCATATTTTTTTGTTTACTGACATGGTGCTATAGAAATAACAGGGAGTTAATATGTTTTAGATGTTCAGAAATAATCAGTCTACTTGCTCTGCTCCTGTTAAAAGTAGGTCAGAGCAGAGGGTCGGCTGCAAAAGAACAAACAAACAAACCTAACCTGACTTGAACCTACATCCTGGTCTCCTCCCAACTGAACCACCCAGCCAGTCCCCATAAAGTAAACACTGCTCTTACTTTCATTTCCCCTGTGACATGACAAGTGTGCACACATAACCTCGTGAGATAATTCTGTGAGTATAGTATAGTATAGAATAATATGGATTTTTTTTTAAACACTGGGAAACATCATAAACAACTATTCCAGTTAATCACTGATAGAAAAAAATACAAACTAGTTCAATTTGAGTGTCCTTTTTAAAAACACTTTTTCTGGTTTCCCTGTAGCGGAGAGACCAGCCCAATGCAAATACAGGTCGTCTTCAAAGCCTGACTCGTTCAACAGGAAGAAATTGTTGGTGTTGTATGCTCTGTAGTCACATGTTCAACTGTAAACCAGGGCTCAGACCCCTGTGAAAACAACAAGTAATCCAATTTTAATCTGTTGACAAGAAAGTATTTCAGTCCAATGACAATGGTTTAACTTCATCACTTTGTTTATCGTTACCTCCACCAGGGGGGCTATGTTTTTGTCTGTGTTTTTGTTTGTATGTATGTTAGCAAGCGGGATTAAACAAAAACTAATGGATGGATTTTCATTTATTTTTCCCGGCGACAGTGGCTGAGGGAGTAGAGCCGTCTTCCCCATCTGTTTGCTGATGTGTGTGAATGGGTAAATGGCAATAAACTATACTGCACAGCTCTTGGAGTGGTTATCAAGAAAAGAAAAGCTGTTACTGTATAAAAATACAGACCAATTTTAATTTCCAGGAAACCTGTTTGAAGGATGAGGTATGAATGGATCCATGCTCTCTTAAACATTGTGTAATATTTTTGTTGATTTCTCAGCTAATAATTAATCGACCTTGAAAAACAGTCAAGTGTACGGGGACTGATATTTATGAGTGTGTGTAATTTGGTTCAGATCCAAACAACAAGAACGGATCAAGTGAGTAAACATGTGACTTCATGGCCTTGGCAGAAGTACTCTATGTACTCTACTGAGTGGCCTTCTACTTATCAATGTATTCGTGTTGTAACTTTTACAGGATAAATGCTTAAAAATGACAGTTTTAAAGGTTCAGTGTGTAGAATTTTGTGACATCTAGAGGTGACGTTGCATGGTGCAGCTGAACCCCTCACTTCGCCCTTCCCTTCAGAACATGAGCGAGAACCTGTGGCTGCCTTCAGTTATCATAGAAACTCAAAAAGGTGTTTAGTTTGTCCACTCTGGGCTACTGTATAAAAAACATGGCTGCCCCCGTAGAGAGGACACGCTTTTTTAAATACAAAGAGCTCATTCTAGGGGAAAGAAAACAACTATTCATACAATTTAGATTGAACACACAAGTGAAAACAACATATCAATGTCTGCCAGTACACCCCTCTCACTTAAACCTCACACACTGGACCTTTCAAAGGAATGTGTTTACTTACGTGTTCATCTCACGTCCAGCTGCTGTCCACCTCTGTCCTGCCATCACATCTGGAGCTCACTACTCAACATGTCTCCATCTTCTCGTGTCTCCGTCAGTCAGTCTGAAGGCTGGAGGAGGAGGGGGGGGGACAAAGACAAATGTCGTTTAACACAGGATCCAACCTCCGAGAGCCACGTGAAGCTGACCAGTCCCCAGATGAGCTGTTTTTAACCTCCCACCCCTATGGGCTGATGGTGCGTTGGGGGGGGGGAGGACGGAGGAGTGGTTCAGTGATTCAGTGTCCAGCAGCTGTCTGTCTGCCCACACGCGTTTGACACATCAACACGTAAGAGGGAACATGTCTGTGACTGTGTTTCACTTCACATACACACACACACACACACACACACACACACACACACACACACACACACACACACACACACACACACACACGGACACACACGGACACTGACTCCACCGACAGACGCTGCCCTGCTCGGCCGCTCCGCTGACTACAAATGTGTTTCCCAGCGTCAGCATTTCTCCCTCACGAACACAGACCCGCACACACAGACACACACACTGAGTTGAACCCACAAAACATGCTAACAAGATGCTAACGGGCTAAGAGTCCCTGCGAGTTACCTTCAGACGATTACTCCTCCTCTTGCCAGGTTCATAATCTCCCCGTTATTTATCTTTTACTTCTCCTCCTTCCTTCCTTCTTTCCTTCCTCCCTCCCTTCCCTGCTTCCCTGTCACGTGACTTGAAGGCGGGGTTAGATGGTTGTGTAGTACGCGGAGAGTTCGACCGGGTGGGGACACTTCTTCCTGTGGTCCCCGGTAGAGAGAAAGAGAGAGAGAGACCGAGCTGGATGTGCGGCGGAGTAAAACAAGCGCACCCTCACCACGTCGTTCTTGACCAGGGAACAGTGGCGTATGTGCACAGCTGCTCCCGGTGGCGCGGGCGGCTACACTTGAACGGACTTTTAAAACATTATGGAGCTTCTCTGGGTTTATGTGGTTCATATTGTGACAAATCCAAGTTTGGCAGTTTAATCATCATCATCATCATCATCATCATCATCATCATCATCATCATCATCATCATCATCATCATCATCATAATAAACATCATCATATTTATCATTATAATCACAACATCATCATCACAATAATAAGAACAACAACAACAATAATTATATCACCATCATCATAATAATAATGCTATTTATAATAATACAACCATAATAAATTGGTAGTACTTTGGCTGAAAAGACTAATTATAGTGATCATTTTTAGGTGAATTCGGTTTTCATCAATTAGCTTAATAAATAAATACATGAACACGTATTTTAAACTGAAAGAGCCAACTTGTCTGAGTATCTATAAGAGTTGAAAATAATATTATAGTTGTTGTTAAATCGCTGCTTCAATCTATTCATCATTTATTCTTTGTCCTTCATGTTTTTTTTATCTACCGATGTTATTTCACTCAAGTAGCACTTGTAGAACTGAAACAAATCCGTAATAAGTCCCCTGAGTGAAAATTAATCTGCAGCTATTTTTGATATTTCAGTCACACTGTCAATAAAACACAAAATCTGCTCATAAATTAATCATGAATATAACAGCAAGCTGCAGCCCTGTGAAGTTGCAATACGTCAATTACAAGTCCTTCATTCATAATTCATAATTTCACTCACTGTCACAGTTACATCATTTAAACATTAAACTATGACTTTCTTGACAAACTGTCTTACAGCCTAATGAAAACGTAGACATGAAAGTGCAGTGCTATATGTGGTAATATGTTAGTGACAAAATGCTAATTGGAACAGGTTGAGTCCTATTGAAGAGAACACTCTAACATTGCATCATGTGATGTGAGACAATCATGTGTTTTATATTCAGAATGTTGAACTTCAGATATGGAAATTTTAGCTTTTTACCCAAAACAAGATGAGAAAAGTAGCAGAAAATGGAGCTATGCAAGTAAAGTACAGGTTCCTTAAAAACTGAGTAACTTATTATTACATTTCTACTGAAAACTATTAAGGTCTCATATGAAGAATTTCTAATTGAAAAACCATAGATGTTATCTTAAATATTTCATTTATTTCTACAGAGTCTGATCTAATGGTGACCTCTATTTAATTTATTCATTGTTGTCAATTTCTTCCAACTAAAAGTGCACTCTGTATTGGACAGCAAAAAAAAGCTCTGCATATATAACTGGGTTCTCATATTAATCATATGCTGTAGTATTATGTATAATACTCTGGGTCAGAGTGGATCTGCTGTAGCAGGAATAGATTCAAACAGCCAGGATAAGAACATCAGAGTTAAGGTTAAACACAAACATGTGAGTTTTTGTTACATTATATTTTATGAGTACATTGACTCACTTTCCACACCATTATTTAATTAATCATTTATTATACGGTTATATTTCAGGTGTACTTACCACTATATTACACTGTTTCTGTTGGTTTATTCCGCTTTGGCAAAATTTCACTTTCACAGAATGAACAATTGCCCTCATGAATTCAATGCAGCAAAACACCGATTTTTTCCAGTTCATAGATATGAACTTGTCGTGTTCCAGTCTGAAGACGACCTCTTCCACTTTTTCAGTCCCTCCATCTGAACCGCTGGCTGCTGTGGCTGATGTGATAGCGTGTGTGACCATGACAAACCACTGTGAATTCATTAGACTATATACTGGAGACAGCCAGTGCCCTAACACCACCAGCCTGCTATCTCAACACACTAATCTCCAATTAACTGATGTAGCTGCTGATGCGATGTAATGTATTTTTCTCTCTGAAAGGTTTGCACCCACTGCCTTTTGGCTAATGGTGATTACGTGCAATGCGCTCGCAATCAGATTCATTTACTTTATTTCACTCCCAGCTCCCAGAGTCTTGACACTATGAAGGATTCATTTGCAAGAGCCCAGTTTACAACAGAAAATGCAGACATAAAATCAACACCCTGGATACTTAAAAACGTTTGCCCAGTCCATAAAATACACACGGACACAAACACATTAAGTGCAAAGTGTTTACTTTTCACAATTATCTTTCCAACAGTTTGTGGACAAACAAAAAATATCACAGATGGCGTTTAGAGACATCCCAATCATCTTAAAAACAGATTCTTGATCGATGCAGGATTTGGTCATGAGTTCAGTCTCTGTGTCCAGTGAGAACAAAGAAGTGGATCTTAAAAGTGTGTGTGGGGAACTGTATGCATCGACAAAATGCTCATATATTTATTTTAATATATATGATTTTAATTTTCTTCTTGTAAAGCACTATGTTATATAATAGTTTTGATTGGTGCTGCATGAGAGAACGAATATTTAATTGTGAAAATGCTTCATCGGCCTAAGCAGCATGGTAATACCTTGGAAATGCATCAGGATTATACAGACTGCAGAATTAACCCTGATGAACATCATTTAAGGAGACGGGGAGGGGGGGGGGTAGTTCTTTTAAACTCTATATTATGGAGAGCAGAGCTCCCTGCATGTTGGACCCACCGACAGACAGCCTCTTCACAGAAATGCATAGAAAAACACAGTGATGGCAGTACAAAGTGAAGAGTCAGTCATGCATTCATTCATTGCCGTGCCTCCTGTCTGATAAAGCACAACTAGGTATTTGGTTTATGCCGCTTCTCTTCTCCACCCAAATTTTTTTCTCTCATTCTGTTAAGTTCCTCGACGTGATAATGCTGAAGCACTTGTTTTCCCTCCATACAAACAGCATCCTGTTGGTAAATATAAATAACTTATCCTGCTCTGCCCTTCTGAAAATAAAAAAAAATACAGCTTTGTGAGCTTTCGTCAAATTACCTCTCAGTCATCCAACGCAATATCAAAAATAGCATCTCTTTAAATGTTAAAGTCTCTGTAGAAAAATGTCTGAAATATATAAATATCCAACATGTCCGTGTGTATTTGTATACAAAGAAAATTTGATGCAAATTATTACTTCTTCAAGGGTCCTTTAAAGCTGTAGCTATACCACACTGCACCGTACGTCTGCATGTTACTGTGGGATATAAACAGAGCGTGCATGGCATCAACTGAGCACATGGATTAAGATGGAATGAACACAATGTCTGGACACAGATCAGTGACCACGTCATCATTCATTTCGAGACCGTTAGTCTTTCTAAAATACACAGTGATTGTGCATATGGCAACTACTGACATAGTGTTACCTTCTCACTATCTGCAGACGGCCAGGCCCGACATGTCAGGCTCTCCAGACACAAACAGTTACAATTTCTAAAAGGCAAATTCCATCGGTTGAATGGAGCTATTGATATCCATCTGAGTATGCACAGAAGAAAACGCCTGTGTAGACATGAATCACACACTAGCTGACATCATATCACCCCATCTTCTGCTTCATCTTCTGAACTCGCCAGTTTACTTTTGATGAGAGGGGTTTCAGCAGCATTCTAATCTCTAATTCAACTACTTACAAGTTACAAAAATATCACCTCCACAGCTATAAATTCTTTCTGTGTGTATGTCGTTTGATACTGTGACTGCCCTCGCTCTTTTCTTCTGTGGCAGTTACACGTGCCTGGAGGCTTTAGTGCCCATAAACTATGAATTTGTCCAGAGGATCTTGTCTCCTGCTGATTGAGAGCCATTAGAAAAGGTTGATGCTTGGCCTCGGCGCCGGCTCCTCCCGGGGATGGATCAACCACGCGTTCGATCAACGTGTGAAACAAGCATCCCCTCCACTTGTACCTCAAGTAGCTCAATGGGCCCTGCAGGGGAAAAAAGGAAGAAACGCATTAGTGTGAAATTCTGACTGTACACAGGAGAGCCTCTTGACCAAGTAATCACTGCATCAAAGCTTGTCCTTTTCACACAGCAGAATGAAAATACACCACGGTGTGATTCCCCACGCTCAACCCCCCGGTGCATACACACGTCGTCAAAATTAATAGGACTGAACCGTCAGGCTCAATTCTGAATGTTCCCTTCTGTGAAAAAGACAAAAGCGAAGACTTCATCTTTCTCCTCAAATAGCTGTCACTTCACCCCCCCCCACACTTTCTCTCCTTGGAGTCTGGAGCGGTTCATTGAGCAGAAGACCCCATCTGGGTCAGCGTGGCTCTTGCAAATCTGATCCTGTTGTTGAAGACGTTGTTAACCTCCTCCGCGTAAGGTGCAGCTGATGCTTCTAACTTCTAACAACGTCCAAAGGAGCGTGAAATCCTCCACGTTACGTTTGCTCGGCCACCTAAGCTTTCTAAGTTGCACTGAGCCATCGCGTGCCCTTTTTTCGCGCCCTCATGCACCTTTAAACACACACATGTATCCTGTGGACATTAAAATGCATGCATATGAGCGCACGTAGGCATTTTGACGAAAACACACACACACCCACTCAATGTTCTTCGTAACTTTGTCTGACTCACAGATGAAGCTGCTGCAACACGAGCCAGTCTTCGTGCCTTATGTCCACCAGGTTTGCTTTTGAATCCTCTGATGTTCGGCTATGTGAGGACTATTTTGCAGTCTAATGAACTTTGCATACAGTATCTCCACTACAGCACAGTTATTTGGCTCCATGCGTTTCTCACAACATTTGAGTTTTCAGCGATCATAATAAAATGTAGCTGATGGAGGGAAACAGAGAATCTAAGTAAATGATGCATGCAGAATGGGGATGAGCAAACAGAAATCTGTGTCCCTTGGCAGACTATCACCACCGACAATCAGACAGAGGAACAACAGCTAATTAATATTCACTGGCAAAATGTGTCTCGCTCTGACACATTCATTGGGTTTCACTGCTCGCTGTGCACGGTGCCAGGTGAAGGCAAACGGGGCAATGCAGTCAGGAGAAGCACCACAAGCTCACAGGCAGGTTTACATCCAGACATGTAAAACTCTCACACTCTAACCCATCAGCGCTGTGAGATTTAATATTAATTATGGAGGCAGCATGTTCACTCATTTACTTAATTAAATGAGGTGTCGCACCGGGGACGTCAGCAGGACACGAGGCTGAAATCGAAAGCACACAACCTTTAAATGAAGGAGCCACTACAAACGACAATTCATTATGGGATGCAAAAGCAACCGGGAGCCCATTTGTTTTTTCATCCCAAGAAGGTCATTTGTAATCCAAAGGTAAGAAGTGAAGGGTGCAGGAGCTGCAGAGGCAAAAGCTTTTGATCAGAAATACCAATTTAAACTCTGCAATAAAATGTGTTTGCTGTATGAGGTGTCAGATTTGTTTTAATAATAGGCACCTCGCCCACATATATAGACAGAAGCATACAGCTGCTGCCGGGTGGTTGAGCGGCATCACGTAAGGAAAGAAAGAGAAAAAGAAATGAGGCAAGAGACTGAGAGAGAAGGAGTCAGGGAGGGAGAGAAAGAGGTGGGCTATAAGATAGACCTGTGAGCTGTGAGCTGTAGGGAGTAGGTCAATGCAGTTGAGTCAGTACTGACTCACGATGGAGGCGGTGAAGATCCACCTCCTCTGTGCCCATTACAACTTCATCCTGTGAGCCCGGAGCACTGGAGCTCGGATCGCCATTTCAAAAACACCTACACCCATTGTCAGAGGAGCAGCGCTCTCTGTGGTAAAAAGAACAATCTGATACAAACTAGGAATGGTCCACTAGTGCGACTGTGCAGACAGTTTCTCCGACTTCCTGCTGTGGTTTCCATTAATGCATGACCACTTTCCATAAATTCATAAATATGAGGCGACAGGAAAATGTTTGAACTGATTTGTGTAAAACATTTGTTCAATCCTCCATCATCTATACAGCTCATGTTTTGAGGATTGCAGGGGGGCAGGAGCCAATCCCTGCTGACATCTAAGTGAATGCAGTTTGCCAGTTCATCTAAGAGACAACAAACAAACGTCCATGCTAACATATAAAACTTCAGGCAATTTACTATCTCCAATTAACCTAAATTACATGTCTTTGGACTTTGGGAGGAAGCAGGAGGTCTCCTTGTCGACCTTTAACTTAACCTTAACTTAAAATTTTAGGACCCATTTTCAAAGTATATTCACAATCATATGGATATGACTTGATCATATATTGTCGAAGTGAACCAACAACCTTTACAAACAGGACTCAGAAGCAACCCTCAGTGCAGACACCAACATGTCCAGCTGTGTCTGATAAGCCTAAAAGATTCATGAAGTTCGTAATTTAAAAACAATTTCATGTATTTATGGGAAGAATAAGTTCTTTCTTATCAAGTTCCTGCTTAAACCTGCTTGTGATTGGACTGTATTTATCATTTCTTCTTTCGTCACATGAATAAAAGGATTGTTTGGTTCTGCTTCTGAAACTCAGGTATTGCATCAGCACTCATGCAAAGACATTTTGAACAATAACGAGGCCTAGTGAAAACAGCAATACCCACAGCTTTTTTTAGCTTCGGTGTTGTGGCAACTGAACAACAAGATTCATAACTTCAATCTTACAAGCAGCATATTTGACTTAGTGGAAAAAACGAAAATGAAAACTCACTTGAGTTCAGAGTAGGACACTTATCTGGTTAAAAACACATGAAAGGGGAATAATTTAGTTTCTGAACACTTTGCAAGGCCTGTGCACACACTGGGAAACACAAAATTCCTTTTACTTTCTCAGTGTGTGTTCTCTTAATCACACGATGCCAAGTCCATTGTGTTAATTTCCTCGGTTCATTGAACACTGCATTAAGGCAGTTCTACAGTAGCGAAAAACCGCTATTGATGAAACTGGCTGTATTCCATCCTGTAACACACTACCTTGTGTGGCTGTGTGTGTATTGTGTAACTGCGGCGCCTGTGTGTGTGTGGCACTTGTGTGTGTTTGATCTCTCATGCTTCTGCCAGACTCATTAGGATCCATTAATTTGAGGTAAATGCGGTGAATGTCGTACAGTGAGAGCAATCATCCTGAGGACAAACATGCATTCACATATGCTCCCACACAGCACAACCAAGGCAGCACCAGCCACCGATGCATTACCATCTCTCTCTCCTTCTCTCTGTCTCTCTCATTCCCCCTTCTCTCTCTCTCTTTCTCTCTCACTCCTTCTCCCTCTCTCCACACATTCTTCCTCATGACCTCATCCCCTCACTCTCATCCACTGATCCCTAATCCGGACGCTGATTTTAGATTGTGAGGCCAACGAGGTCGTGCATTGGATGTTGGCATCAGCGCGTGTTATTTCATACGCTGAATTTCTCTATCGCTCTAACCTCCAAGCCTCACACCCCCGCGAGTCTAAACAGACACAAATGTGTATATTAAATGTACTGTTTATATAACACCTTGCCCCTTAAAGCACACACACATCTGCCCCCTCACACACACATGTTTATTTCACCTTTCTATCCCTTCCCTTCTTTCCTCACTTCCTTCCTTATCATGTTCCCTCTCTCTGTTTAGCATAAAAAAATATGTGCCGCAGCAGTTCAGAGCTTTGTCAAGGCTAATGTTGGTACAAAGGCTGTCTGAGGCACTGCTTTATCTCCTGTAGTCTAATCCAGCTAATTAAGGGCATCGCTGAGAGGAACTGGTGCTACTATTCTCATCCAACTCCAGGGTATAGCCTGTCCCCTATGTCTGCCAAACTGATGTGTGCACTCACACACACACACACACACCTAGGCACACACACCCTAATTAAAGATTCCTAGACACTCATTATACAAGAATGATTTCATATATATATATATATATATTCAACATTTCAACAGCATGCACAAATGTTTGCACACACACACAGACGCACACGCAGGGAGCAAAAGGCTTTATCAAATATGCTTCTTCATCAAAGCGAGTACAATGACGACTAACTGTTCATATAGACTGATGGTGCAGATATTACCGCTGCTTTATGATCCCTTAAGGAAATAAAAGTCCATCATGCTTTCTGCTAGACTATCTCCTCGTGCTAGAGCAGAATTCATTAGCCCCCTCTCCATTTAGCCTTGTAGATATCGCAGGGTGTGATAATGGACAAATGGGAGCTGGAGTTGCTAAATGTATGAGTTGTATTAGAAAATGAAATAGCTGATTTTTCAATTAGGATTTACTGTCGAGTCATTAGTAGACATTCTTGAATATTTAACCCTTCCATTCGTCACTCGTTTCCTCACTTTTCTCTCTCCCACAGTCTGACACACCAGTCAATCTCACAACCCTAATTGTTCATCTGTCAGGGCTCGTGTGGAGGTATAGATGCCTTTGTGTATTCTGCAACAGCCTTTACCTGTGTGTCTGTGTGTGGTTATAAAGAGTTGTTTAGGTGTATGGGAAGATCTTGAGGGCTTTTGATGAAATCTGAAGGAAGCTGGTTTTCTTGTTCCAAACAGAAGGACATGAATTAATCAGAGCCCCTCTCTGAAGAACTTCCTGAGTTGGAGGCTCGTTATTACCGAGAGCTTCCAGAAAGACACAAATACAATTGAGCTCTGGTGTTGTCAGCAGCCTTACGTGAATTTTTTAAAAGTCCCCGTACATTTTTTGTCAATGCTCAATGCATGCAAAATCGTTCTCTGCACACATGCACCTTTGCACCCACTCAAAAATACGAACGGATGTGAATATACAATACATAAACAAATAGTTGTTTGCAGACACACTTGCGGAAATGTATCAGTGCATGCAGTTGCTCCCATGCTTCCTCTTTTTCTCCTCTTGACAAACACAATCATACATGCACAGAGACTCACCGCTTCTTCCAGATCTGTCTGTGTACGTCTCAGCGCCCATGGCAATTCCATCCTCTCTATTCTACTCACTTTATCCATCCTTTTTGTTTTCCTATTTCCCAAACCTTCCTCTCTGTGTCTGGTTAATCCAAAGTTCAACCGGAGCAGAAATCTCTCTTAAAGTAGAAAACACTATGAATGATTCAAGAATAGACAGATAGGTAGACAGAACAGGGGAGTCGGTGTCAAACCGTGGTGGTGGTTGATTTGCGAAGGATTGTTTTCTGGGGCTTGCGGGAAGGCGGGTGAGGAGGCACAAAAGGTGGAGGAGGGTTCGCTGTCGGCGGGAAACTGTGGCTGAACGGGAGGCCGCCGTTTTCCAACATAAGATCATGAGGAAGAGCATGAGGTGGAGGAGGGGAGGAGGAAGAGCAGCAGTGTAGCGGGCTAAGCCTCAAGTCGCTCAGCTCGGCCTGTAAGTGTAGTTCTGTGTCGTCTACGTCGTACTGGAGGTCGCAGTCCGGGCAGTAGCCGTGGTACTGGACCGTCTCGCTGAAGCGGACGCGCTCCCTCTCACGAGGCTCCCTGCCAGGGGCCTTTGGGCATTTGTTTTTTTCGTGCCGGAGAAGGGGCATGGGCCTGGGCAATGTAGGAACAAGCCCGGACTCAGGCATTCCGCTGTCACTCGAAAGGAAACATGGCGTGGAGGAGAATAAATCCCTGGTTTTCAACGGGAAAACCCCGCCATTCCTCATCAGAGACCCGTTAGCCTTGGATATATTCCCTGATAACATTAAAGTGGGATGAGGCAGATTCTTCATGTTGTGATCCTCGGCTCTTAGCGGCGTATGTCTCGGTGGTGGTAAGGGCGGGTGGGCTTTCCTCAGCACAGTCAGGACTGCAGGAGGTTGGACAGGGACCGGGATGATGGGCCCAAGGGTTTTAAAGATGAAGTCCTCGGGGAAGATCTTCATCTTCTCCAGGCTGGAAACGGTGGTGGTGGTGTTGGTGGAGCTCGAGCTGGAGTTGAGTGTGTCCGTCTTAGAGCTGTCTGTCATTCCGTCCTCCTCCAGTTGCAGGTCACAAGTCAGGGTGTCGATGTCATGGACGACCTGGTGACAAGAAGACATGTCACTTTGACAGCTGAGGACAGGAATGATAAAACATGAATCCTAACCCCAACTCTAATGCCTGAGAGGAGGAAATCAAAAATCAACGCTGAAATAGAAGAAGACAATGTTTACAGGGGAAATAATGACGATCGAAAAAGAAGATTTGAGAAGAACAATTGTTCTGGTCAGGATTTAGTGTCTTAATCTCCTCACATTCCTGATTAATGAATTAAAAATAAAACATTGTATAAAGTAGATTTATGAGATGAAAAATTAATTAAGATATCATTGTGACAAAGACGGCCGGCAGGAAATAAATATCACTACAATTTATGGGTCCGGCCATGAGCCTGCCAGACTCTGACTTGATACACGACAACAATCCCATGCACCAACACAACTGAGAGAGTAAACCAACAACATCCTGTGAACCCAGACACCAACAATACCATTAAGAAGATAGGATTAGTGTTAGGGATGAATGATTAACATTGAAGAGGAAAAACTCAGGGATAAAACATGTAGAAACAGGTACAGAAATGAAAAATCAACCGACAAAGATTAACACAATAAAACAAGCACAGCTCAGGCAGGAAGAGTGAATAAACCCCCCATGGAAACAAATGAAGATCCATTCCCACTAACAATGATAATATATTTCTGAGTCGAACAGCACAGTTAACAATTCATCATGGCATGAATTAACTCCAAGAAAAAGACTTTGGTCAGAAAAACAAAGACAAATCCAGATATTTCTCAAAAAGCTAAATCACTTCAGTAATCCACTCTGCGGGGAACGCAATTTGAAAGAGCAAATACTTCATCAGTAGCAGTTGTGAGACATTGTTCACAGTGTGTCAGGGTTGAATAGGAGAGAGAAGATTCAGGGTGTCACAGACCATTGAATATGTTTGGAAAAGAAATGTGTAAAAAAAATCCAGTCAAACATTTGAATGATTACAAAAGGAGACAATAAACTGAAGGACGAGGAATGGTAGAAATCTCCGCTCATGCAGTGAAGCAGAAATGAATATTGAAAGTTTTTGTTTTCCTCAGGACCCCGTGCAGACAGTGGATATTTGCATCTGAAGATAATTCCTTTGTCCTCCAAGAGGAAATGTGTTTTCACAGCCGGCACAGAGGAATATTAAAGAACTGCCGCAGCAGAAATTTAGTTTGCTGACACTCCATACTCAATACTGGAACTAATTGTAGGGGATGCAACGGCACAAGTTTAGATAACACTTAAAACACCCAATTTACAGAGATGCAAACATTATAATTCAATAAACCATGCTGAACAACCTGGCATGACGCTCGACTGAAATTCACTCAACATCCACCGATCCACATGCAGCAGCAAAAGGCAAATAAAGGCCTGACTACACAACTAAAAAGTAAAACTAGAATGGCAGTGGAGTCTGCCACGGCCTAAAAAGAAAAAACATAACCTCCTTGGGCCACAGGACACTAAGTGAAACAGCTCCGGTGGTTATCTTATTAAATTCTGTCCTCTTAAGGCAAACACTTGCTCTGTGGACAAAGTTCACACTCTCCCATACATTTATTTCTGCACCGCTGAGACAATAACTAGAGGCTGGGAGGACTGAAATTGGATGCTCACATAAACATTGCCCAGGGAACCATTAGCATGGTGGATTCAATAACAAAAAAGGCAGTTTAACAAACAGAACTACACATGATGCTAAACGCTGCTGGGAACTGAAAACTGATTCAACAGTATGATGTCCACTATGTTCAGCCAGTTCCAGAAGTCTGTCCAAACATATTCCCACTGGAGACGAGTGTTTACTGGTTCTCTTCCCTTGATGGAGTTATTATTGCATCAATGCCCAGTACTGAAGTGTGGCGTTGGACATTTTATTACTGGTTGCCTGATTGTTGACCATCCGCAGCAGTGGAATATCCGAACAGGATCTGAAATCAAATGAGGTTAGATCGTGGTATCGTGCAGCTAAAACAACTTCACAAGAAAAGTAAAGTAATTGCATTCTCCTTTACAGCTTTCATGAAATAATTACGACAGAGACATCGTGCTTATGTTCATTTGCTGGATTAGTTATCTCAGAGCACCCGGTGCATTAGCCCTCTTTGAAACACCACTGCTATCATCCAGCGGTTTTGAAATGCATGTTCAAACAGTGGCTTGAGAAGAGGCTGCGAGAGAGAAATGAAGAGCGAGTGATGAGGAGGGAAACAGAGAGCGAGGAAGAGTGACTGAGAGGGAGAGATAAATAGGAAGAAAGCTGGGCCAGCGAAGGCAATGGAGCTAAATTCTCCATGCTGTCTCTAAATGGATAATTTGTTGGGACACATACAAGAGGTAATACCAGTATCCCAGCGTGCAGGCCCTGCTGTAGGCCAGGCGGCTTCAGCAGCTGAGCCAAGCATCTGGGCACGGTCCCTCCTCGGAGCCAGGCTCAGCTCTAGCCCAGTTTGTGGGTTATAACAAATAACTGCATTTCAAATGGATTATAACCCAAATACTGGATAGGATAGTAACACCCCCCCCAAGGTGTGTCTTTGGCATGTGTGTGTGTGTGTGTAAGTAGTGTCAGAATAACTGATCCTCTGCACAGTTTTCCTGCCAGCGGAAAAAGAAAAAAGAAAGAGGGCACATCATAAAAAAAGATCACAATAGATTACAATGCCTTCTTGTTCTCATTCATTCCTGGTGCCTGCTGTGAGACATTGTGACCTGCTGGAAGAAAAGAAGAAAAAAACAACAACACAAAGAAGTCTAATTCAGCTCAACTTGCAGAAGCAGAGCGAGAGGAAGAGGAGCTGAGAGGCAGAAGGAGACAGATGCTGTGTCGAACTAACCCATCCATAATGTAAGAACGCGAGGCTGTGCGCAATAGGGTTTTATTAGAATGACAGGCTGTCGTGTAAGGGTGAGATGTTCGGCACAGTGGGGTCGAACATGCCTGGTGTGTGGCAGGTGGAGGGATGTGAACATGAGATCAGGTAAGACTGCAGCTACTACAGCAGAAGTGGCAGCGAAGGACTCAGTGATTGGCGTGAGTGGAAACACTTACAAAGGCAAACACTGTAATGAGACTGAAATGAAAGAAAATCTCTGTGAGGGAGTTTTGCTCTATGAATGTAAAATACACAAATATAATGCCTGAATCTGTCAGAGACCCCCCCCGGCTACCAGTCAGCACCCCTGTCTCTGCATCGCCGAGATTTGGATATAGCCGAACAGACAGCTGAGAGTTCTGATCCTTATAACACGGTACTCTGTAGAGAGGGAGAGGAAGGAGGACAACAAGAGATAAAGACAGGATGAAGATGAGTGTCTGCGATAAACACAGACATGTGGTGAAAGATAACAAACGACAAAGAAAGCTGCAGATAAAGCAGCGCCAGGAGATATCGAGAGGAGGAAGTAGCTGAAAAGAGAAAGACAACTGCTCCTGTGTTGTTATTGTGTGTCTTGTTTTTTGGCAGGAGATAATACCAAGCAAACAACAGTCAGCATTAAGATGATGAAATGCAATGCAAAAAAAAAGGGCCTTCCAGGATCAACCAACTTGTCCATTAAATATTAACTGTGATTACATATTTCTCTCACTTTCATCAAAAGCCTGAGTGAGTCAGGGGCGAATATGCCTGTCCTGTCACTTCGCACCCAGCACCCCCCTGTGCCACATCTTTCATATTGGAGATAATGATCACATGCAATAGTGGGTAGCGTGTTGTGCGTGTGCGTGTGTGTTTTTGTGTGTGTGTGTTGTCAAAACCGCCTCGAGGCCCGAGTGACTTGGACACCACAGCCTCCCCTCTCCTCCAACACGACAATGCCTAGAAAGAGCATCCTCACAAGCAGCCTGCAGAGATTTTGGAACACAGCAAAACACATGGCGCACGGTTTATGGAGCTTATGGCCTCTTATGGTGTGTGTGTGTGTGCCTCTCCTTTACCTCCTTCAGCTCTTTGGCCACATCCTTGAGGTCCCCCAGGATGGTCTCCAAATTCTTCACGATTGTCTTGATCTCCTTCTTCACTTTCACTTTGGAGACTACTCCTTCACCCTCCGCACTGGGTGCTCCTGACATTCTTCGCTTCGTCTATTTCCGCAAGGATCTGGGGTCAAATCCTTCGCTCGCCACGCTGCCACTTTGCCGACGCATTTCTCGTGTTCTCAGCCAGTCCCTCGCTCCCGGTTACTTTTTCTGCTCCTACATCACTGCCAGGACGGAGCCAAGTGGCGTCGGCCAGCGTTGTGTATCCGCCACCAGGCATGCGCAATGGAGCGTGCAGCACAGAAACAGGACCGTGAGGATCAGGTATTGGACCATAGTGTCTGCGAGAAACTACATCCACAGGTTTTTTTTGGCGCAACCTTTACGCGTCCGTGTCCAACATCTGCGCAAAAATGACGCGCCACTGGTGCCGCTCGCGTGCGAGGAGCGCTGAATTCAACATTCTAGGAATTGGAATGTCCAAAAGGAAAAAAGAAAAAGAAAGGTATCAGTAAATAAAGAGAGGAAGATGACACACACAGAGAGAGAGGGAGAGAGAGAGAGGGAGAGAGAGAGAGAGAGTCCGGGCTGTGATCCAGAAGCGTTACTGCGTCCGTCGTTACTGTGATTGTCCATAATCCTCAGGCATCCTCGACACACAACTGTAACACACTCCCCGTGGGTTTTCCTTAGATAACATGCGGTGTAGGGTGATGATGCATCCCGGGGAGGTGATGATGATGATGGTGGTGATGATGATGAGGATGATGTCAGGTACCGACACCCCAGGGCTGCTCCAATCTCCACCGAAAAAACACCCGGTCACTGTCATCCTGTCTCCATCTCAGCCTCCGTCCGTGGAGAGTCTGAGCCAGGCAGAGAGAGAGAGAGGAGGGAGAGAGAGAGAGAGAGAGAGAGAGAGAGAGAGAGAGAGAGAGAGAGAGAGAGAGAGAGAGAGAGAGAGAGAGAGTAGGGGAGAGAGAGAGGGGGGAGAGAGAGAGAGAGAGGGGAGGGAGAAAGAGAGAGGGGGGGGGGAAGCGAGAGAGAGAGGAGGGAGAGAGAGAGAGTGGGGGGGAGAGCTCTATCCCATTTCATAACAAGCAGTCATGCAGAGGTTGAAGAGGTCTCACATTTATAATCAGGTTATACCCAGATTTGTTGTGTTGTGTTGTGTTGTGTTGTTCATTGACGGATGATGATAAATTGGGCCCCTGGGGTACAGACAAGAAAAAGCTCCACCCTCACCTACACGCTCCTTCATGACATAGTCTGTTAAGTATGGGCACAAGTCTCTCTCTCTCTCTCTCTCTCTCTCATCTCTCTCTCTCTCTCTCTCTCTCTGATGTTATACGTGACAATTTTTACAAATCTATTTTCATCTCCATGTGTGTCTGTAGTTGTCGCTTCTCATTTGTATTTCTTTGTGGTAATTGTGTGTCTCTACATCGCTGCATTGCATCTATGTTTTGGGTCCCTGGTTAAGTTTGAATTCTTACAGGTTACTATTACCATTCACACGTGCCTTTAACTGTATTAACAAGGTCACAACATCTCTGCAATTTATTATATTTGTATGTTATAGTAATTGCTCTGTGGTAAAAAATGTTTTCTCCTTCTGGTCGCTTTGCATCTGCTGGTCATTATCAGTTCTCGGGTTTACATCTTATTTTTCAATTTCAACATATCTCAGTCCGATTAAAGGAGTCAAACTACATCTATTATACAGGCTATAAAAGATATAAAAGTATTGTGACTATAATTAGATTAACTGGGTTGTTTTGCCACAGGAAGTTTTCCCCATTTAGCTTTTTGTTGCAGATGTGGTGAAAGGTGCTTTAAAAAGGTAGCAGGCTCTCAACACAATGTGTTGATGGGGAACGCTCATAAAATAGACAAAGCATAATGCATTTTTCAGGATGTCAATTAATCTGCTGATTATTTTCCTGTTTTAATTGATTTATCGTATAGTTGATGAAATGTTATATTCAAGAAATGACCATTCCCATTTTCTCATGGTCCAAGTTGAGAAGAAGCAGAACATGCATAAAAAACACTCAACAGGTAAATGATCATCTTCAGGGTCACATGTTGTTTCTTCAGTTGTTCGACTAATCGACTGTTGCTGCAGAGATTTAAAACACACTCCTTAACCTCGTGTGTAAAATCAACGGTCCCAGAGAAAGACTGTCTGATTGGTCAGGGCTGAGAACACGCCCCCTCTGAGATCCGGAAGTTGTGGAAGTTGCTCGAGCTGTCAGCGGACTGAGTCTCTCCTCCTGTGTCCTCTGGTTCTTCTCACACACAGACAACAACAACAACACCACCGCCTCACGGGGATATGTCTCTGTCTTTCGAGGGAAGAGTTGTGCTTGTCACCGGAGCCGGAGGAGGTAAAGTCACCACGCAGACACCACTCAGCGTCAGCAAGGCTGTCAGGGCGGCTAACATCTGAGTAGAACCAGGCTGCTGACGCTTTCTGACGTTAGCTAACCTGCTAATGCTAACTTGGGGAGATTTCGTAAGAGTGTACCAGCAAATTATTAAAACTTTTTCTTTTCTCCTCTCGCATTAGCAGCCCAGCAGGTAGCATCTGTATCTTGCTGTTTGCTAACACAAAGGAAACAGCTGCAGGGGGAAACAGTCGTTTAAGTAAACACTGCAAGAATCCCCTGGAAACACTGAAACACATTTGATGGTGTGATTGTAGAAAAATACACACATTTAATATAAGCAATAGACAAACCTGTCCCAGCATCTGAATCTGAAGGTTACAGGGAGCAAAGTGCATGTAACGCAATGACTTTTAATCTTGTTCCAGTGCAAGTGTGTGAAAGGGCAAATCCACCCTCACAGTCGGTGGCCTGCACAAAAACATGGACTCACTCACCCTCAGTGTGTCTAAAACCAGCAAATGAAATGTTTTAAACACAGCTAAGAAGTTCTGAAGGATCATAAACCTTATCTTATTTCAGCCCATTTGTTTTAACACAGTGTTATTCTTGTGGTGAGATATCAGGTTGAGATTTTACAACAGTTATGTCACAGATTTCAGGACGGAAAACATCTCACAGTGTTTCATCACAAAGGAACATTTTAAAAATCTTCACTGGAATAATGTTTTGTTTGCAGGATTAGGTCTGTATATAACATTTTGAAATTCTAGAAATCCAAAGGCACAAACTATAGATGTACAAAACAGTCTTGAAACAAAGAATTTGAAACTGCTGTCACTCTCAAATGAGTTGATTATCTTGATGCATTAAATCTTCACAGGCACTAACATCATTAAGGACTACACACATCCTGGTTTGTATTGTTTGAAAAGTTGCAGGAGCTACATGGACCTGCAAATTCAGTGACAGTTTCTGACCCTATATTGAATTCAAACAAACACTGAAAGAGTATTTTTCCCCCCGCCTTTATGTTTTATTTATATTTTTGTTTATAAATTCGTCCTGATTTCGATAAAGGCTTTCAGATTTATGATTCACATTATATATACACTTACTGGCAGTTTTTAGAGGTTTCTGTTGCTGCCGCAGTTTTATTTCAATCATTGAAACTGATAAAAACAAACATAATAGACAAAAGTGCAACAAAACATTACTTTATATTGGTGTTGCAAATCTTTCAGTGCAAATTGACCAATAAAAAATGGCTGTTTGAAATTGCTGTTAGTTTCCACATTAAAGGAAGATGATGAACCTGTGGCTGATTCACTATTAAGCTTTAATTTCATCCTTTTTAAATAACATGGCTGTTTCAGGGTTCACCCAAAGTCTTTAGCTTTATAGCAATTAATGTGTTAGAAGACTGTCTATTTCTATTGAAAGGATATATGTCTATAAATTGTACTAAAATAATTGTGTTTAGCCTATTATTTATATAATTCTTATGATACTAAGTTACAGTTGGGAAAGTGTTTTAATTTCAGGTTATGTGAGGCTGGTTTATGTGTATTATTTATTATTCTGGACTCTCTCTCTCTCTCTCTCTCTCTCTCTCTCATCTCTCTCTCTCTCTCTCTCTCTCTCTCCTCTCTCTCTCTCTCTCTCTCTCTCTCTCTCTCTCTCCTCTCTCTCTCTCTCTCTCTCTCTCTCAACAGGCCTTGGCAGAGAATATGCACTGGCTTTTGCTGAAAGAGGGGCCTCTGTAGTAGGTAAATATTTAGGGAGATATTTCTTATTTATATATTTATAAAGGATAAATAATTGAAACAGTTACAATGACCATGCTGTGGTTAGTGCAACGTTGATATCAGGTATTTAAATCTGTTTAGCTTTCAGTTATCCGATCTTCAAATAATTTGCTGCTGACAGCGGCAGATTTTTTTTATTCTTGTCACATGAGTAGATGACATCACATGACCCAGGTGAAAACTGTATACAAAGATAAACAACATGTCTCCACTTCCACCCACTACCCAGAAATGAAGCAGTTAAATATACGAGTGATGCTATCTTACGCTTTTTCCCAGTAGCAATCGTGGTGAGGTTCCGCCGATAGATCAGTCGCTAACCAGCCTCAACTGTCAATCATGAGATCTCAGCCCACTATCATAGCATCAAATAACCTATTTAAACTAAAGTTACTGGAAAAAATTTACCCATGAACATGTATCAGTGTGATAAGAGCTACCTGAGCAGACAGAAACCAACTTTGACTTTTTTTTGCCCATGCCCCAACAACTAACAGCCAGCGTCTGGTGATTGAGATGATTTGGCTGTCATTGGAACAGGTTCTGATCTTATTACGATCAGGTATCAGCCTTAACATAATGAATCTATATTAAATGCATAAAATAGTCCCAAAGTAAATGCATGGCATGATGAAAACTCACAGTTTCTGCTTCCAGTTGTAATGGGTTATATTTCAAATATTGAAATTGGTATTGGGAGAGAAAAGTTTGATCGGTGCATCCTTAGATTAAGTGATTTTTGGAGATATGTTATACCTCTGCATGGTGTCATAGAGAAATGTATATTGCAGTCATTGCCACATTAATTAAGGAATGTTTTAGACTACACTCTTGCAGACGATGGCATACATATTTGCCTTTCCCAAAATAAAAGGAACTTGCCCTTGAACTCTGACACGGAATCAGCTTAGCTATACTGTTCTCCTAACCTAATCACTCGTGGAGAATTGCAGAACTCACCCCATCTTTGCTAATCTTTTTCTTCTCGCTGCAATAAAGTGAATGACCTTGGGGCAGACACTAAAGGGGGTGGAAAGAGTTCTGCAGCCGCTGATAAGGTGGTGGAGGAGATAAGAGCGAAGGGAGGAAATGCCGTGGCGAACTACGGTGAGAAGTTTGGTCTTGGCTTGTTGTTTTAAATCTTCTCCGTTACAATCCTTCCTTTTGTTTCTTTTTCTTTATTGCCTGCCATGTAGGATTTAACTTATGTCTTGACTCAAAACCAGTATTGATTTTTGTCTAACAGCCTCCCTGATGAAGCTCTTTGCTATTATTGGAGACAAATGTGTCTTTTTATTTTCACCTTTGTGCATCTCACAACAAAAATTGCTTTAGACTTTGAGCGATAACATTAATTTGTGGATTTGTATGTGGATGTGATACAAATATATATACATACATGAAAAGTTGGAATACTATCTATCTGCTTTTTAACAAATAATTATGCCCAGCAATCAATAAAAATCACATTTCAGACGTCATTGTTTAATAAATTGAGCAGGCGAGGCTGTCGTTACTCTTTTGGGTACTATCAATCTTTCTCACAAGCTTTATCTTACTCTGTAGTTCTAATATTGTCCCTGTAACAGGCAAACTTTGTCTATACATCCATATGCAAACAGAGCCTAGAATTAAATAGTTATTTATCAATTTTTAAACTTAATTTTTCTGCTGTGCACATACAGATTCTGTTGAAGACGGAGAAAAACTGATCCAGACTGCGCTAGATACGTTTGGAAGACTAGGTGTGTATTGTAATTGCATGGTTATAGTGTGAGTCAGAGTTAATACTTTTATCATTTAAATGCTCAGTCCTCTAATTGTAAATCATTCAATCTTGTTATATCTATTTTCTTTCAGATGTTGTCGTAAACAATGCTGGGTAAGTTATTTAATCGTCGTAATCATACTTTTTAGAGTTAACCACGCCATCTGCTTTTGGAGCAGCCATTCGTTTTCAGCTGCACATATGGGCCACTGTAATCATGTAAGAGAAACCTTAAGTTTGGCAAAGACACTGAAAATACTTTCCTGCCTTTCTTTGCCAAGGATCCTCCGTGACCGATCATTTGCCAGGACGAGTGATTTGGACTGGGGTAATAAAATGATTTCTGATACACTACATTCACTCTGATGAACTCATACCGTGTTTGGGATTATCTCATGTTATCAGAATATTTAGTTTGTACTGTATACTGTATGTAGAGGACTTCATTTGTTTTGAACTTGTTTGTTGAAGCACAGATTTTCTATGTGGGAGTTAAACACCCTAATGTAAGCTGGATCTGATCCACAGTTTTCTAACGTGTCGCTCCTCTCACTCTCCCTTTCAGACCTGATTCAAAGAGTTCACTTGAGAGGCTCCTTCCTGGTGACTCGAGCTGCCTGGAACCACATGAAAAACCAAAAGTTTGGCAGGTAACTGGCCGAGCTTCTAACAGATATTGACGCGCATGAAAACTGTGCCATCTTCCTGTTACGTGGGTGGAACTTGATCGGTTCAACAGAGTTACAGAATCCTGCCTCAACAGATAGATGATTGCTGGATTGTAAATCAAGAAAATATCAATATGGAATGAAAAGCTGTGTGGAGAGGTTTGATTCAAAATGTCAGCTAAGGTATCAAAGATTTCTGTGTGCTGCATTTTAAGTGGGCTCTTGAGGATGTGCACATAATTATACACATATTCTGACTCTTACTTTATTCACTTTAAACCATTTATTATATCTGGCTCCATTGGTCTCATTGTGTAAGATGACACAAAATATGCAAACTAATGAAAGCCCAGGACAGCAAAATTCATATGAATATGTAAATCAGCAGAGAAAGTAGGAAATTAGTTAATTTGGTTATGCAGCACTGTAGGTTTATCTCTGAACAATTTAAACACTATTTAAACTGATGAAGCAGCAGAGATGTCTGTGCAGGCTCGTCTCATTCTTCAAAGTAGTGCAGCTATAAAAAATTCAAAAATCCAGTGGTCTGAAGTTGTAGAATTGAAAGTGTTTTGCCACACGCCTGAGATTCTCCACCTCTGCAGAAGTCCTTTGAGTGAGAATAGAAACATTTAGTGGATCATTTGTATTGACTGGAGTCTGTGTGGATGCATGCAGATATGTATTGATTATATGTTTAAGGCGGCATTAATCGCTAATGGAAGAGGGTGAAGTTATTACGTTCTCAGACAACAGACATCCAATACAGATTGTTATTTAATCAACAGGGAGTTTGTCAACAGGCGGTGAACTAATGGGAGGATCATTAATGTGCTAAGTGATAAAAAGGCCTATTGAGATTTTCACGTGTGCATCTATAATCTGCAGAAGAAGGTCACACAACCCCAGGTAACATTTTTCATTTACAAGTGCACACAAGCTGTTCGACATGAATAGGACAAGACCCCATTCATAAGGGTAGAGTGACATTTGCGCCAAAAGTTACATCGAGCTCAAGAGCAGCTTGTTATAGAGTATAATAGAAAACAAATGCAATTAATGCAGTTAGTTTCATATCAAAATAATAGAAGTAACACAATTATCATCGTCATTATTTTATATTTTGTAGTTGAAGTCTACATTTGCGATGCTAGTTTGTACATCTCAAATAAAAAAATTCTGTGCCGTCACTCCAGATAAAAAGACTATGGTGCATTCAAAGAAAAAGCTCTAGCAGAGAAATGAAAATACTCCTCACGAGATAGACCAATCCTCTCATAGTTCCATTGGAGTGTACTGTACTGTATGTGTGTGCTGTATAAGGATTCCTGTTGTCTACAGTTAATGTCGCATTTGTGCTCAACCTCATTACGTTCGCTAGACTGCAGTGAACTCTGTGCCCGAGAATACCAGCAAAATTATATGCATAAGTCGGCGTTTCTGCTTTGCATACATGCGTCTATATCTGCATATAGCCTGCGCTCACAGTTGTTCAAGTGAACTGTTTAAGTAAAATTACTGCGTGTAGGTCTGTATCGGTGATAAAGTTGTGGGTGCGTGTGAGAGAGAGAGAATGGGAAAACATTACATGACTAGGTGCTTACATGTGTGTACATGGTCTGTTTATGCATGCATGAAAAGTATGTACCACTTTGTGAGATTATGTGTGTGGGGGACCGTCTGTGTCTCCCATTACTCCGTAGCAATGCTTGTCACTTTGCATTAACACTGACTTGTTGCCCGGGGTTGTCTGTGGCCAGAATCATCATGACGGCTTCAGCCGCAGGCATCTATGGAAACTTCGGCCAGGCCAACTACAGCGCGGCCAAGCTGGGCCTGCTGGGCCTGGCAAACACCTTGGCCATCGAAGGAAACAAGTACAACATCCACTGCAACACTATTGCCCCCGTTGCAGGGTCACGACTCACAGAGACCATCATGCCCCCAGGTAGGCACAGAGATTAAACAACATGAATAATTGCATGCCTTTGGTTTGTATAATTCATACTGTGGTGTGCCGCTTGCTATTTGGGTGAACAAATTTCATGTTTTGTGGATAGGCTAAAATAGCCAAATGGATTTTAACCACAATTTTTTTGTAAGGAGCAGCTGCATAATGGAATGCCCATTGGTGTTGGTTTACAAAATTTGAGGCAACGGCACTCCCGTTTGACATGCAAATTTATCATCTAATATTCAAGAGCTGTGTTTTTTTCTGTTCCAACAGCCATGATGAAATCATGCACCCTGAAAGTGCTGTAAAAGTTTTGATGTGTCAGCTCCTGATTCAAACAGAGAGATTTGGCCTCCTTATTTTACTGTAGGGTTGTGCTTTTAGATATTCTCAAATAAATGCGAGTGTGTATGATTGTGAAACATAATATTTCCATTTAAAAACAAGATGGACGGTAAAACCTTATGAAAGTAAAAACTATAATATCAACGTGTTTCATGAGCCCATATAAACCCAGTATTTATAAATGTCTATTCACGCTCTGTGGCTGCAGCTTGTTGACAGCAGCATGGTGACAAATTAAAGGAATGGCTTTGTTGTCCTGCAGTGCTGGCCTCGAACAGCATCTGTCACACCACGCTGTACCAACTGTCACAGAATGGCCTTACCTTAGCAAATGACTCGATTCCACATTTCACTGACTCAGGCTTTTTATAAAGCAAACAACGAAACTCATCTTGCTTAATATTTCAGCGAGCAGTGGAGCATAATGCCTTTTCTTTAGTTTTTAAAATACCAGACATATGATGTCTAGTATTAAATCTTTAGCAGGAAAGGATGGGCCACATGTACTTGTGTTCAGGTCTTTATTTCATAAAATAGTAATAAGGTAATAGATATTCAGAAATATCTAGATTTTTTTTCTCTGTTGCAGATAAATTCATTTGTCCAATAAACAGAGACAAATGCTCGCATTCAAACCTTCAGTCAATTTAGATCTGCATGTCTTTAGACTGTGGGAGGAAGTCAAAGTATTTGATGAAAACTCACATTGAAAGGCGCCAGTTGAACCAGTAACCTCCTTGCTGAGAGGCAGCAGCGCTAACTGCTGCACCACTGTGCCGCCTACGTAAAGTAAAAATGAAGGAAACAAATTCTATCATCTTTTTGGGAAATTTCTAAGGAATGAACGGTGACTAATAAACCATGTTTGTTAGTTCTGTAGCAGTAGGTAAAATACTTTAGGCTTGTGAGATAATCAGAAAAGAAAAGACTTGTGATAAACTTGTTATTAAAAAGAAGGATTTCTTAACCACATTTGAATGTATTTTGTTCTATTTAGACCTCGTGGCATCTCTGAAGTCTGAGTATGTGGCTCCCCTGGTCCTCTGGCTCTGTCATGATCAATGTCAAGAGAATGGAGGACTATTTGAGGTACGCCAGAAAAAAGCATGTTCTCTCTTTCTCTTCAGGAAGTACTGCCTCTAGCTTCTTTTGCCTTTGAGAGCAGTAATGTATTAATGACATAATCCTACAATCCATAATAGATTTTTCCTGTGGGGTCATCTGCTCATATCTTTTCCCTTTTCAGGTCGGTGCAGGCTGGATTGGTAAATGTGAGTACTGTGTATTTTCCCCTGCATTAAGTATTCATCTTTGATATTCATTAGATTATTCATCGACACTGAGTTTCTCCATGTAACATCCTCTCTCTTTGTGTGTGTCCATGTGTGCAGTGCGCTGGGAGCGTTCTCAGGGCCGCACTGTGAGACAGAAGGATCAACCCATGAATGTCGAAGCTGTCAGGGACCAGTGGGAAAAAATCTGTGATTTCACAGACGCCACCAAGCCGTCAAGTGTACAAGGTCAGTACAGCTGTAAAAACATTACCTTACACAATAACCTACCAAAGCACATGTATGTGTATTCATTCAACATTAACAAACAAACCTAGCATTAAATGTGATGTTAAGATCTTCTTATTAAAATGTAAACAAAATTACTTTTCGCTTGCTCGCTCATTTGCGTATTGTGAATGTGATAATCTCTCTTAAGACCAGTAAACACGTACAACTGTTGCTTGGACACCATTAAGACTGTTTTCACACATATTTTCTCTATTTGAGTCCAAGTCTGAGTAACACAGCCCCCTTCCTCCTCATAACCTTGCTGCTGTGCTTTCACACTCGTTTGACTCACTCCCTGATGAATCAGAACATTTAGTCATAGATAGACTGAACCTCCTCAGAGCCGTCGTATAGATAAGTAGAAGGGCACTTGGTACAGTGAATACCTAGACGTGTTTATGAGCTCTGTGTGTTCAAAGTGTTTGGTCGAATGCCTGCAGGGATGAGTGTAAGAGATGGAGTGAATGAGGTGCAGAAAGAAAAGTGAAGGTGAATAAGATGTGAGAATGAACAAGCCCGTTGTTGTTTACAACAGGTTTCATGCAAAGCAGAGGGTGGTGAATGAGTATTACTTCCATCCACCTCCTCCATCCCTCAGATGTACATTTGGAGAAAGAGCAGCAGTGCTAACATTAACTGAACAGGGGCGGCAGTCCCACTGGGTGCAAGCTGGACTCATTAGCATGGCTCTGTTGTGCCTCCTCGTTTGTAGCTTATTACAGAGACTTGTTGCTGCCTCTGTTCTGTAACTGCTGCCACTGAGTAATGTTCATCAGAAGCTGTGATTACATACAAACCCAGAACAGCAATTATCATTTAATCTGTTTGTAGTTGCTGAATCTGCATATGTATACGTAAGTCACGTTGTTTGATTTATGTACTGTTGACATACTGTAGGTTCTGTAAGTTCTTATTCTAAGCTAAGCTAAATGGCGGCTCGCAGAAGCTTCATATTTAACCATAGACTGTATGTAAAGATAGCTGACATGACAGCTTCCCAAAAGTGAAGCCAAAGCATCTACATTGTCCCCTTGTGGCTGGGTGCCACTTACATGATCTGTAGCATCAGAGATTCACATTCATAAGTTGTAAATGGGGATTTATTTCTATGTGACCCCATCTTCCTGTATTTCTGGTGCTGTTCCACTCATCTGCCATCTCCAACCTTTTGTGCAGAGTCCCTAAGCTCGATGGTGTCGGTGCTGTCTCAAGTCGATTCGGAGGAAGGAGTCGGTGCAAATCCAACAGCTGCTGTGGCCTCGACCTCTGGGATCAATCCCGTGAGTACAGTGCCATTGCCTCTATCGTCTGACAGTAATTGGGTGGCTGTGGCTGAGGGGTAGAGCGGGTTGTTCTCTAACCATAAGGTCAGCGATTCAATTCCAGTCTTCCCCATTCCCCATATCTACTCTTGCCGGCTGTCAGCTGTAATACCAGTTGAGAAATGTATTTGTACTGGGCTTTTGTGAGACTTTACACACCTATTAACTACAATCCACTGTTGAAGCAGTGGCTTGTTTGAACAACTCAAATCCGTTTCTCTGGAGTTCGAGTCAGCGTCAATCAGACCTGCAGCAAACACCACCTCTGCTTGCTACAGTTATGAGGAAGCACATCAACTCACAATGGGCAAGTTCTAGTAAAACCCTGAATAAACTTGAATTAACCAGAAAGTTTGATTAAAGTTTAGTTTAGTTTGATTTTATCCATCCATTGTATGCAGCTGATTTTGGTCCAAGTTACATTCATATTATTAATTATTTCATGAGCCATTGTTATAACAGCCTGCTTGGGTTGGACTAATGAAAATGTTAATAAATAATTCTAGGCCATTGCAGCTCTCCTGGTTTCCCTTTCATGTGTTCACACTTGGTCTCATATGATTATGAAAGAGGTATTAAAAGTCTTCCTTGGTGTGAACCCTGCACAAACCCTACTGTGAATACTTGCACTTATGTTGACTTGAAGTACATTTAGTTCTGGTCCCTGCACTTTAAAAACCTAATCTCCACCACCACTATTATTTCAAGGCCCTCAGTGGTGCACTCACCCTCATTCGCTCACACTCCCATCAAAGGCTGTGGTGGTGTTTGTATCGGTTGGCTGATAATGACTTGTATGGAGCTGTAACCTCTGACTGTTTCCAAACATGGCAGCCCATGACTCTTTTAATACCACCACACTGTCACAGACCATAATAACCCTCCCGACAAAGCCCCCTGCAACGGACGCAAGTACTTTGATTTGTCCTGTAAATATGAGATGGTGATGCACCAGACAAGTGCCGACTCACATTAGCTTTTAAAGTGCTACGTATAAAAGATGTTGGAGCACAATGGAGCTGCGATGGCTCCCTGGGTGGATGCTCCTTCATTTCACCGTGTTCCCTGTCACTGACGCACAGAAAGGGAACTGGTTATAGCTCACACATGGGTGAGTTGCTTGAATAAAATTATAAATGCATAAGAGCGAGTAATTATCCACAGAAACAGCCGCCCACTTTCTGTGAAGACGACCGTACATATGTCTGTGTATCTGTAACAGTAATAGTCCTCAAATGTCCTTTTATGTTTTCAGTTCCCTGAATATTTACAAACTGTTGACCTGAATCGCCACCCTAAAAAAAAGAACCGGCTGATTAAACTCAGACCACACTCATTACAGTTTAATGAATGATGGTTTAATCTGAGTCAATATATCATGAGTCAATCTCAGCTGTCAACCATGATGTTTCACTTTCATAGCGTAATTAAAACCAAATTAGCCCGAAAAATTAACACTGTGTGTGATAAGATCTTATTAAAATATCATGAACAATCATTTACTAACCACTAACATAGAGGAGGCTGGATTTATGATACCGATACTGCAGCCAGCCACCAGGTTCTGAATGAATAATGCTCCAGGGTAAATGTAATTTAATATTATCAGACAGCTTTAGGTCTATGTAGAGCTGACATGTATGTATGTAAGTCTTTTTAAAAAAAAAGATATGTGACTCACTTTTGCAAGAAATCGTTTTGTTTTACACCCAGTGAGACGTTAACAGATTTCACTGACCTGCTTCAGTAGTATCATGGTTCAGTCTTTAAAATGTTAAGTGATTTTCAGTCGTACAGTTCACCATCCTCTCCACTGGGACTGTTTGTGTGTGTGTCTGTGTCTGTGTGCGTGTCTGTGTGTGTGTCTTTGTGTTTTTATCTGGACTGGAGATTTGGAACAGCGCCACAATATAGCCTCAAGACAAACATCAATGTGTCCTCGCCTGACTTAGCTCTGTGTGGCGCTTCACGCAGCTCTCTCACTGCACAGAGGTTGAACAATCCTTAACACTAAAACAGTTTTTAAACACAAGTGTTGATTTTACTGTTTGATTGTTTGAAGGCTGCAGTTCGCAAAATGATCCTTTTCTTTGTAACTCGATACAGTTGGAAAGCATCAAAAACTGCCGCCTCAAATGATCATTCAGTTTAATGAACACTTTGTCTAAAACTGTTCAAACTAAAAGCAGTGATCATTATGACCTCCGTATTAATTTAACTATTGCTCATTGTTTTTGACCTCAGAGGTCGTGTTATGCAGAGGGTGAATCATATTGTGTGGAATCATATTTTATTTATAACAATAGCTCAACATAGCAGTGGATTATATGACCATTGACAAATGAATAACTGTCGGAATACAATGAATCTAATGGTGATAAATGTGTCTGTTTGGTTTGTGCTGTGTGGGATATTTGAGTAGGAAGTAATTTATCAGATTCATTGACGCTGCTTGACATGGAGGCTTTAAATGGAATGTGCCTTGTCATCCCTTATAACAATATTACATTTTAAGTTTTATTTGACATTATAGGCATCTTGTGCTATTCTGAATTTCAACAGAATTTTAGGGGTAACATCAGTTTCATTTTTTATTTTAAAACTATAAAGTTTGTATAGTCTGTTCTGATCGAGGTGTGTGTTAAGATTAAAATATATAATCAAAGACAAATGAACATGAATATCATAGAAATTGTCCAGAAATGACTTGTGCTGGTTGCTTTAGATTTAGTGGGAGTTAAGATGGAAATTCATGATCAGTTTGAGTCTTGAATTCTCAACAGGATCGTAGGTTGGGATACATCAGGGTTTTAAAACATTTATAAAACATTGACTGGCTCTGGAGCTTTAAAGGGCGTTAAGGTTTTGTGTCGTTAACGATGGATAACTCCGATGTTCTGTTAAGAAGTTTGAGCGAGCACCGATCGAAACATGTAATGCCCAATTCCTTGCCTCTCCATCTTGGCCACGTGTCAATTTCAGGGTTTGCCTTAAAAATATGCTGATCCATCACAAAGCTCTGGCTGCATTGCTCAGGGGAACGTTTCTGAACTGCAGATTCCTCTCAACTCTGTAGCTGCACGGATTCTGATGTTTTATTCCTAAGATGCTTTTTCAAAAATATCTTCTAAGATTCCAAAATTCAGATGGATTTTATCAGTTGTAGGATATTAACCCTGCATGGAAATGGTTCTTAGAATCTTTCATGAGATTGCTAGTGTTGTAATTAGAAACAAATTGTGCCACCCACTCGAAACTGAGGTCACTGGGGACAGTTGGCTGCTTTTCTTGTGCTGGGACTTTGAAATATTGTCAAAATGCTGAGACCTTTGCAAAAGCTCTAGCTAAAGCCACACTACCAGGTATCACTGCTTTTATCCTGCTCAAAACACCAGTACTTGCCAGTGGCAGTACCAGTGCAACGAAACTGCTAATTTCGACCTGCGATATCGGAACATCTCTAATTAGGGTTTGGCTTGACTTGAACATTTGTGGACCTGTCCTTTAGGTTGTAATCACTCTGTGTTTTTATTCACTCTTTTTACTTTTTAGGTAATCTTTTTACTCTTTTAGGTGTTGTACAAACACACCATTTATTTATTCCTTCACTGTCTATGTTCTATCTCTCTGGTATTTCCCAGTCTTCACTCTGACTGTACGTGTAATGTTTGTTAAAGCATTTTGTATTCAGAGGTTGAGCTGTCACGCTAATCCACCATGAGGTGAACCTTATTACTCCTCTGCAACCCCTCAAAATTGCACATTAATTTTCTCTGGCTAAATTAAAGGATAACTTTCTAATGTCCTGCTCTCCAAGTCAACACTTAAATGCTCCCCCTCCCCTCTGCTCTTCCTCCCTCTCTTCTTCCTCCCCTCTTCCTCCCTTCTTCCTCCCCTCTTCCTCCCTCTCTCTTCCTCTCCTCTCAGGCAATGGCAGTGGGACAGAAAATGGAGGCGACCACGTTCAGCTTCACCCACACACAGTGTATCCTCTACGCACTGGGGGTCGGCATGTCGACCAAGGACCCAGACCATCTTAGGTGTGTATTGAAGTGTGTGTGTGCTAATGAGTATAACAGCCTCAGGGGGCCTGCCAAGCCAACGATATGATATCACTAAAAAACACTATCCAGGCTTTAAAACACAGGCCGTGTGCAGCCATCTGTGAATATGAACTATTCCTATGAAGGTGGGATTTTTCACCAACATTCTCATGTAGGTTCCTGTATGAAGGCGATCCTGACTTTAGCTGCCTGCCCACCTTCGGGGTCATTCCCTCCCAGGCAGCCATGATGAATCTGGCCTCAATCCCTGGACTCGACATAGATTTCACACAGGTTAGAAAACACATGTATTATTCAGAATGCACTGAAATGTCTGTTTGTGTATGTGTGTGACATTTGTATTTGTATATTAACATTTGCATATTCCATATGGCACATTCCACGCACCCTTTAACAATTGTAATGCACATGCTTCTCATGCTAATGAGGCTTCCAGACTGTGGAGTGATTATATATCACAGCTGTTCTGATGTTTTGTGTCAGGTTCTGCATGGAGAGCAGTATCTGGAGCTTTACAAACCTCTGCCAACCTCAGGTATTTCTTTCTATGCTCATTATCTGCATGCAATTTAATGTAGATTTGACGTCATAATTAAATCTATGTTAGAGCCTCAATAAGTCTTTGTACTCCGATTAATGTCACTAAACATGACTTGAAAACTTTTGAGTTCTGTGAGGCAGTCATTTCATCACGTGTAGAGCTAGTTTACTGATGTAAGAACATGAAAGATTAAATTATGAGACATAGTTTTAGTGGAAGTAAATGGGTGCAACATATTTTTCAGGTGAACTAACCTCTCAGGCGACGATAGCAGACGTGCTGGACAAAGGCTCCGGAGCCCTGCTCCTCTTGGACGGTGAGTTTCTCTGTGCTTTAGCGGACAAAACTTTTATCGTGTTGCATAATCATTTCAAATTCATTTGTTTTCATCACTTTAGTGTCTCATCCTGAAAGTTGCCTCTCAGGCTGAGTTAATGAAAATGAATTTACAGTCTGCGTCTGCAGGGGATCGAAATAATGGAATAAGAAGGGGCCCATATTTCTATTTGACATTTCCATAGAGATGGATGATATTAAAACCACTCGGATCTATAATTAATCCGACTTAAAACAAATAACATGGGACCTGAGGTTCCCAGAGGAGGTAAAATCAAATCTATGTAATTTTTCACACACACCAAACAAGTCGGCGTCTGCGATCCTCCCAGAGTAAAGACTTTCCCTGGATATTTCATGGCACCCTCCTTTGGCTGTTTCCTCCTGCTCTCAGTTCACTGTAAATGTTCTATAATGAAGACTTGAAGCTGAGGCACGTGTTCTCCTCACTCCTCAGTGTGATTGCAAGGGAAAGTCATAATTAAACTAAGATATTTAATGGCAGAATTTAACTACTTAAAGTTCTGTTTTCAGCAATTACATCAACGTTTTCCTCTTCTATTACTTTACACTTTATTTAAGTCCCTCCTTTGGCTTAACAAATGCATTGAATGCTTTCCTTCCTCCTAAAACAGAATCAGTATTTGCTACAGGCAGTCTTTCTCTTCCCTGGCCTTCGCTGGCTATTGATCAGTGTTGAAGCCTGAAGCTGGTTGAGTTAGATCGGATGCATGCGAGTCCTCAAGCGTGTGCTCGAGATACAAACCAATCAGGGACTTGCAGAGAATGGCATAGGCCGATCGCTTAGAGGGTTAGGATGTTGAAAATGAACAAGAACGCCTCTCATATCATTGTGTCTATTAAATAAGGCCCAACACTATTCAAGTATTCACTTTGGAAATCAGGGAACGACTTAAAAAATATAAGATCACTTTACTAGATATTTTATTATGCAATTTTATTTAATTTCAATTTGAAATCTGATCACACATTAGTGCTGCAGTAAATCATTAATATTTATAAATAATAATAAACCACTTACAAACCCCTTTCTGCTGAAAGTTAGTTCTTTTTCTTTTAATGTATTTTGACTGATTGTTAAATATTCTATAAAGAACTGTTTTACTTTTACTTGCTACTTTGACACAAGCGGAAGCTCTGTATCCTTCTGCTAAAGTTTGAGTTTGAATTCCCCCGTTGTTCTGTTTTGCAGTGAACACCTACAGCGCCGGGGAGCTGCTGTGCTTCAACCAGTTTTCAGTGTTCGTGGTCGGAGCTGGAGGCTTCGGAGGGAAGAGAACCTCCGATAAAGCTAAAGTAAAAATTCACTTCACTGCTGAAAATCTAATCTGATGAAAATAAGACATCGTAAATAAAACGTTGTCTCTTAATGTTTGTGTTTTTTGTCCAGGTTGCTGTGTCACCACCTCAACGGGCACCAGATGCTGTGGTGATTGATTCCACCACCAGAGACCAAGTGAGTGTCTGTGTGGGTTTCAGTTACAGAATAAATCAGCTGCATTGATAAAACGTGGGTGGAAACAGAACGTATTGTTTTGTACGTCTGTAATAACCATAACGTTTGAGACAAAATGCGACGGCAGAGAAAAGCGTTGAACAAGATTTTCATGAAGCCTGACATTTTTTTTAAAAAGGAAACAGAATGCTGACAGTGTGTGTGCAGCAGAAAAAAAATAGAGAAAGGGAGAATAAAGAAAAGAAACTCAAATCCCCTGAGCGATTTAAATGACTGTATCACTTCAAAGCTATTCTTATTTTAGGTGTCTCTTCTGTTGCCTTGATGATGATTTAATTTCATTCCACATTTGTGTATGAAAAGTTCAGGGGTTTATGAATTAGATATAGATTAATGTGCGTTTCCCCTGCGGTGCCAGGCCGCCTTGTACCGGCTGAGTGGCGACTACAACCCTCTTCACATCGAGCCCAGCTTCGCTGCCATGGGAGGTGAGTGTGGGCACATGTGCTTAATGTGTCTTTTTCATTTAGTTAAATATCTTAAATATATAAAATGTAAATCTTCTTTAAAATTTCTAAAAATGTGAAAGTTATGCATTTTGTTGATTTGTGCACTTACATTTAAACCCAGAGAAATCCACACTTTCATTCAAAGTAACAGAACATTCAATTTTGGCTAACGGCATCAAACTTTTCTTACTGGTTTGATTTGAGAGACGTTAATTCATCTTGATCCTGAATAAATCTCTGTGACGTGATTTTGTTCAGTCTCAAACGTTCTGTATTTAAAGCTGCTGCTCTCTGTTCAGGCTTCAAGGCTCCGATCCTTCACGGCTTGTGCTCATTTGGCTTCGCCGCGAGACACGCCCTCAAGCACTTTGCAGACAATGACCCGTCCAGATTCAAGGCCATCAAGGTGAGTCAGCACTGTATAAACTCTTCTCATGAGTCATGGAGCCTCATGCAAGAACCACATGTACGAGCAGGTTTGAGTGATCTGCGAGTGGATAGAGTACGATTCAGCAAGTCGGTTTCTGTCCCTTCCATCATCGTGGTCTGCCGATGTTCTACAAGGTTCCACAAGTTTTTTGTTTTTGCCTTGACAAGCTGAAAGCTGTCTCTGTGGTCTTTATCCATGTTGTTTTCCAGGTTAACATCCTCAGTTGCACCAACCCGTGCACATCATAAGTCTTCGTCCTTGCACAGCATCAGGTGTACAGGAGAGAAAGAAATAGTTTCCTGCACACACTCAACTCTTATGAATTTAGGAATGACTAAGTTTGAGGGAAGCAACCTTCACTGCCCACTGTATGATATTCTCCCGTCATTTCCCAGACTGTTACAGCGATTTGTTTTTAGAAGATGTTCATATTAAAGATTTGGTGATTCAACGACCGACATTGTTACAGAAACTGAACAGTCACGTTTTCTCTATGCCTGGTAACATTCTAATGAATTAACATACAAATAGGAGGCAAATAACTAATGTGTAACCAATGTGTGCCTTTACTGGGTGTCTTTTAACCTGGGTCCTACATTTATACATGTGGTTGTTTGATTGAATGATGTGAACAACCTTTGGAATCGGTCCAGTCGATAGAATCCACCTCCAGCCAGGACATGACGGCAGGGGCTCCAACCTTATGGGGCGACTGTGACAGTCCCCACAATGAAGTTCCATTCATCTACACACCAACATCTATAAACACATGGTCCAGGTTGAAGAATACCAGCTTTCCCCAGCAAGAGAATTTAATGAATCCAGGTGTTCATGCGACCAGAGTTCAAAGAATAAAATAACAGAGCATTAGAGTATAGAATGAAAAAAATGTGCTTGCATGACCCCAATTGACATCTTCAATTTTAAGCTTTTAAATTTTTAATTAGAAACAATCTTTTGGAACGTGGTCGATTCACAGAGTTTTAATCTATCAGGGTTTAATACTTGATAAAGTACTTAGTGTTATGGAAGTTTTCTGGAGGCTGGTGAAAGGAGAACTCAGGCAGCAGCTGGTGATTGGGATGTAGACTTGATGCATGAGGGAGACCAGGAGGTGGAACAATGTGCAAATCAAAGCTTCAGAGATGAAACCAGAGTTTGGTACTGGTGTCTGCAACAAGTCTGGACTCTGGTTAAATAACCACAACACGGCCATTTAAGCAAAATCCCTGAGACAGTCAACCTTGCCAAGAACAGGAGATAAGCATGACGAATGGTTTGCAACAGGACGGTCATGAGACTTGTGTTTCTGCACCAAGATGTTTCAATCAATCAATACCTTTTTATTTGTATAGCTCATATTCACAAATCACAATTTGTCTCATGGAGCTTTAACAAGGTGCAACATCCTCTTTTCTTAACCCTCAACAGGACACAATGAAATGATAAAATGAAACTAAACTATCTGAGTGGTAAAGTGGTTCAGTACACTTGCTCTAGAGTTATTATTTTACTTTCATTAACTACATTTATTTCAGAGCTCTAGTGCTGTTAAGATCAAGATGTTTTTCTGGTTTATCTTGTAGGTGTTTTATCATCATCATGTTTTCTTTTGAAACTTTCAAACATTTATTCATCAGCATTCATCAGGAACATGTTATCACTGATATTTGTGGAAAAGAATAAGACTTCATCTGCTCTAGTTTCTTTAATCTCAGTGATAGCTTGTTTTACTTTTCTCAATCAGTCCACTCAGTTAAAGACACAACATTCTGTAAGTCTCTCTTTTTATCTGCCTTTGACTCCAGCTGGTATTCTGGAGGAAAACACTGCTTCGGACCAGGCTCCTTGTTTTGCCTGTTTATTGCCGCTGGACTGATTTTATTTCTTTGACACTTTTGCGCTGCTTTTGCTTTTTTTTATTTTATAAACACAGATTTCAAAGTTTACTTTAAACTTCAGCTGTGGACTGATTGTTTCCCTTGTCGGCATATTCACATCAGTTTCAAAAAAACAAACATTCACTTATACATTCATTAAACCCTGCTGCAGCATCAGGGCTTCCACAGTTACACTATGCTTTACTAGATCAGTGGTGGCAAACTTTAAGGATTTTGAACAAAAACTCAGAAAATATTTTGCCTGGTGGAACCACTCTTAAAACCATCAGTTCCTCGTCTCTGGGATCAGAAATCCGAGCGTAGCCTCCTCTTTTCCCAAAGGACACAGAGTAGATAATCCCCGATATTGATTCAAACGAAACAGGCCTCTTCACTCTACTTCAAAAAACGTATTTTCTATAGTTTAAGACTCAGGTGATTGTCTATGTCTCCTGGAGTGAGGCTGGAAGCTTCCCCGGAAAACATCCCCTCTCTTTGGGGCTGTGGGGTTCAACCAACAAACCTCAGACTTATTCTAATCGTTCCTGACGGACGCAGGCTCAACGCCAAACTGCAGCTTTCACCAAAGTTTGACCAGGTCGAGGATATTGCCTGTGCCGGGCACGACCCCCAGTTGCCCCAGAAACCAACCAACCACTGGTAAACAGATTTAGCACTGACTCAGCACTCTAGTACAGTGAATCATGACATTATAAATATACATAATCCAATTTTCACTACAGATCAGTTCGATTCCTTCGTTTCTGCTCATTCAGTTTTGATTCAGATAGATCAACTTGGATTTGAGCCTCGTTGGACAGAAGAGATGACAGACATCTCCCCTTCACACACACACACACACACACACTGGCCTTCGATGGTTTTGTTTTACAGTCAAAATAGCTGAAATGTTCATGTCTTTTTTATGATCTCATCACAGTAAGGCAAATCAAAAGAATAAATTTAACTTAGCAACTTACCAAATCCTTGCTGGGTTGAGATCCTGGTCGTGAAACCAATTTGTTCTGGAAGTTTTCTGGAAAGTTTGAAAGTTGACTTGATGCATCGAGGAGTTCACCCACAGCGTCCCAGTGTCTCTCCCTCTATTCGCCTCACCCATTCTAACAGCACATCCATGAATGACTCGATCTGCTGTCACTCTCTATGTTACATGAAGGTGTTTGCATCCCGTTGGACAGTTCAGCCTAAATCATGTATTCCTAAATACCATAGGGTCCTTACTTCTTGCCGCTGGTGTAAAACGCAAAAGAATTGGTGAGAGTTGATTTTGGTATCTCTCTCTGTCTGGTGCATCTGAGTAAGATATAAAAGTCCCTCAAAACGTAGACACTACAATGTGATGTTGATTGGCTCTTTATCTATAACTTGACCTTGGGTACTGCTGAGAGAGAGAAGAGAGTATCTGTGGACAGGCACTACTCTCCTATACAGATATAGTGTAAAATACAATATACATAATATATGTATAGTGGCCTATGCAGTGTGAGGATGGTCAAATATCTTAGGATTCATCAAGTCAAGTTGAATTTGGTAAAAGTCTTTAATTATAGATCTGTTCTCTCCACTGTGTTGTGTCTCTCAGGTTCGCTTTGTGAAGCCGGTGCTGCCGGGTCAGTCTCTGCAGACCGAGATGTGGAAGGAAGGCAACAGGATTCACATCCAGTGCAAAGTCAGTGCTGGATTCAAACCAGTATAACAGATGAATGAGTCAGAATGTGAGTGTTCCCCTCCTGACGTCCTGATCCCTCCTCTTCTCTCTGGTTCCAGGTGAAGGAGACGGAGGCTGTCGTGTTGTCAGGAGCTTACGTGGATTTACACCCTGCGTCAGATGCTTCTCCAGAAAGTCTCAGTCAAGCAAGTTCCTCAACATCCTTCACTTTCATATTATCAGATCAGCCTCCCTCGCTTTCCTTCGGATAATTTAGACAAACTCATGTTGAAGCGTCAACTCGAGTGTGTGGTGTGTGTGTGTGTGTGTTTCGCTCCACGCAGGGAGCAGGACTTCAGAGCGAGCTGGTGTTTGCAGAGATCGGACGTCGGGTGAAGGACCTCGGCTCCGAGCTGGTGAAGAAGGTGAACGCTGTGTTTGGCTGGGAGATCACTAAAGAGGGAAAGACCACGGCACAGTGGAGTAAGTGCTGCACTAACACAATGAACACGGATTCTGGGTCTTTGTTGTATGACAAAAATATAACTGTCCCACAATACAGATGTGCTGCTACTACTGGGTCAAAGACTGTTTCACATTCGGGATGTGGTGATATCTGTATCACAGACTCCGGTGTTCTATAAATGCTCACATGAATTAATCTCTGTGTCCCCAACCCTCGCTTCAAATTCAAATGTCCACAAAGGCAACTCACTGAGAGAGTCAGGAGGTCGGAGGTGTTACTGATCTATTATAGAATCGTCATTAAATGAGTTGTGGGACTCTGTGTTCCTCCTCTCAGGTCTGAATCAGTCTGAAACGTGATCTGCTCCGACACTGGCTCCTGAAACAAAGACTGAAACTCGAGTGTGAGCTGCAAAGTCCACAAGATAATTTGACCCAGAATGACATTGAGCTAACGAGCCGGCAAACAAACCATGAAAACTAGGACAGAATCCGAGCTAATGACCGAATAATAACTCCAGAGCCGGAGTGGGGACGTGGAGGCGAGGGGGGGCCGCAGCCCGGCCGACCGGGGGAGAGTGAAGCTCTGTCAGCTGATTGTGATTCACTCCATCCTCTCTCTCCTGTAGCCATCGATCTGAAGAACGGCAGCGGCTGCGTGCACGAGGGTCCGTTCAGCGGGAAGACGGACGTGACCTTCACCGTGTCCGACGAGGACTTCATGGAGGTGGTGCAGGGGAAGCTCAACCCCCAGAAGGTGAGAGAGAGGAAGCTGCTGCGTGTGTGTGTGTGTGTGTGTGTGTGTGTGTGTTTCCATGTGAATCAGAAACACTGCATTGATCACTGGGGGAAGTTGAGTTTCAATACAGTTGCTTACAGACCTAGAGAAGTAGAATTAATATAAATATGTAATATGTACATAAGAATAGGAGGTAAAGAGGTAAAGATATGTGCATGATACTGAAATAAGAAACCCCAAAAAACTGTTAAATGTGTATAATACAATATTTACATATATATTTCACTTCAGTTCCGCTGTCATCATGTTGCCCCCCCCGCCTCCAAAACTACCTGAAATCCAATCATCAAATAACTAATTAAAACCAAACTTATAATAATAACACTTCTTACGCCAGTTCGATCAGAACCAGACAAAAATGTATTTAATGTGTATTTAAGCCGACATGTTGTCCATCTTTATAAAGTCTATGAATCAAATCCTGCTTGATGTTAATTTTTCTTTAAAGCTCACATGTGGCATTTTAATGGAAGTTTAAAAAACAGCCTCAGAAAGGGCCCCGAGGTAACAAGTAGTTTCAAACCAAATGTCATATTTAATAAACCCTGTCGTCTGTTCCTAGTAACTAAACTTTGTTCATTTTAATTAAATCGAAAGTGTCTTTGAAAAAGTCTCTTCAGATCTGAGATGACTCGTCGCTTGATCTCATCATGTGACTGAATAAAAGGGGCGGCAGTGATCCACCGAGTTCACAGAGCTTCACAGAGCTTCACAGAGCTTCACAGAGCTCTCAGTGGGGATCAATCCAGCTGCTTATTATGTCTGTAGCATCTCATCTGTCGCAGGAAGTGGCCGTCACTGGACAGAATCTATCTGCCTGCTGGAGCCTGTGATATCGATCTGAGGCGTGTGTGTGGTGTGTATGTCTGTGTGTGTGTGTGTGTGTGTGTGTGTTGTGTGTGTGTGTGTGAGTGGTGCAGATCCCTCAGACCGGGTCTTTCCCAGCCGCTCTGTTGATGACAGATTAGTTGCTGGAGTTGAACGGGCTGGCTGCCGACTGTCTTCCAGGGTCGCTGATTGATTTTTAAACTGGGAACCACAGAGCTCATCCTCAGTGGTTCATCTCGTCGTTAAAGAGACGTTACCTGCTGCAGCTCTCAGCCGTGAACCAACAGCATTTCATTTTTCAGCTGCCAGAGCAACGATGGCCGAGTGTTCCCTCCTCGCTGCTGTTCGGTCTGTGTAGAGTCTGAGCCTCAGGCGCTCTGGCTTCCTTCACCCGGTGCACTTGATGTTAACAGACAGACGAGCAGAGACCTTGTGAGGAATCAAGTGTGTGTGTGTGTGTGTTTTTTTTGTGTTCGCCAGGCATTCTTCTCTGGCAAGCTGAAGGTGAGAGGGAACATCATGCTGAGTCAGAAGCTGGAGGTCATCCTGAAGGACCACGCCAAGCTGTGAGCCGGACCAGTGCTCCAGTCCGTCTGCTTCTACTGTCCAGGGTGAAGGTCCAGGATTTGACCCAGTTAGTTTCATACCACCCCCTCACTTCAATCATGAAACTTGGATCTGACAGGAAATGTGATAGTCTGATGTGGATACTAAGAAATGCAAAAAGTTTTTTAATATTTGTTTTCTAATTCAGTTATTGACACTAGCGTTGATTTGGGGGACGAAAGTTAAACGTGGTTCTTTGACCTAAATGTGAACTGATCTCCACCTTCAAAGATCCACAGGAAATCAATTTAACCCCTCTCATTGTTATTTGTTTATTTTTCTAAATCACTGTTAATGTCTCTGTCGGTCAGAATAGGATTTATTCTTGTATTAATATGAATCTTCTGCTTCAGTGAGGAACCAGGATGTTGCCTTTCAAAAGTTAAATGTTCTGAGTGAAGTGATGATTAAAAACTAAATTAATCATTATTCAACAACACTCGGTTATTTCATGATGACTAATTCACCTTTGTCCCTCAAAAACACTTTCATGTACCTGATACTGTAACAACTGAAAGTTTGAAATGTAAAATAATATGTATAATAATTTTCACCTGTCAGATGATTTCAATCTGATGATTTCAATGCACCTGTATGAAAATAAACTAATTAAGAACCTATTTCTGTACGATTCATTAAAAATGATCCTTTTGGGATAATGTTCAGTCAGAAACAGTTTCATGAAACTATCAATCCAACATGGATCTTTGGGAGTGGCTTGTTTTTAAAAATGACAAAACAAACCTGCTCATGTTGCATCATTTTTATTACATTGGTACATTTTCCGTATTTAATACATTGATTTACACATTATCTTCATTATAAAATTAGAATCTTCTGATCAAATTCACATTTGTAAGATTGAGGTGAGAAAAAAAAAGGGAAAACGTGATGTTTCAGTTCTTTTCTTATTAAGCCGAGTGAGGAAAGTAAGAAGCAGGATTTGATTAAAAAATAGATTTTATTCTCCAGTCTTCATCGGAACAAACATGGTTTTAATTTTTGATAAAATGGATTTTATTCTCTTGTCCTTATCAAACCACTTTGATTCGTTGGGGAAACAAAAATCACAATCTTGTTGTTCTCGCTCACAAAACGAACAAAAACATAATAAAGGAGAAATTAATCCAATAAGAAGAAAAAGAGCAGGAAATAAGATCACATCCACCTTCTGATCAGTTAGTCTATAATCCTAAATATGCACATGTTCCATAAATATTTGTATAGAATTATATTCTTCATAAAGTGGCTTCTGTCGTATTTACGTACTGTTTATCTACGACTAGTCCTTATTAATACGCAGTTAATATGAGAAGCCTCGTTTAGCGGATCTATGTATTTACACGACTGCAATAAATCTGCTTCCTTTAAAAGCTTTTCCTCAGTTTATCCTCCCTGAAATCAAAGCGAATGTACATGTGTCTCCCAGCAGCAGCACAGCGGGGGGGCTGTGGGTCGTGCGAATGGATTATTATTACTCTCCTTCACGCCTCGCTGCTGCGGTCGCACCGGCCGAGCTCAAACGTCCCAGCGGGAGCTGAAGGCAACGTGCTGCGTTCAAGTGATTTAAAACAAAAAAGAAAAAGACACTGTGATGATAATAATAAAAAAACAAAAACAAAAGTGATATTGTGGCTTGTTCCAAAACAAGTGAAAGTCAAACCAGATAAAGTTTGTCTGTCAATAAAGTGAATATTACTTCAAGAGAAACACTGTTGTTCCCGAGGCAGCTTTCAATCACGGCCCGAGTAGAGAAGGAAAGTTCAGAGATGACTAGTGATGAGTCGTCATTGGAAATAAAAGTTTTTGCACGACACAAGAAATGCATTAATCGCCCACGGCAACGTCTACTGCTACACGTTCATCAGCTTAATCTCCAACATGTCAGGTGCTCATGGTTTCCCACTGCTCCAACCAGAACCTCAAATTAAAGCTAATCTGTGCAATTTAACATCATTAATAATCTGTATCATCAGGACCAACAGCAGCAGCAGCTGTTGGAGAATAAGGACACTTAATAATAATAATAATAATAATACCACTGCTATAATCTAGGCCTGGATAAACACACATCCTACGATATATTGTACTATTATGACTGACTGCTCTATCCAGAGGAAACATCTGTAAACCTGGATCCAAGCCAGTGACATTTTGGAAAATATGTTTTTTTATTCGCTTTCTGTCGTAGAAGGTGAGAAGACTGATACTCTCATATGTGGCTGTTCAAAAGAAGCTAAAGCTGCAGGTTTCCTCTTTAACTGGATTGGTGAAAATTGATTTGGGAGGAGTTTCATAATCTAGACTATTTAAATATATATATTGTTTTATTTATCGGGGGGGGGGCGTGGCCATACTGTACGAGTGACGGTTGTGTGCAGGTGCTCTGGAAACAGCAGCAGGTGATTTGTTGGAGTTCGAACTCACAAACAATACTGCAAACAACTTCTTGTGAATCTGAAACTCGTCTTTTGAATCTGTTGTCAAAGCATCCAAAGGTTTACAGAAAGCAGGAAATGCCACTCGACAATTTGGTGTGATTTTAATTTTGTAAAATATAAAAACATGCACCCTAAAAAAAAAGTTAGGGGCTCGTGTTGTGGCTCATCCCATCAGAACAGGAAACTGTTTACAGAATAGGCGAGGTCAAAGGTCACATCTGCTTGTGTAAATTGAAAACTCGTGTTTAATAGAAAAAAACCCCAAATGTTATAAGTTATAATTATAAGGCAACTGCAAAGCCATGAGATTGTGTGTCGTCTATAAATCAGATGTAAAACTGCTAAAATTAGTCTTAACACGTTAGAATCACGTGAACTTCTTCAGATTCTGTTACATCATGACAGAGCTAGGCTAACTGTCTTTATGCTAAGCTAATCTGAGCAAAGCTAAGCAGCTACCGACCGTGGCGTCGTAACTAAGTGGCATCAATCTTCTCATCTATCGACTCCCAGAAAACCAAAAATATATATTCTCTAAAATGTGAAACTGCTGTTTTACTTCCAGGAAACATGATGTGTCTCATATAATCTAATTTGTTCACTTTAACTCAGGCTGGAAAAGCCGATCAGTCACATGAGAGCTAAACTGACGTCCTGTGATTCCTGTAGTGAGTTAAACACCTGATCCTCCAGCTGAGCTGGTCGTTGTACGAGGGCACGAGAATCTGTGACTGGATCGAATGTGTTTTGTGGGATTGTCCACTGCTCTGACGGCTGCGTTGTGCGGAGGTTCAGGGTCGGCAGTGTTGTTCAGTCTCCACACGTTTAATCCCTGTTAAAAGGATCATGTATCTGCGTGAGGCTGCAGCAGTGATCCCAGAAGAGCCTCTTCTATCGCAGACTCTTTACTAACTTGAACTTAAAAGAAGCCGAAGCTCGGACTCTTCAGAAGCTTCCTGCTTCTACAGCTTCACTTCCTGTGCAAATAAAGGCTCTGCATGTGCTCGTGCGCAGACGCTGAGTTGGCAGTTTGTTTGGGAGGATCTCCTGCTGGCTCGTCTTTATTCTGACTGAACGAGCCCTCAGGTCTTTACCCTGTGCCCACTTCAACTTCCACAGCAGTTTGAACCTTTGTGATTGGTCGACCAGACGCTGAGTTCCACACAGAGCAACAGATGTGATCATTTCACTCTCAGGGGAAAAACCCAGAATCAGATGAAACACTCTCACTCTGTCAAAGTCTTTAACTCCTATGAATATTTCACCTCTTTCTCCATGAAAGTCTTTCTTCATTTAAAACTTTTCAGAACACTGTATGTCATCATTTCTGTCTCGGCCTCGCTCCCCCAACATGAACCAGAGTTCAGGTGTGAAGGAACTTTTCGTGACAGCTCCAGAAACGTTGCTCCATCATAAAACAAACTTCACATTATTCAGATCTGCTTCCGTCTATATGATGAATTTAACATCGTTCTTGAGGTTGTTGTTGTTGTTGTTGCCGACGCTGTAGCGGTTGGGGAGGACCCTCAACTTCATGGTCCCATCGGCGCCGCAGGAGAAGATGTGATTGGCCGGCCCCACTTCGATCTGCATGACGCCCGTGCCCAGGTTCCTGAAGAGCGACTGGCGGGCGTGCTCGTTAGGAAACGAGAAGAGGAGACACTGTGTGGCCAGACTCCAAACCTGAGGGGGGAGGAAACAACTTAATACAATTCAGAGACAATTTATCTGATGAAGATATATCGGATATTTTATAATTTTAATCCAATGAAAAGACTTAAACTGAATTGATGCTAAGAAGGAGACTTTAAATTTGTTTATTTAATTCTGAGAAGTTTCCAGACAGACAAACTTTTCACTGCTGCAGAAGAAACTTCACTGAAATTAAACCTGACTCCTGTTTGGGAAACGTTTGCAAAACACATCAGTTTCTGTCTGTTTTGATCTGTTCTATGTTTGAGGGGCACAGCTCTAATGACGTCAGTGTCTGTTGGTCAGTCGTTCTACCACCTTGGTCCAAACCACAGTCTGTATTTAACAAATGGCCGACTCTTCTCCACTTCCTCCCACAATCCAGAAATGAAGCCGATACATCCTTGATACAAAAGCTACCATCTTGCCCTGATCACAGAAGCAATCGGAAGATGGAGCTGCTGAATCAAGTTCCACTTCTACACACTTGAAATAACTAATTGAAACCGAACTTTACCAGAAACACGAACACTGGAACAAACATCAGTGTGATAAGAACTACTGAGAATGACAGAAATCATTTTTGAGGAACATAGATGTGTATTCTCAGTTTGGTCCATGTCCCAGCCACTAACTTGGAGGAGGCAGGGTTTATGACCTATGCTGCAGCCCGCCACCAGGGGGCCATTAAGACACTTTGGCTTCACTTTTGCTGAACTGTCATGTTGTCCATCTTTGACACAAGATTTTCTACGTGCATGTTTTTCCTTTAGTGACAACTTAAGGGCAAATTTACAATTAATGAATAAAGAACTGACAGCACAGAATAGAGTCTTAATCTAACCTCCAAATGATGCGTTGTTAAAGGTTTAGAGCTGAACGTTCTGCTCTGAGTGACAGACGGTGTCAGGATGATATAAAGTTTCTGCTTTTGGTCTCTCCACATAATTTGTTGACATTAAAAAAAAATTAATTATGAGCTCTGTTATCGTTCAAGTTGAATCGCCCCCAGAACGACAGCCTGGAAATTTGTGAACACGAGATGAGCGTCCGCTGAGATCCATGATTAGCTCTGAGCAACTTGCATTGTTTGATTCCTATTCCCAGCCTGGGAGCTTTATTATTTGATAAGATTCTTCATGGACTTAACTCTGTATACATTAGTTAATCTTCCACTTCCACAGGCTTTAATCAAACTCTTTAAAAGCTTAGAAATTTGCAGCGCACCATGTGACATTTTCACTTGGCCGCTATACAATTAGCAACTTGAGATGAGTTACCATCACACGCGGCTTCGGAGGAGTTTTCTGAGCAATCATGCAGAACCAGAGTTGTTTGAATTTCCAGCAGATGTTTCACTGAAGCATTCCCAGAACATCTGTGTGACACCGTGGCCTTGTGGTCGCTGTGACAGCTGTGTGATCCAACGATCCAACGTCAGGACACTTTCCTGTAGCTTCTCACTTTTGAACGTTTCAGACTAAATCATTCAGACGATGTTTTCTGAGCAGCTGCTTCATCGCAAGTGGGCCGTTGTTTTCTAGCGAGTTTAACTGTTTCCCTGAGATTTCAAGGGAGGGGCCTTGTGTCAATGGAGTCAGTTGCTCCAGACATTAAAATATCGGAGTGAGCGCTTGTGACACTACAGCTGGAAATTTCTTGAAAATTCCAAGCGAGTGAGTTGATGATGCTTAAAACGCACGACGGATGCAAAGTTAAAGTAAATATCTCAGGATGAGTAAGACGAGTAGAAGACGCAGAATTGTTTTCCACAGTGGAATTTATACATCCTCTCCTGCCTCCTCCTCCTCCTGCTCAAACCAGACGCCATCCCTCGCCTGAACACTCTGTAAAAGTCCTTATTGTTGTGAACTCATCTGACCAAGACAATCTCCTGCTGCATTCTTCTTATGTGGAAAGTGAAATACAGCTTTTGATGGGGGTCTCTGTCTCCACTGATGAGTGCGACAGTCGATGTGCACGAGACAGGAAACATTCACACCTGGGTGCAGGACTGTTCTGTCTGGGATGTGTTCACTTTTTGCAGCGGACACCCCCCCACTGCTTTAACCTCGGAAATGTTATGAGAAGTTTACTCCCTGTGAAAGTCCCTCACGGAGCAAACTGACCTTGAAAGTCGCCAAAAAACACTATTAAATATTCTGATTTAAAAAAAGGAAAGATCCATCAAACTCCCCTATCCTTTTTTATGGAGTACTAATCTAATCCTTATCAGTAATGTCTTTAATTGCCTTCATTAACGTGGGGATGCAAAATAAAAAATGTCAGCGAGGTTACCTTGATGTTGCCCTCAGCCGATCCACTGACGAAGCAGTCCTCAATCACATCCACAGCCAGAGCTTTGACCGGGGAGTCATGGGCCTGGAAGCTCTGCCGCTGGTGCCTCTGGGGAAGCTCCAGGACGCTGATCCAGCCCTTCCTCCCGCCTGTGAGGAGCAACTGCTGTCGGGGGGCCATGGCGAGCACGGTGGCGCCTGACTCGTGGCAGCAGAAAGCTGAGGAGGAGGAGGAGGAGGAGGAGAAACAGGGAGGATGAGATATCTGGTTGGAATGGGCACGAAAAACACAAGATGCATCTGGCCACTAAGCAGCAAAGAATCAACGATACTAAACAAAAAGGAAATGATTATCAGAATTGCTGTAGATTCATTTCTATTGACCAACTACTTGAGTAAACAGATTCAGTGGTAAGATGTTGAAAATAAGCTGATTCTTCAAAGAGGATGTCTTTCTTTTCTTACCGTGTGCGAGGCTGTTAGCAGGAGTCACCAGAGTGTCCCACAAACACACGTTCCTATAGGAAGTCAAAAATAAACACGTTACTCTCCAGATTCCACCATTTGCTTCACAGTACATCGTTATTCCTGTTGGCCACAGCACGGAGAAGTTAAATAGAGCAGAATTCAAGTGTGAAAGGGAAATTTACTGAGGAGGACTGGAGCCAAAAATCCTCTTCCACATCTTTTGTTTTTTACCTGTTGTCTGTTGAAAGACCTGCAGTGGCGATGAGGGAGGAGGAGCCCACGAAGACAAAGTCATGAGCCGTCTTGTTGTGGCACTGCAGCGTCTGGCAGACAGTAACACAACGGAGGGTGAGTAGAAGTGACAGTAATCGAGACGCAGGAGAAGAGAAAGAAAAGATTAGAGAGACAGGAAGAAAACAGAAGGACACCGAGGTGGAAGAAACATTCTGCACAAACAGAGAAGTTAGGAAATGAATCCGCTCTTCACATTTCTTACCAGGAAGGGTTTGGGTGCATTCCCACTTGTGTTGGTCTGCCAGAGACTCAAACCTCCATCAGCATCTACGATACCGAACTGCACAAACATTCAGAGATGAGAGTTGAGCTGATATGAAGACAGAGTTAATCCTTCTTTCAACTACAGACACACAGACACACAAACCGCCCTCTGTTTGCACACACAACTGAGAACCATCATCCCCTTCAGGTGATTTGGATCGTGCTCAAATTACTTTACCGGAAATAAAATGTCAACGGCCTCATAAGATCAAGAACCGCTTACATAACTACAGTGGAGAGCTCTGCATGTCCCGTCCAACTGAATGCTTTTAACAAGCGTGTTTAACTCCTGGTCAGAGCAGGCAGAGAGGGTGGTACTGGCACAGGAGCGGCACCATCTGAGAGTATTATTAGCTGGAGGCGAGTGCCTGAGGTCAGAGCGATGAGTCACTCAGATGAAGAACAATGTGCGGTGAAGACAAACTCCCCGCTGCGGCTCCTGTCTGCTTCTTACGCACTTGCGGACTTGTAGAAGTGTTGTTCAATCCGACAGGCGCACATCACGGTTCAGTCTGCCTAGGCTAAAAATAATCTGACACGTGTACCGGTGACGAACTGTTCTCAGCCACGCTCGGCTCTGTTACCTTGTTGCCTTGGTGGTTGAATCGTATCCTGGTGACTCTGGAGTTGCCAGGACTTCTGAAGCAGATGATCTGCTGGGAGTGACCCCACTCGAACATGCGCACGCTGCCGTCCTGAGCCCCCGTCAGGTCTGTGCCACGGGAAACAGGAACGTGAAATCAGGTTTTGGCTTTTCCCCCAAATTAGGAGTTTAATAATTCATGAGGGAATAGTTAAACTCTATATTTTGCACATGCTTCAGCAAATCTTACGATCAGCATTCAAACGCCTCACAAGTGAATCACCACTGTGCTGTTTAACAGAATACACAACAGACTGTGGGGCTCACTCATCCTTCTCTAAATCAACAGCAGTACCGAAGCCAGAGGAAATAAAACGTTGCCTCTCGCTAAATATCTGCACAGAAGAACCTTTAACAGCTGATGTAATCACCCCCAGAAGCCTCTTCTCTTTTCTAACAGAGAAATCATGATGTCAGGATAGAACATTTCATTTCTCTAATCCACTCACAGACATTTTACTTACAGTAAGGCAGTGTGGGATGCGAGGTCATCCTTCTCACATTATTGATATTTCTCTTGATCATCTGGGAGAAGTGAAGAGGAGGAAGAGGAGGAGGAGATGCTTACTGAACTTCAATATGGCAAACAGTCATATTTTACATCGGGGGACACTGTACAATGCTGTTCAACAGTACAGAGTTACAGAAGGTTGCAGGTTCCACAGCCTTTTCACAGACATGAATACTATGTGTTGCTGGCTGCCTCCGTCATTTTGTCGTTCAGACATAAAGAGGATTGTGTTATGAGTTTGTTCAGAACCATAACTGAAAAAGAAACCATAACTGAAAAAGTCTGCTGTATGAGAAAGGAAGCAGAGTTAGACAGTCACGACGGTTGTTCTATCATCACATATAGAATAAATTGCCTTAATAGCTCGGTGACTATTTTCAGAACTGTATTATGACTGGAGGCCAAGAAGGCAGACATCAACAACGATGTCTTCCAACAGTGCTATTTACAATCATCTCTCTTTCCATATCACAGTACTGCTCGTCAGAGCTGCAGAATCTGCTTCTACTGGTCTTCTCTCGTTCCGTCTCTCTCTCCCTTCCCCACTTCTCTCCTGTAACCCCTACGAGTCACAGATCATGGCACCGTGATCAAGTCACATGACGGATTCAAGATGTCATAGGGTCAACACAGAGCCACATGGAGCGCTTCAACTTCAGTCCAAGGAGGGGAATTTAAACTCTAGTTTAGTGTTGATAGATTAAACTAAAAGACGTGATCTGTTAATAAATACAATCATTTTCACATGCAAGTTAAAGTCTGCAAGACTGAATATTTAAAGTATATTTTATGTGGTATATAAAAGGATTACAAACGGCAGAAATAGCCCTGGACTTTTAAGGGTTTTTACAACTGAGAGAACCTGAGTCTGTTTCTGTCTGTGTTGTTTTTTCTTTCTCACTGTGGGAACTATTGTGTTTGTCTCTATAACCTTGATAGGTCTCCACCTCACTCAGTTAAATGTCCTGAGATAATGTAGGTTGTGATTTGCTTCTCTACGAATAGAGCTGAATTGTATTCTGCTCCAACCTTGAGCAAACTGCCCGACTGAGAAATAATCACGATGCAGAGCGGCTCTCACTGTCCAGACAGCATATCGAGAGCAATGAGCAAACTGGGTAAATATCAACAAACATGACTCACTGCTGCTCCATTCAAAGACACCGCAACCACCAGAACCGAATCAATCTCCCTCCGCACTGCTCTCGCCAAGTTTCACTGCTTTAGAGAAACAGCTTTCACAGGCTTTCCATTACAAATAGCAAAGAAAGGCAGAGATCTGGCCTCACAAGCTGTAGCAGTCAACAGCCTCATAATGCCTTAGTAAATCAATGAGGACATCTTGTGTTTGCAGCCACGAGGCTTTTAAGCCACTGAGCCCAGACAAAGACAAATTAGCAACTTCAGTTTTTGTCATTTCATCAACTGCTTGCAAAGAAGTTGAGGCCAAAAGCAACGTGTGTTATATTATTATTATTAAATATTGTGACACAAACAATCCAGCACCTTAGCTCTTCTGCTGTTAAGTTGTATTCTTCGCTATGGAGGCTATGACAAGAATGATTATCAGTTAATGGCTGATTTAAATCATCTGTGTATGTTCTGGACAAGAAATAAGAAAAATAATATGATCCAGCAGAGACGAGAAACAGGTAGCTCATATATCATCACTGAAGAGAAGATGAAAGCACATTAAGAAGCAAGAGAAGTCAAATCATGCTTCATCTTTTCCTCACTCTACATTGCATTGCCATGACCAGCTCCTAGTCTTGGGTGTGCCTCCACCACACAACTTCTGCTGACTCAGATAACATCATCACACAGGAGTAGAACTCACCATGGCTGCCCCCCGGCCTGTCTGCATACCTCCCAACCACGGCATGTTGATGGGTGTGCCGGGGCTGCTGTGGGTGTACGGCGTGGTGCCATGGAGGGCGGCGAAGTCGTCACGTGCATGGACCACCAGGAAGTCATCACCTCCAACACTACACACAAATCATTAATTAAGCAAACACTTTCATGACACAACATCAAAATTCAGGCTGGTGGTTTCTTGTTTGCAGGACAAAAGCTGGTTTGTGCAGTGTGCATGTATTGAGCTATTCAGACTAGAAGAAGAACATATTGACAGAAAGTCCCTTTGTTCTGAGATTCTATAACAATCTCTTGAATAAATCCACTACACACACACAAATACATATAGATTGAGGTGTGCACTCATACATAAATGTATGTTCACCACCTACACAACCTTGACTGAACCAATCACATGGGCCCATGCCCACACTCTATTTAGCTCTGTTGGGTGAAAAGGTGAGTTGAGGGTGAAAGGGTCAGTTGATGTTAATCATCAAGTACAGTCAGTACACACACACAAACACACACAGATAGCTCTCTTACCCTTTGGTTTCGGCATCATCGTCGTCTATCCACGTCATTATTTGTGTGGCCAAGATGGATGACACATCCAGCTCCTGAATGTCATGTGTGGAGGCCATGACTAGACAATTACGATTTGCCTGTGAGAACAGACAGTAACAGGACATTGTGAAAAGGGGGGGGGTGCACAAGCGGATAGAGGGAGGGAAAACAGAGAATGTACGTGCAAAATTAGAAAAGTTAGAAGAACCAGGAGGTTTTAATGGTAGCGTTAAATTAAAAGTATTATATTGTCTACCTTTTCCTTTATCAAACATTAAAAGTAAGAACTTAACATCAAAAGTGCGAAACATTTTGAGCCACAAATATTTGTTGTCAATCTGAATTTTGTGTTTAATTTGTGTATTTGACTATGGCGAGTTTTTCAAAATTCTTTTTGAAGACACAACCGTTTAAAACTTCAAATTCAGACACAAACTTTATTTTGATTTGGTTTAAGGCACATTGATTTGACCTACTACCCAAAGTATATACACACTAACTAAAACTGCTTAAAACAGTACTGGAGTCCACCAACTCCTGAGGGATTAACTGGCTCTGCAATGTTCAAGTAGATAAATCTATATTTATGCAACAAAGAAACAAACGACCTTATGTCTACGCATTTAATGTTCTCTCCCAGTAACTAACATAGATTAAATACAGACACTAACACACAAGCTTCCACAGTAATAGCTAAACAATTTGAATCATATACATTAAGATGAATGTGGACATGCCGGAGGTGAAAATAGAAAGACCAGCACAGGTCTGACAGACTGTTTTACTCTGAGAAAAGCTCAGGGCTTCAGAGTTGTAAAAGAGTTGTACCTTGTTGATGGCGAAGGCTGTGATGATGTCAGATTCTTTGTGGATGATGCGTGCTTTTCCTCCAGGGCTGCCCTGCTCGGACCCAGTCTGCACATACACACATACAACAATAACATCAACATGCATATTCAATGATCCCAGCTGAAACATTGGTAAACATTTCCTGCCTGCAGATACAATTCTCTTCATGCTACAGAACTAATGACATGACAAGATCCAAGGGAGGGGTTGATAAAAAAAAGATAACAGAGCGGATGTTATAAAAGAATCAAGCCTCTGGCCGGACTTACTCTCTGTTTTCTTCACTATGTAACAGTTTCACTCAATGTTTGTGCCTTTAGGAGAAAACATGCGAGGTGCAGCAGACCACACTCTTAACCACTGCAGCCAACATGCACTAAGTAGGTTGGTGCCATTAGAAAGCACGAACACAACAACCCCAGAGCGATGAGCACAAGCACACACTGAACCATATAGGTCCTATGGGATGCATGCAGTAGCAGCTAAGTATACTATACTGTGTCTTATCTCTTATATTCTGATGCCAAAATAGCTGAAAACGAGGCAGGCATCCTTTTAGCACAAGACTGAATTAAAGTCTTTGCTGTATTATTCAAGAGGAAAAGACCACGTCTTTCTCTGTCAGACTGAATAAAGTTTAACTTGACTTGCAGGAACCTAAATATGGTGGTTTGGCATTTTTGCAGCGAACACACTCAGATTCACTGCGACAGTGCTGGGCTCATTAATCAGAAGCTATTCAGCTTCATAGCTTGTCCTCTGAGTGGGTTAATTAACACTGAGCCAAATGGAGTTACTATAACATGGCAGCCTGCACAGCAAGAGCCAGAAGATTAGAAACCTCTATGAAGCATCAGTGTACAGTGCAATTTAGGATGTATGGCTCACATTCACATGAATATTTAGACTGCTAAATGCAAGTTTAATATCAAACACTGAGGGGAACATTCATAGTTCATAGCCTTGAAAATACGCAAACTGCAATACTGTCAAGTTCGCAATTTGAATGTTTCCAAGATCATATGTGACAGGCCACATTTACTATTCTACTGTAGAAGGTAAATAAACGATGCACGATGTACATGTTCCCATTAGTATGTGATGTTCAGTTTCAGAAGGTTTAACAACATCTATATAGAGACTGATTCTGTTTCTTCAATGGTCTCGTCAGAAGAAAACCGATTTCAATGATGAAACATCACAGATGATTTCATCACTGACAAGCCTGATGTTGCATCATCACTTTTTATGAGCATGCTGCACAACTCTCAGATAAAAAAAAGCGTTCTTGTTGGGAATGCATTTCATGTTACAATACATTTGATTGTATGATTCAGACAGATGATTTTTTGCTTCTCAAAAATGAGGCAACCTTACATGAGAAATAAAAAGGTGCCAATGCTAATAAAACCGGCAAGTTCTTATTTCCCCTTATCTAACATTGCAATGTTTGTCCCAACCCCTCAGGGCTGAGTAATTTTAGTATCAGTGCCAATGCAATACCTTATTCTGCAATTTTGAACAATTTAGATATGTATTTATTAAGATAAATAGAAAGATGCAATAAAATAAGAAGATAGAATAATAAGAAAAGCAATCATGTCAAATGTTGTCTTAAAACAATCACAAATTGACCTACATTAGTTTTGAAAACTTGTATTAAACCCACATTTATATTAATGAAGTCAACATTTAAGACAACAATCATTCAAAATAATCAGGAATAATTGTGAACTATTTATAATTGTTTCCCCAAACTATTAAATTAGAAGTACTGCGAAAGGTTCTGAAGTTCAGCTCGTGTCCATCCCCACTCCAACATCGCTCATTAACAATAATTATCTAAAGCAACAGTACCTGATGGTTTCCTGTCTCCTCCACCACTGAACATTTCATATTGCCAGTCTGGTCCTCAACCGACTTTAATGATTTGGGGAAGCAGCATGGGGCAGACACATCCACACATAAACAAACACACACACACACACAACACATAACAAACCAGTGACGAACCATGCAAACACACAGAAACTGAATTATTGTAATGTTAATCAAACAGGGTGTAATTATTTGAATTAAATTAAAAGCATCATCATGCAACTGGAGGCAGTAATAATACATGTGGTTGGCATGCGGGTAAAAAAAGAACAAATGTGCCGACAGAGATGTAAAAGCAATAACACTGCAGTTTGCCTGGGGGGTAAATACAGAGATGTGCTATAGTATTTAATCATAACAAAACAGTTAATGTGTTATTCAGTGTCAATTAATACAATGTGCTAGCTGTGCAGCATGGAGACAGTTCATGCAGGGGGTTGGCATGGTGTAAACATGGTGTACCTCGTTGGGGTCCCGTTTTTTGGTGAAGATATTTCTAATGAAAGTCTCCTGCACTTCCTCCTGCTTGACCAGAAACTGCCACAAACGTTTCACCGGCAGCGCTGAATGGTGGTTGGTCCTGGAAGAATAGAATACATCTCCTGCATATTAACATTAATGCTCATTTAATCAGATTACTGAAGCAAAACCAAATGTGTTAAAACATGTTATTTGTGATTCGAGCCATTGGTGCTGGTCTGGAAAACAGTCATATCTGGAGCTTAAGGCAAGATACAGCAAATTCACATGCACAATGTAGTTCATCCAAGACCGATAAATTCCTACAGTGCATAATATACTTTCTACACAACCCCAGAAATATACAGAGGGTCGATCTGTACAGGGATAAACTGTGGGTCTGTGGTATGGATGTGTGGTACAGATACATCTATGACTTAAACAAACACTCAGGTGCAGGTGCAGCTCATAGTGGTACCTGAATGGAGTGTTGGACGGCTCAAACAAGACCTTGTGTCTGAGCAGGGCGGGGCCGGGTGTGGCAGTTTCATCATGGAGCTGTGTGGAGATGTATTTGGAAGGTGGCCCTCCAAACAGCTCCAGTCTTTTCTGCAGCACCTGCTCCCAGCGCTGCAGCGTCTTCAGCACAGCGTGACACAGAGGAGAGCCCACAGGCAGATCTGTGTTAAACAGGCGCAGGCAGACACAATAAGGCAATAAGATTAGCTCAGACAGGGACTCTTAACTGTATATACCTCCTGTACGTCATTTCATCAGAGGGTAGGTGGTGTAGTTACCTAATAGATCATATCCTGCCATTGGGTAAAAGGACTTCAGATTGACCAACACCAGCTGAACCATTGACAGCCGCATTAAACACCAACTAAGAGAAGAAGACGTTACAAATCAGATTACACTTCTGAACACAAAATACTGTAGATGGGTTCAAAGTTTCTTTAAAAAAATTGTTAGTGAGAGTGTGTAGACAGACATTTACAGCTGTAACGACGTGCTCAGTGCTGGGTCATTACCTGTATGAATTGTGGTTTGAATGCTCTCTACGCGGAGAGTTGGGGTCAAAGACGTCTTCAAAGTCATCGTCATCCTCGTCTTCATCCTGACTGCCATGGCTGTCCTCAGAGTCGTACTCTATTCTGTTTTCTGACGGTGGCAGCATAGGCTAAATGAGGCAAGCGCACAATAACAGATATGAAGAGGTGGTTAATTAAACCGTTTGCTTAACAAAAATACCCAGCCACTCTCATTAGATTTCATTTGGTGCCAGTCAGCTTGAGTAGATGTCGATTATAACAGCAGATGATCACACCAACCGGTGTATTTGCATAGTCATAATATAAATCAAACCACATATGAATCCTGATAATGAGCTATCATCCTAATGAAAAGCCAATTTACCCAGGCTAAACTCAGAAAGGTAGCAAAAGGGAGTTGATACATAACGGCCGTTTCTTCTTTTTTTTTACCTTGGCAATAAAATAATCCCAAATGCTGAGCTCTGGAGGAACAAATCTTTCTTTAAAGATGGAGGCAGCCTCTTGTTCCACTACAGGGACATGCCTCGGACTGGATGGTCCCCCCCGCTCTATCCCAGACTCCTCTTTGGATCCACTTCGTGATGTCCGAAGCCTGAATCGTCTGGACTTTCTGTCTGAGCCGCTCGGAGAAACTAGGGTGCCAAGAAAAAGTGTCACAATATCATACTTTTGATTTCAGATTCCATCAAACCCACAAACGCCTTTTAAAATCGTATAATACATATATCTTTTAGAAAATTTAATTAAATTAATATAAAAAAATATACAAAAAACAAAATGTAGTTCAAAATACCAACAATATGTGAGATAAACAGGAGTTACAATGATATTACATCAGGTTTCGTCTGCCAACCAGAGAGCAGCAGCAAAGAGAGAAGGATCGAAACAGCTCCCACACTAATCGGTTAATGGATTTCACTATGACCCACAGCCGGGAACCCAATTAATTTAGCAGGAGTGATTCGATTTAGCTACTGGGTCACTACCAAGAGAAGCACTCCACACAGAGAGACAACCACTCAACGTCACACAGAAAACCAGAGAAACAATCACCTGGAGGGGGTGTTCTTGTCGGGCTGTAAGGTTTCTCCATGACGGGGATCCGGGCACCTCCTCCGAACACTGTTACCCAGAGGTTGCCGTTGAGAGGGTGGGCCATGATGCGAAACAGCTCGTTGCTGGAGTGAGTGGCCATGCCGTGAACAAACAGACTGAGGTATACGGCGGTCAGGATCTCGCAGAGCAGCACGGCCAAGCCTGGCTGGCTCTCCTCACCTGCTGAGCTCAGCAGACGGATCAGGGAGGCGATACCTGCAGAGAGGGATGAGTCAAGGAGAGCGAGAAGATGGCAGCATCTGTAAAAGCCCTTCAAACGACAAGTTATTTTTAGGAGTTGACCAAAGTACTAAGCTGGATAAAAATCAATGATGAAAACTCTAGAATTCGCAAGTAACAGAAGAAGGCAACATTAAATCTATTTGCTTTAGAGAGAAAGAAAAACTCAGTATTGAGTCTATAGTGCAGCGTCTGCTCTAGACCTACCTATTTGGAATGGGCTGTGTTCTTAGCCTGTGGCCTCAGTCCACAGAACCCTGAAGCTGATCCACCTCTGCTGCACAAAGCGCTGTTTTCAAGCTCCAAATTTTCGTGAAGCTTGATTCAGATTCTAGATCTGGGTAATAACTTTTCATTCTCCATGCTGTGAACATGCCTGTTGTCGTACTAATAATACAAAAAGTGTGTATTTCAGCCTTGGGCAATAACAATACACATGTCAAGTGTTCTTGAGATATGTGAGCCACTGACAGACAGAAGATTTGATTGAAGAGTAAATGTGACATTGATTCATATTTTTCTTCGCTGCATCCCATCCCATGAAAAGGGTCAAAACAATAAAGTGATTTTGCTTTCAAGTATTTTCAGTGCCTCTTATCCCTAATGTAACATAGCATAAACCTCCATCGTGAGCAACGGCACTGCATATAATTTTCATTCAACCATCCTGCTTCCATTAATACTCATTTGAGCACCGATGTGTAATAATCTGGACTCGAAAATACTTTCAAGCAAATGCAATCTTTATCTTTCAGGTCCTGTTAGGTGAAAAACCTAAATAAATATTCACCTGTCATTTGCAATAATACTTTATTCATAAGATGATTTTAGCTTCATATTGTTTTGTTATATTCCTATTGTAGCTCAGTGCTGTCTACAGGACAGGCAAGTTGGTGTTTACAGTCTCTTGGTTGATTTACCTGGCCACTGTGCAGGAGAAGTGTTGGGCTGAACGGACTCGTCCACGCTGACAGCTCTGACCGGCTGTTTCTGAGAGAGCAGCACACTCTGGTAAACAATTCCGGTGAAATGGTTCACATGGCTGTTGGAGATTAAACAGATGGAAGAAATGGAGCCAGTGGTGTCAGTCAGACGGCACAAAACAAAACATTTAGGAAATTCGGTCCTGACAAGTGAAATAGAAAAAATAAATGGGGTTAGGTGCTATAAATATATTATGTCTAAAAGTCTTATTTTAAATGTTTTAACTTTGTTCTGAATTCTGGGAAACAACAGTTTCTGAGAAAGAGGCACCAGAGTCAAACTGTTCCATCAAGACATGAAATACTAATGAGCTGCAGCTCCGGTTATCTATAGCCTGTCTATGTTGTTCGGTAAAAGAGAATAAAAGCATCATGATGAAGAACTCTAGTACTTTGATGCTTCACATAGATGTAACTATTGTTTATTTATTAAAAGTCAAACAAATACAACTTAGTGAACTTCAAAGAGACGAAAATGCATCAAAATACCATCAGCAACACTCAACCCCTGCAACCTACATCAGGAATTAACCTCTAAAATATTAACACTCACTCATTCTCTCGCTCACAGAAAAACAGAAACACAATGTCATCAAACCTCTGGAGCGAAACACCAGGAGAGTTTATTTCATGATTACCACAACAATGAGAGAGTAAAATTTCAAAAAGGTTTGCTAATTCAGCCAGAGTGTTCAAGTCCCAGCAGTGTGTGATAGACAGCTGCTTATGTACATGTGTTGAGTAAATAGAGGATAAGAACTGCCCATTTAATCACGTTTTTAAGAGTTGAGCGAGGATTGAAATATCCAGTTCAGGGACTTTGCTATGAAAACATGACTGGATGTTTCCTCTCTTATGTTTAAAATTCTCCCTATTTGACACATCATTTAATTGATGCTAGCAGTTCTATCTGTGGTGTCACAGCACTGTGGCTTTTAAAGTCCCAGTCTGGTCAAGCGTAAGTAAAAAATAATTATGTACAACATCGAGCAATATGGCAGAACCATGATAGGAACCCAGCACAGCTGTACGCCAGATGGGCTTTAAACACACAGTTTAATTCCTACTGGGTTGCTGTCAAAGTGATTGGGAGCTGTGGTACACCCGCATCCTAAATGAACAATGCTCCTTCCATCTGCCAGAACCAGAGATCAAATTAAGTATTTAAAATAAGAATTATAAACGGCAGCCTCGCAGCTTTCATAAATTATTTTCAACAAGATCAAAACAGACAAGAGACTGTGATATTTTTAGTTTGCACACTTCCAAGATGTTTTTCCTTCGCACAAATCACTATCAATACAGTGCTGTGTAAATCCAGCATTGAAGCATGTGTAAGGATGATTGTTCATGAAGAAAATCGAAGACATCTTGAAAATGATGTTCCGCTTTTGTCATAAAATTCTAGTGTTTGACTTGAACTGTATGTGTGCACAACCCTCTCATTAAACAATGACGCTTGGTTACCAGCAGCCATATCCTTCCTCCTTAGTTCTTATTATTCTGCTCCAATAAGCCCAAAAATCATCCAACACACACAGACACAAACGCAAATGTAACCAGAGGACTCAAATTAACATCATTTTTGCCTGCGTTGTGTGCACCAAAATGGCAGCGCTAAGAATAGGGAAATAAGAATCAGATCACTCGCGAGAAAAATAAATAATCTAGTGGCATCGAGTGCCTTTACTGGAATCGTGTCAAGGTGAAAGTGATGGGAAACGAAAAAGTTCTATCAAAGTTAAGCATCACCATAAGACATATAAAGAATTCAAGAATCCTGCTAAGAGGGGAGCTTCCTTGTAGATATCCACGAAGAATTCAAACCTTTTTGAGTCAAGCTGCATTAAAGCTTTTTCCACAGACAGGCCAGGGACGTGCAAAGATTTATTCCCACATTACCAAATTATTTTTGAGAAATGGATGGCTTGAAAATAGCTCAAGGAATGATATGATTTATGACATAAGTAGGAAGCTGCTGGATATGATGCTTTGTGGAAAAGTCCAAAAAAGAATAATGAGTGAGAATGAGAGAGATAAAGAGACAGTTACCTGAAGGTGTGTCCGTCACACAGACACTGATATATACAGGCAGACAAGGAAGCAGCCAAGGTGTGCATCACATAGATCTGAAATAACAGCCGTGATCACAGAGAAACAAGAATTAACATAAATCTTTCATAGAAGCCGACTTTCTTCTTCTAAATATATGCAAAACGATGTCACTTGTGGCAACAGACTCTACTGTGCAGTTGCTCTGTCAAGCTTTGCAGCATCTTTTAGCTCGTCGTTTCACAGCCCACAACCTCACTGCTCTTGTTAACTCACGCACATTACAAATATACATTTAAAAATCATTATTATTCATTATATTGGTCCTTGTACAAATTTCCAAGTATCACTGCTTTTTTTCTTTAATAATATTTAAATTTATAGGTCCTCTTGTAGAAAACATATTGAAGCCAACTCTTAGCTATTGGAATCCAAAGAAGAAAAAGATAATTGAAACAGATAAATGTGACCAGAGGCAGACTCACCTCATTGTTAACCACATCAGGATGTGGGGGTGAGTCGAGTGCATTGATGGTCTGCAAGATGTCATGAGTCAAGTTGGTCAGGTAGACGATGGGATTGGCCACCACTGTCTTCACGTTGGCTGTGCAGGCCATTAGGAGAGGGATGGAGGAGGGCTGGGAACTGGTCGTCACCACTGACTGGATGGAGTCATCCTGTGGGCAGAGGTCAGAGAGGAGGGGTTTAAAATCATTACAGTAGTTCTGTGGGTACAGTAGAAAAATAAGGTGCCACAATCAAAAGCAATACATTTTTACAAAAATTTAAGACATACAGTATACAGTATATATCCACAGTGAACTTAAAAAATTAATGGCGCTAGTCAGCTTTTTCCAAACTCTTTTAGAGGATAGAAGAGACAGCTCACTAAGAAACTAGAAGTTAAGGCTGCAGCTTTGAACTTTTGAACTTCTCCTGAGCCATAATAAAGACAGGATGAGCCAACTGCATGATCCCCCTACTTAAGAAAGAACAGGATGTCTCTTAGTGGTGGAGCAGGGGAAAGGTTGAGTCTGTTTATGTGTGTGTGGGATTCCTGAACATGATTGAATAACAATACCACAGGCTTATATGTTTATTTTTGCCTGATGAATCAAATTCAGTTGTCACTAGGCTCCTTAAAGAAAGTCAAAATTTCCTCGACAACTACAGAGGAATTTGACAACCATGGGATCAGAGTTGAGACAAAATAATTTATTCTAAAATCCAGGTAAACACCCAGTGCCTGTTAACTCTGCTAACACTGAAGAGTGCTGTTCCCATGCCGGCTCACTGAGTTGTTTACTTCCTAAATTTGATTCAACCTTTTAATAGTCAGCCTAAGGCAGGCCTCCCTCAGGAACTCAGAGAGTCAGGACAAACTGTCAAACCGTTACTGGAGGTGTGCTGACATTTGCCAATAAACGATAAGTAGGTTTATGTGTGTGTGTGTCCTGGGAATCTGTTTGCATTAACCAAAGATCTGTCCTTCGTATTTTCCTCTTCATCTGCTCAGTCTCCCTTTACTGCTCAATTGCAGCACTGCTTATAACAAATATCACATTAAGTCTGTTCTAAGATCAAGTTTTCTTCCTTTGCTACCACTTGTTTGTGATCATGGACTTTTGGTTGCAAACATATAATAATGCCATCAGAAGTACCTGAAATGTAAGACCTTGAAATAGGGTAAAAACAGCCACGATCAATAATTCATTATTTTTTCTCACTTCACTGATTAAGAAGTGTTTGCACTGCCTGACGAGCTCCAGACCTCCTTACAAACCAACGCCATATATTCAACACTCAGGTACGAAAAACAGAAATCAAGCAAAGTATTTGTGAAACTGTAATCAGCAAACACTTGCTGCTTATTTAACTTTCATCACATACCTGCTAGACTGGCAAGCAATCAATTATTTGTATAGTGAAGTCATTTTATACCTGCCCTTGTAATGCTGTTGTAATACAATCACTTTCCAAGTTGGGAAGAATAAAGACCATCGTTCTATTTATCTACTCATTGCAAATGTACAGAAAAGAATCAAAACAAACTGCAGCACAAGACAAATTACTACTACTAAAAATCATTATTTAATATTTTCTATTCAGCAAATTGTCAACCAAGTACCAAGAGATATATAGAATAGTTTGATCACTATCATCAGCAACAAAAAATAAAATCAGATGCAGTAGTTGCAAAGGGGGAATAGCGACAGAGCCAGACTAATTTGGATGCCACAAAAAAGAACTGTCATGTTCTGTTTGTCAGTAGCTTTAAGTGTTTGCCTTTGTGTGTTTTCGTTACCTGGTGAGACTCCTGAAGAAGCAATATGAGCTCCATGCGTACAGAAGCCAGTCCTCCGCCGTGGGAGCCATGTAAGCTGCAGTAACTAAGAAACATCCTCAGCAAGGGCTGGTTACTCTGCAGCCAGTGTCTCCTGCTCCTCTGGCTGTCACCACGAGGGCTCCCAGGCTGGAAAAACATTTTGACTGTATTAGGTTTCCTATTGACACAACAATCAAGATCCTTGTAAATGTGCCGATGTTATCCGACTGCATCAGATAAAAGCCCCACAAAACAAAATAAAGCAGAAACAAAAATACACATTAATCTACTCTGACAACAATACATCTCTTTAAAATGTAATTATGAATTGTTATGAAAAGGTTTGCTGCTGAAATCGAATCAACAGAAGGAAAAGAAAGAGAAATGGAGTTTTTGTTACCCATAAAATACAGAGGTCTGACAATTGGAGATCGAAAGAAGACTGGTGCAGCAAACTCTTCAATAAAACCCCTTTTTCCCCAAACATGACAAAATCTGCTGTTGTTTTAACTTTCTAATACAGGAAGTGTTGCACCGATTTCTCTTCCCTCATGAACCTCTAAAAAAATCTGTACATACCTGTTCCTCCTCCTCCGCCAACCCAGAAACACAGGCATCACCCTGGGCAGACAGCTCTGGCAGGCAGGGCTTGTAGCTGCAGCAACGCTGAAGAGCCACCACCTGGGGAAAACAGAAATGTTATCCTGAAATCAATTCATCAAGAAGGAATTGATCATCCATGCATGGCAGGGAAAGCAAAACATTTCACCAAAATGTCAAGCCGTTTCCACAGGAGACAACAACTCGATAAGAGGAAACCCCAGGGGTTATAAACACACAATGATAGAAAACCAGTGAACATGAAGACGGGAGAGATGTGTGTTGGAGTTTTGCATGTTATGAAAGTTTTGCAGCCAGGATACAGTTTCACAGATGGATATTTATGTATTTGACCTTTAAGTCTGTAAATCTTAAAATGCAGCTTTAAATTACCTCTCTTTCTAACCACTGGTAGAGCTGGTAACGCAGCTTCCCCCCATCGACTTCGTACCCTGTCGACAGCGTCCGCAGCTCATTGGTCAGAATCTTCAAGCAGGCAGTAAACTTCAGCTGAGCCACCAAGATATCATCAGATGGCGCCAGGAAGTCATTGCTGTCCTCACTGTCCTCCCCGATCACTGTCTCCATTAGCGGTGACATGACTTCCTGTGGGTCCTGGAACACACTGCTGCTGTCTGCGATTGTTCCGGTGTTAGCATTTTTAATATCCTCTTCGTCCTCATCCTCTTCTTCATCATCTTTGTCGCTGTCCCACTTCAGCTCCAGGGCGTCCCCTGGGAGTGTCAGTGATGGCTGGCTCCAATCAAAACTCAACACCGAATCGGATTTACTGTTGGACAAGCTGTTCCCATCCGACTCGTAGCCATTCAGAGACGGCTGGGACCAGTCTGATGCTGGTCCATCTTTACTCCTGGCACTGAGCTCAGCAGTGATTCCTGTACCCTCCTGATTCAGGAGTTTGGAATGCTTGTGGACTTTGGGCATCTTGGAGAGAACTTCAAGTGCAAGCATGGGGCAGCCAGCTTGTAAATGTGCATATGCAGCAGTGAAGAACAGTCTTCTCTCCTCCAGGCTAATGGAGTCAGCCCGGCGACCCTCAGCAGTCAGGCCAACTTTAGCCTTGTCTGATGAGCCAAAATGGCGGCGAAGGAGGAGTGGGTGCGTGCGGAGGTAGGTGTAAAAGTTGAAAACTTCAGGGTTGCATGTAGACACAGAAGAGGAACCTGTGAAAGATTGTTTTTTTAAAAGAGTTAGAATTGGAAAAAATCTGCCTTCTTTACTGCTTTAACTAGAGTCTGTGAGAACAAGCTTGATTATATAAACAGGTCCTGAAATGCAGCTGTAGATGGCCTGACTGAAAGTGTGTAGCAGCTTTGTGAGGATCAAAAAAGTGATGCATTAAGTTCACCAAGTTGTTCCTGCGACCCTGTCAAAGGACCAAACAACTCATCGTGACCACAGGGTAAAGAAAGCACACCCTGTCAAACAGAAGAAGCATTTTCAAACCAGTGTTTGGTTTCTCTATAAGCACATTAGCTGTGGTTTGGGGACGTCATTTATGAGACACATGTAGCACAGGGATGTTAATCTGGGACTGGTTTGGCTCTTAAGTCAAAATAAGGTTCATATTAAGTTCAGTTCTTCATCTATTCTTCAGGCAAGCCTCACATATTTTCTTCAATTAAGTGGCCATCAGTGTCCAGTAGGATGCAATTACTTATTTCATGAACTTAAAAAGGACCAAAAATAACTGCACAGCGGAGGCGTTTAGTGAAAGCAGAGGATTCAACCTCAGTGTCAAATTAAAGTCTGAGGTAACTCCCACTGGATTTTAACTAATTAAAGGAAGGTTTTAGCAAACGATTATAAATTATATCATGAAAGAATTTCTTTAAACTACTTATATCTATCAAATAAGTGTTGCTACGCTCACAAATGTTAAATACTATTTAAAAAATGCATTCTTTCTTTTAACTATTGCTTACTAATAATTTGATGTATACAATAATAGGTTGGTGTGCTAGGCTCAAGTACACAATTTGTGTAATAGTAAACTCAGTAGATTATTAATTGTAAACCTAAATGTTTTTGTGGATTGCAGTTGTAAAATTGTACTATTCCAATTTCTCCTTTGCACATATGTAGATAGAAACAGATTCCCTGCAGACCTACCAGTGACACATTTGCTCTCAGTGGACCCAGAGCTGTTGCTGTTGGCAGGCTGCTCAATTAAGGTGTCCAAGGCTCTGCTGTAGTCCTCCAGGACCCAGTGAGCCATGCTCCGCAGGAACGGGTCCGGGTTGGCTGGAATCTGAAATATACAGATATTTAAAATGCCTCACTCTGGTTTCTGCAGCTTATTATCCATCGAACAATGCTGGATTCTTTGATGCAATGTGGACGCTGTGACATCCCTGAGGTGTAGGTACCTGTTTGTCGTGACCCAGAACGTGTCTCTGGAGGATCTTTTTGTAGGTGGATGACGTCTCAAACTCAGACTCGTACAATCTGGAGATCACCAGAGCTAGCTGCAGGTCCTGCAATTTCTCTATACACACCTGGGGGAGGAAGAATTAAAATACAGTCAGTCATCATTTAAAAATGGGTCTGAGCTATTGTAAAAAGGCTGGTTAGCTGAGACAAGACATAAGCTGACAAATTAAACATTATCTGGATACAAAGGAAAGTAGTGAAGCTTAACGATCCGCTGAATTTATTGCCTTCTTATCCATTTATTGTTATTGAACTTTATTGAACAAAATAAATTAAACTCTGCTCGAAGAGAAGAGTTAGTGGGCGTTGTCTGAATTGTTCTCTCATGTCAATTGTGAGATGCATTTCAATGAGACTACCTCCCAGCCAGAGACACTAAACAAAGTCAATGATAGCCCATTGCCCGGGTAAAGCTCATTTCCATAAAGCGCTTAGAGAAGCTCCAGTTACCAATGCTGATGAAATAATGTGACTCATTGCTTCAGGGATTTTCTAAACAGAAGTAACCTTGATGAATAAAAGGTCAAGTACAGAAGATGACCAGAAGCTGCCCTTATGATTTGCGAGTCAAAGGTGAGAACCATGTGCTTTATTGGTGGTGACACCATAGGGAATAAATTGTACTATTTTAATAATAAAAAGGATTCACTGGTCACATGATCTGTTTATGTGAATATGGTGCTTCTGCTATATCAAGCACTAACTGCATGAATATGACTTAACTTATTCTGAGAGCAAGGTCTCTGAGGTTTAGCTGGCTAGAAAGTGACAACTGCAGCTGAAGGAACATGGGCTTCTTGCAAACATCATGTCATGTCTATTTTCCACTTGCCTCAACAGCATCCTTCAGGGAGCCAGCTAGAAGAAAGAATGCTGCAGAATGCTGGAAGCGCTGCTTTCCCAATAGTGAAAAGGCATTTTTCAATGCTGCTTTTCTCCACCGGTCCTCCGTGAAGTTGTTCCGGAAAAATGCTGTCATTTTGGCATTGTTCTGAGACCTGGAGAGAACGTAGTTATGGATTGAAACTGCTGTCATACACCTTCAGTTATCAGACAAAGGGAAAATATGTTTGATGACTGTATGTGCATTTGTTTTTTCAATGTGAAAAATACTGTCACTTCTGCCTACCTGTACAATCCCCAGACCACTGCCTTCTTTTTCATTGCGAGGTAAAACATAGCTGCATCCAGTGGATCGTTGCTCCTCAGAAAAGAAGCCTTGGCAACCTGACAAAACAAAGAAGAAAAATATACATGCAGCTCACGCCTCCTCAGTATGCAGCAGTCTTATCCACAGAAAAAAGTTTTTGCTTTGTGGATCAAACTCAGGGAGTAGCCTGTATTCTATTTTAATGCTGCATTCTAAAGCGACCTCGAGAGAATGTAATTTTTACCCTAACTAACAACAATTAATTTATAATGAAACCTTCAGTAGATAAGGTCAACACACTAAATTATTCTGTGCACGTTTCTTAGAGAAAAATAAGAAAATCCTTAAAAAAATTAGTTTGAACAATGAATGTGTGAGTTCAGAGAGGAGCTGGCCTACCAATTTCCCACATACCTCTTTATGTACTCTGACTTACTATTGGCTCTACAACCTGTTAAATTTGTACTTCACACATATTAATCTTATTTTATCTGAATTGGTACCAGTTCACTGCTTAAGATTGAAGCACTGGACCCTTAATTGAATGTGAAAACTGATTAATGACATGAGCCGCCTCACCTTCTCAATACACCTGCGTAGCTTGTTGGTGCTGCGCAGCCACCAGCCCACACCCATTGAGCGGAGCTCCGGCCAGGTGGTCTCCCCCTTCTGTAGGGCAGGGAGCATGTTCATCAGCTCCTCCTCAGCTTCAGAGTGGAAGGCCCAGGCATAGTGACACGTTGACAGGCCTGTAGATAGTAGAAAGAGACGTGGAAAATGGGGAATGTTTTGTATTTTGTAGGGAGAATATTCACATAGATGTAGATGTAGAGTAAATAGAGGCACAGTCGGATCCATATATTCAAAGCATTGAGTAGACACAGATTAAGTACCTTGCTCAATGAGATCCTTAAGTATGATAAATTGGCTATGGCTTGTTCACCTCTTTCATTGAAACCTCAAAAACTCAAGTTCGATATTTGTACCTCTGGTGTGTCCCGGGCGTTAGAGATAATACCCTGAAATCTAAGTGTGCACTTAGGCTTAATTGAAGGAGTGCAGGTCACACCCAGTAGCAATCTTGACGATTAGTTAGAAAAGTCTTCTGATCATACAGTATAAAAAATCACATCACTTTATGGATGACCCCAATGCAAACAGTTTCTCCCCAGTCTCTCTACCTTGCCGTAGCAGCTGTGCTCGGTGCGCTGGAGGCAGGGAGGTAGAGAGGAAGGTGTGCAGTCTAACGGCCAGCAAGAACTTCAGACCACACTCATCCAGTGTCTCTCCACCTGGTAAATCAACAACAGGCAGTTAATTGTATTGCATTTTGTTATGAAATGGAGAACATGTCCTTGTAGGACCTTCATGCCAATTTGTATTTCCCTGCAGTACCTTTGCTTTTGCCCTGGCTGCCCTTGAGGTCTGTGCTTGTGCTAGCAATGGTGTCGGCCAACGCCATGAGAGACATCTGCTCCATACAAGTTAATCCTGGCAAACTGGAGTGAAGGAGGTGGCTGGAAAGAACCTGGGCATGTTCTGGACCAAAGTATGTGGGACTGTACTGAGACAGGTCAATAACCTACAGACAGGAAGATGGCAGAGGACAGTCTCTATAATTAAATGTATAATATTTCTTATTTAATACACAACACATTTTACAGAGGCAGAAAATAATAATAAATGAAGGAGAGGCAGAAAAGTTTAACTGGTCTATAATTTCAAGGCACCAATAAATCATTCACTGAAACCAAGCACAAAGCAAACAGATACTGACCTTGTTTCCAGTTTCCTCTTCATTGTTGTCCAGAGGATCCAGGTCCACTATGCTGGGTGTGTGGAAGAGCTCATCGTAAGCATCTGTGTGACTGGAACCGTGCCCACTATCTCCACTCACACTGCTCACTGTATCTGTAAGGAGGCAGAGCCAAATTGCACAAGACGTGTATTTAATAAAACACCTGAGGAAATATAACCTCCTGCTGGGGAGACAGCAGATCAAATTAAATACCACAGAGCAGATTATTGTATTATTGTATACATGTTTCAGCTTTCATACTTGTCACTTAATGTCCCCGGAGACAAGATGAGAGAAAACAAGAGGATGAAACACTAGGCTGGTCTCTCAATCCTTCCCATCCTAGTTACTTAGTATAATTCTCAATCCACGTTTTGTATACCCACCAGTTTTTCGTGATGTATCCTCATCAGCTGCTAGAAGGGCGTACAGAGGCAGGGGAGGGATGGAGCTTATCTCCGTGTAGTCAGGGGCAGAGTTCTCTGTGATATTGAACATCTTTGGATCCCTGGCCGTGCTTCCACTGGCACCGATGGTTCGAGAGCGCACACGTCTCTCTGGATGGGCGGTACTGTCTTTAAGTGGCACAATTTCTCCAGCAATGCATTTCACGAGGTGAGAGAGGATGGCTTTGGCACGATGAACCTGAAGACAGTCAAATTATGTTACATGCATCAAAGAAAGTATATTTATTTGCTTTGTAAAGAAACCATAACAAGTGTGTAAGCTTCTGGGAAATACCATTCTATTTAAATGTAAATAAAAATAAATCAAATATGCAGTTTGTAACAACAGTTAGTATTTGAGTACTTTTTTTTACTTACTTTTCCAAGATCCATGAGCTCCAATAATTGAACAGGATGGTATTGGGGCAGAGTGGGAAAGAGTTGGTGGGCTGCTTCAAAAAGACCAGAATCTTCCATCTCCACAGGCAGGTCATAGGCCGTCCTCTTCCCGCTGAGCTTCTGAGCCAGACTCATCATCGACCTGGTCAAGGCCTTTTTGGGAGGAGCTAGTGAAGACACTGGAGCACCAGGACTGAGTACCTCCTCCTGGCTCTGTCTGACAGCTGAGATAATGGAGGAGACACTGCTGCTGATGTCGTTGTCTTGGTTAATGACAACACTGGGTCTGGGTGGTGTTGGGGGCTGCCACTGGGAGTAGACGTGCATCTCACAGTCCATCCCTACAACCAGGATGCCGTCTCGTACCCAGGAGAGGGAGACCGGGATGGGTAATGAGCCTTCAACCGAGGAGACCAGATCGACTGATCGAAGCAGAACTAGACGAGACAAGCTCTGTTCTCTACTTGCTTCAGATGACAGACCCAGATCTGGAGGTTTCCCAGAAAGACGGCCGTACATATAGATCTTGGTCCCAATACCAACAGTCAGGACATGTGACCCGTCCTCTTGGGACACCCAGTCCAAATTAACAAGGCTCTTACTAGTGGAACCAAGACAGTTCTCGTGAGGTAAAGAGAAGTCCATTTTAGTTGGAACACTTATAGGTGTTGGATCTGCGCTGTCCAGGACGATGGTCTGCTCGAGAATCCACTGTGAACCACCGGTGGACTCACACTGGAAGATGCTGATGTGTACCAAAGGTTCTCTGATGTTTAATATGTTGGGGCTTGGGATGGGATTTGAGCTACGCTGTACAGTCAGAGTTGGGGTCAGGTGGGTGCTATAGGGAGAGGACGCCAGGGTAGGAGGAGACGTCAACAGTCCATTAGAGTTCAGATGAAGTGTTGAATTCAAAGATGTGTTTGGTGTCTGCCTGTAGGCAACTGCAATCCGTCCTGTGTGGCAGCAGCTGACCTCTATGGGGCGACCTGGCACACTTACTGTGCTGCTTTTGGGAAACCTGTCCTCTAGCAGGAGTGGCCACTCTTCCCACTGGTACAGCAAAGTGTCCATACTGGAGGGTCCTGTCGCCTCAACATTACACCTCCAGAAGCGCACCTTACCATCAGAACAGGAAGTAGCAAGGAGATAAGGCACACGGCCAGCTGGCAGAGAACAGGATGCACTCAAGTGACCTAGGAGGAAGGTTGATAATAAAATATTAGCCAAGGAAATTTTTCTTAATATCTTAAGTTAAAGAATGTAAAAAAAATTCAGATTTCGAACTCAGGCAATTTGACAACCTTTGAATTGGCAATTTCTGTTTCGGGGTTGTTAAATGCTGATCTGTGACGACTCATGCATCTTGGATCTTTTTATCATTTGCATTATGTATGATCTCATTATCTCTCACCTGAGGAGGGTGTAACACTGATGGCTTCTACACCTTCTGGAAGAGCCATCTCTTGGCTGTAAAGTCTGTGCGTTGTGAGGATGAGGCGACAAGCACTCTGCAGACTGGAAGTGCAGGTTTTACTCTTCTGAGCTCCTGGAGAACTGAACGTGTCAAAGTCAAACTGGGATGTGTTCATGGGAGAAGCTGTGGTGGCATCTTTCCCCGTCTTGGTCTCCTCTGGGAAGACACAAACAGAAAGGGGTCTGTAAGTTTACTGCCATTACAGTTAATTCATTTTACAGAATATTCTCAAAAGATCGTCCACAACTTCCTAGGCTCCTCAAAAGTTATTATTTCTACATATTCAATACAAAATGACAAATTTCATAACATATTATATATAGTTAATGCTCACTAGCAGACATCATAACACTGTCAGAGAGCTTCAAGTATTTGTGCCTTTCTCAGGATTAGAGTTGTAGTTTGAGCTGTCATTCATGTATTTCATTAGATATTAAACAAGGTGATGGATAAAAAAGGCCCTGTCCTTAAGCAATTGTGAATTAAAATTTCTTATCAAAGTACCCACCCATTGTGATTGGTCGAGCAGCAAGATGGAGATGCCACATGTGAAGGAGGGAGCGACCTGTCGGAGTTAATTCGACCACCACCAGGAAAAAACGTGCCGAGAAGGATGGCTCACCGGAGGCTGCAGAGCAAAAACACACAGAGAATAATAATTAAATTTGAAAGGTGGCATAAATTGAACTTCTGAGCTAGAAAAAGATAATTTATCTGTACCAGTGCGAGGAGAATCAGGATTGTCCTGTGTGCTCTCTGTTCTCTCACTGCCAAGGATCAGATCTTCTTCAAAAACATGCAGGAGCTGCGTCTCCTTTCCCTGCTGTAGAGAACAACACAAGAACAACACAAGCTACTAACAACGACTTTGGCTTTTAATTGAGTTCAGTAAAAGGCTTTATTTCAGGGGTAAAGTCTCAGTTCATATCTTAGATATCAAAGATGTTTACAAACAATAAGCAAATGTTTTAGAATACACTCTATATTCTTGGGTTTCATTTATACATACAAAGTCAGTAATGGCGTCCAGCTCTATTATACAGCCTGGTTTTGCTGTGGATTGCTGACTGATCATGTTGAACACCTCCCCAACATTTTTCTGAAGAGAAAATACATACAAATTTTAGACGAGCAAACATACAATGACTTTGCCAAACGTAGTCTAAATAAAAAAAATTAAGCTTAGATGCAACAGATAGATATTGATTTTGTTTTGGTAAATAAAGGCTTAATATCAAACTTCACTTTTTGCTGGATTAAACGCTGTAGTAGGTCAGAGAGATCCCTGACATGCCATTCGTCTTAATTATCAAGTTATTTGATGTCATTTATCTACCAAGTCATCCAAGGATGACACTTATTAAGAGACAAGACTGCACATTCATAAATTCTTCTTAACTCACTTAATTACAGTTGAAGGTATTGATACATTGGAGGACTTACTGAGATCTCAGGGTTGGAGAGTTCACCCAGGAGTTTCTTGGCTTCGATAACGGCCTGATACAGCCTGAGTGAGTGGCCGTCACTGGCCACAAAGCAGGCACTGGGCGAGTTACAGTATACACCTAAAGAGGGAAACAAAATAAAGACAGCGAAAGAATAAACTGTGGGACGGTGGGTGCTATTAAGCTTGTTGAAAACCTACAATCAAAAGACAAAAAAAATCCACAATACTAGGGTTAAGTATATTTTACAAACACGCAGATTATTAAGGTGATATGGATGATGTTTACGATGTTGTAATAGGAATCTTTTATATACACAGAGAGTTACAAATAAGAGTAAAAGTTAAAATAATGTTTTTTGAGAATTGAAATCCCAAAGTTGGTCTCACTTGGTCAAAGTTAGTTATTGAGGAATAGATAGTTGAACCCGAACCCCTTTCCTTCATATAACTGGACCAAAATAAGTGTTAGGTAAACAAACATATTATGATGATGATGCTGTGCTCATTAAAATGTCAAAGCAGAGAAATCCTAAAAACATTTTCTCACCTAAACAGCTGCTTGGAATGAGTGTGGGCAACCAGGCAACGTTAGCGAACGCTGATGCATGGAGGGAATTGATCCTCGCGAGCTCTGAGACCCCGCCTGACAGAGAGAGCGGGCCAACAGGGTCCACTCTCCATAAAATCAGCTCACTGTAGATTGCATTGGGATCTTGGGAAACCACCCCGATGGACAGCCGGCTGGCCCGTGACCCACGGGGTAGCGATGTTGGAACAACCTCTGGAGGAGCCAGAATGCTGTCTACCTCTGGTGTCCTCAAGGCGTTGTGGTGTGAGGTGGTGAGGAGGAGCGGGAGTAACGAGTGACAGGCCAGGTCGTTGAGGTGGAAGCGGTGGCCACAGTACCGTGACTTGTGTGAGACGCTGAGGACAGTGGAGAAAGCAGAGTCCTCTGCGAAACTGACTGCCCACTGGTTCAGGGAACCATCATCGTGTTTGGAGATCATAAGGACATTGGGGGTGAAAATGCTGAGTCGAAGGCTACTGCTGGGCAGAGTTTTTCCTTGATCTCTGTAGCTTATTAGAGCAGATTTAGCTTGAGGCAATGTGCTCCCAGACGGCCGTTGTCTGCCATGTTGGATAGCCAGATCCACGTTCTTGTTGCAGGCATACATAACAACGCTGTGGCTCAGGGAGATCGCATCACCAGCAGGGAATGCCACAGGGATACGAGACACAAACGACACCTGAAGGAGGAAGAGGGAAATCAGAGCAACGAAATCAACAACAACTCAAACTTTTCAGCTCTGAGTGTTAAAAAGGATTGATACGATCACTTCTTTTTCATAAATAGAAAAACTTCCCAAGTGAACGTGGAATTTGACACAGATGGCACTGAAGATCGTGAACCCATTTTACAAAAAGGGTGAGCTCAAAACAAAAGTCTCACATTCTTCTGTTCTTCTTTCTGAAGTTGAGTGACAAGGGAATATCTGACATAAAGTGAGTCACAAAGGCAATAATGGAGACTTTTCCTGTATTTGCACCTTCACATATGTAAAAAAGATTGTTCAACAATACTCAAGCTAAAAATAATAGTAGGATCCTGTCTGTTTCATCTTATCAAAGCAGACAGGCTTAATCAACCTGAATGGTAATGAAACTTGGGATTCTATTTGCCGCATTGCGCGACTGACTAACTGCCAAGAGATTTCATTATTTCACTGCTAATAAAAATGCAGCCGGGAATTTGATATGAAATCACACATAATTAGAACGTAATTGTCTGAACGGCTGGTTGAGAAGCCATTAGAATAGGAGCCGGACCATCGCGACTGTCAAAATGATTCACAACCTGACTGAGATGATGAATTATTGCTGTCACTGAGAAGCACTCCTCGAAAATGTGAATACAAACAAGACATTTGAAAGAGTGAACAAAGGAAAATCTACTTATTTACAATGATGATTAAATCATTAGGTAAAACATTTAATTGACATTTGCTTTACTCTTGTTTCCTATTATACATTGTCATGCCTCTATTTTTCTCTATCAATCTTTGTGGATTCAATTATTTTACATAAATATGAAGCACATCACAGTAAATGTACCTGAGCTTGTCTGAACATCCCTGGCTGGTATTCATCCAACCAGTCCACATTCCAGACTAACAGGGAGCCGTCCATGGGGTGAATACTGAACAACATGTCTGCCCCTTTATTCCACTCCTCTAACAGCACGTCCACCTGGTGCTCCACTGCTGCCAGAGGAAGCTCCCCACCCTCAGGTCCTTGGGGGTCAGTTGGTCTGCTCCCAGTGTCCTCGTCATCAGAGTTATCCTCATCCTCCGGCTCTGGGTGGAGAATGCAAATCACAGTGTTCAGTATGAAAAACAAATAAGAATACAATATATTTTGAAAGTTCTGCTCCAACTGCTTATCCACACTCCTTCAAATAAACTGTTGGCCTAATCCAAATATTTGTCTGTACCTTCATGGGAGCAGCCATTCTGTTGCTCCAGGCTGCCTCTGAGCTGCTGCAGGAAGACTTCCATAGCTAAAGTGAAGTGAAGCTCTTTGTTGTTCAGCCAGTGGACGGTAAAAGGACCTCCAGGTTCGTCGTCATCTGCGGCACTCAGAGAGGAGATGGAGGGCAGCAGAGGAATGTCTGCAGTAAAGACATTACAACCTTTAGACTAAAAGATGAATAATAACAGGGATTTGCATTCCATTAGTTCGGGGGCATTCTGGGGAAAATAAACTCCATGAATAAGAGCATGGTTTGAAATATGCTGAAACATAAATCAAGCATACAAATACGAGCCTACAGGAATTAAAGGCTGAAGGAGATTCGGCCCCAATTCAGGTCAAATTAAGCTTCCCTAAAAAAACAGAGAGGAACAAAATGAAAATAACTTCCATTTGCTGTGAGCAGCTTTCCGTGAGGGAAGGAAAACACACTGGGATGTTAAACATCCTCGGGCAATGAACAACATTTACAGTCCTGTTTGCCAAAAGAAAGAGCCGATGCCCTCTGACCCACTACTGATTTTATTCAAACGAGACTTAATGTAGCCTTTATGGTTTACAAATAAATAATATGTCGCTTGACTGTAAAAGAATTTCTAGACATGAATTCTGCTAATCATCTGGAAAATTAAGTCTGAATATGGCTTTTTCACATATGAAGAACGCAGCAGGAGAAAGAAACACTCACAACAGAAAAAATATCCAGAACATTGAGGTGAGGGATAACGTCGAGCATTCAGGAGACAGGTCATATGAATCTGCTGTTTTTAGTAACGGCACAACTGACATCAGTGTCAGCTCCTATCTCCGAAAAAGCTCTCAAATGTCTTTGTCTTTCCAAGTTGACATCTTTGTCTGCGTCTTATCTAATCTCTATAGCACCTCTTTATCATCCTAAAATATTTATATTCTTTTAGTATTTCTCAGTTGTGCATGCATCACGTGTTTGAAACATCATCACCTTTAATACTTCACTAAATTTAACTCCAACCATCAACAACTAGTCAGTTTTATGATTCTAACCTGTGGCTGGGTTGATGCTGGCAGTAATGTGGAAGTGGCAGAGAGCGTTGGCATGGGGCATGTTGCTGTTGATCCTTTTGTGGTTGTAGTGGCAGCTCTGATGGTTGGACATGCACCCAATCAGGGAGGGTTGGGGTACGTCCTGGTAAGAGGACAAGTGCCATGATTCTTGAAAACTCAACTGTGAAGAAAACATTCATAATTAAAAGCAGACAGTAAACATTTTTGGTTTCTTATACCAAACTTAGGCTGATAGTCTGCCTTAGATTTAGGCCAACATTCTTTTTCATATAGCTTATTAAGAGATGATAGAATTATAAATAATCCCCAAAAATGTAAATAACCTGAAAAGCAGGTGTTGTATAGGGTGGGTCAGTTTAGTGACACACTATAGGTACACACACAGAGAAATACAGGTCAAACCTGCTTTTTGGTATTGTGAATGATTCAGGTTGTACTTACTAACAAGTATTCTCCTCCCAGCCTGAACAAAGCTACTCTGCTTCAGGGTGTGAATTTAATCTGATGTTAAAAGACATTTAAGTTTTACAGCCAAATTTGTCTGCGAAACCGAAATGGAAAGAAAGCGCAAGCGGGTGGATATGAGAGATGGGGCTTAAAACTTAAAATAGTACTTAGGTTAAGTACTTTTGGTTCCTTTGTCATTCAGATATACAGTTCTATATTTGAGCCTCTGTGAATGCTCATGACAAGATTAAACCTGCAACAATAATCCTAATCTCCAATATAGATCATTTTAAGGTTCATGTAGAATTTGTTATGAAAAAGAAATGTGTGTAAAGAGACTATTTGAGAGTGCGTGTCTCACATTGACGTGTACAAAGGAGCCACATGTACTTCTAATTGGTTTAAGTTATCCAAGTAGAAACATTTGATTGTAGGAGATTGCAGTGTAAGTGCTTTCTCTGTATTGTCCATCACTTGGGGAGGGAGAGAATTACCTCAGACTACAGCCCGGATCAACCCACCCAGTCTGTGATTTCTAATGAATAATTCCACACATCTACTCCTACAGCATCTCCTCAAGGCAAAGTACAGACATTTTCATACCTATTTTTCTTGTAATCTTATGTGCTCTGGGCTCTGTCAAGTGCCTGTGAGACCTATTTAAACATGGACATTTAAATGTACATACTAAAAGGGATTTTAAAATTGTCTTTGGGGCCTAAAGAGGCCACACAGTCAGCAACAACCTAGGTCACAGACGACACTACCGTTGAAGGTGAGCTAGCAGCAGCAGAATGAAACAGAAAAACAACAGTCAGAAGTAAAATTATAATGTTCAAGTGTTTTATAAAACATGGAAAGGAAGCCAATATTTTTCCCTGATTCTCTTAAGCCCTAGACAAAGCTTCAGAAAGTTTTTTCATGTCTGATAGCCAATTAATTTTCCCTTTTAACTCCACTAAGCCTCAGTTATATTTCGATCTCCTTCTCCAGTCTCCCTTTGCTCTTTTTCTCTCATCTCTGCAGTTCCCTAATGACATGCATCAGCAGCGTTGAAAATATAGTGGTCTGGCCTCTATTTCAGGGATATCTGTGCACATTTATTCCCCACAACAAAGACAAATTATTGTATTTCTTTCTGTATTTTGTAACCAAAAAGAAGATTTTCTCAAAGTGATAAGGTTTTACACATTAAATCATGAAAGTGTTAAGCTAATGTCAATATTAGATTTTTTTCTTACAATGCATTAAGATGACAAGTTATAAAACTTACTTAATCTGTGCATTTTATTGTATTTATTGATTGATTTATATCCAAGTAGGAAGTAAATGAAGCATGACGTTTGTACATGTAACCATGTGAATATCTGCAAACTGATTTTAGAGGTAACACACAAACATACAGCATGTAATATATATCAGTAAATACTGAGATTAAAGTATATATTTTTGACTTAAATTTGTTATTTTGGTTGTAATTATTGAGGTAACTGTCTTTTCTTAGTTTTACATTATTAGACTTGATTAAAACAGTTTGGGAGACATGTTGACAACACTTCAGTTAAAGTTGCTGAAATGATAAGAAGTGTTTCTCATATTTTGCAGATTAAGCTATCAGTGTACTGCGAGTAGACAGCACTGCTTACTACAATCCCCCAAATGGCCAAAGCAATGAACTGCTTCTTTGTACCTTGACAGGGGTAGATATACTTCCGGACTAAGAAATAAGGCTACAGATGTTTTATCAAGTTGTCCCTATTAAACGGGGCGACTGTAAAAGTGACATTAGAGTCTCTTACCTCCTGTGCGGTATTTCCTTGGGTCTTTCCATTACAGGCGTGTTTTCTTGTAGGACCTACACATCTGAGTGTGTCACTGTGTTGGCCAGAGTTGTGGTTTTGGTGGGGACCGTAAAGGAGGCTGTCACCGGGCAACAACGTCTCTGCCCAGAGCCGACACACGCTGTCCTTACAGCTGGTGAGCAGAACATTACACACTGCACCTCTTTTAGGAGAGAGGAAGGAAAAGGGAAGGGAGAAGGATAATAACAGTAAGGTTAGGTTGAAGTCTGCTGAAGGTCATATTTGTCAGGCATTAAGTCCTTTATCTACTGCTGAAAGGATTACCTCAAATGTTAACTAATGTCTGTTGACTTGTGCTTTTCTTACTGTCACTGTCAGCAGTGTAGGCTAAAGTCAATATTAGCCAGATGAGAAGATGAATTAATCATGGCTGCAGAGAGGAGGGCTGTCAAATAATGCCTGAACAGTGTCAATACCGTGGCATGCACGTGCTGGTCTTCCTCCACGAGAAGCCGGTAACGGAACGGGGGTGAGCCAGGTAGACAAAGGAGAAGGCCAGCTCTCCCTGGACACTGACACTGGGATGTGCTGTAGTGAAGAGTCTGGAAACCCCTGACTTCCACTTACTGGTGCTGTACCAGACCTTGACCAAGCAGTCATCCTGGAGACGAGAGTGATGTTGAGATTCATGGTGTGCCATTACAATTTAAAGCCATTGTGAAAAAAGGGAACACACTAAGGGAAAGCAGTACCTGTTAAGTTACTTTACATTACAGTGTAATTAATTATCATTGTAAATGAAGAATGCTAGCATGCCATAGGATAGTAAGCGTCACAATCCAAACAGGTTTGGCAATTCCTATTGAATCCACTTACTTGTCCAGCAGTAGCAAAGAATTCCCCATCAGGTGAGAACCTCATTAAACTGACTGGAGAGGCTGTCCTTTTGACAAAGAAAAAATATGAAATGACATTTTAATACTTTTAATAACACACTACAGACTAACACATAAGGGTAAAATGAGTTTATATAAAATGATGCATCTGCATTCAAAGTTAAATGTACCAGTAAAGGAATTAGCTAGTTTTATTAAATTTTCTAATAAGTAAATAAGTTCAAAATTTTTTCGATACTGTCAGAAATTGAAGAACATTTCAATTAAACATTTCCTTGGCAAAATCCCCATTTAAAAGTTTTCCTTAGTTCTTACTTGCTCTGCCAGATACACCTCCAGGAACAATGAGAGTCTCTTATGGTCATTTCTTCCTTCTTTGCCCGTTCTTCAGCTTCATCTTTCACTCCATCAACATGAGACCACAACTGGAGGCTAGTAGAGCCTGTTAGGAGAGTGCTACCTGCATAGACAAAAAAAAGAAACATGAAGAAAATCAACAATTCAACACTTTTTCGAGGACATCATTGTTATTTTGGTAAGATTGTGTTACATTGATTACCTGTGGGGTGCCAGGCAAGGTTCCGTACCATACAATGTAATACAAACTGACCCGTCTTCTGCCATTGGCAGTTCAACTTCTGCAGAGACAGAATATGCAAAACATTAATGTTAAAATGGGATTAATAATAATAGTTTTCCTCCATCACTTCTACTACCGGTTACAACTGCAGAAGTAGAACCAGCAGTGAAGCTGCTCTCATGTGAGCCACATGTGATCAGGCCACATTTACAGCAACTGTTACAGCAGGATACTTTTGCAATGAGAGCGGTGCTGGTAAAATCTTTCCATCCCATGTAGCTATTCTTTGACACAAAACAAATATTGGAAGTCTGCACTGAATAAAGAGTAGGTATAAATAGTAAACGAGAAAATGACTGCAAGATTTGCTCTTCCCTTGTGACTTTCTTACAAGATTAGAGGGAAAATATTCTGATGTGTGTCAAATTGTACAAGAGCACCCCCTGAAAGAGAAATGTCTTGTTCAGGATGATGTGACTGCATGCATGACCACGCTGTAATTGGAGAAGGACGCAGACTACTCACAGTCAACGGTGGATCTTTTTGATCTGGGTGCTGAACAGGCTCAAAGACGCACACAATGCTTCCATAGGAAGCTGCAATCTGTCAGCAGAGAAAAGAAAATGCAACCCACTATAAATCAATACAGGTTTTTTTGATGCAGAGTGAAACAATTCATCATTACACAAATTATATTTTAATTTCTATGTATGCAAAAACTTCCTTGTTATACAGCAAAATAAACAGAAATTGAATAAAGACAATTTAAATGTTAACATAAATTCACTAAGTTGTTTATTCAGCAACGTTAAACAGATCTACCTGTGAAAGACTCATATTGGCTAATTTTTATCGGCCTAGCAATAAATCAATCGGGCTTTAAAAGTAGCAATATGATGCACAAAAATGGAAATAAACCATAAACTAACAAACTTGACAATAGAAATGTTGAATAATAAGAGTTGATCCTTACTGATTTTCTAATAAGGACCAACCAAAAATAAACCATAGACTTCTCTTTAAACCATAACATCAACAAAACATTTGCATAGCCCCAGGACAACATGCCGAAAATATTTGAGCTTATAACAAGTCAGGGATGAGTCAACATTGTCTTGTCGACTGTATGCACATCCATGCGTTGAGCGCTGCATGCTCAAGGGCTTTCCACGGGAGCCACGGTCACAATGTTAAACAGAGTGAATGGATGACATTTCTATGGCAATGAACACAACTAACACGCTTCCAAGGTTCAGGGATAAGACAAGCTGTGTCACAAATATGGGTCAATAAAATACAGTCTGTCAGCGGGTGATTTCTGTGAATGAGCGAGTTTAAGTTCTTTAAGAGCATAATAAGTTCTATTGTTGTCTCCATTACAATTTGATTTAATGTGAACCATCAGACATAAAAGCTGCAATTTAACATGAACTCTCTGTGGTTGTGATCACTAAGATGATTTTCATTAAAAAAAAACTGAGATTCTTAGATCACTCCAGAAGTTATTATAACCAGGAACAGAACATGTTTCAGCTAGCTAACTACTGGGAGCCCTTTTTCAAATGTCACTGCTCCTGCTTTGTGGTTGTTAGTGGATATTGCTCCCTGCTCTGTCTCCATGGAATTGCACTGCATGCATTTTAATTCTAAATGCAAACCATAGATAACAAGTAGGCGTGCAAATTGTGATGTGAGGTAATTTAACTCAGTGTTCAAACTTTGCCATTATTTCTCTTGTTTTGCTACAAGTTTCAAAATTAACATGAACAAATGCTGAGAAATATATTGTAAGGGTTACAGCATTTACATTATGAGCAAAACAATAATAATGAATCTTAATGCTGTGTAATCTTATAGCATTACCAATTTGACAGTTGAGATGAAGGTATGCATACCAACTGAGCATGTTTTTACAGACACTACACTGTGCTGAAGGCATGTGAGGTTAGTTCTCGACAAACAGAATTGGATTAGACATCACATGAGGGGAGTGGTGCAGGCTTGGGTGACATTTTTTCCCCATTTGAATTAAAGCAGGCCTATATGCTGTTTCATCAAGGCCACCACATTCTCTAAATAATAACTAAATTGTCTGGCGAGATGACTTCTGCCTGTAACATCTTAACGAAGTAATTTATCAAGTTTATACAGATGAAGAAACACTTGAATTCTCCTTTTGCATTTGAATGCAGCATTGTTAAGGAGTACCTCCGAGCAACCATGAAAACCATGACTTCAGTTAGTGCTTTGGCTTCCACTAAAAACAAAAACAGCTGTCCATCAAGCTTGAGAGATATGGAAGATTTACATTAGTATTCTGTAGAGATGTAAACATCACGTCTCAGTTTTTTAAACTTTTACATCGAAGGTCTGGACAGCTAATATCAAGAATATGAAAGTGTGAATTACAAACTTAAAGCCTGTGCTGAATCCAAACCTATTCTGTAATCCTTCATTCTTATTCATTCGTGAAACTGGGTCAACATCTGCCTCAACTTCCTTTGTAAAGACTACTAGCAGTCCTGCCAAAACGATGAAACAAATCCTGTTTCAGCTCTGCATTCGTAATCGAAACTATTAAAACTAATCAAACTAATACATCTACTCCTTTATCAAACAGTGTAGAAAGAAACCAGACAACTTGTTATTCTCCAAGTCCCACAGATATAATCAGACACTTGAAATAACTATGCATTTTCACAAACCTTTTAGTCCTTCTGAAATCTGTTTCAGATGAAAATTACAAACATCACAACGGATCTTTTACTGTGCAAACAATCATTAGAGGGGATATCAGTATCAGCGAATGTGCCTGTGTACAACTACATGCTTCTACTGGGGAATTTTTCCCTCACTTGAACACTAGAAGCTCAAGCTCATTACACAAATTCGGGTTTTGCCAACAAATGTCTTTCAACAGTAAAAAGACTGCAACAGAGCTGCGGCTTTGCAGTTAATCAAAAACAAAGGAATAGAGCCCTGTAGGCAAATAAGCAAATGGATAAGACATGATTCAAGTATACTGAAGCATAAATATGATTTCACCGACACTAGGTTGCTTAACACACATTATGAAAAACACATTCAAACAAACTAATGTCGCCAAAAAAAACAAAACATTACTTTAAACTGGAATAATGTCCCTGTTTAATGCAAGAGATATTTCGGGAACATGTCAGATCATGGTGACCTAATAAGACGGAGAACCAGCCCATCACTCTTACCTGTCCACCCTGCAGTGAGCAGTCGACACAGCCGACCTGAATGTTCCCATGTTTGGCTCCTGGGATGATCTGCAGTCGCTCAAAGTCACTGCCCAAAATTACCACGTCGCAACCTGACGCATAGGCCTGTGTCAGAGAGAAAAAAAAGAGAAAAGCACAAGGAGAAGAGGAGATGAGGATGATTCTCAGATCCGTCCAGAGAGAATTGCATGAAGGGTCACTTGAACTGTACTTGTCTTATGTCCCTATATTATAGGTCTGGAGCATAACCAGATGAGGATCTGAATTATACACTCTATTTCTGTGGCTCTCAGAAGAATATCTTCACATGAGCTGGGTTTCAGTGTGACTGTGACTCTTTTCACTAGAGGACAGAGGGACAGAAATAGTTCTCCTATTGATCCACTCTCTGAATAGCATGGGAGTAGTTTTAGATCACGGAGTGCAAACGCAGTCTGAGGTTCTGCCTTTGAATTTCAGCCCTGGAACAAAGTCGTTTACCCTCATAAAGAACGTCCTGCAGAAGAGGAAAAAGACTTTGGCACAATAAAGCATTTGAATTATACAGTTAACATGACTAATAGAGTAACCTAGCCTACATCTATATTTCATTTCAGACTAGCAGTACTCATTGATGAGAACTGTGTCAAGCAAACCCATAATATCATTGCTATTTGGTGAATGCTTTAGTGTTAATTTGCAGCATCAGAATCCCTGGTGGGATCACGACTGTGACGCTGACTCTGAACGTGTCATTTTAATAAGATATAACTTTTAGCTGAGGCCAGCACATTACTTTTGTGTTATATAGTATTGGCTGGATCATGATCGGTTTTTAGCAAAGAGATTTACATATAAAATAAAGATTATTAATCCAGTTCTGCTCATTTTTCTGTGTAAACCTAAATACTCAATTTTTGCCCACTAACAGTTAAAAAAAGAGTATGAATGTCATATTTGACTAATACAAATATTTTGTTTTTGTTTTGGCTGAACAGTTCCTTCTCACAGAAAAGCATCATGCTGCCATGGCTCACAGGGGAAGTTATAGAATAGAATAAGGACTGTGTTATTAGTAGCATCTGTGCTTTTCCTACTATGACACATCAAAATGTCTGCTGTGAAAAAAGACGACAGTCCTCATCCCCTGTCCTATAAACTCCTACTTTGAGTGTAATTGCACCAACATGGCTTTGGCAACATAATTGGTGTGATGGCTGCTACTGTATTTTATTTGACAGGTTTCATTTTTTAAAGCAGTACAGTATGTTTTGAGTTCAAGGTCACGTGTCATAAATAGATACATGGTTGCAAAGCTGTTCTACGATAGACAGATAGTAGATCAGTTTTTGCTTAAAAATATTCAACATCAATAATGTGACATCTATTATCCGGTTACTAAACAGGATCACCACCTCAGCTTAATTCTTGCTCCACGGAGTATTAGTTAAGCATTTTTTATCCTTTCTTCACCCCGTGCTTCTGCTCCTACTACATTTACCTTAATAAAAAGCCTCAATGAATAAGAGTATCTTCAGTTTTGTGACCAATCAGTTTAGCAGCACCCAAGGAATCAGAACTAAATAAGTGTCTAGGAGGGAAATGTTTCCAGAGCTTGAAATATCTTACCGTGAATGGAACATTGTTGACGCTCCCGACAGAGAAACAATTGTCCCCTGGGTTGACAGCCCCTGTGAGGACCTGATGGAGATTCATGACTTCTGTTGACAGTCACCTTGTGCTCCTTCCTTTCTCACACCCTCCCACTCCGGGTAAAATCCATGGGAAACCATGGGAAGGATGTGTTCATCTTTGTCTTTTGTCCTTAATTTCACTTAAGTGACTCTAAAGATATGCTGTTAGGAAGAGATAAAAACAAAGAGATGTGATGATGACTGATTTGGTTCGGTAAGCACCAACCCTGAAACCGTATTGACTTCCAATTTATTTAACACTCAGCCCTTGTAACGTTAACAAGGATTAAATACTGTGGGTGATCTCTGAAGTGTTTCTGTTGTGCAACATGGAATTGAAAACGTTTCCCAGCCCGAAAACTGTACGCAAGGACTCTTGCAATGAGAACTTAATGTATGGAAACAAAAACATGCTTGTGTTACTGATAAAGGACCCCCTGCAAATGAGCATTAAGTCTATTTGGCTTCTGGACAGCTGAAAATAGCATATAGGCATCAAAGTTAGTGTCGTGTGGACCTATCTCAACATTTTAAATCAATGGCACTAAATGAGCATAAGCGCTTTCAGAGATTATCATATAGGGTTGAGATTCAGTGCAAATTAAATGCAATCAACTTGATGACAGACTTTTTAGAATGCAGAGGAACAGGAATGCAAAAACAAGGTGGGCAGAAACTACACTGATAAGCCTGGGGGAGGGAATCCAGGGATTTAGAGGCAAGCAAAGTGAAGTTGAAATTCAATAATGGTGCATATTTGTGCAATGTAGTAATAAGGGGCAACTGTATTTATGTATCATGGCAAAAGAAAACAAATAGAAATCTAGGTAAGTCATTAAAGACTAAATGTCTAGAGAAGGAGTAGAAGAGGTAGATTTTGGATGATTAGTGCCAGATTAATCAAATTGGTTGAATAAGATTGGTTCATTAAACATATTGATTTTCATCAATAGCAAAAAAAGCTAAATATGTATGGATTTATTGCTTATGCATTGTGAAAACACTGTGGAGGAGGTATAACTCATAACTGGTTTTAATGTTACACCTCAGATTTGTGAACTCTGTTGCTGTTTATCAACGTGAGAGATGACCTGATAATTATCGATATCCACTGAGATCTAAAACATTTCTGACCACAGCTCCCAGCCCTCGATTCTCCTCTCAGAGCCGGATCCACAGGGGGGCAGATGTCAGTGGACGTGTCACCAGGATGCAGACCTACAACATCCTACAACAGAGACATCCTACTGCAGCCCTGTGCACGAGACCTTCCCTGCAGATACATGGAGGGTCAAGTCAGGGTCACATGTCTGCAGGCTCTCTCTCTCTCTCTCCTCGTGTGCATCTGTCTGCTCACAGCCTTATTTCCTGTTGATGTTTGAGCCTTAAGCAAAAAGTCGGTTATGACACTGTGGTTTTGACGTTACAACACAAGAGGGACACGAGCCTTCGCATTTCAAAGTTAGCAACTTTACCACCACAGGGCAGCAGCAGCAGCGTCACAAGCCATTTTAGAACTGGAGCAAACGAGCGTCATCTCTCCCGGGCTGTGGCGACTCACGTGAAAACCAGTATAAACACCCGCTTCCCACACCAGCTACCCTCTCCCCCTCTCCCCCTCTCACCGCATCACGACGCTAACTTTAGCCGTCAAGTTTAGCTAGTCGCCTGCAGTCCACAACAGCAAAACCCCTCCATTTAAAACCCCCCGGAGCCCCAGAGGCTAGCTAGCTACTCACCGTGTGCTGCCGCGGTGGTACACCTCCCCGAGGGGTGCACTGTCAACACTCGCCCCCCTGTCAGCTTCTCCTTTCTGGGAAGGGGGGGGACGCCGAATGTTTCGGTCACCTCGGCTAGCCCAGCGTTAGCATGTGCTAGCTAGTGGAGAGGTGTTTTAGCGAGCTGCCTGAGCTACCGGAGCTAGCTGCGGCTCACTCGTCGCACATTGCTCGGTGCCCGGTGGCCTCTGCCCGTCAATGCGAGAGATTCGCTGAGTTGTCAGGGCGCGGAGGAGCCGGAAGGAGCCAACCTCTGCCCAAGGTTAGCGAGAGAGATGCCTCCAGAGAGGAAGCTTTTGCTTATGTTGGAGATGTGTCATGATAATCGCTGTTTCCGTGCGGTGCATTGTGGTCCTTGTAGTTCGGGGTCGTGGAGTTTAAAACTCATCTGCACTTGTTCACGTTGTGTTATTCACTACGTCACTTTACCATCAGGATTATAATTCCAGCCTGATGTCAAATACTTGATAAATATTCTAAGCGACGTTTATTAATTTGGTAGGTGAACGTTTTAAATGTATTTAATTGATGCTGTAGAATTTAATGAGTTTCACGTTTCAGTTTCTGAGCATGTGATGATGTCGTAAAACCCACCAATAAATATTTTTTTATGTCTTTATTCTGTCTGTTGATTTTAAAGTATTTGTGTATATATAATACTTAAATACGTATATAGAAATATTATCAACTATGGTCATAAAATCGACTATACTAAAATCATCTGCAGCCGTATAGATTGTGGGGGATTTTGTGTAGATTAAAATGATGAAATAAACACAACAACACAAAAAGAGCACCACACTGCTGCATAGTAGGGACTTCAACCACTTGAGGTCAGCAAAAACATGTTCTGCTACATATTCAATAAAATCACAACAAACACCTTCTCCCTGCTGGTTTTTAGACTTCCACATAGATCTGGTTTTATATCATTGAGATTTCTTCCTCCATCAATGAACCTTTGAGCTGGAAAGAGTTTCGTTGTTCTTCTCACAGCTTTTGAAGTTTACACTTCATAATGACATCATGGTATTTACTCAGGATGACTGTCACATGACTGTGCATGTGGCTTCCTCTCTCTTTTGTGTATATAAGGCCAATAACTATTGGTCATATAAGCGCACGAAAGCTGCACATTTCAAATTTTCTGGTGATGTTGGATTAAATTCCACAACCTTTGGTTATTGGATGTAAATTTTATCTATATTTGTCTTTATTCCCTCTTCTTGTCTGAGAGGTTGGTAGAGTCGTTTCAAATCCTCGCATTAAGCCTAAGTAACCATAAGGTGTCACTGTTCCTCAAGATACTGGGTTTATTAAGATTCTCAGAATTATCTTTCCTGCAGCGATCAAAAACAAATAAATGCCATCAATTGCTAAAGATGCTTCAACTTTTGTTGATGACTTAAAAACTGTCTTTACAAATGCAGTGTTGGAACAAACTGTGTTACTGCACCCTGTGATGCATAATAATATGACAATACTGCAGGGAGTAGCCCTGTATATTATTATCAGAATGGTGAGAAAATGTCAAGTAGCAAAGGCAGACAAACTGGCTGCTCAAGGGTGTACCTTAAGATAATAGAACATGAGTAGAACAGAACCAGCTGGTGTTTTCACTTGATAAAAAAACAGAACAGCCTCCAGACTTAAACAGCTTGGAGTCACTTCAGGATAAACTGGAGAGAAGGTGAGAACAAAGCAACTTGTGGAGATAACAAATTCACCTTAGGCTGAGGGTTAACTTTTCTGAACAATAGTTTGTCTTAAAGCTGGTTTACACTAATTTACTTAAACAGGAATATTCAATAAAGTCTCTAAATGTCTATTTCTTCAATGAGATATCGAATTATCTAAAATGACAGCTAGCAAAGTGCAGGTGTTATACCAGCAGTGTGTATATTAGAAGATAGGACGAGATCCGTTTAAAAGTATTCTGCAAAATCTAAATTACAAACTATACCAGTAGATGTTAGCAGGTGTTAGCAGCCATAAGCAGATGTAAGGTACATAACTTCAGTTGTGCACTTTAGCGTTATCTCGTGTTTTTGCCTAGTAATCAACGATACAGGTCGAACTTGAGGGTACGCTGAGGCTAAAGGTAAATCTGACTGGCTACTGGCTTGTATGGCACTACTATGAAAGCCATGTGGCTGCTCAGTAGATCAGACATCTTTACCTCAATGCCTTTTTAAACTTAACACTGTACCATTTTAGAAAATTGGACAAAATGGAGAATGTTCCATGAATGTTCTATTGCAGTGATTAATGCCTACCGCCAGTTAATGATATCTGATGTGCGTCAGACCACCAGCGGATGTTAAGGACGTATCTTCTGTTGTGTACCTGCACACTCTACATGATGTGAACCCGACTTCTCTATTTCTACTTGCACCGTGTTTCCACACATTCTGCTCCAGCTCCACTGTAATTGAAAGGGGATGTGAATGAGGACGGGGATTTGGAGACTTCCAACAAAAACATGTTGAGATAAATGGGAGCGACACTCTCAATGAATAATGAAAATGGCTGACATGTTAGTGACATCAGGGAAGGCTGGCGACATTTATCGTTGTGGCAGTCGGATGGCGGCGACGATGAAACAGTTGACTTCCCAGTCAGGAAGTAGGTCAGGGCGTTATTAAAATGTAGCTTCATAATTCAACTGTGCTAAATATTGCATTGGGTTTCAGTTTTGACTCACACAACACAGACGTGACCTCTGTATCTCTACCGGATATACGTGCACTATAGATGTAATAGTCTTGTGCACACACCTACACACACAGCATCCACCCTGGTGTAGCAGTGCCTCCCTGTCTTGTTTCCCTATCTCAGCTTTCTGTCGGTTGTTTTGACTTTGAGCAACATTCACAAGGAAACTAAAAGAGATTTATAGAGGAAATTGAGTCCAGAGTGTATAGAAGATATGGCTGTTCAGGGTGATGTTGAATTCTCTGAGTTTGTGCAGCAGAGTCTCGTTCTTTGTCAGCTACACTTTTATTTTAGTACAGGCAACTAAAAAGAAGGAAAAAATGATCTGCATTCACCCTTTTTGAAACAGAAGATAACTAGGAGATTATTAATCTAGAATATGATGACCATAGAATAGATTATGGACATTATATTCAATTTCTATATATATATATTATTTTCCATTGGTTTTATTTTACAACTGCAACCTTCTTGTCTCATCAATTGATAAGTATGTCCATTGTTTTAGTTTCCTCATTCTTGTGTGTGTGTGTGTGTGTGTGTGTGTGTGTGTGTGTGTGTGTGTGTGTGTGTGTGCGTCTGTGTGTGTGTGTTGCATTTGTTCTTGTATCTCTGCTGCTGTGATAAAATGTCCCCATGCCGCATTGTTGAAGCTGATCTTCTTTATGTCTTTGAAATGAAGAAAACAGGAAAATATAACACAAATTTAAGTTAAGCAGTTTGATTTTAAATGATAAATTGGTAATTTGGTGAAGTAAAGAGTATATCGTAAAGTCTAAAAGTATTATAAAGGATAAAAATGGAAAGTACAGAATTTAAATTATGTTTATGAGACACAAGAGGGCAGTATTGAAACATTAAAAAAAAATCCTCTGGCGGCAACTGTGTCCTCATCCAAGTCCCAGCAGTTTAACCTCGCCCTCACACTTGGCTGCTGTGAACTCCTACGGGAATTAGTCACCACATTGTAAATGCAAAAATATGGTAAAAACAGTAAGAAACCACGGGTCGGCTCAGTTTTAACAATAACATATAAAATGTATTTTCAAATTTCACAGACATAAATCTTGATTATCAGGTTTGGACCTCGCTCCAGATAAACCTGAGCTGAGCCCCCGGCTGCTCTGGAAGGTTGAATCAGACCTTCCTAATGCATAATCCATGAGTTTTTATTTTCCCCTTGAAATGTGAGTTGCCTCTTTGATGTGCTTTGTGGTATTATTATAACCGTGGTTTGACGAGTAATAATGTTGATGTCTTGTGTGAGCTGTAATTACTGGATCTGGAGGTAGGAGGGCAATGCCAACATGGGCTCGGAGCTCCAGTGTGGCCGTGCTTTGATGTTTCACGGGTGGGGGGGGTCGAGGGAAGCACGGCGAGGTGAGGCCGCTTTTCCAGCGAGTCCCTGAACTTTGTCTGACAGACAGGGACATTAGTACCTACCCATAATGGAGCATAATGGCAAATAAAACAACCTTTCTTTTGAAGAGACTAGCCATTTAGCATTTGGCCCTAGTAATCACAAAATGATAAATAGTCTCGTCGCAAAGTAATTATGTGTCGCTTTGAAACACTCATCAACTGATTTCATTTCGGCGACTGTATGTAAAACTGCACTGAGATGGATAATAGTCTTTGTTTGCACCCGGTAAATCAAACCAGCTGCACCGGGCTGCATGATAATATTGTTATTGTTGGTTCCATCTCTGCCAGACTTTCTGTGTTTACAATTCACCGGCTCTTTCTCCTCCGTGCAGTGGTTTCAACACTGACCTTCGTTTGTGTGAAACGCAGTGACCTGAGTGAAAGTGTCCTTGGCTGTGAACGTTGTTGAGTCAACTGGAGGTTTGTGCGTGCGTGTGTGTCTGTGTGGGGGTGTGTGTGTGAGTGTTTATGTGTGTATGTGGTCCAGGTTTTACTCATGATGTGGGGACCTAAATCTGCCGATACAGTTACATTATTGGAACTTGTCTTCCTTATGGGGAGACAAACAGTCTCCATAATGTAAATCATCTAATTTTGTTTAAGTTTAAGTTTAAGTTTAAGTTTAAGTTTAAGTTTAAGTTTAGGTGTAAGTGTAAGTTTAGGTTAGGGTTAGGCAAGTAGCAAATATGATTAGGGTTAGTGTACGTTACCAAGAAATCCATGTAAGTAATATAATGTCATCTGAAGTCATAGAAACTGGTGTGCGTCCGTGTGTGTGTGTACTTTGTGTACTTTTTATCTTTATTAGGACCATTTTGAGCATAGACCTTATGTAGTGAGATCCTCACTTTCTCAATGTTCTGTTAAAGGGTCATAATTTGCTTTTAGGATTAGGTTTATGTAAGTGTTGAGCATTTAGTTGTGATGGTTAAAGTTAGGGTAAGGGGCTTGGGTGAGTATTATGCCACTGAGTGTCCTTGGTAAGATAGAAGTACGAGGTTGTGTATGTGTGTGTGTATGTTTTGGGCTGTCAGCATGTGTTAAGGCCTGCGTACATCAGCGCATGTATCCATCTGCGCTCGTGTGTGCGTCACTGCACGATGAGTCTGGTGTGTGTACGTCTCTGGAGCACAGCTTGTCCTGCAGAGGTGGCTGCGAAGCGACGGGAACACACAATTACCAGCGGAGGAAGACGGGGTGAGCGGGCAGGCGGCAGGATATCCCATCACATTAGGACTTCTGCTGCGCCCACTTCCTGAAGCTCTTCCCAGCAGCCGGGTCCAGGAAAAGGTCAGGAGGGGTCAGACAGGCTCCTCCCTCTGTCATTATCCTCCCATCACCTGCCGTCCTCTCCCTGCTGACAACAGAACTTTCTTTTCTCTCTCTCTTCACCACTCACTCTTGACACCAGCTTCAGCTCTTTATGACCCTCACTCCCTTTTCTTTTTCTCCTTGTCTGACTCTGCCTTTATGATTTTCACTTTTTTCCCCTCTCCCCATCTGTTCCCCAGTTCTCTTTCCTTTCATGGCCTTTTATTTGTCTCCTTTTCTTTATTTTTTTGCTCTTTTCATAGGCCTGCATCACTTTCAATTTCCCTCTGTCATTTTCTCTCCCAGATACAGAGAGCTCAGGGGTCCCTCTCTTGGAGACCTTTTGTTGAGTCTGCAGCTGATCCCCAGATTGCAACAGAGATAAACCCAGGCTGCTTCCACAGACAGACAGGAGATTGAAACAGATTCTTCCAGAGGAGGATCTCTGGTGAGGTTTTTATCGAAAAAGGAGGAAAACTAGTTGTGTACTGTGAACCAGAGAGCTCAGTCTAATGTGTGTCAAAAAATACAGCTGAAATCTGGGCCAAGTGGTAATGCAATATAGATGTTATATCATTATGAATATTTCACGATACACAACAATGTACTCCAGTAGAATAATGGGCACGTATGGGTAATAAGTAAACTGAGCAGCAGATGTGATAATTTGACGTCTTTATTTTCCCTGTTATGACAGTTTTAAGTCAAATCTGTCAACCATCTTATGAAACCACGTTAGCTGCCTCCAAACCCAGCAAACTCCATTGATTTAATTCACTATTAAAAGGGAGTTTTAATATTTCATCTCAATGGTTCAATATTTTTAACGAAAACTCCATCTGTAAGAATAAAATTCAGAACTGCAAATTACTGATTTGTATCTCACATAACAGTTTGTGAAATTCAATAATGCTCATGGAGACTTTATACTGTAGATCTCCCCTTGTTTTAAGCAGCAAGATGCTCAGTGGTTCTCTCTCACTCTATCACACACACACACACACACACACACACACACACACACACACACACACACACACACACGCACACACACACACATTTGAGCTGCACTTCCCTCTGTGTGTTTTGACTTTCCTTGAGCTCAGGTCTCTCCTTCAACAGATGCTATGGCTTCATTCTTTGTCTGGCTGCCTCCTCCTGTCTGTGGAAATGTGGAGTGAACTTGCTTAATGAGGAGACAAGAATATTTTTACATGATTTAAAGCGAGATCACAGAGCAGGCGTCCAAGAACACATCTCTCAAACAACGCACGTCTGATAACAAATCAGATACAGAGTAGAGACACTGCAAATGAAAAGCACTTAGCAGGAGAATCTTCTCGTCTTCAGTCGCATAAAACACGACGTCCACAATCATCCATCAGCCCGTCCATCTGTCCATCCATCCATCCATCCATCCATCCTTCCATCTGTCCGGCCATCCTAGCATCCATCCATCCATTCATGCATTCAGCCATTCATCCATCCGTCCGGCCATCCTAGCATCCCAGCTGACATAGGATGAGAGGCACAGTTGTGGTTCACCAGTCGGACCATATACCCTCGTTTCTTAAATGATCCATAGCTCCAGTGCCTATTGTATTATTAAACACAACTCGCTCTTCTGACCTCAAATTGTGAATCATCTCACGTTTAAACCACTAAACTCTGCATATTCCCCAACATCAAATTATTCTTAAGTAGTAAAATGTGCAGTGCGGTATTTAATAGATATGGCAGATTGGTGAGTTATGGCTGTGTGGTATACCTGTAATGCTTCTGGTTAGGTCATTATCCTCCATGATATCTGGTTATCATCCCTGTCTGATTTATGCTGCCTCCGTCAACCCTCAACCACAGTGACCTACATTCACTTTCATCTCAGCCATCAATCATTCAGCAGTTCAAAGCCAAGGTTTGGCTGTGGAGCAACGCAGCAGGCTTGATCATAATGACATTAATTCTCCAATGCAAAAAAGTGCCCACTATTATGCATCTAAATGTGTTTTCACTGTGGGGATAAAACAGAATACCAACTACAAGACATCAAGAGACAATGAGCGGGAAACCGATTGTTTTGACACTCGTCTTCGATGAGTGGAGGAATCCAGCTGTTATCAAGGCCAGCAGTAAATCCAAAAGCTCTTTCTTTCATGGTCACAGTCGAATTTCAACCATTTCCCCCTGCTACTGTTCCAGGGACTCAAGCCACCGAACCCCATCCAGCGTCAAAAACAAACACAATTAAAAAGACACTACTAAGAGCGACAGTGACAGCAATGATACCAGAATATGTTGCTGAGCACACATATAAACAACATATATCTACAGACAGAGCAACGCAAAGACAGAGACACCTGGACAGACATAGAGTTAGAGTGAGTAGGAAAGATAGAGAAATGCCCTCCCCTGAAAAATGGATGAGCACTATGAGTGTGTAAGCGGAGGCTGAATGACTTATTCAGTGGGGACTGTGTGTACATGTCATTAAGTCAGCTGCTATATCCACATCCAGCCGCCCAGGTGAGGTGAAGACTGGAGCTCAGAGAGAATTGAGACGTCGCGGTCTAATCTGCATCTGGATTTGGAACTGGATCAATGGGGCAGGGTGAAGTCGGGAGTAATAATATTGCATTGTAACATGAACATCTGCTTTCACTTAGTATGCCACTGTAGTTCTTCTGTAGAGTGACACCATGCTTTACAGAGTCATGAATCAATTCCACTTGACACCTGATATTAGTTAGTAGGTGCAACAGAGGGCACTGTACATCCACAGTGTGTAAACAAATATCTCCCGTGCTCATGCAGACAGAACGAGGGGACAAAGGTCAGTCTTCCTGCAAAAATAATGTCAAAGCTACATAAAAAATTTCAAATATTCCCTTAAAGAAATAACCTAAATCAATAAATCAAATTGTTATATTAACACACATTAACTCAACATAATATATACAATGTACAAGACAATATTTATAATATACAGTAGTAGTGCCTTTGCTCTCAGGGACCCAACCCTCTGGAATAGTTTTTAAATCATCTCTCAGAATGTACTTTTACTGAATGGCTTTTATGTGATTGTTTTTGTTTCTTCCTCTTTTTCATCCTTTTCTTTTGACATTACTTTTTTATAGATGTTTTTGTTGTTAGATTTTATATTGTACCATTTTGACTTTAAATGAAACTGGACTCATTTGCTTTTTGTGTTCAAAGTTGTGTATTCTTGTTTTTATTCGTCCTCTTTGTGAAGCACTTTGGGATGGCTCCTTTGAAAGGTGCTATGTAAAAAAAGTTATTATTATTAATTGAATTCATTTTAAACACAATAAACAAGTGAAAGAGGATGTAAAGTCTATTTATCCTTTAATTTTTCCAACAAGTCAAACCAGCACCAGGTGTTTTACAGGTATCTCCTGCAGTTGCACCTCAGCTGACACACAGAGCACTGAGAGTGGGATAAGATCATTGTATGTGGGCAGAGAATGGATTTCTGATGAAGCTGAACTCAGGCCTATCTGGAGAGAAGCATTGTGCTTCCTCTGACTCAGAGCTGTGACTGGTCTGTGGTTTTGTCTTGAGAACAGAGCTCATGCTAAGAAACTCGTGCCTGCCCCATGAAAAAAAAGCCATTTAACACATGAGTTATCAGCATACAAAGCAATAACACACATCCCCGTGGCATGCAATTTTAAATTATGTATGACATTATAACATTAGCGTCATGGAAAATGTCTAAATATCCATACATGACATTTTCCACATACCGTGTTTCAATAAAGAGAAAGAGAAGAAGAATTTCTGGGAAAAAAAACGGGTAAATTCAGAATATCTAATAGTAGATAAATGAGAATGAATGCATTGATATTGCTGTTTGGTTACGTGACGACCCCTCGGTAGTATTCCCTCTCCACCTTACAGCTTCATTTCCGACTGACGTCAACAACCGCTCTCTTTCCCTCCTTCAGACCTCATCAGCGGCATGGTGTCCATTTGTGAGGTAGACGAAGGTTGGGGGGAGCAAGCGAAACCCTGCATACACCTACACACTTATACACACACACTTACACTTACACACACACACACATACACACACACGTACACACAGAGTCCCTTCTGAGATTATGAAGACTATGCTCTCTAACTGTCACTCCTAGTTACAGACCTATCATGCAGAAATGATGACTTATTCATGACTTTCATGCAAACCTGGATGCACAGAGGAAACTGAAGCTGGCTGGGGCGAGGCCCAATAGGCTGTGCATGTGTATGAGTGCATCAGTGTGTGTGTGTGTGTGTGTGTGTGTGAGTGCATGGTCTGCCTTATAGTACTTTTGCTCACTCCACCTAACTCAGCCACGCTTTACATCATTTTGCAATTACACGACACACAAACACACACACACGCACACACACACACACGCACACACACGCACAAAAGCTTCTTCAGGGAATACAGTATGCTGACGTAGATGCCTCAGTTTTACACATGTATTCACTTTCGCTTTCCAAGTCTTTTAATACTTTTTGAAGAAGTCAAGTACATATTGATGAAAGGTCTGAAAAGGCAGTTTTGCGATCAGTGTGTGAGCTTACAATTCATAACAAAGTCTAATTATAGCTCACTGATAAAAGAGATACAAATGCAACTCTTAAATACTAATAATGTATTTATCTAAATTACTTTATTTGAGTGAAATTGATTTATGTGACTTAATAAAAACTGTAGCCAATATGCAACTATACAGCAGCATACCGGCAAGTTATTGATCATTAAAATGTGAAATGATTATTCAGGGATGCTCAAACCAAACGCTGCCTACCTGTTGCCTAGTCTCATCAATATTCCATGTTAAGTACTTTAACATTTAGTGCCGATGGAGTTTTTTTTAGTAACACTTTAATTAAAATTTTCTCAGAGAGCAATTAAAACAGTGTGAAAGTATGATTTGTCAGCTGCATGGTGCTGAAAATGTTCTTCCTGTGACACTTAGTGATTGTTACTTCTTGTTGTCACAAAATGATTCTGTTCTCTATGAATGATCATATTACATAACTCTATATATGTATCTATATTTACTATTGCTTTATTAACTATATATATAATAAACTTGTTTTCTGTTGAAACACCTATTAGTTGAGTTCAGCTAACATTTGAGCTCAGTTTTAACATTGTTTGATGAATCTCCAGCAGCCTCTGGGGTTGTGGAGTGAGAAACGTACAGTGACAGCAGCTAAATAATTCACCTCTATCAAGCCTAAGAGCCAAAAACAGAGCTGGGACACCTTTGTATACTGGTGAACAAAATGTCTGATGGCGAAACACAGTGTTGCACATTTTATCTGTATAATCTGTGCACTTTCTAGGATCATCCATCCCAAAGTATACTTTTTATTTACATGACATTACATATAGATTTTACTTGCTCTACACTGACTTCCGATGATCAGGAGGCTTTGGATACATTTCACAAACAGTACCAATTGAAATTCAAATAAATGTTATTTATATGGCGCCAGATCACAACTTTCATTATCTCGAGGAACTTTTCATAGAGAGATCAGGACCCTACAATAGAGAAACCCAGCAGTTCCCATGAGGGAGCACTTGACGATTGTAGAGAAAGAAAACCTGGACTCGGTTTTGGCAGCCATCTGTCTCGACAGGTTGGGTTTAGAGGATAGAAACGGGGGAGAGAGGAGAGATGGGTGGAAAAAAGGGGAGAGAAGAGAGAGAGAGACGGGGGGTAGAGGAAAAATTCCTACATAATATTTGAGATATTCATCTGAACACAAATGATCAGTCTAAGTTTTGCGAAAACTGACATTTGGCCTATTTCTTAAATATTTTCTGTGTCCTGCGTCCTCCTCACATCTTGTCATGGATCTGGAGCTGGGTCGTGTATATATATTGTCACAACAATATAACATACAAAGTATAAATGTCATTTCACTCATAACGGTTGTTAAAGATGCAAATTGACACGTGTTCCAGTTCCTCTTCCTTCAAAACTATCCAGCTTATTAAAGTAATCAAACTGCGTCTTTCTATCATTAACATCCACAGTAAACAGTCTTTTATGATAAAAATAATCCAAACACATTTTGAATCAGCTACTCTGAACCTATGGGTGACTTTTACATGGCTGTACCAGAGGCCTACTAAATTAAACATCGAGCAAAGTACCACCAGTTCTGCAGTAACTGAGCATGTGTGTCCCTGCTCTGCTGCTGGGAATGCTTCAGACTCGTAATCCAGAGCTCTGAGCCTGAACAACGTTTTTCCAAAGAACCCACAGCATCACTTTCAAGCCTGTAGCTGTGTGGCAGTGTCAGACCTGATCCTTGTAATCGCTGCTTCTCTGTCTGTTCTCACCATGATCCATGAGTGGATGTCAGTTGTGACACGAGCGAAAAAAACGCAGAACGCAGACGATGAACGCAGATCCAGATGCTGTGCTCCCGGTGGTCACACATGGTTTAGCAATCAGCAGGATGTTACCAAGAATTTTTGGATGTTACTTGTTTACTCTTTTCCACTTTAGTTCCTAAGGGAATAAAAAAAAACAGCTGCAGTGCCCATTAAATCTCCAAGAGGGGAAGCAGCCGACAGACTCACTGGCGTGCAACAGCACAATGGCTGTAAACAGGCCCTGCTCCTTCCTCAGGTGGCTGTGTGCTCCACAGGTGAGCAGCCTCCATTAGGACTCCAGCAGCAGCAGAGGCAGTTTGAACAAGTGATGCTTATCCAGGGGTCCAGCGTAAAAACACACAGCTCAGCAGGAACAGAAACACTCTCACCTTCATTATATTGTGATACAAAAACCAAACAACACTCCAGCAGGTTGAGAGGCCAGAACAGTCCCACAAATACACAACACGCCGTCTGAGGGGGTTTGGGGATTTCTTAACGAGCTCCTTACAAGTTTGTAATTATGTGGGAACTGGTGATTTGTGTGTTCAGAATGTGTACTGCATGTGTAGGAAATACAAAAATACATTTTACTCAAATAAAACAATTTTGAGGTGTTTTATTCCAGAATTTCCTGTATACGCTTCTCGAATTTAAATACTGCACTGTCAGGGGGTGAATGTGTACTTTTTACTTCATAACATGTATTGCAGTGCTATAGGAACTATAAACTTTGCAGATTTATCATGTAAAACACACAGTCGACTCATGTAATATGCTGCTTTATTAATCTTTTACTACACAGACCAGGAGGTTGTTAAAGTTAAGTTACAACATTTGAATGCAGCTCACACAAGCAACCAGAAAAATATGTAATTGTATGAAAATCACAACTGTGTATAAGTTCTTTTGATGCTAAACAGATTCTACTTCCTTAATTGTACTTAAATTAAAAATTTGAATGCTGAATTTTCACTTTTAATGGGAGATTTGGTTCTTAAAAGTGATTTATATGGAAACTGATCCTAGAACTAGTGTGCTGCTGTATGTTGATGTCACAGTGTATGTGGGTGGAAAAGTGGGTGATTGCATACTATATATATATATGTATATAAATCAATGAGATACGGGTTTAAGCCTTTGAACACATTTCAACATGTGCATGTGTGGTTCAGCATGATCTCCTATGACTCCCTTCTTTTTACATAACTATTCACATTTAGTACATTCACTCACATTCTGTATTTGAGTGTATTTTGAGGTCCTTGTTACTTGAGTGGCCTATTTCCATTTTATTGCACTGAATACAACCTCACAGGGGAAAATTACTTTTACTTCACTGCTTTTATTTGACAGCTACTTATTAGTTTCTTCCATATGAAAAATATATATATAAAAAAGGATCCATTGTAAAAGATTTAACCTTAGTGGGTTGTGACCCCTTGTAAAGAAAGCAGTGCCTAGTAAGCAGTTCCATGAAAGACACAGTTACCCTCTTTTACTGAAAATTATGTTTCATAGAATATTTCCTGTTTTCTTCTCAATCCCTTCTACCATCACACAACCTCTGATATTTACCATGGGACCCTTTAGAGGGGGCCAGACCCCTGTGTTCAGAACCACTGCACCTCCACTGGAAGTGTGTGAGTGTATTTTAAGTAGATACTGTAAATAAGTGACTCCTGATACTCGATACTCATTGAGCATCAGTATTCTCAATGTTATAATGTCATATATGATGATTTATGAATTCTAGCCTGGAAGGTCAAGGTGTCTCCAGATGAGTTTGTGATGCAGGGGATTGATTCATGTTCAACTCCACAACAAATGGCCAGAGGGAGTCAGGGGTCAGAGGGCAAGTCTGAGAGAGGACAGTAAAAACACTTGCAGAAGGCTGCAGAGAGACGGCTGCGGCTGAGAAGGAGGATTAACTAACTGATTGTCATTAGAGACTCAGAAGAGTTGGTAATTGGCTATTGTCTGATCAGCCTGCGGTGGGCCAGACTCAGGAAAGAAACACCCAATGACCATGAAGAACACAGACAGAAGACTTTCTCATGTTGGGTCAGAGCACTTTTCCACTTATCAACCTTGATGCAGCTACAATCTGATTGGCTTCTGAAGTGCCCCTTTCTGGTCAGTAGTGTTAAAAAGAATACTTAATAACAATAAATATGACAGTTTAATGAGATGACTTATTTTCTAAGATTTGAGTCAACAATGTGTTTGAACAAGGTTCACTTTTTAAAATAGAGCTTTAGATAAAAACAATAAATGAGGAATGACTTGAATGGGCACCTTAGTGAATTAGGAATAGGGAACAGATGTTGGACATATTCAGTAATTGGCCCCTTTGTGTAAATTGCGGCTGCTTTTTCTAGCCACTTAACACGGAAATTCTAAATCCGCCACTGGTAGCAAGAGTAACTCCACACACACACACACACACACACACACACACACACACACACACACACACACACACACACACACACACACACACACACACACACACACACACACACACACACACACACAGTGTTAATGTGCCTGGAACAACTTTAGATAAGCGGGATAATGATATTTACAGAGTACAAGATCACTATTGTGTATCTTCACATTATTGAGCCTCGCACATTGCACCTCAAAGTGTGTGAAATACAAGTTTTATGTAAATTTCTCCTGCAGCATTTGCATGGCGATTGATGTTGGAACATCACAATGCTTTTCTCGTCTGATTTGTGTGTCCAGAATGATTCACCTGCACGCGTCAACTCACACTAAACTCACACTCTGCCACATCTCTGCCGCAGAATTTTAATGAAGCCTAACAAGCCCGCTGTACTTTACACTGTAAGATGAGATGTACTGTTTGATATATGACTGCACTCAGAGGCAGTTGAGGAAGTGCATATACTCGCCAGTGATGTGCAGGCATTTGCATACGCCTCAACCACATTTTACCTCTTGTCACTTTGTAATAAGATATTTTTTAAAACAACCAGGATACAAACTCTGCTTTGGTGAATGATAAATCAAACAGCCGTCATTTCTCTGAGTTATTATGTTCTCTCTCTCTCTCTCTCTCTCTCTCTCTCTCTAGTGACTGTGTGCACGGCTCTCTGTGACGCTTTCATTGCATTACGGTAAATGAGTTTTGTTTTTTAAAGCAAATTAAATGATAACAGATGAGGAAAGGGCTGGAAGGCATGAGTGCATTACTTTGTATCAAATAACAGCGGTGTATGGTGTTTGGCATCGGGCCTGTAGAGGCAGCACTGTACTGAGCTGTTACTGTAACAAGACAGCAATGGTGCTTGACAGGCTACAGACACACACACACACACACACACACACACACACACACACACACACACACACACACACACACAACATGCATTCCCTATAGCTCCTTACCCATCATATCCCTAACTCTAAGCCTAAAACCAAATCTTAACCCTCAAACAACCTTTTCAGTTTGTGAGGACCAGACAAAATGTCCTCACAATGATGGTCTTGAACCATAGTCTCATAACTAAAGGAAGACAGACACACACACACAAACACACGAAGACACACACACACACACACACACACACACACACACACTGTTTTCACAGGTGGCGTATAATAAACCCAAACCCTCACATATATTAATGGTCCTCTGGAGATTTACTTTACGCTCATACACTGTCCAGGTTAGATGTCCACACAGGTGTTTACGCTCCACAACACAATGTGTATTTGTATCTGAGAGCATGTGTAAGTAGTTAGGTTGGTGTTTTGTAGCAGGCCTGCAGTTTGCAATCTGACAAAATTGCCTTGACAGAGAAAGAGATTATATGTGGAGCATGTGCCTGACCTCAGATTGGTTGCCTTCAATGTACCGTGAATTTTAACAACAACTTTTTTAAACTTTATCTTCCGATGAGATCAAAGCCAAATAAAGTGAGGGGCCATTTGCAAAAAACACAGTGACTATATAAAAGTGTTTTTGTGTTTAGCGTGCGTACACGCGCGTGCCAGGGAGGACCACCAGGGAAGGAAGGGCGGTCCTGAGTTAGGAGACAGGAGGAAGGAGACAGGAGGCAGGACAGGCTTTGAACCTGATCATAGACCGAGCGCACAAAAGACGCACCAAGTGGAGGATAACGCGGGTGGCACGAAGGAGGACCCGAGTCTTTATTGTGTCCTGCAAATCACCACTGACAGTTTTGCATGACACAGAGCCAGCAGACCAGCTAGAAAACGCCACTTCATTTAATCTTTATTTTTTCTCCAAATAACCTCTTCTGTCTTGTTTTCCTATTCTCTTTTTTAAAAGCTATTAATATCGCACAGGCTTTCTCCTCCGCCAAAGCGCATTCTTATGAAATGCCGCTGCGTAAAAATAGAAATACAGTTGGCCATAACTGGCACCCATTGACACAATAGCTCCCGTTCCACAGACGAAGCTCCTCCCTGTGTGTGTGTGTGTGTGTGTGTGTGTGTAGCGGGTGGGTGACAGCTGGGCTCGCTGCGCTCCGCTCCAGTCTGGTAAGGAGCTTCATCTCCAAATAGGATGACCGTCGGCTTTTGTGGAAGGTACTGCGCTCGTGCTCCGTAGCTAGTTCTGGGACACCCGGTTCGCTTCCGTCCGTTCAGCTCACACCTTGGGTTTGCGGGGAAAAGCCAGAAACGTCGGGCGGGTGTTATTTCTTCTCTAGTGTGGATTTCCGATGGATATTCCGATCTGAAGAGGTGTGATTTGAGCGCGGCATGTAACAGAAACAGGCGGAGGAGAAAAGTAGCGCTCGTATTGTTGTTGTGAATCGTCTGAACTGCTTTCAACAGCCGCGTCTCATGGATTACTAACGGACAGAGCATCTACTATACCGAGGTGGATCCATTCATGAGCTGAAGGTAAGATTTCTTTGTTTATTTCAAAAACTTCACGTGCGCTCGGAGCGTCTTTCTCCGGAGCCCCGGAGGCTCGTTTTCTGCCCGGGCGACAAGTGCACGCACGCGGCACAGGATTACTCCATCCGCTCAGGGCGATTTCGCGTATATATTTATACATATGAAGCATTTTATACTGAAATTAAGTTATAGAGAAAATCAGAAAGTGCCTGTTTTATTCAAATGAGACCTGCGATGCTTGCCCTACGAGACAAACACCTTCTGTCGATGTAAACAGAACCCACATTTCCGTGCGTAATCCCTTTTATGCTGTTTACGCATAAGGATTAAAGAAGTGTCAGTCCCAGAGGAGCATTGGCTGCTCACACTGATCCCAGACTCAAGCAGGAACAATGTCCGGATCAGTCATTAGCAGGTACATGGACGGAGAATAAGAAATGTGCCTGTGGGAACTTGACCGACTGTTGTCCTCCCTCTAACGGTGCGTTTTTTCCCACCCTGCCTCGCTGACCCTTGAATGTGTTATTAAAAAAACTGCTGACACAAAAACAAACTAGATTTGACATAAAACGAGAGAGTTTATATGAGCCCATAATAACATATTCATAGCTGATTTGTGAAGGAAAACGCACAAACACAGAAGTGCTCGCTCCATTATTGCAGTCCATGATGGGATTTTCATTTTGCCATTTATTTTCCCCACGACTGGAAATTCAGAATTAGAAAAAGCAATTTACATTTAGACTCGTGTTGCCGAGTGTGTTCACCATTTTTCTTTCAAGGAAATGGGGCTAGAAACTTGCTGTGCATTCAGTAGTTAATTTCACATGCAGTTTGGTATTGGTCTTAACTGTTAGCTATCTCTCTCTCTTTCTTCCTCTCTCTGTCTCTTACACACACATGCACGCTCACACGCTTGCCATAGGGGTGCGTTCAGGGATTTCAGGAGAAGCAGAGTGGTCAATCTGGTCCCAAAAAAAGATCCAACAGAAATGTTTGTAATTCAGAGCAGGAGGCAAAATTGCATCAGTCTCTGAAGTGGGATTTGACCATTAAATCAAGAGCTGCTGGTTTAACGAGCCGGGATGAGGAGATAGAGGCCTCACAAACCACATCCAGCCGCCGGACCGCCAACACCCAGTCAGTCATTCATTCAGTCACTTCTCCTCTCCTCTCCTCTCCCAGTACACCCCCCTCTCCCCTCGCTCCACCAGGCACTGGGGAAGGGGAAGGCTGGGAAAAGGGATTCAGCAACTCTAAATGTAGGATTCAGATTAGGAAGCGTGTGCAAGGCTGGTGATAGAAATGGATGAATCTAAAGAGTATTGAAATGCCCACAGGAAAAATGTGCCTCTCGTCAGCTGATTTTCAGCAGCAGCAGCACATGGTGTTTTGGAAACATGATTTTATTATCAAGCTTAATAGAATTAAAGGAAGAAAGAAGACACACATCACATCCAGCTCTGAGAGGGGAGGGTGCTGGGATTCATGGTTTCCCTTGAAATCAATGGAAATGTTGCATGTTGCATGTTTTCATCTGTGTTGTTTTTTGCCGTCACTATACATGCTGTGCTGGAGATTAAACATGATGTTGAATGTGAAATAGCATAATGTTTCAGTTCAGCTCCTCCTACAACATTAGCCTCGAGGCATTCAAATGTCCTGGAGGCATTTTTTTTAGATGCTGCACGGGCTGAACCCCCCCACCCCCCACCCCAACCCCATGCTGTTTCATAAAGGCTACAACACCCAAAAAACCAGAGCTCTAATCCTAGCTTTCGAGAAAGAAAAAAAAACACTTTATACATTGACATGTCATGATGCCGCTGCTGACATGAATTACAGCGTGATTTACCTACGAGAGAGAGAGAGAGAGAGAGTTAGTATTTACCTTTTGCCGTCGAAATGCAGATGCAGCCTGAGTGTAGTGAGCTTGAATAATTGATAAATTGCTTTGTTACGATTCAAATGAATTGCCCCTCTAGTCCAAACAACGAGACAGGTCAGCTGCTGTTAACCACTGCTCCTCATTCAGCCAGTGTCAATACCCAGCATTCAATAGTGTTTGTATTTATGCATAATGCATTTTTCATAAAAGCCATGTTTTATTGATGCACGTCCTTGGTGTGGGGGCTGGTGTTTTTTTGTTTTTTTTAATTAGAGAGTGAGAAAGCATCAAACCCCTCTAACTCATCTGCATGTGATTTATTGATGCTTAACCCATTTTCCAGTTTTCACATCTTTACTAAATTGCCGTTGCTCCAATTACACTGCCTTAACGCTAAATCTGCTCGAGCGGTGGAACATTAAAAACACATCATCGTGAGCTTGAGTGTGTGTTTGAGCACATTTTGTTTTCAGGGATACAGGTCAGCACAATCAGAGACGCTTCCGTTGAAATGAAACTGTCCATCACAGACGTGAGCGTGTGCTAATTTATCTTAAGTTGCGATTCATCTGCCGAAAGAAGTAAAAAGAAAAAACGGAAGATGTTGTAATCTGCTAATAAATTACACAACTTCTCCTCTGTGTAAACAGTTCTCCACTTTTCGTCTGCTGGTAAGATTTCCTTGACCCCCTGAAGTTGAACTCATTATTTGATAAACGCCTTAAATCCGATCTAAGATAACACACTGAATAATATGCAGTTTGATGGGCGATGGCTGGAGACCTGTATCTCAATCTCATCTATTGCCTTCGTTGATATATATATTTTATTTTTCTGAAAAGGCAGCAGTTTATTTGCTGCAAATTGGAACATATCGCCCACTCCTTATAGGCAATGATAAATGATGTTCACTGTACTGTAGGGATTTAATATATCTCACTGAGCAGTATGGTCAAGTGTGCTATATATTCACAGCATGGCTCATTGAAAATGTAATCTCTCGCTTGAGCGTGCTGGTCCATGATCTCGCTCTCGGTCTTTCACACACACACACACACACACACACACACACACACACATGCGTGGATCCATGATGCCAGTTTCCACGTTTCATTGTGTTGTTGGGGCTGGCTGCTGTCTCCCACTTAGCCTTAACCCTTCCGGCTCCCTAGAAATGACTCTCCATTGCATGCACAGAATTAACCGTCCATGTGTTAAACATTCTTCATACTCATTACATTAGCATAATTGATTGAGAGTGTTTTGTGTGCCAAGAACGCCAGAGGCATGAAGGACCAAGCGGAGGGCTTATTTCGGTCCGGGCGCCTCAAGTCAGCGGCACAAATTGGCTGAGGGTCTGTTGATGCTGTTGGTCCTTGGCAAAGCTTTGTTGTTAGAAATTTAGTGAATCAGAAAGTGATCGCCAGCCCATCGAGGAGAAGGTTGTTGAGGAGCCAAACTTTGTCACATGATCGCCAATTGAGAGCTCGTCCAGAGAAACATTATTAATCAGCTTATAACATCTGTCTAGTCCTCATGCAAAAAATGTATTTTAAATACTTAGTGTATGCGACATTAACATGCAGTAATACCTTTGTCCAGTCTGACTGTGTTTGCCTGTTATTACTCAAATGGTGAGGAAAATGCATTTGCAGGGATAATCCAAAAGCTGCAGGACTTTGTGTGATTGCCTGGGAGATGGATGAATGACTGGAAAAGTCTTGTACTGCAGATCAGATGATGTAAATTGTGGTAAAAAGCATACAAATATAATGTCCCAGTTCCCGTCCTGCTGCTGGGCTTTTACAGGTAAGAGCAGCCAGCTGTGAGTCATGGAGACAGCCACAGGCTGATAAGATTCATTAGGGCCACATCCACTGCCGTGGTAATTTGTGTGGTTACTTGTGCTTGTTGTGTGTCATGTGGACGTTAAGCATCAGGAAAACTCTGCCACTTCTTTGTTTGCCCCTTAAGCGTTAACTCTCCATCTAATACAGTGTTTATGTGTCTCTGTGAGGTGTGTACCAAGAAAACCACCAATGGTGGTCCATGTGAGAGCGTGTGTTTGAGTGTGTGTGTATGTTTTTTGATAAGATGGGGTGGGTGGGCGGGGGGGGAGGGGTGGGGGTCATGAGTCTGTACTCAGTGTGTGTGCTCCCTGTGACTGTGCGTGCAGGTTGCCTGCATGGTGTTGTTCAAGTGCATCTGTCCCTCCTCCCCAGGCCCCAGCGATTGGCACTGCATCTCTCATCTATTAATCATAGAGAGCGCTTTCTCTCCATTCCGTTGCCATAGTTTCAGGACCTGAGACAGTGTTGGGGTGTCTGGCTGCTTAGAGAGAGAGAGAAAGGAAAGGAAAGGAAAGGAAAGAGGTGTGACTTTGTAGGAAAGGAGGAAATGATATAGGCTAAACAGCCTAGCGAGGGGAAGGCAGAACAAATGAAACGGAGCAGAGGAGGAAAGAAGGGAAGTGATTGAAAGAGCGATGGTGGGCTCACACACTGAGCTTGTCCTCCACATGGACGAGTGTGCGTCGAAAACCAAAATGGATTTTTATTTCAGTGGTGAACCCCGCCATCTCCCTCTGTGCATGCATCTTTTCACTTTCTCTTAAACTGCTCTCTCGTTCCTGAAGAGAGCAGAAGAGGATTTTCACAGTAGGCTTCATCTTGTGAATAGCATGGTCACGGGGCCAATGCATCTCCTGTGTGTTACAGTACATTGAACGGCTATCATTGCACCTTGCTGTACAATGGGGAAAAACCTTCCAATGCGCTGAGATGGAAGATGGGCCAGGGCCTCCTGTTTCATGCTCAGTTGGATGTTTTGATGGTCAATCAAGCTGAATTCATGTGTTATTCAATGCTCGACAGCTATGGAAATCGACTGTGGAAATGTCTGAGGCAAGGAATACCTTCTGCTATCAAGCCCTGTCTCTCCATCTCCTGGTCTTTGCATATATCTGTCTGTCTTTCACTCTTTTCTCTTTTCCTTTCCCACTTTCTTTCTCTCTCCCTCCCTCCACATTTAGACTCGCTCCCCTTCTGTGCAGAAGGAACACTGAACATGCGCCGTTACTTCCAGAGAAGCAGTTCTTGTTTTGGCTTTAGGCTTTGCAGCTCCCATATGACCTCATAATCTCATTTGGGCCTTTTAATGGCTAGCCATGCACTAATGTGGTGGTTGTAGTATCGCCTTGTCTCATCACATCATACCCTGCTTGTGAGCATTTCCAATGGGAGCTTTCGGAGAGTAGGCTACCGGCAGGCCTGCAATTATGGGATTTTCAGCACACAAATTTCAACTTTCACTCAAATGCATGAACACAATTACACAAAAAAACTCACTAATACACACACAAGAGACACATGTAAGTACACACTTGAGAGGGAAGAGGAATAGAGAAAGCTTGTTCATTGTTACAGCGGCACACAAAGTGAGCGCCAATGGGCACAGAACCAAGAATACCTGATTGCAGGCACTGTCATCCTCCATGTATGGACCTTCTGCAGGGGGAATCACCAGTAAGGGACTGGAGGACAAAGGAAGCAGTGAGAGGGTGCGTTTGCTCTTTGTGCTGCGATGCCACTAAGGTGCTTCTGACCCTTTGAAGTGAAGGGATTGCAGGTGACATCATAGCGGTGGCATTCTCAGGTGCAGCAGGTAAATTGATCCAGCTGGGGGAAGGGGTAAAGGTGTTTCAATGCTCCTGAGTATCGGTGGAGGCAGGCATGCATGGCTCTGTGTGTGTGTGTGTGTGTGTGTGTGTGCATCAGTCATCAAAGCAGAGGAAAGCCAGTGTGTAAGGTGATCTGTATGCTCACGGCAGAGCAGCAGTCGTACCCTCCCAGAGGCTATAAGCCTCGCTGAATGTGGAACAAGCCGCTTCTTCCTCCGAAGCCCCGCTGCTGGGTTCCGAACGCGTGCCAAACTAGACAGATTTAGTCTATTATAAATGTTTCTGGGTTTCCCTCACAGAAACACTTCTGGATAAATGATCTGTCAGCGGTGATATAGTTTCACTCAACGTAACATCGCTTTCTAATCTCGGGATGCAAACATTTATTAGCCGGCCCCGAAACCTTGCCGGCACGAGCTCGTCTCAAACAAGCATCGACGGATATCCTAGACAGCAGGTAATTTGTAACAACCGTCCCCGGCTCATCTGACACACTGATGATGATGATAGATTGCTGCAATTGGCCCCTGGGTGAATATTAATTATTTCCAGGTGACTGGTAAATCTTTCAATGACCTGTAGTTATTTTGACGCATAAACATGAAACGTAATAAGGAAAGATGTTTCAGCCAAAGGAAAAAGCAATTAAAAGAATTTAGATAAGATGATCAAGCGGAAACCAATTAATATCTGAAAAACCTCAAACAAGCAATATTATTTTAGAATATGTTCACAATGGTTATTAGGGAGAATAGATAAATAGAGGCGAATGTGTTTCAGAGTTGGAAGCAGTGTTGAAAAAATCAGTCCTCTCCCGGTCACAGTGGCTGGCAGACTACAAGTGATTCCCCTGAGGGTCCTCTTTTTCACAATCCAATCAGGCAGGACTCAGAACAATATTACCCCTGTGTGTGTGTGTACATTTATTATATAGCTAATGAACAAATTGCAGCCATGTGGCAAAGCCTGGTGGCGTGGCTGGTGAAAATAGAAACACACACACACACATAGTCACAGACTCACACACCACACGCACAGCCACCGTCTTCCCCCTTTTCACCACAATGCACACAGATGCACACACACACGCCCTAACCACAAGGCCCCCAGTGTTCTTGGCCCGTCTGACCATCAGCTCATGCGGAGCGCTGGGCTGGGAGTACTTATCATCACTCTGCTGAGAGGAGGCCTCACAAAGGCCCACTCACATCACACACACACACACGCTCACACACACACACACACACACACACACACACACACACACACACACACACACACACACACACACACACACTGCTCAGGCTGCTGGATTGATTAAATGTACGGTGTGACAGCAGCCTGAGCTGACACTAGGGGGAAGAAGGAAGCGTGATGGGCAAATGGAGACTAGCAGGAGCAGGTAGACAGGAAGTACATAAGTAACCCTTTCTCTAATGAAATACATTTTAATACATTTTACTTGCTTTGCCATATACACTACCTAAGTTATGTTTCCCAGTTGTGATGCGGGATTTGTGAAGTACTGCAGCCAACCTCTAGGTGGCGATCAAGACGCTTTGACTTCACTTTTGGTCGTCATGTTGTCCATCTTGTTTATGGTCTGATGCCACAAGTCGCTATTTAGATAAGAACATAATTTACACTTAAACAAAGTTGGCTGAACATAGCTATAAAAATAATAATAAATGAGAAGTTCAGTACCACTCTGATGTCTGTATGATGAAATATGAAGTAACAGCTAGTAGCTAGTTAGCTTAGCTCAGACTGCAAATAGCCTGTGGAGGTGCTGCTAGGCTAATTTAGTAACTAGCTGTTTCCTCTGTTTCCTGTTTTAATGCTAAGCTAACACGCTGCTATTGGTGGTTTCATACTTACTGTACAAACAAAGAATTATATAAATTTTCTCCTCTGCCTCAAACATTTTAATTTGTACCTAAATGGCCATTCATTTAATTGCAGATAGACAGTTTGTAGATATCAGTATGTTTCTTACTATATTTTCATGAATGCAAATTTGTGAAAATGAATCAAATCGTCATGAAAAAAGAAAACAGATAGACTGTGATGGAGATATCCAGAGTAAGCCCACAATCAGGAGGGAAAGGAACTCTTCGTCTCAGAGAGGTAACTGGGATATTCAAATGGACAGGGAGAGAGAGAGGAATCAAAGAGAGGCTGAGGAGGGCAGGCAGCGAGGTTTCGAGGCACAAGCTGTAAAAAAAAACTCCACACGACTTTTCAAAATTATTCCTCGAGAATAAGAAATAAAATGTCACGTTGCCCCCCCACTCAAGCCCCTTTAATGTGGACAAAAGATGGTCTGTATGTGGGCAGGTAATCACGCTCGCGGGGTTGATAGGCTGTAAGACAGACACACTGTGAGGCAGGAAAAAAGAAGTTGCACCTTGCATGATAATGCACTCATTCACTGCCTGCTCTGATAATGTTCACAGCAGGCTCGGATTGATCCATTCATCACAGTCTACTGAGGGCCCTTTTCAGAGTCATTTGTTCCAAAGACCCTTTGCTTTTTTCTCAACCTGTTAATTTAATCTTTGTGCTAACTGGATTATTCATGAATTTGTGAATCTGAGATATTTGTGTATGCACGCGCTCCTCTAAACATAGGTATATGTGGAGAATTCTGCAATGAGGCTTATTTTGGTCTTGCTGTAGTTTGATTTGATTGGGCAGCTCAGGAGGTGAATACTGAAACGCAGCATCTTTTCATCTACTCTCATCCTCAACTCCTGTGGGGCCGTCTCATCTGAACAACTCCTCTGTATTTGTTGTATTCTGGGATCTGTTTAATTTAATACGAAATAAGCAACAAATCCTCTGTTTATTGATCCCGGTATAATACAGCAATTGAACCTGTGCTTATTAAATTGAGTTTGCAGTTTGATCGATGTGGCTATGTGCCCAGCTCCTCAGTCTAAGGGCTCATGAGTTCAAACTGGTTAGACGTCATAACAGAGAATGCTACTGGGTTTTTATCCCGGGTGAGGTTATTAAAACATGTGTTTTCCCCCAATATCAAACCCTGATTGACTCAAGGCTTTAAGCTGCTGCTCTCACATGTTCGACAGGTAGGAACAACAGAATATGACAAATTAGTCTCCCTTCTTTAAGTTTCTCTCCTCTTCCCTGTCCTCCTTTCTCCGGGTACACGTGATGCTTTCAGTAATGCTAGCTAGTCTAGTAATGCTAGCCTGGTAACTAGATAGGAACACAGGATGGCGGGTAAGACTATCTAGACCCTTGAGCTGTTTTAATCATTTACATGGTATAGCTTCTTATTGGCATGGTTACCAAGGAGGCAATGTTTTCATCTGCGTTTGTTTGTTCATAAGCATGAGCACGCTAAAAACTACTGGATGGATTAATACAAAACATGGTGGAAGGATGTGATATTAGTCTGTGAAGAACTCATACAATTTTGTTGGGAACTGAATTAGGTCACAAATCCATGCAATGTTTTTCACACTTTCTTTAACATTAAGACATTTTCCTCTATTACCAGTTCTTTATAGAATAATTCATTGGATATTGATGAAAAACTATCAGGCATATTAACGAGACTGATATCTATGAGTGTGTGCAGTTTGGTGCAGTTTGATTCCAATTAATTGTTTTTTTTTATTTATATCCATATCATGAGATTATTGTTTCAGGTTATCGGCTGTTTTTCAAACTCTTTCATCTGGGGAATTAGAAGACCACAAGTATTGGATCATAATTGTGTTAGTTCTCCTTCAGTTATTGGAGAGAGTGGTGTTGCTGTTGCCTGTGGCTCCTCCACCTGGCCTCTACTTTGGGTTCACGCCGCAAAGTTACAGTTTGTTACATCACCACACACTACAACAAAGAAATCAGAGGGCAAGAAGAGGAGGTGGGCTGAGAGTCGTTCGGAGGTGCAGCTCTGACCTAGATTAGATTCTGGAGTTCGGGGTGTTGGGTTCATCCTGTGGTGTCGGGCCTATTGTTGTCGCTGTCGACTTTGATGTTCATCCCTCCCCCTGTGCTGCGGTGGGCTTGCCCGCTCCTATGAGGTGCAGTCATCCATGGCCGGCTGAATTCCCTCTAGCTGACTTGCTTGATTGTCGTACACTCTATCTAGTGCAAACAGGTTTTCATGCAGCCACCCGATAAGATGGGACATGGTGGTGTGTTCTCGTTGGCGCCACCGCAGCAGTCATTTGTTTCACACATTAACAGGTGAAGGAGTTAGTGGGTTTGTCTATATGTGTGTGTGTGTGTGTGTGTGTGTGTGTGTGTGTGTGTGTGTGTGTGTGTGTGTGTGTGTGTGTGTGTGTGTGTGTGTGTATGAGAGTCAGGCTGTCTGGCTGTGTGACCCAGACTTTCAGTGAACAGTCACAGATAACACAGGCTACTCCAATAAAGACATGTCATTACAACACTGTGAAGAATGAGGATATGATTACTTATCTTTGTATTGTTTGCACACCAGCGTAAACAAACAACCATAAATACATGAAGTCAATAGAGGAAGCTCATAAACCTGTGACAGCTGAGTAATTGAGGTTTGACGTATTTAGATAACTTCAGGTTTTGAAAGATATCCAATTGTAGAAATTCGATACATAACTGGGGTTTTGCTTTTTTTATTATCTTACCTGCCTCTCTTGGCACACGCTGATCATAACTTTGCACAACAGTTGTTCAGACTTAGGGAGGAATAAGCAAAGCTGTTTATAAACAAATCGCTATTTTAGCACACCATGGCATTCACATTTCACAGAAGCTGTAGTGTAACCCACTCACAGTTCACCAGTTCTTCATTAATTCTGCACCATGAGATATGTTGATGGGGAGACCACTGTGCGGTGCTTCTTTTCATTTCCATTTCCCATCCGCGTGTCAGACCTGTCTCTGTACCAAGCAGCGTACATGGCCTCAATTACCTTGGGAGGTCGTATTTCTTACCTCCGCCACTTGCATAATAAGGCGTGACTTTCTATTTGAGTGCTCTCATTGCCTGTCCCACCCTGGAGGCAGATAGTTATTCCTTAATCACGGTGATTTCCATGCTTGTAACACCAGGCTAATTACTATAGTAAATACTGTCTCAGTTGTGAATATAGCATCGGCTGAATGGAGAGGGGAGAGCGCAGGGGACGTGCATTTAATGAAATGATTGTTATTTGGTATTCTTTTTTGTAAATGATGGCAGTCAATCTGACATAATGGAGGCGGAGCTGAGGTATTTCCATCCAGAGCATGGATGAATCAGATTTAATATGTCGGTGAAGTGTCCAAACCTTTAGGTAGGATGTGCTGACAGCGCTTCAGTTCAAATCCTCCCATTCTTTTTTTTATGACTCTTCTGAGTAATTTCTCATCCACTTTTCATCCTTAATTCCTTGTGCCACTATATTGAGATTAAATAAAGATTGTGGTTGGGGGAGATATCGATTCTAGTGGCTAGATTGTTAGCCGATTCTCAAGAGCTTTTTATAGCCATTAGCAACGGTTAGTCATTCCCTGGGATGCATTGTATTACATTTAAGGAGGGCATAGGGCGGATGGTGAGATTGTAATCAATAGAGGCATTAAGACTGTTTTTGTACTCTTCTCACAAATGGCCGCTGTAATGACGAAACGTCCCCCATCATGTTCGAACAGCGATGTCTCTCTCGTAAAAATATTTTTTTTAATCTCAAGTTTTTATGTCAATGACACTTTGAGGTTGGGAAAATAAAGAATAAACAAGCCATGGTTCAAGTATCATCATCGTATGAAGTGGTCATAAAAGTGCAGTGGCAGATAGAAGCAGAGCGGGAGGGTTTGTCATAGAAACAGCTTGCGCTCCACAGCGGGCCTGCCATATGCCTGAAGTAAGCAGAGCTAAAAGGAGATATAATTCACAGAGGGACGTAACCAGGAGCCGGACACAGAGAAAAGGGGGGAACCCAACAAGTGGAGAGGCTTCGGTTACCCTTTTAACTGATAGCTATCTCTCAAATGGACAGAGGGACCAGCGCACCTGCATCGCAGCCATTTGTATAAGAGGACAAATAGTGTATTTTATTACCTGGGGGATGATGGAACTTTATCCACCGCTCAGGGGTTTTATGATGCTGGAGTTTGATGAACAAATATGAGCGAGAGATAACAAGCTTTAGACCAGCTTTTATGACATTGTGACGGTTGACTGGGAAATTGAGATGATACAAAAGTACACACCCACACATTCATGCATATACACTATACACTGGCACCCAAGAATGTGCGCCCCAGAGAGTGTATATCATAGATATAGCCTCTCGGTGTCATGCAAACATCCACAGCCACTCAGCTACACTCATTGCCTCAGGGTGTGGACGCTCTATATGCTGTGGGCTGGGTTGCGTGTGCGCCCCGCTCTGGTATCTACTATCAGGGTTTTGGGCTGGGTTCCGTGTATCATGTGTCCTGAGGCTGGACATGTGCTGGGAGTCAGATGACCCCGTGGTCGGATCTGATCCGTGAGAAGCCTGATTCTCTCACTGTGGTTGTCTTTGTGTCGCTGGTGTCAGATGTTTGGTGTTGCAATTAAAGGATGAAGAAAGTCAGGGGAGACGCACGGACTCGAAGTGAAACAGCTAATGGATTAATCAATTAGGTGATTGCCAGTAATTGATGAACTGCTATTAAGACTGATCAATTTCGCAAAATGTAAGTAAGCAACTATTTGTTGGTTCCAGCTCTCCACTCAGGACGGTGTGATTCTTCTCTTCCTCATTTACGGGGGTGAACTAAATACCTTTTGCTCTTATAAGACAAAAATATTAAAATACATTATCTTGGGCTCATTTTTCACTACATTTCTGACATTTCATAGATACAAATGATGAATGTGTTAATTAAAAAACAATCTGTTGATTAATCGGTAATGAAATAATCATTATTTGCAGCTCTGCTAATGACACAATTTCATTAATGTTATGCAAGGTTGGTAAGTACAGTGAGATGTTCAGTTACTTAGTTTTTCAGAATGAGCCCCGAACAAAAAAGCTCAAATCAATCCATATAATTTGCAGCTCCTTAAAAAATTACAAATTCATATATATAACTTGATGTCAAATAACATAAAGAGAGCGACGATTTTAGATGCAACAGTGGCATCTAAAATCTAATCAGTCTAATGTTCCATCACATAAACATCACACGCTCTACTCAAACAGATTTCTCTGGTTTGATGGTTTTTGGCACCGTCATTCTCTACAGCTCAACTGGGAGCCATAAACAAAGAGGTATTTGTTAATGTTCCTGCATCGTATACAATTCACACCATCTACTGTGTCCAATTGCTTCCAGTTACAATATGTCACAGAAATGGAATATTAAGATGAGGCCAAATGAAGTCGAGCCTGAGTCATGTTTTCAAACAGCACGACCACTTTCTCAAATATAGATATTGTCAGTTTGCTGAATAGAGCGTTTCTCTCCCTCGCTGGGATCTGATGAAAAGAAATGTCACAATTAGCACAGGTAGATGTGATAAGCACAGGGGGCCGGCTGTGTTCCCTCTATTGAAAACACACGACGAAGAACAGGACTCGTCATTGACTATTCAATCAAACCTGTGTGATTTGGTTTCTGCCCACCCACCCTTCAGACCAGGGGATGTAATCTATCGGGGTCGATCACAAAGAGCCATTCAACTGGACTTCCTTCTCCCAAACAGATTCAATGCATAGATAACACAAACAATCTTCATATGATATTTGAAGAGATGCAAAGAAACAGCATTCGGTCAAAAGCTAATTTGTCCCCTCAGGTCATATTTCTGACATCTTCTCCTTAAGCATAAGTCAAATCTTTGTTTATAATCGCTGGGCTGTATCTGAACGATGCAGTTCCGTTTCCGTCTGTTGATCTGATCTGTGTTTCTGTTGCTGTCTCAGTCCGTTTCTTCAGTATGGGGTTCAGTATGCTCCTCTGTTAGGTGCCTCCTGCTAATTAAACCATTTTCTATTGATGCTCCACAGACCTGTTGTCAGAACCACATTGGGTCAAATGCATAAGAGGATGTTTCTAATGGGCGGTCTGACCTCTGCTCTTTAGAAAAGCAAGTGGAAAAGTTCTTCATAAACAGAACAAAATGGAATAACAGCTGTTCCGCCTGCCAGTTTTTGTCTGGCGGAAAAGGGGTTTCAAAATTGCATTGTCTGCATGAATTCAAATGAAAATGTTGGAAGGTTATTTTAAAAAAGTACAAAAAAAGGCAAAAAGAAGTACTTCCTCTCATCCTTTATAAAGATTTCAGTTGTTGACACACTGTACTGGGCTGTAGATTCCGGAGTGTGTCTGTGAGGAGGAGGCGGATGAGGAGGAGAGAAGAGAAATAGATCTGCCTTTGGTGGAGGTCGGCCTCTCCAGTGCACAGTGTGGTGCTCTTGTAGTTGAAAATGTGGGCTTATTTCAGTGCGAACATGTGTGCAAGTGTGTGTACATCAAAGTTTCTGTTTTATGTGTTTCCTCTGTACTTGTGCCTTCCCCGCGGTGAGCTTGTGTGTACTTAGGTGTGCACGAGCGAGCGCTGTTGCCGCTCTCTCTCGACCCCCTACGAAGTAAATATTGCAGCTCTGGGAAAGCTCCGGCCCAGGCGGACCAGGGCCGGAGCTGCGGAGGCAAAGTAAAAGAGGGAAAGAGGGTACACAACCTGCACACAGACCCTTCTTTATACCCCATTAATAACACGGTTCCATGAAGGGCAGCCTCGGGCCAAAGAAGGTCTGTCAAGGTAGTTCATTGTGCAGTAGGAAGTGAGTTGTTCATATGGTAATGGCTGCTGGAGCGGGTTCCTTCAAAGCCCGTTTGTTTTAGTGAAAGTTGTAGTCACTCATTGAGGGGGACTGGATGGAATGTGACAGGGTGCACTGCTGTTTAGTTACTGTAGCTTAATTGACCCTGAGAAAGCCGAGCAAAGCCAGGGGGAGAAGGAGGAGGAGGAGGAGGAGGAGGAGGAGGAGGAGGAGGGTTTGCGCGGCAGAGGGAAGAAGAGGAAGAGGTAGAGGGAGGGCGAGAGAAACAGGCAGAGCAGCGGGGTGCAGAAAACAGAAAGGAGAAATTTATAGAGACGGAGTGAAAGAAGGGAAAAGAGACGAAGCTTCATTACGGCGGAAGCAGCTTTCCACTGGAATCTGTTTATCTGTTTAGTCGACAGGAAAACACTGTTATTGGTGGAAGAGCTGCACAATGAAGTCTCCCTCTGCTAATGAGCCAACTTGTCCAGAATCATCAGCTTTATAATTATTTACTTCATCTTTATTTACGGTTCCATTTATGTTTTTTTCTATTTATGGCCTGCTGATCTGCTTTTTCGTCTTTAGTTCTGGGTCAGAGAAGAAGCTGAGTCTTGTCTTTTCTCATTGAGACACGTTAACAAATACAGTCACGCTATGTTGTCGATGTTGTTTCTGCAAATTAGGGTTTTCTTTCACCTACATGCTGCCGTGGTTTTATCCACGGTGGAGTAGAGAACAGTGATTATTATTGTGTCCTATTTGGCTGACAAACAGACATCCATAATAATGAATACAGAAAATCCGGTGCCAAGAGATATACAAGTGCACAACAGTGCTGTCATTGTCGCCAAAACCATTTAGAGCAAAGCAGCCAGAGGAACCAGAGATGATGCACAAACAAACGGAAAAATAGTTTCCAGTTGAAAACGTTGAGGCCACAAAACGATTTGCCTCGACCCTGTGGTCTGAACGTTGCAGATGACTTGAGCTGTGACCACATGACTTCAGCTCTACGTGTCAGGGACCTGGCTTGAATAAATCCATCTGACCATTAACCAGAACACTCACCCTATGTGGGTCGTGAGCCGACAGCTTTTATGATTATAGAGTCATTGCAACTTTTCCTGTTAATAATGTACCCACTGAGATAGCTAGAGTTTTTAATCTCATCTTTAACGTTTACTCAGACTCAGCCGCGTTCATAGGAGGAGACCTCGATACAAACTTTATTCGTCTGAGCTTCCAAATTCAATGTCAGAGATGTTTGTGTGTGTGTGTGTGTGTGTTTGGGTTTACATGAGTGGGTGTCAGTCTGTCTGTGTGTCTGACATTCCCCTGAAGCCATTACTAGGTAGGTCTAATCTGACAGATGTGATGGATGATGACACTCACGGCCACACACGTGCACACACAACACACACACATTGCACACACATGACGGGAGTGGGCTGCAGCTCTACCTTTTCAGCCCAGGTTTTTTTTCTCACTCAGACACTTAAAAAGGACCTGGATGCAGGAGGAGTCAGAGTGTGAAATCTTTTCTCCTGTCTCCTCTCCACCCGGAGGCCATGAGCTAATCAAAAATGTAGAGACCTCTGCAGACCTTTGTCAGCCTCCCCATTATGTGGGTTAAAGCCGAGCTGCAATCAGGGGAAGCTATTTTTAAGGCGCTGGCTGCTGCTTGCCCTGTACTTCCTATATCTCTCAGTGGGAACACGGAGTCATTGATCTATTGCCTTGCAGCCTTCGTGCACCGCCCCCCCACCCCAACCTACCCTTCCTTCTCAGTGAAAACCCACAAAGCGTCTCCACCCTGCAGCTTTCACCTTCACATTTCATAGCCCTGATGCTGGGAGTAAATAAAATATCAGTGGGGAAAGAAGGTTGAAAAAAGCTTCATGTGACACCATCAGCCATCGCTTCACCACAGCCTGCACCTCTCGAAGGTAGTTGCTGCTTATAGTGTTATTTCGGTGCACAGTCTGTGAATTATAGTTCATACATAATAAACGTGGAGACCTCTGCTCCTCTGCGTAGTGTTTGGGAAGAGAAAACTATTCCTCAGGTATGTGAGCTGAAACAAAGACGGAAAAAATACGCTGCCCGACTCTCCAGCAAAGCATTAAATAGCTCGGCCGGGCACGAGTGCTGATGATGAACAAAAAGCCCATGTGCCTCTCTGTGAGAGGAGATATTTTTCTGTTTCTATTCCGCTGTGCTGCTGCTGCTCAGAGGGGAGATTTAGCCAGTTTTTTTTTATGTAATTACTTTTTTGGAGTGGATCATTTAACTGACGAGTGACTGTGCACATTTCCTGTATTGGATAAACCTCTGCAGTGATTGGGATTTGAAGCAGTTTCTGTAGTAAAAAAATACAAAGTGAAAGGACTCATTACGTCCGGCTTGGCTGAACAATTATCGATAAATGTCCCAATCCTGCACCGACAGTGAGTTGTTTTCTATATTTTCTTTTTAGAAGAAATTTGGTATGAGGTCACCGTGCAAACCTCACCTGCTCCGGCTTGTCAGGACTCTGTGACATTGGGCCGTGCAGCACGAGAGGGGACTATGGGAGAAAAACCCTGTGTCTACAAATATCCCACATTCATCTTCCTGTCTCTTTCTGTCTGAACTGCGTCTGTCTCTGTGACTGTTTGTCCTCCCTGGCATTATGTTCTCTAAGCTCTGCGGTCAGCCTAGAAGAGGTGATAGGAGAAAATGGCCCGTTTAATCCCAGAGTATGTGGGTGTGTATTAGTGCAGGCTCGTGTGTGTGTGTGTGTATTTGTGTGCTTAGCGATTGTTAGTGCTGCTTGGAGCTTGTGCGCATAATCTCTCATAGAAAAAAAAAGAGAGTCAATAGAATCTAACTGTTTTTCAAAGAGATAAGGAGATTTAAGAGATGTTTGAATGGTGGAATAGTTGAAAGGCGTCGGCTAAGTAATTCACATTAAATCCTCTTGAGTCGGAGTTGAGATGTAACGACTCATTTACCCAAACTGCAACTGGAGAGAAATGTTCCTTTGCTATATGAAATCTGTTATTCAAATTAATATCATCAGCCGGCTTTCAAATACACTTTTCTCCCCTCTTGAGTTAATCCGGCACAATTGAGCGTTGGGGGGGAGGGGCCCAGCCGGAGTCATAATGCAACTATTGAGTCATCTCATCAGAGTGACATGTGCTCCGGTTCACCAGCGATCGGATTTGCTCCTTAGAAAAGTCCCCCCCCCCTGCAACTTCTCAATCACCGCTTTCGTTTACACAGTCACTGCTGCAGACTCTCCCGCTATGTCTGTTTGTTTTGGTAATGGATTCCAAGTTGCTATTGTTGCTTATGTCACTTGGTGATTGATGGGAAAAATTCACCTTCTTTTAACACCCCACCCCCTTTTTCCCCTCCCCAAACCATCCTTGCGTGGCTGCCATGATGGACACACAGCGAGAGAGAACAAGTTCCATCCTGTCCTCCTGACAAAGTGACTCACTGGCGTCCGGGTGCCTTTAAATCAAGACGGAGCCCTTTCTGTAAACAAGGTTGAATCTGTGTGGCTATGACAGCGGAGCCTCCGAAGGAAAAAGGCTGAGATTATATGCGTGGACGGTTTGGGGGTCCCTCTATTCATCGGTCATGTCACCCCATGGGGGAGGACTAATTGGGGGCCCCAAAGAGCCCCCTGTTTTGTACCCGCTGCTCACAAAGACATTGGGGTGCGGTCGCGTAGATGACGTGACGGAGAGCGGCAGCAGGGGGGGACAGAGAGATAGCAGGTTTCCCATAGAATAGTTGGCTGGAACTAACGGGACGGGGGCCCTCGCCACTGGGTCGCGAGGGGACACGACACACTCGTTCACTCTCACCCGATCACCCACACTCACACACACACACACACACACACACAGTGGGGGGATTCTGGTGCCAGTTGCTGGCCTCCTCTTCCACAAATGATCCAAAGCTGACCCACATAGTCAGCCATGTGTGAGGCTTCCCTTTATCCCGAAGCCCAGTTGAAACACTGAGTTATGGGTGTTCTCTGGTGCGCCCTGCCTTCTCGGCTGGGACCGCACTGGGCCCCATGTGGGCTGACATTGTTCACCATGACCCAAGGACAATGAAGCTGTTGGACAAGCCAAGAGAGAGAGAGAGAGAGAGATAGAGAGAGGGAGAGAGAGAGAGAGAGAGAGAGAAAGAGGGGCGGAAGGATGGGTGGACGAGAGACAGAAAGAAAGACAGACGGGGAGAAATAGATTGAGATGGATGGAGTGAATAATTGAGAGAGGACGAGAATGGATGAGAGGGAGAGATGGGGAGATAGAAAGTGTTTGGGGTAAAAGAGACAAAGAGAAATGGCCTCTCTGGTAACAGAGGGGGGAAGAGATAAGAAAGTAAGATGACAGAGGTGAAGGGAGAGTGACAGATAGGAATGAGAGATAGGAAGCGGGCGGCAGTGAGACAGATGGTGAGGCGGACAGCGAGTGAGGGGCTCAGCCGGTATGAGAGGGTATCGATCGCCCTGTGTGTGTGCTGGGTGTCTTCAGCTGTCGGAGCTGGATCCAGAGCGAGGTCGTTAGTGTCTGCACAGCATGGAGCCATGGACGTTAGTGGCTCTTTAACAAACTCTGTATTGATTTGGACTTAGAGGGAGACTTACATGTATACCAAGGGATAATGTCCTGCATGTAATTAGCACCACTGGTCCGAGGGTGACATTGCACAGGACATCACCACCAGCGATAAGGTGTTTTCTCTTTCGCTAAAAGCTTAATTTTCTCTCCCTTGCAGTTTTTTTTACGATCCTTTTAGTGTCTTCGCCCTCGCTCGTATTCAATCTTAATTCAGGAGTTTTATTCCGATAAAAGCATGTGATGACGGTAATACTAATACTTTATCTAAAAGGCATAAAGAGGATAAATCAGTGAACGGGAGCTGCGACTGTGTCACGCATCATTTCGCTTGTTCCCATTTCCCTCGTCTCCTCCACAGTTTCCTCCTCTCCACTTGACCGTGATTGGTGGTCGGGCCCGGCTTTTAAAGAGAGCAGTATAATTGACGAATTACTTTTTCCTAATGAAGCGATAGTGGTGACGATGACGGAGAAAAAGTGTAACCTCAGGTGCAGCGTGACGGGTCAAGCTAATTAAGTGTTTTCAGCGTTGAAACATGCTGAAAGTTTTATATTTATATATTTATAATCAATCAAAATGAGGATATCATTTTTATTATTTATCAGAGCGGAGGAGAGAAGGTTGACAACTCACTATGTTAAGTGCAGACGTTGACCTGAAATACCAGTCAGGACAAAATATCGATGTGGATGCTAGCAGTTGCTATGGCCTTTCCGCGATGCTTTAATAACACACAATAAACACACGTTGTTGGACACTATGAACCGAATCATCAGGAATTTATGAACTCTTCATCCTATAGGGGGCGGCTGTGAATCACAAGGTAGAGCGGGTCATCTACTAACCAGATGGTCAGTGGTTCAATCCCAGTCCGTTTTATTCCCTATGACAAAGTGTCTTTGCCCCTGACGGCTTTGACTGATGTGTGACACAGAAAGTTCTTCACATGCACTGTATGAATGTGTGTGTGAATGGATGAATGACACACCTGTAGTGTAAACCGCTTTGAGTTGTCATCAAGACTAGAAAAGTGCAGGGATGACACTTCTACCGACCTGATATTACGTTGTTGTACCGGTAATTAAGAAGGACAATCTTGTCATGTGCTGTATGGATAAGGTTTTTGTGCTTCTAAGTGTGCACAGACACACACACATATCCACATAAGATGTTTACGTTACCTAAGACAAACTAAATAAAGTTTCAGATTTCTTTCTTTCGTATTAGTCGCTGTGAGGCGTTTGTTTTAACGTCCATTGATACAGATGAAAGATGGTGGCAGAGCCAATGATTAAAGCAGCCGTGGTTTCAACAGCAGCTGATATGTCGGCTGTCATGTTTTGGGGTATATCTGGAAAGATCAAAAACCTGTTCACGTTGGACAGTAAAGACGTCGTGGAGGCGTTGGATGGTATCTTTAGGGAGTATTTGTTTTAATGGCTTTGTTGCGGCTAATTAGTTGTAGCACTGAAGATTGTATTGTGTTGATTTAGATGCTTTTGTGCGCTTCAGTCGGTGGCGACCACTTTCATGTTGTTTCATTAAAGTTCTGAAGTTATTCTCGTCTCATTTTCCCGCTTTTACCCAGCTCACCACCCAACTTGAGTTTTAAACAAAGGATTTCATGGTTCTGAGTCAGTGTGTTTGTCTGCACGTATGTGTAAGGAGAGGACACACACATACCACATCGAACCAGTAGCATGTCATCAAAAGCTTACACTTAAGCGCCGAGTGTATGCAGCACGCTCTCTTCTGGAACCCATTTTAAAGTGGGGTAAAACCACATGAAAGCTCTGGCCCTAGTCTTCCGCCCATAACCCCCATCCCTCCACTTAATTCCCCGCTGCCTCCCCTCTGCTGCCGTTAGAAGATTAGACAACTTTACTAGATCTTATAATCAGAGATGTCAGCCACAGATGAAAATGCCCAGCCAAATGCATCTTGATAGTTCCCAAGAAGAGGGAGACATATGCAGGTCATTATGCCTTTTCCTCAAAGACAGCTGCTGCCTCTGGATCCCCGAGACTCCCTGAAAGTCTCTGGCATAAATGGAAGGTAATTACCATATCAGAGATCAAGACTCTGGGCTCTGACACCACTTTTTCAATTACTCAGAAAAGTTGTTAAGATGCAAATTCAACAAAATGGCTGAAACCCCCAGAGAGGGATAGGGTTTCACATCCAAAAGCTGCTTCTTGAGTTTCTTAGCACATCACATTTTGACATGCAAAGAGCGGTATGGAGGTTTGGGCGGGGTGATGCGGGCCATCTATAATTCATTCTCTTCGTTAGCGTGACAACCCGACATCTCATCTCAGCACAAACTTCTCTCGATTGTGTAGTCTCTGCAGAGTTTGTCTCATCGTCGTGGCACGCAAAATCACGTCATTCAGCCTCGATTCAGGTCAGACTTTGTGTTGATGTCGTGCGTGGAGGTGGAAACCTGACGTCTGCTATGTTTCTGTTTTTGGAAAGGGAATCTTAATCTGTCCTCATGACAAAGAGGCTCTTTAATTAAACACGAGATTTATACTCAAGACACATGGTTTGCCCTTAAAATAAAAGACACGATTTTACCCTTACATTTTTTACACTGGCTTATTCTGAAGTTCTTTCAGTGAGGATGTTATCTTGCCACTTAGAAGAATTACGCAGCAGAAATGTACAGAACTGAAATATATTATTATATATCTGTGATTCTGCCTTCCTTTTTTTTGTATTTGAAGGCGAAAAACAAACAAACCAGCTCCTCGTATTTAAGCTGACAAGTTACCGACTAAAGTTGGCCTCCTCAAAGGCCCAGTGCTCGTACTGCTGTGGTGCTAGCAGGACATGACGGATATGAACAGCGAGTAAAACTGGCATAGCTTGTGTTTCTGCTGTTCAATCGTTTTGCAATGTCCTTGTATCGAAGAAAAGTAGTTTTTTTAATGTCAAACATGCCCTGGTAGCAAACCCATTGGACCTGGAGGATTATTTCTTTATGGTAGCTGTTTGTGTTGTTTCTTATGGCTACCTGTGGAGTAAATGTAGACACTAGAATTTGCAGTAGAGGAGATGAAGGAGGATTCCAGAGGGAACCAGCAGAAAAAGTATCTGAAAGATTTGGATGAGGAGAAAATAGTGTGAGCTCCACCTGACTGACCAACACTGCTCAGTGCCGGCAAGAAAAGAATGATATGAATAATAAGTTACACTGGCATAACTTGCGTTTCTGGTCTTGAGTCATTTTATAGTTTTCCTTGTGTGGAATAAAAGTAAAAAGTTGTTTTTATACTTATCAAAGAAACCTCATGTCTCCAGCACATGAGTGACAAGTACATCTTTAATTCTATTTGTTTCTGAGAGCTCAGCAGGGATCAACCGCAGATACAAGAAAAGCCAGTAGATGAGAAAAAAGGGGAGATCTAGAGAAAACAATAAGTGAAAGATGTGGAGGAGCAGCTCTGGTTTGACTGGTGCTGCCAGGAGCAGGGTGCCAGGGCCTGGAGGAGGGAAGACTCTCACTGAGGTCATGCCATGTAGGCCTCTCCGCTGGGGCCCACCCTGCCTGGCAGCCACACAACCACACACACACACACACATGCTCACAGACATGCACAGAAAACCCACACTCACACACAGACACACACTGGGGCAAGTGCCAGACGGAGACTTGAGGAGACTCTATGGCTCTGTGGTATAAACGGCTGTCTGTTAACTCTGTGTTGTCCTCCTCATGATGGCCTCATTATGGCATAGCTAACTTGTGTTGGTATGGAGATGTGTGTGTGTGTGTGTTTTTGTACGTGTGTGTGTGGGTGTACCTTAGGTAGACAGCATAAACACTGACTAGTGGACATCACAGGGACCAAAGTCCTGTCCTAAAGAGACAAAACTTACTTTCTGAGGTCCTAGTTAACGTTAGTGTTTAGATGTGAATTGTGGTTGGGTTAAAGTTAATGAGTAAATCAGTGGCCTCACTAAGATAGAAAGAGACTTTGTGTGTGTGTGTGTGTGTGTTTGTGTGTGTGTGTGTGTGTGTGTGACTGTGTGTTTGAGTAACATGGAGAGAAAAAAAAATTATAGATACAGAGTCATAAAGACCTTTATGTGCGTTCATGTGCAGTATGTTTATTCAGTGTGTGTGTGTATGTGTGTGTGTGTGTGTGTGTGTGTGTGTGTGTGTGTGTGTGAGTGTGTGTGTGTGTTTGAGTAACATGGAGAGAAAAAAAAACGTATAGATACAGAGACATAAAGACCTTTATGTGCGTTCATGTGCGGTATGTTTATTCAGTGTGTGTGTCTGTGTGTGTGTGTGTGTGAGACCGTGCTCCCAGGGTATTCCTCTGTGCTGGAGTGTACCAACAGGATGCTTCTTCACTTAGGGTGGGATGTCTTCATACAGCGAAAAGGAAGAGGACTCCTACAGTTTTCGAGGAAAGCACTGTGGGGCTTATGTAATAATTCATTAGCACCACGTATTATGCATATATACATAAAGTTCGCTTGCTTTCTATTGTGTCCAAATTTTCCCTTGACAGTCTATACAGAGGCTTCATGCATTATGCAGATCACACAAGAGAGCTGGTTTGCTGGGGAAAGTACGACTCCATAGTGAATTATTACAGCACACACACACACACACACGCCACATTGTTTACACATTCTTACATATTCTGTAAGAAAAGGCAAAAGGAATATGATGATGGTGTTTTATCTTTTTACGTCTCCCCTGTTTACCTCCATCTTTCATGCCCCTTTTTAGAATTAATAAAAACACGTTGGTGGCGAAGGGGGGTGTTGATGTGCCACTCTTTGTTTTCCTTTAAGCTAACACGAGTGTTTACCGTGCGTAGCGCCATCTCCTCCCTCGCCCCGACCGTCACCATCCCTCACTCCTCCTCTCTCACTACCACTTATCTCATTACTCCCTCGGGTTGATTATTGGCAGTGCCTCCTCTCATCACCACTCTCCCCACGCAGTCACAAAAACCCCCCTCATATTTACGCCCCCCCCACTCGCCACGCTCAACTTTCCCCTTTCCCTCGTTCCTCTCCATCCCATGCATTCTCCCTTCTTTCTCAACACTCATTTGCGTCCGCTCCCCACGCACCCAGTGCCCACGGGCCTCGTCTCCCATTCGCTCACTGGTGCCGTTGCGCCGACATAATAACTTTTAATCGACAGCCCTCCCCTGTGCTGCCAGTGTTTCATTATGGCCTTGGCTCTGCTCCCCGACTCAGGCGATTCCGATTCTTGCCGGAGCCACTCTCAATGAGCTTATGCCCCTTCTCCTACTTGATTAGAAGAAAAGAACGAGTGAGGGCGAGAGGGAGAGTGAGCTGAGAAAGATTAAGACAGAAACTGTGCAAAAGATATATTTGCTCACAGGGGAGAGGAGGAGTGCAGAGAAGGAGGCAAAGAGTTAGAGAGAGAAACGGCGTCTCACGCAGAGCTTGAGAGCGTTGGCCCGGCCTGAACGACGAGCCAGCAATTGATGTCACCTCTGCTTTTAAAATAGTTAATCTGCTCCTGGAGGGACAATGACTACTTTAAGTCCCTCTCCTCTCCCGCTCCCTCTCTTCTAAGTCCCTCCCATGAGCTAAAGCCCTCTGAGGCACATTGCTGGGATTAGCTTGTGTTGTTGTTGCATCTCTTCAACTCCACCAGCTCTGGATGCAAATGCAGCAGTTACCCGGTGTGCACTGAGAGTGAGGTGGAGGAGTAGTGTGGGCGGGTGGGTGGTGGTAATGTTTTAATCCGAGAGTAGGACTAATGGTGGTTTTACACAGACTGAATATTACACATAAATCTGTAGATGTTTGTTAAACCTCCTGGCACAACATGAATTGCGCTGCCTTTACGCTCGCTCTCTTTGTGACAGGTTGGAGTGAAACAGGAAATCACTGCTGATATCACAGCAGTATGTGGATCTGTGGATCTAACTCTTGGAGCTGAAAATCCAATTTGTGTGTGTGTTTGTGAACACAGCTTCCAACACACTCTTAAAAATAGTCAGTGTTGGACAAAGAGAAAAAAGTGTTTTTGTTTTGATGCAGATTTGTTGTTTGGCTGCAATTTCTCAGTCATTTCCCTCAGACGCTATTTAAGTCCTGGTTTGGGAGTAGAGATGAAACTGTGTGACTGAATTTTGTATCATAAAGAAAGTGACCAAACTTTTCCACATTATGAGTATTATTGCCAGTGGTGTAGTGGCAGGTTATAAGCAGGTTAGTAGCGTAGACTCACTCACGACAGCGTCACCTGCTTTAATCTGCTTCTGATTGGTTAGCTAGGATAAGAATATTGGTCTAAGCCAATCAGAGGCTGAGTAGGGCGGGTCATATCTGTGTTTGTCTTGCTGCTAAAAATTATCACCTGCCCTTTTCCTGACCTCCCTCCACTAAACTCATTCAGCCATAATGCTGGTTTTAACGAAACCTCCAATAACTAAATCCAATGTGAATATGAAAAACCAGTTCAACAACACTGTACAGCACATTATCCTGTACTCATAGGAGATCATGTAATCTAAATGGAAAATATCAAATGGACGACATTGACAGATTAAGATTACACAATAGCTCTTTAGGTTATCCTGCCCATTTGGATAAATATGACGCACTGTATGATTTAAGGATTATGTCATATACCTAAAGAACCATGTAAACACAGGGACAATCCCATCCTCACATGTTTCTGCCTTGTACTGCAGTGAAATTGCTTCTGTTCCCTGGTAATGATTTTTCTAGAAAGTGTTTCCTTTATGAACTGAGTACAAGTCTTATGGAGCTGATCATTGTTCGCTGCGCGGAAAGAATATTAAAAGCCTCCAAACTAACTTTCCGATTACACCATAACACGGTTCTGAGTGAATATGAAGTTTATATTGAATGTTTGATATTTGTTTACGGCGGTGGAAGAGCTACATGTTCTCCAGAAGGTCTGTTTCCACCACAGCCTTCCTCAGTGAAGCATGTGACCTTTGACCTGCTTTCCTCATCTGACCCTCCTTCACTGAGTCAGCTGTATATTCCAGTGCCATGCTCCGCTGCTGTGGCACGAGGGGATTAACGGCTGCGGCTGCCTGTTGGTTTTGTCTTGTCCGCCCTGCCGCTCTCCTCAGCCAGTCCACACACACACCGACGAGGCCGCGGAGGACTTGTAGCTGAGCGATGCTGAAGGGCCGTGAAGGCAGAGCTGACGGCGCCTCGGCTGTCAGCTCCAGTCTTTTGACAGATGTAGACACGGGGTCAAAGGGCAAAGCAGATGTCTGTGTGGAAACACATCAGATGCAGATTTACCTGTGTGGCCTGGAGTGATTCTACAGAGATGGCTTTGACTCAACATGACATAAAACTGCAGATGGTGTCTTTTTATGTGCTTTTGGCTCTATCCACAACGGAGGATCTCCTCTGAACAAACCTTAAATATAAATTCAAGACAGATGCTGGTTATAGCATCTTCCCCTGTCTCTATTGTAGAACCCATTTGACACAAAACTTATAAAATACAGTAATATTCCCTAATGAGTAGAAATATTTAGACGTGCAGGGGAGAAGCTTGAACTTCTTGTCAAATCTGCATAAATTCCTTCACTAAATCATCTCGTCACCCTCCCAAGTAATTTTCTCCTAACCTGTCAGTGCATGATTATAATTTATCACATTACTATGCAGCAGGAGAACTGAACCCCGGCATCAATTCACAAATGGCTTATCTTTGCAAAAGAGAAAAAAGACGATAATGAAAAATGAAGTCTTCTGTATTGCTGCAATGCATTTCTTCCTTCACAAACTGTTGAATCGCAGTGTCTCCCAATTAACGACCCAAGCAGAGGAATAAGCAAAGATGGTAATTGATTAGTGTTGGAAATATGTAAATGAATTATGTCTATTCAAGATGATGATCTTATCTGTAGGAATTGAGTCCTATGAAACTTGGTGGAAGGAGGTGGGATGGGTCCGGGAAGAAGTCATTAGGTTGAGGTGTGGATCCGGATCCTTTTCAATTATCATCGTAAAATAAGGACATTTTGTGGACATTTTTGTGAAATTCTCAAGAAACAATGCAGAGATCTTCATCTTTAAATAATCAGATATGTGTAGTGTGTTAATATCTATGAACAGGCCAAAACAAATACCTTTTTATGGTAGATTTCAGCTAGGTCAGAAAATTGATAGTTTGCCAGCATTGTGTAGCTGAAGTTAATACACACTATTTTGATAAAGTGGCAAAACAGCCTTGGTGGACGTGTGCGCACTCTGAGTGCCCTTCTAGTCAGAAGTGCTCTAGTCCATGAGCTCAGTGGACGACATAGAAGTCACTACACAAATTTTGCATGATTGCACAAATGCCAGCAGGTTGACCAATCAGCTTGTCCTTTACATGGAAAGCTATGACGTAAGGAGAGAAACACAAGCTGGGAATCAACAGTGCAACTGTGCTTTGTGAGATTATGTCTAAAGATCCCATGAGCTGTATTGCTAATTATACCATTGTTGTTTTATCCTGCCTCTACAGATTTGGTTTTAAGGTAAAAGTAGTAATCTGCCGATCCTCCTGGAACAACGAGGCTGAGGATGTGTACTGCTGCACATCAGCTCGCAAGTCAATTACACAAAGTTTCCATTTTCACTGGCGGGCAACTGGTGCTTGTGATAAGAAGCTGCTTTTCTTAAAAAAATACTTGACATGGGGTAAAAAAAAACACAGATATTCAGCTTTCAGATTAATAAATTTGTTAAAATCCCTTTCACATAAGTAGTCCTCTATATTCCGCAGGAGTGTTCTCGTTAAGCCAGCTTGATCGTGGCATTAAGCCTCAGCATTGTCTGACAAGATAGCTCCTTTGCATTGTTTTCTGCTCAAAAATGTCATGTCATTGGAATTAAACGCACAAACAGTTAAATGGTTTAAGTTACCGGATGAGCAACTTGATCCTCTTATGTCTTTAGGGGCCCTCACTCTGTCAGTAAAGCACAGATTTCATTGTTGCTAGAAGCAGACTGCAGAATGCCGTCTCTGTGACTGCGTGTGCACACGGAGGTGCTGGTGTGCGTTTGCGACGCTACAGGCCCCTGTCCTTGGATGACATGTGGCCGGTAATGGTTTGGATGGGATCATATCTGGATGAATGAAAAGGAGGATTGGATGGAAAGGGAAGGGTCAGGTTACCCCGGGGACTCATCAAAAGAAGACAGAATGAGGCAAACAAGAAGAAAAGAGGAAAAGGAGGACATTGCCTGTCCGCCTTTTTTGTCCCCTCTCCAAGGCCAGTGTGAGAGCAGCTGAGGCCTGCTTACTGTTGCTGCCTTTTAGCTGAGTGGATATTTGAACCCGGAGCCACCCTCTCCCTCTCCTCCTCGATCTCCCCCTCCCTCCCTCCCTCTCTCCCGCTCCGCTCCGCTTAATGTTGTGTCTTCACTGCCATTAACTTGATTTACATTATTCAGACATACTCATTAATCACATTTTCTCCTGGATATAATCTGCTTGTCAATCTGAACATTGGCGAGAGAGAGAGAGAGAGAGAGAGAGAGTGAGAGAGAGAGAGAGAGAGAGAGAGAGAGAGAGAGGAGAGAGAGAGAGAGAGAGAGAGAGAGAGATGAGAGAGAGAGAGAGAAAACAATTTTAAATAATGACTGAGGTAAAGAAACATTTGTTAGACAGCTGGATTATCTCCTGCTGGAGGGTCGCCTGGACGTCACTGCAGTTCACTGTGATTATGTTCATCCTCATAGATATTTTGTGTGCATGAGGAAAGCCAGACTTGTGTTTATCTCAGGAGCCAGACAGACACAAGGGAGATAGAGACACACTGGGAGAGGAAGTCGAAAGGTAAAGACAGAGAGAGAGAGAGAGAGAGAGAGGTAGACGAAGAGAAAGGAACTAACAAACAGAGAGTGAGAGTGAGAGGGAGAGAGTCGGGGGAGGCTCCAGCCAACGTCTTCCAGTCGATGATGATGAATTACTTTGACAGAGACAATCAGGATGAAATGTTAATGCGAGTGTGTCAGTGGAGGCAGTCGCAGCCAGACTTACTCCTCCGCTGGGGAAATGAGATGGTTAGTTAGAGCGCACAAACACACTCACTCAGAGTCCGACACACTCCGGTGCACACGTGCTCGCCCAGATATACACGGGTGCAACGAATCTCAGACGATATTAAAGTCATTTTTATTTGGTGTTTGTTTAAGTGTACATATCGCCACAGTCTGGGGATTAAACGTATGAAATGCAACTGCTCTCCTGACCTTTGTTTACAAGTAGGTGTATGTGTGTGTGTCTGGACAGTGTTGACTTCAGGAGATAAGAGGAGATAATCACACAGTGTAGTGGTTTGCTGAGGTGAACTGTTTTGGATGGCAGGGGACAGTTAGTCTGGTTTGGACGGAATGGGTAGATGTATATACATAAGATTGATCTTTTTCATTTTTTGATCTGTGCAGGGAATTTGTACAGTCAGAACACGGTCAGAGTGGTACAAGATTGTATGGAGTTGGAATTAGGTGCATTCAATATGTTCTTATAGAGCCAGGAAGAGATGGGTCCAAGCTAGTCCCCCATCATCTATAAAGACAAGTTCAACAAGATAAAAGTGTAAAAAGAAGCTGCTGCTGTAATAAATCATCATTTTTCTGGCCCTCAATCATTTTTGGTTCTCTGAAGCGTCACCGTTCTTTTGTCTCTTTGGAACACTCAAAGTGTTTGAGACAAAGAGAGGGGGCCTTCCTCCACAAGATTCATCAAGCTCTCCTGAAAAGTGGACTGACATGATAACTTGTCATCCGCTGAATAAACAGCTATGATAGATGTGTCTGCTTAGCCATGAAAGGAGGATGTATCCCCTCTTTCTCTCTCTCTCTCTCTCTTAAATCTGCCTCTTCTCCGGCACACTTCAGCAACCGTTCCCCAAACTTCTCTTTTTAAACTCTCCCTTCAGATCCTTCCACGAACTGTGCGGGTGTATAATTAGGAGAAGCCGGTTTTAAACCGTTTTATACCTGATGTGCTGTAGTTCTGTTGTCTGGCAGTCAGTCAGGCAGACGGAGCCGGAGACAGACAAAAGAGGCAGACGACGAAATGGCTTGATTTTTTTCTTTCATGGCTTTGATTGAGAGGAAGCAGTAATCTGCAGCATTAGCTCAACATCCTGACGAGTGGGCTCCGGTTTCCCTCCGAGGTGTTTCCGCTGTGTTTAAACCTGCAGGTGGGCACATGCTCCGCCATCTGACCGATCCACTGTAACACAACAGCTAGAGGAACACGCACATAACCACAAAAACATGCACAACAGCCCATTACCACCATCTCTCTTCACACTCTATCCTTTATTATCACTCAGACGGAGAACAACGGTTCAGGGCTATGCTCTCAGCGCCTTCAGACACTTTTATTTCCCCCCCCCCTTCTCCTCCTCTATGCTCACGCTGACAGGAAGTCGTAAAGGCAGATCTTTAGATGTTGCCTGGTTGTGGTGAGGGGAGAGGTTAGAAGGTTGCGAGGTCAGAGATGAAAGCCGAAGCAACTGGTGGAGTTTTTTTTTACCAGAGGCCGAACATGTGATGTATTCTCCGACTCTTTGTCTGCTGGTGAGCGGCTGAAATAAAAAAGGAGAGTCAGGATTTGTAAGTGTGAAATGGTGGTAGTTAGCCCTTTTATCACTCGCGAGGAGCAACACTTAGTGAGTTATGGTGTGAAATAGAAAAAACAATTCGATAAGAAAGAATAACTGTATCTTCCACCCTCCAGACTGGAGGTTTTCAGCTATTTGGCAGTGGTATCTAGAACTGTAAACAGCCATTTCTTCAACTGCACTGCTCCTTTTGCATTCTGATAATTATGCTGCTATTTTGAGTGTTTGGCTATTTCCAATGGATTGTGTTGCATTTATTGTTTACACTTGACCACACAGTTTTAACTCTTGTTCTGTGAATTTCTTAAATCTAAGTAAGAAAAACTCAATCAGGATGATTAAATATTTAGTGAAAATGTTGACCCAGTGAGTGTAGTGTTCCTAAAGCCTGCTCAGCTGAGTAATCCTATTAAATATGACATTTCGAAATAAAAATAGCGTTGAACTGTGTACCTTTGGTTTTCCAGCACCTAGAAACACAGGCAGTAGAAAAAACCACTTGGCTAGAATGTTCTTTATATATATTGTCAGTTCTTGTCCTTGTGGGACAAGAAACAGTAAAGAAGTTCAACCTCAGTCCAGCACTTTTTATTTTTGCGTCTGTTCCTTGAAAGCTGTTCAAAATAAACAGCCTGGACTGGCCCCAGCCCAGCTCAGCTCGGCTCAGCTCAGCTCAGCACAGCTCAGGTCAGATCAACTCCCCACAGGGGAAATTTACAACCGTGATGTATGGCCCCGGCCAGTGAATTAATGCAACATTTCCATTAGAAAAATTGCATGACACAGCTGATATAAGAAGTTAGTGATCACAAAGATGCTGTGACACAGCATGGAAAATTACTTATCGGAGAACCGTCATCTGTGCTTTGTTGAAATTTGTGATGGGAGGCAGACACAGACTGAAATATGTATGTTGTTCTGGAAAGGCAGAGCAGAGGGAGTGAGATGCTGGGAGGAGGCTTTTATCTAGTGGAATAAACTGCCTGGTCTGGCCCCACAAATCTCACGTATACTTATTTCCGACGTGCACGGAAGTTTGCAAATTTTCATGAAATTATCCGGAGTGGCTGTACGTGAGAATGCAAATGTCTGAGTCAGTAATCCAGAGATTTTCTGGAACTGTTTCTACTGTTAGAGAGGTTTTGGAGATATGGACCAATAAGCTATATTTAGCTCATTGGTCATATTTTTGTATATATGTCACCGGCATATATACAAAAATATAAACATTGTGTCCTACCTCCTGCGTGCTCTACTCAGGCGCCCCCCAACTGATTGTTCCTTTTGTTAGTGTGTCTGAAAACAGCTTTAGTTTCTGCATATTCTCACACCCATAGAATTCAGGTGAAACCTCCTACTGTACTTACCTAGTTAGTATGTGACTTTACAGTAGCGCCAGGGCTGATTATAACCTCACACTGTAATTACTGCATAATTACCACATATGAGAAACCATGTGCAACCTTGGTTGAAACAGATGTAAAACAAACACAACTACTAACAACATATATTATCTGTCTGTCTTCAATTTGATTTTATCTCATAAAACCTCTTTGTGTCGAGTCCAGGACCCTAAACCCCCACTGCTCTATATCTACATGGATGTGTCTGTTTCAAAATGACCTCCCTTCAGAAAACAGAATGTATTTTCCGTTGTGAAACGCTCTTAGATTAACAATTAGGTGTTTCTTTTTGCTCAAGTGTTTTAAGTGCTACAGGCACTTGCATTACCAATACATCACTTAGAGCAGACTATAACAGGATGAGCACGGGGAGGGCTGTATCTCTTTTCCCCTATGCTGCTCTCATAACATTTTTTAACTTGTCTACTTTTATCCCGGGGCTGTCTTTTACACTGCTGCATAAATGAACTGGTGGTGCAGCCGAGCAGCTTCTTCCGTATTGATTTTGTGGTCTCATTATAAAGACTGCACCTCTCCTGTGGCTCCAGCATTCATGCAGCTCATTACGTGGACCTGGCACTCAGTGTTTATGAACTTACACTTCAGTACCAGTCATGCAGACACTCTCAGTTTTACGACTTTGCTTGACGTTAAAGAAGTATCTATGTTCGGACCTGTTGCCATGTCATACGAGTCCAACGTGCTACATAAACACATCTCGAGTTAACCGAGGTTAACTAATAATCCAGACCCAGTTGCGTCCAAACCTAAAAGGATTCTCATTGTAGGCTCATAGCTAATTGTTAATGGATAATTGGCCTACATCACTAAGTCGCCTTTGTAGTTGCGTAGAGATTTTATTTCTTTATGACTTTTTGTTTGAGCGAGACCTAACCCAGGTCAGGGACGTGTTAACATCATAAACGGTGGACTTGCAAAGGTTGAACTTTTAGGATTAGAAATAGAAGCTTTTTGGCAACAATATATTTGACTTGAAAAGATACAAAAATTATTTCATTTATTTTCTCCAGAATCTTTTAAAACCTTTTTATTCAATGGCATATTCCTTTTTTATCTTGTAAAATGTTCTTTTATGGATTTTATTATTTGCATCATCATATTATAAAGGACCATATTGTTTTGAAAGGTGCTATATGAATACATTTATTCTTCATAATACTGTAGCTTGTCATGTATTGCTGTTGAAGAATCTCAGTGATGCTAGTCAGTGTTGTGTGGTGTAATTGCTTGGATTGGCGAAGTGATTGGTTCTTATAGGATTTAGAGACGCAGACATTGGCTTCCTGAAGGACTACTTGCTTTTATCACTTCTGTTGTGTTTCTCCGAACACATCCTAGTCTTTAAATCTCTTCTCTTTCATAATCTTAAGTTTCTTAATGTCTCTCATTTCCCCCTCTATCCTCCCCCAGTGTAATATATCAGCAACTCAACCAAAACACAAGCATTAGTTTTAAAAGTCAGAGTTAATCATTGGACTTATTGTGTTGCGCTTCCTCGTCTTGGACATAACAGTAATGGTAATGACCACTCAGCCACGGACCCGACAACACTTATTTGCAGCTGGTTGTACCGCACCGTGTAATACATTTCCTTTTTCGCACATTTTATTTTGCACGCTGGCGGGGGGGGCCTCTCCATGATCTGCCTTCCTGAGCATTGTCATTTCTTTCATTAGTTTGGAGCTGGATGTGCGCTGCATCCCTCCCACAATATGGTCTGTGGAGATAACGACATTCAGACAGATTCATTTTTGTACATTGGCAATACAATAACTAGGCTGGGGTGTAATGTGTTGTCAGTCAGCGGCTGTGGCCACATGCAGCAACTGGATTGAATGTCCTGGATTATCGGAGATGATTCATAATGCTATTGGATATGATGCACTAACAGAAAACAAGATACTCTGTTATCAGCATCACAATATCACGGGCTAGCACAGGACGTAATTGTGTTTAGTTTATTTCATAAGCCATTATAAATATGTGTTTCCTGTCATAGAGGAAAATGGAGAGAAGCAGAGTGTGTGGTACGAGGCTGGTATTCTGAAGATGTATGTGTTGCAGGGAGGGCGGGGGGGAACGTGAGAGAAGGAAAGTGAGAGAAGGCAAACAAAGAGAAGGAGAAACTGTGATGTAACTAAACAGGAGGGTTGGTATAAAGTGGATAAAGAGACAAATAAGGAGCAAGACCAAGAAAGTTTGTGCGGATGTTGTGTTCTCCCCCGATCCATTGCCTGCACATCACCTTAACAGAGATCACTATCATGCTCAGTCAGATCTGATGGGCACGTTTCTGTGGATTTGGAAGGTCAGCTAACCAGTTACCAGCGAGGACGCCGGCTCATCACTTAGCATAATGGAACCTGCATCAAACAAACTGGGAGCTCAATAAGAAAAATGCTATTAACGGAGCTGGAATGATTCTCTGTGAAGGTGAAACCATCAAATGAAATCATGCATTTTCCGACTTTATTAGTGAAACAGATGCACATGGTGTCTCAAGCTATCTAGCAGCTTTTATTACATTTCTTATGTTTTTTAAATTTAGATTTTTCGTTGGTCACGAGGATGTACCGCTGAGGATAACGTGTGTGTCTCTTAGTGTGTTGCTAAAACGCACACAGTTGATGGACTGTCAGAAAAAGGTGGCAGAGCTCATCATGGACAGCGGTAGAGATTGCAGTGCATTATAGGTACACATCGAGGCACAAATAGAGATAGTGTCGCGCCGTGTGTAAAATCTCCGAAGCACACCTATTATGGAGATGGTGAGATGTGAAAACGGCACCAGATGGATGCAACCACAGAAACCCATCACACCTCACACTCACTCCCTGCAGGCCATCCGCTCATATCCTGCGTCTGCTTTTCCAGTTCAGTTGCATATATATGTACTCTGTGTGTGCACATATAAACACATGCACTACTTTATTGTCTAGGTCTCAGAGAACAGGGGTCATGTAGGTTGTAGATACAGCAGATTTCCATGACGTTATACTTATTACATACATACATGCCGCATTGATTATAACTTCATGTCTATTTAGTCAAGGCCCAGCAGGGATGAAAATTCTCATTTCTTTTCCCACAAATCTCCTTGAGTCTGTTATATCCATAGTAAAACCACTTAGTGAGCCGCCGTTGAATATTGACTTTGAGACTTTTCTCATTTACAGCCCAGGCCTGTTGAGGAAGAGGGTTTGTAGCTATCCAGCTCTCGGGCCAGAATTACAGCTATTGTTTTATTGATTGCTCATCCTTTCTTATTTGTGAGGAAAACTACCCCAGGAACACAGTGTCCCTCAGCTGCCTCTCCCATAGTCCTCCAAATACCCAAACTAATTTCTGACGTGACTCTAAGAACTTATTCTGGGATTTCAGAGAGTCTATCAAGCTTTTCTCTCTCCCCGTTGTTTTTTCTCTTCTAGAAATCGGGTAAAAAATCATTTTTGGCCTCGTGCCTTCTGGAGTTGGAAATACTTATCCACACTAATGGATTTCCCTGTTACGCTTTTTCCCTGCTGATGTTGATTGAGGATGAGAGCCTGAGCAGTATGTGCTTAACCCCTTCCTTGAAGTCTTATCTGCTCCTGCGTTTAGTTCCGCCTGTAAGGGACACACATCTCCACACATATTGTCACATGCTTTAGACCGCAGGCAGCCAAATTTGAAGGATCACTCGCCTCACCAACCAAACAGGTTGGAAGTCTTTATCACGACTGAAGCTTAGCATGGCATGCTGCAGCAACACCTGAAGGCATCCCGCAGTCAGCCGTCACAAAGTGAGTTCCCGAGTAAAATGTGCATTATGCTGTGTGACAGTCTCAACACCCCCACCGCTGCTCCACGGGGCGCTGTGCTTCAGTCATTCCAGCTTCTCTCCCTCTGCGGAGTTAATGTGGCATTTAGCTCAGTGACATTCTAATGTTTTTTTTACCGGTTTTTCCTTCCCCGCTGCACCTCAGGAGAAACACTGAGTCTCGGTTTCTCTGAGCTGCTTCTGCTCTTTTGACCGGGGTCACCAGGCAGGGGATCTTTTACTCAGAAATGCACAGGATAGAAAAAGCGAAAGGATAAACAGGGTGATGTCAAACATTCAGGGAGGCGGACGGAGTACCATCAGACCAAAGAGATAATTGGATCAGAAGAGAAGGCCATGTGCAGCCGAGCATGTTCTTATCAGCAGCAGTTTCCTCTGCTCTCCCCAAACAGCTCCGTGTCATCTGCTCCCAAATTGATTAAGTCGCCCCGTTTGTATCATCGCTGCCAATGACTGACAGGCCTGCAAAAGGTTCTGGTATTTAAATGTGAAACCTTGTTCTTTTTCTTGGGGGGGGGTCAATCTTCTCAGAAATGCATGTGTGAAGTGAGTTGGGCTTTGTGTGTGTGTGTGTGTGTGTTTGTGTCACTTTGTGGGGGCTTGTTTTGATACATAAATTATTTTTCCAGACAAAGAAGCAGCCTGCCCTTTTTAAGCTGCCGCTCTGAAGGAGATGAAGAGAAGTGAAAAGGGTTGAGAACAGAGAAACGGAGGAATGATGGTGATACCATAATAAATGTTTTCATTAAGTCTCTCAGAGGTAAGGGAACATAGAGGTGATAGTGGGCCTAACGCTTTAAATAGCATGTTGTTGGTCTTGAATCAGACGTGTTACTAACTATAGCCACTACGAGTGATAATAGGCTATTAAAATATTTAAACAAATTGTTGTTATAACTATAAATAAAGAAAACAGAAATACACAAATACTTCCAAATGTATAGTAAAAAAAATGAATTTTTTTTTAGATTTTCTGCATAGTCTATTTAGTAAAACAAAAGTTGAGCAAACATGAATGCTAAAACATAAAATCTGTACCTAATTTTACGGTAATCCATCCCCTAGTCACCAGTCAACTTCATAGTGGAGGATGTAAGGATGCACCCCCCCGGCGCCATGGTTAATATCTGTACGACATTTCAAGGCAATCCATCCAATAGTTATAAATCAGTCTAGACCAAAGTCCTACCATGGATAGAAAGTGAGAAGTTGAGATAACCTAAGCATCAAGAAGAAAAGTTCGGATGATATAACCATTCAGTGTGTTATTTTCTCATGTTGAATATCCAGACTTTGACATCTTTTCTGGGCAATTATCTAACTTTGTGTAACACAGTTGTGCGTTAGGCGAAACCTTCAGCTGTCAAAGGTTTTTGCCGATTAATTTTGAGCCCTGGTATCGGCTCTAACTCTTCTCGGCCTACTTTAACAAACCTTGTAGTGAGTTGTAGGTAGTTATCTCCGCTCATCTTTCCCCTCCATTGATTTCTGCTGGTGGCAGTTGGATGTCACTTTGCTTTGGATCATCCTCAGACACAACCAGCCGTCCTCCTCTATTCCTTCTTCTCTCTTCTTCTTTTTAGACTTTAATTTTTTACTCCCCTTCTTTCTGAACTTATCCTCTTCCTCTCCAAAGAGTGACCTCAGTACGTTTCAAAAAAAGATGTCTGAGAGATAATTGTTTTTAATGATTAAGAAGCACAGAGGCATATCCAGGCATAATGGCTCCTAGATCACGGAGGCAAAGTGATAAAGATAGCAGCTTATCTTTCCTCGCCGAATGTCTTTGTTAGGTCGCCGTTACTTCAAGTCGACGCCGAGCTTCTGCTCAATGGACGTTCCTCTGTGCCCCTGCTTCTCTTTGAGGTGTCCTTGGCCGGCTTCCAGAATCAATCCGTCACCTCTTTAAAAGGGGTTGGGGGGGGGGACGTTCCTGCATTTGGGTTTCTGTTTCAATAAAGGGCCAACAGCGACAGGGTGCCTCATTCATGTCCACTTCATTGTCTTTTAATAATCAAACCATGATGGATTGCCTCCATACCGATATTCATTTGAAAAACAGCACAAGGGAAGAAAAACAGTGGAGGAAAAAGGATAACACCAGAGTGCTACTTGATGGCTCAAGGACTATTTGTGGTAGTGTGTGCATGTGTGTGTGTGTGTGTGTGTCTTTGTATTGGATGCCAGTTTGGCTCTTGCTCTCAGAAAGACAGGCAGGTTCCTCCCTCTTGCTTCCTCTCCATTCTCACCTCTTATCGTGGCCTCCTGGGTTGAGGCAGACAGCTCCTCCTGTCTTCTCCCTCTGATTTATCAGGCCAGGGCTGACAAGTGTAAACACCTGCCAAGGTATCCTCCCAATTTTGGGAGCCCTAGGTGGTTGGACCTGTTCCATTTTTTTTTATCCCCATATGGTGAATCAATGAATTATTCTCACCTGGCTGTCTGTCCAGCCCCCCCTCTGTTTGGTCGTCTTCACACCATCTCCTCCAGCGTTCTCCGGGAACAGGTGTGGTCTGAAGCTCTGTTAGGCTTAGTGTTATGGTATTTATGTGGCTGAGTTGTGTAGTTTTATTGTGGTTCCGGTGCCGGGGGGAGCTGTGTTCGCACTTGTGTGTAAGGTCTGCCTCTGCTCTGTAGTGCTGTGAGATTGTCACACGCAGTAGAAACTTCTGAAGTTGCTGGAATTACCCCGCTGTCATTCATGAGCCTGTAAATTCACTTTGGCTTTTATTCAGTTCCAGCGACCATGGAAAAGCAACTGGAAAATCAACAAACAGACAAACTGCTCTCCTCGCTTCACTCTTTTAACAGATTTTCCCCTCATGTTTAAATGGATGATTTATCTCTTGAAGAACGGGGGCGTGCAGTTGCTTTTGATTTTATTCCTACGGGTTTTGAGATATACCTTTACCCTCCATTACTTTTTGAAGCAACAGTCTTCCAGGTGTGAGGTCTGAGGCCACAAGCACCAGGAACATTTCTGTTTCCTCACGAGACGTCATGCACCGAAATTGTGTGGTGCATCCTCTGTTGCATCATTTCAATTAAAGTTAAAAATAACAGCCCCTCCACGTAATGTGGTGACAGGCTACAAATACACACAGACATGTCGCAGCACATTGCCAGTGAGCCGGCCCATCTCGTAGACATTCCTGTCATCTGTAAAACCTTCAGCACCAGTCTCTGGACATTACCCAGATCGCCAAATATAAACACATGTAAGGTGCACTGCTGTCACACAACATTTACAAGAGCTGCACTTTCCTCATGACTAGTCTATGATCCACTCTTTTTACAGCGTCTGGCAGTGACGTGTTTAAATACATAATTTTCAATACTGAATTTGATTATGTGGCACAACGTACCAGACCTTGTTTATGTCCTTAACACACAGGTCAGTGATTTTACACAGATGTGCCACTTATATACATTCCAGCCATTCAAAATATGATACCTGTTGATTACAGACCAATGGTTTGATAGAACAAACAAGCAGCAGGTCCTCCAGAATGATGTAAATAGGAATTATCTGATTTCACACCACTGTGGTTAAGGCTTGGTTAGGTATAGGCACAAAAACAACATAGTTAGGGAGACGGAAAGAACATGGTTTGGGTTTGGTTTAGTTTCACATTAAGGTTAGAGGACCTTCGACATCTTGGTTATATTATTAAGAACAGCTTAAGGTTAATGAAACGTTCATATGATGGTTAAAGAAACCAAGAAGTTAAGTTTGTACTGCTTCTCACTCATTTTCGATTATGTACTTTTTCTGATAACTCTTTGTAAATACTACTTTTTTCTGTATATTTATTCTTCCATTTCATATTTTTTTTAATTCACATATTCGAAATAGATAAAAAGCATATGAAAGAAAATATTAAAGTTTGACGTATTGTTGACCTGCCCATCCACCCTGAGCAGCGTCTCCTTCTGTACTGACACCACACCAGCTCCTCTCCTGATGGATTTGCCACTAGAGTGTAAACACATGCTGTTTTCGGGCACTAGTTGAAACAACAGATACTGTGGTTTGTCTCTCATCAACAGGTCTACTCTGATTTAATAAAATGTTAGTCTTGCACTTCATTGCACGGTTTGATGGCTGGCGCAGTGGGGGGGGGGCCTCCAGGAAATGAATAGCCGGGACCTTGTCGAGATTTACTAGCTGTGTGTTTGGGAAAATGTTCCCAACCAGGCATTAGCATGTGCGTCTGGGTTGCTGTTCTGTTAGTTTGTGCTCGTAAACTGCACGTGTGGCCACATGTTAGCTAACACTTCCTTCCTTGTCCTCACCTGAAACCCACTGTGGCTGACCCTGTCACTCTAACAAATGTCTGTTATTAAGCTCCGAGCACCAACAGCTAAGTAACGACATCATTAGGCCTGATAATATGTTTATTGTTGAAGCCAATGCACTTTGGGTTGGCTGGCCCCTTGGGGCTGCTCAGTCTTGCGAGAGAAAGTTGACGTGTGTGTGTGTTAGAGATTGTTTGTCTGCTTTGGGTTGAATGAATTCATGATATAGTTTGAGTTCAGGTTCTTTTCTCCTCTTAGCAGAGTGTATTTTCCTCTTGCACGGATACAGTGTGACCGAGTGTGTAGAGTTATTCATAAGATGGCAGGACACATGCAGAGGGATTCAGGGCTGGGGGTCCGTGTGTTTTTATTACCTGCTGGCGGCCCCATGCCAGCATCTAGCTTGATTAACTCTACCCTCTCCTCTTTCTGCTCCAAACACGCAAACACACACATGCCTGTTTGAACGCACGCATGCACAACCACCTACTTTATCATAGAGAGTGTGGGGGGGAGCAGCTAAAGTTCTCAAAAGGTTATTTCTCTATATGTCTTCTCATTGGTGTTTTTTTCAAGGAGAGTTATTATGAGACAGGAAATCCACACATTTCCACCAGTGTTTGTGTGGAAGTGGATAATTTATTGCTGGAGTTTAAAGACATGTTTTAAGCCTGGATACCAGGATTATTATGTTCTTAGAGAGTGTGTGTGTGTGTGTATGCAATTGTACACATCTTGTTTTGTTCTGAAATCAACACACACTCACAAGGAAGCAATTTGCTCCTCCATAAAAAGAGCGTAATTCGGTAAAGACAGAGCGTGTCTCGCTCCCTCCTGTTGCTCACGTGTGGCAGCTGCTAATGAAAGGGCCACCGGAAGCGTTAGGGGTTTCACTTAAGCAATCCTGTGCTCAATTTATTTTGTGTATCACAGGAGGCAGCGTGGGAGATGGTTGGACTCCCAGATTTCAGCAACCTGTTAGGACTCTCTCATACAGACGGAGGATGTGCGTTGCCTTCAGAAGACACTGATTCTCGACACATGCGGGATAAACATCTGGAGAATGATTGAACACCTGAAGATACTTTCAATAAACAACTAGAGTAGCCATTAGTAGAACACATGTGTCCACCAAGGCCTGACAGTCCCCTTCAATAGTATCAAGCCGCAACGAATACTGCACACTCATAGATATTAGTACCTCAAATGTGCCTGATTCACTTCACCTACATACATGAATTACTCCAAAATTCTATAGAAATGAATGGGTTCTTCCCTGACCCACACCACATCCTTTCACCAAGTTTCCGCAGTAATCTCAACAGCAGTTTTTTGGTAATTCTGTTCACAAACAAACAAACAAGGGTAATAATAACAGCACATCATCGACATACGGTCGGAAGAAGCAGCCATTGCAGTTTCTCATTTGATTCTGTCATACAGTAGGTAAGCTCTATTGAATAAACGTCATTTCCAACTTATTCCCATTTATTTGACCCCAGTTTAGAGCGAAACCACATCTCGCTTTCTGGCTCATCACAACCTCCATCCGTCATTCAGCGTGTTAGCTCCTTCGGGGCTCACCTCTCCGCCTCGTGCCACTTCCTGCTCATCAATCAGTCAATTACTGGAGGACTTCCGGGTCAGGGTTCAGCAGAATAATATTTCAGCCCCTCCACAGTGGTTTGCTGTACTGTATGTGGAGACTAGAGAGCAGAAATTTTTTCATTTAAAATCTGAAAACAGCATGAATTCCTCGGTGCGAGTGCAGCTCAGTCAACCTTTGCTGTGTGATAAAGGTGAGAGTGCGAGCGGGCAAATCCATTTTGGAGTGAGAGGAATAAGCCGAGGAGGGAGGAGGCAGGGAGGGGAACAGAGACGGCTTGTGAGATCAAGGTCGTATCCAGGCTTTGGTATTGGTATTCTCCTCAGTGTTAAAGTGATTCTCCCAGTGAATAGTGTTTTCATTCCTCTCCTGAATGAGATTCACAGGAGCATGGAGACAGAGAGGGAGAGAGAGAGAGAGAGGGGGAGAGAGACATGACAAAGAGAAGAGAAGTAATTCCCTCTCTCTCTCTCTCTCTCTCTCTCTCTCTCTTCTCCCCTCCTCTCCTTCCTCCCCCCTGTTCGTTCCACATCGGACATACAATAGCGAATGAGAATACAGCGTGGGATAAACAACTTTTTATCAGACTGGAGAAAATGAAATAGACTATTTTATTCAATTCTTCATCCCTGAAGCATCGCCCCCCCCGCTCCCCTCCCCTCCCCATGCTTGATCTACCCAGCAACGTCTCACCCCCTTCAGCTTTGGATAGACAGAAAAAATAAAGGTGTTTCATGCAAATTAAATGCTTTATTCTTGATTAGATTAGAGACGCAATAATTGTCTTGGGTGATTTATGGGAGTAATTTGTTGCCACAAACTGCAGAAGGGAAAGCTCAGTTGCCACGGTCTGTGCAATGAAAACATTGGATCAACACAATTTAGTGCACCTGCTGTCAAATCCACTTCTAGAGGAAAACATTACACTGGAAAAATAACCTTGTTGAGGACATTGTGTTTTCCAGGTAAATAAGATAAACAGGACAGGCATCACATTTATGCTGAGTGAGATCAAAGTATACACAGACATTTATATGACTAATCTGATCCTTTCTCTTTGCTCTTCGTTATAATGCAAATATATAAACAGGCGTTACGATGTTGGTTATATGCTCCAACCCATAAATACACATTTTGAACAGTGTCCATGTTTTTCCCACATTCGGACTTCAAAGCACATGAACACACAAAGTCACAGCTCGGCAAAAATTGAATTTCAGTATCTCTCTCAGGTTGCCAATACTCCAGTATATTTCTGCTGTTGGCTGCTTTATTAATGGATTGCATATATAGGCTATATAACCTTTACGATAACCTTTAATTTGATGAAGAGTACAGGAAGGAAAGCCCCCAGGTGAATCTTATATAGTGTGTTTTTATGTAGTGGTCATCAGCATGTAGGCGTTGCCATGGGGGATTTCTGTCCATAAAAAGGAGACTGACAAGTGGGAAATAAATGACATGCCCCCCCATCCAGCCCCATCCCCAGGTACTGCCCCCCCCCTTTACAGCAGGTCAATCTCAACAAGAGCCCTCCCACTGTCACAGAGGGAGAGAGACCGAAGCACAGAGATCCTCTCGGCCTGACATTGATCTATGACGCATATTACCTACCTAATCCAATTAATTCTGTTTCGCTTTACAGCACAGCTCGCTCGAGTCATCAGAAAATGCATATAAATATATCTCCGACAGATTGCAATTAGCTGTGCAAGGTGCAATATGCTCTAACAGCCAGTTTAGGTGGACTTGAACTTGTTTGGCTAACTCCTTCCTTTTTCTATCCCTCCTCTCTTTCCCTCCTGGATTTTTTGCATTTCTTTGTTTCACACAATGAAGGCAGAACCTGAGAGGGGAAAATAATCGAAGATGCAGTCAGGTGAAAACCAATTTGTTTAATAAACTTTCTCTCTTTTTTGTTCTTTCCCACTCCTTCCCCACCATCCCTCTCCACTACCTCCCTCACTCCTCCTTTTCTCCCGCTCTTGTCGTACTTAACACAGGCTGAGGAAAAATCTGTAGCAGAGGACCAGCAGCAGCGGCAGCAGCAGTGTTGGTGCGACCATGAGGTCAGAGGCCTTGTTACTCTACTTCACGCTACTGCAAATAGCCGGGGCGGGCTTCCCCGAAGACAGCGAGCCCATTAGCATCTCACACGGCAACTGTAAGTATATGCTCTCCCTCTCTTTCTTTCTTGATGTGCCTCCGTTGTGCCCCCTCTCAACACAAGTCCCCCTTCGCTCTCTCTCTCTCTCTCTCTCTCCTGCACTTCTCTTTCACTCTTCTCCTTTTCACAAAACCCTCCTCTATGTATCTTGGTCTCTTGTTCTATCCTCTCGCTCCTCCACTCCTCCTCTCGACCCCTGCTTCCTCCGCCACCCCCACCTCCTCCCACACTGAATGCATTTTGAGGGGAATGGAGTGTAATTTGGTGGCCGAGGATTGGCCGCCAGCACACTCCAAACTGAAGGATTTAAAGCGGGCATTTGAAACAGAGCCCACCCCACATCAAAGAGTAATCTGCTGTTTTTTCCTGTTGGAATCCTAATTCTGTGTGTGATAGTGGTAATGCCGTGGCAGGCTATAAAGATATAGTCATTGTTTCTCTCCCTCTGTCCCGTCCCGTTCTAGCCTCTCCGGGCGTATTTGCTGTGTCTCTCGGCCAGGACAGCTTGAAACAAACGCCAGCCACCCTCACACCGTCCCTCTCCCTTATCAGACTATTTATTCAAACCCAGCACTTTCAGCCAAAGCCACACGGACAATAGAGCGACCGTATAGTACAATGCAGCACATTTTTAGCCAGCAATTTATGATCACAGCAGGAGCTCAGCCAACCATTGTGGCAGCGTTTTCTCATCCAGCTATACTATACATCGGCTGACATTTGACCTGTAACCTGTTAGACTCCTGACATAAGATATCAAACTCAGGAATGACAAAATACTTAATTTATTAATTAGTTATGTCATCTGGAATATTTTTTTTTGTCTTTTCTTTGCAGACACAAAGCAGTATCCAGCATTTGTAGGCCACAAACCTGGCAGGAACAACACGCAGCGGCACAGACTGGACATCCAGCTCATCATGATCATGAACAGGACGATATACATCGCTGCCAGGTAAGTGATAAAAGCTTTGTGGTCAGATTGTTATGCCTCCGCGCCGGAAACAGCCAATGGAGGCATTAGGCTTTGGGGTTGTCTGTCCAATTCTTGGGAACAAGATATCTGAAGAACGCTCAGAGGGAAGATCTTAGAATTTGGCACAAATGTTCGATTTTGGTGGTCAAAGTCACTGTGACCTCACAAAACCCTTGTCAACTTTTAAACTGAACAACGCCTCGAAAGAATCCTTTCAAAATTGGCTAAAATAGCTAATTCACATTTGGGTGGCCAAAGGTCAAGGTCACAGTGGGATCACGAATCATGTTTCTGGCCTCTTGAACATGATCTCTCAGGACCACCTTTCAGGACAGAACCGATTACATTTCAGTGGTCAAAGGTCACAGTGACCTCATATGAGTCGGAAAGATAGAAATGATGTAGACTGAAATGGCTTTGGTTGGTGGAGGCATAAGACAGCAAAGCGGTAATTCTAGTTTAAACATGTTCTTCATGTATAGATCCTCAGATAGCGACAAATTCAAGAAGACACTTTAAAGTTTCTCCGCATGTCTTTGTGGAATAAACGTGCAATCAAACTGAGCAGGCGCGGCTCCACCAGGATTATTGAACCCTTCATCACGTCACCCTGTCTCATATTACAGCCGCTGACTGAAGTTGATTTTCAGCTACGAATGATTCTCATCAATTGCCGCCGGTTGGGGGTCGTTAACATGTGATCCTTTTTAACTCGATAACGGCTGAAGGCTGTGAGATCCCCAGCAGTCTGGCTATCGAACGGAGCTGTGGAGCCCTGCTGTGCTGTTTTCTGTTAAAGTTTGACAAATCAGCGGGGACCAATTCAGAGAGAATCTCGAGACAGGACTTTTTCAAGTGGACTTTTTCCTCCTATTACCTCAGTGTTTGTTTAACTATTTTCATCTCACCATCTGCCAAAACCCTTTAGCCTCAAACCATGTTTCTGCAGACTTTTGTCCTGCTTTTCAAACATCCAGGCAGAAACACGGACTCACACAGACACACATTGCCACTCACACTTACTCAATTGAAAACTAAAGATGAATTAAACAAATAAAAAAAAACGTTTTCTCAATGAAAAACCTTTTCCTGTTATTTAGAAAGATACAACTTGATGTAATCGATATTCTGGGTCTAAGCACAACATCCAAACAACCTTAATCCACCGAGTGGTGTCGATAAATCACAATACAGGAGGAGAAGAGAAGTTTAGGTTCTTTATTGGCTGGCAGACCAGTTGCCCTCGCACATCGATCTTTAAAACTCCTGACTTTCTTTGTCTGGCTCACTCTCTCCCCATGTCTGTCACCTGCCTTTATTGCTTTCAGTCTATCCGTCAGTCAGTTTTTTTACCCCTTTTTTTGTGTGTGTCTCTTTCTGAGATGATCAATTACAGCATCTGGAGCCATAGAGAAAGCCGACATTGATTTTGTCTTCTCGCTTCTCATCAGTAGTTTTCGAGCGGTTTTGTGTTGCTTCACCTCGTGGCTCTGCAGAAACAGTCTGTTTCTGTGTTAGTGTGGAGTGTAACGTCAAGGCGGGCGATGAACAAGTCTTAGTTAAAACGAATCTGTATCTACTTGTTCTTGCTGTTTGCCATCGAGCTAATTGAGAGGCAGACTCGATTGGATACTGTTGAAAGCCACAATGGGGGTCTTTTTTTTTGTTTCCCTCCGAAGCATGTCAAATGAAATGGCGGAGGCTGCTTTAAGTGGCACAGCTTTGTTACATATCTGTGGTCATTAAAACAAGGTGCAGGGAAGAGTGAGAAGGGAAACAGAGTGAAAGAGAGAGCATGTGTGTGGTGTGTGTGTGTTGTGTGTGTGTGTGTGAGTTTAGGAGGGGGGGGGCGGCACCGGAGGCTTTGGTCTGCCTGTCGCCCACCTGCTCCACAGGGGGTGACAGGGGCCTGGGGGTGGGGGACACAGAGGGTTTATTAAAGGGGTGTAATAAGAGTGTGTGTGTGTGTGTGTGTCGGTGGGTGTGTGTGTGTGCGAAAGCCAGAAGGTGCGTGTTTGCCCAGTTTAGAGTGCTGACCAGTTGTCGAGGGGATTTAACAGTGGTTTCTTGAGTGTGCCAAGTGGGGTGGGGGTATGTATATGTATAGATATACATGTGTTATGGTGAACATGTGTTGCTGTGCTCATGGGCGTTGGTGCTACGGCTCATGATCGTGTCCGCAGTGAGTTATGCACGTGTTAATGTGTGCGTTTGCTTTTTTTCACCTGGTGCGTCTGCACTCCAACTTGCGTGAAGCAGACGGGGATTCTAACACGTGTGCAGGGTATTTGACCCGGGAATAACTGGAATGGCCGCCTCAGATTAGACCGCGCCGGATGACCGCCATTGATCCTGACACAGAGAAGAATGTCGGAGTCAATATAATGGACACAAGATGACGGCCTGTGCTCAGAGATCCACTGGCGCTAAGAGGATATCGATAGAGACACGTCAGAGTTGAATGACAAACAGTTTAATGCAAACTGTGGAGACAATCCCCACTTTAGAAATCAATGTGAACGCCGGCCAACCCCGGCAAGACTCTTGCCACGGAACAACCAACAACGCTGCAGGAAAAAAACTGAGCAACATCAATAGTTGCTTTAATGATGGTCGTCCCGTCAAGTAACTTGTTTATTCTGGGGCCAGCATCATGCAGCGTTGCCATCGCGCCCTCCAGACGAGTCGGCCTCAGTTCTCGGTGCGGAGCAGCTTGCAGATGGCCGCTGTGAATGCAGTCCAAAGCCCAACACTGTTTCAGGCTGTTTTATTTGAATCGTTCCTCAGTGCATTCAATCCCTTTGGCTCCCGCCTTGGCACTGGCAATAAAAATCAAAAGATTTTTAAACTGTGAGCTGCATGCAAACATAGCAACTGATGAAATTGTAAATGGACAAAAGTGACTTAATCCATAGAGGAGAAGTGTCAAGCTGTTGGCAGGGGAAGAACTCAGCAACAGATGCAGTGATTGATAATTCATCCAAAGTTTTGAGCCCTGAATGAAATGTATTGATTTGCTGAAATCAGCTGCTCCCTTTACAGCCCTGTCTCTGCTGCTATATGTGCGGGGATTGAACAAAATGGCCTCTGTTGATGAGGTCGCATGGCTTTTCCAATACGCTTAAATTATCGTACGACCTCTTAGACTCCTATTGAGTGAGGATTATGAATTCAGTACATGACTAGTTTAGTTTCTTAATATTCTGAATCCTATTCCATGACTCAGTTTCCATCAGGCGCATTATCCCGAGGTGCCAGTCAGCCTGATGAGATATCCGACTGCTCCGACAAAGAGACGATTGTTCAGCTTTAAAAAGCTTAGTTGATTTCTCTCATTCTTTAAAACAAAGGACCAAAAAAAAAGGTTATTCATGATTAAAACCTAGACGTGTTTATGTTTTAATTCATAGCTGTTAACAATGGGATTCAGCCGGGCGACAAGATTCAATCTGATACATTCATTTTTTTATTGTAGCAATTTGTTACGCATTATCCTTGATTACCAAGACAGGATGTATATTAAAGTACGGTTAATGGACATTAATAGCGAGAACATCAGTGGCTGATGTGTGTCTGCTGTCATGCGTGTCATAGGTGTTCAGCAGCAGAGTCACGTTCGCTAAAAGCAATAAAGTGTTCCTGATGCGGTGAGAGACGGACACAGCAGGTTCCACAGGGACCCATATCTCATGTCCAGGCAGCTCCATGCACAGCATTCAGAGGGAATTCATCATAGTGCAGTGGGAGATTTATCATTCTGATCTCTGTAAAAAATATTCATGTGTGCATGGAAATCCTTGTGTGTGTGTCTGTGTGTGTGTTTGTGTGTCTGTGCGTGTGTGCGTGCAGCTTTAACCAACAAGTCCTTCAACCTGAACGACCATATAGGTCATTTGTCCCTTCCTTCTGATGTGATTAATGAGCACAACTTTGGAAATTGGGGCCCATACAGCAGCAGGTGTACTGGACCTTTGTCGCCATGGTTACATCAATAGAGTGTGCAGAGTTTGGAGTTTGGAAGATTTTTGGTTCAGCAACTAATTGGCTTAGTTCAGGATGATATTGTGGTTTGTGTTAAGTACTCTCATTAAGCTACAGTGTTTAACATACATGTTGTTGAACAACTATATCCTTTGCTACCATCCAGATGATTACAGCGGTTAGAGGTCACCTAACAATACGTTACCACGGTTACTAAGTAGCAAGCTGCTGGCACCGACAACTTATGGCTTCATTTCTTACAGGAGGATATACTGGCTCCCACCACAGCAAGTGTCTGTTCTCCACTGTGTGTGTGTGTGTGTGTGTGTGTGTGTGTGTGTGTGTGTGTGTGTGTGTGTGTGTTAATTAAAAGGATTTGATCGAAGCATCTTGTCATTTAAATCAGACAGATGTGACTTTTTATTTTCCTTGGAGGAAACATGAGGAACTCATTGCTGTGGGTCCTAAGAATACCATTAGAAACCATTTGTATGTCACTGGATCTCTTTGAGAGCGGATATTTTCCTCCCTTATTCAAGCAGCTATTTCAGAGCAAAATGTGCAGGTGCAAAGTAGAACCAGGAGTGTGGATGTGTGAAATAGAAATCTTGGATAACATTTGAATTTTATATCTAAGCAAGAATTGGTCTTTTTGTGAAATCTCCATGATGCTTATTTTGTTGCATCGTCTGACTTATTTTATGGCAACATCTCAAAAAATAACACAATGATTCCAATGTTAAAGGAATGGTGACTATAGATTTGCAAATGAATCTCAGGTTGTATGACACAGGAATTTTCCTTCGAGGTTAGGGAACATGAGGAGGTTTGAAGACATGAGGAGAAGACGCATGAAGATAATGAGACATTCTGTATATCTTCATCTGTGTGTGTGTGTGTGTGTGTGTGTGCAAGCATGCCCCAGGTCTCTCCACATGCAGGGCATAGTCGCCATTCCTGGCCCACAGTCGGCCTTTACCATGGTAACACCAACCACACTCTGTTTACACCCCTCTATGAGACTGGGAAGCATGGGAACCAGAGACAGAATTTGAGTGTGGAAGAGTGAGACAGTGTGAGAGTGTGAGAGTTTAGGGACCGAAATTTGTGGCTGTCATTAGCGCTCACAAAGACACACACACACACACACACACACACACACACACACACACACACACACACACACACACACACACACACACACACACACACACACACACACACACACACACACACACACACACACACACACAGACAAACACAGTAAAAATCCAGATTACCTCCTCTCAGTTGAGTCCTCCAGAACAGTCGAGCCTCTGTGGCCGCTGTTCTTCCCTGTCGGGTCTCTTTGGGTCTCGCAGCGGAGGCCACTGGAGTCTCCATTATTGTAGCGGCACCAAATCCGGTTAAAACCCACTAATGACGGGGATTACACGGTTTCCTCCTATCCCTCTCCTCGCTGCACTATGGGCCATCCAGCCACGTCCGCACTCTGGAACAAAGCTCGCAGCTCCAGGAATCATCATCACCTGAATTAAAAGTTGTGACGACTTTTCAGGAAAAATACAAAAAGTATTTTCTCGCGCCAAAGTTTTTAACTGCTTTGTTAAATCATCCAAATTCTCAGAGTCTGACAGCTCTTCAATTAGTTTCCTGCAAGTGTAACAGAAGGAATTTAAGTTGTAGGTGGCTTGTTAGGGTGCCCAAAACAACAGGGAATTGTAATGCAATCCCATTTTTGTAAATTAGTATCATAACATTATTTGGTTATGGTATTACATTTCTTCATGTCACTTTAAGACTTGTTTTCATGCATTTGACATGATATGCTACATGTTGTTTAATTATTCCCTGGGAGGAGGGGGAAAATGTTCAAAAGCGCAATGATGAAGGGATCAAATAATCCTGGCTCCGCCCCTTTATCCAAATGGACAGCAAAACTGAAATGGGGTTCTCCTGACCCAGGTCACAGCCTTCTTCCAAGTTTGTGCTAAATGTGAGAAAACATGTCCCACTGACCCAACCACGCACAAAAACACACAATCCCACAAAAGGAGATGTTGTGGGAACGTAGAAAGGAGAAGTTTCGACCTTCAAAAAGAACAACCTGCCTCTCGCTCGGGGGGTGAGTGAACTCTGACGTGTTGTATTTCATGCCACCACATCAGCGAGGGCCTCTCGGTGCCCTCAGCCCCATTCAGAGGCTCAACACCCCCGAAGGTGCCTGCTGGCTCCCCGCTTCCCTCCCCTTCCACTTTGTGAAGAGGATTTGAACCAGTGAAAGCCACAACAACATACAATGGGCCCTCCTCTATACCACCCATGATCCAGTTATTAAGAGAGAGGAATATGGGCGAAGTGGATGACGAGAGAGAAAGGGTGGGAGGTGGAGCAGGCGGAGAGAGGGGTGGTGGCACAAGGTGTGGGGTGCATGCTAATCGCACTCTCTTTTCTGCGACTGGAATGTGAGATAGTTTGACAAAGGCCCAGCAGATGGACCGAGCTGGGTCTGCGGTCAACCCCAAAAGAAAATGCGCTGTTATGAAAACGACATTCTTCCACACAAAGCCCCTGTGTTCTCGTGGCCATGCATGGGTACATGTCCGCCGGAGACCCCTCTATGTCACTCTGTGGCACTCGATCTCACACTCGCGCTCACTTGCTCCACTGTCTAGCCTCGATCCTCCAGCTCTCTCTCACTGTCTGTACCCAGTCCTCCATTTTTTTTGTGTCTAACAGGATATTTGCATACCTTCCATCCTACTCACACATTTCTTTGTCACGGAATTTCGGGGAAATAAGATGCCGACAAATGAGTGATTCACATTGACGGCCAATGTTCTGCAACTGTCAACGGCTTCAGTTTTTTTTTGTGTGTGTGTCTTCGGCAGAGTCTCACAGTGTTTTGCATTTCATCAACACCGCAGCCCCTATAGACCCCCTATGTTTTGTGTAATATGACACAGGCGTCTTGGCGTGGTGCTTGAATCATAGATCAGAGCTCAAAGAGAGAACTGGACTGTAACAGGGAGTGTTTGAGACGTATATTTGAACTGACCACATCAGAAGGTTTGAAACCCTGAGGTGTGTCCACCAGAGAGAGAGAGAGAGAGAGATATCTGAAGGAAGGTGAAAGATGAGAGGCTTAAGACAAAACTTTAACTTTCACCTGGTTGTTCAATCATTGGATGTTACACCTTTATTCCACCGCCTCACCAGTCTGTATGAAAAAATATGAACATTGGGGAATTGTTGTTCTGCATTGATATTCATATAGAGTCAAACTGATGTCAGTGTAAAAGGGGAGAGCCGTGGAGGGACAGGACACAGAAGCTTTTGTGTTACATGTCACAACCCTGGATTCCACAAAGCCAGTATACGATCTGACATCACACGCACAGCAGGGGCAATGTGCACATGTCCTTTGAAGAAATCTTAATAGCGAAAGCAGCGATATATCAAGATGTCTGCATGAAAGCGGCTAAACACACAGAATAAGATGTTTGGCCAACATGCACCAGTGACCTGAAAACAATGGAAAGTTGAAAAATAGAAAGGGAGTAAAACCCATGGTGCGGAACAGATAAATAATGAACTGATGTTTGCACAAGTACAAAGAAAATATGAACTAAATTATTAAAGGAGAAAGAATACGGGCAGATTAATTAACTAAGAAAATAATTCCTGGTATCAGCCATAGTTTCAGTTTCAAGTATTGTGAGGGATCACGGATTTCAAGTTTCCTTTCAACTCGCTTTTCATTTAAATACACAGAACTCACTGTGGGCCTGCAGACTAATGATATTAATAAAAACATTTTCACAGAACACCAAAGGAATCCTTACGATACATCATAAATACAAAGTAAAACAAAACGTTTAAATCAGAAGAGGAGACGCAAACATCTTTCAATTACAACGAGGACAGTTAAAAGTAGATAAAATCAGCCTAAGAGACATAGACACCTCCATAGTGCCTCACATCTGAACACAAGAGTGACTAAAGTAAAACCAAAGGAAAAACTCTAATGAGAGGGATGGATAAGATGTTACGCTGGGAAGACTGATCTAAACAGATGTGTTCTGAGTTGTGATTAGAACAGTTCAAGAGGATCCAGATGTGAGACGGCAGAAGGTCCCACAGTCTTTGTGGAGAGCGGCTGCCGAGGGCTCTGAGCCGAAGGAAATCAATTTTTAAAACTACTTGGGAGAAAAAGGGGCCACAATAACATTAACTATATTCGATTGGAAGTTAATGATCTGCAAAACACACACAATAGCACCAGTGTCGTCCTTGAACACCCCCCAGTCTCGTTCCGCCTGTTGTTCACCCTGAAGTCAGATGTGAGTCACGCACCAGGGGGAAGTGATGCTGTAATGTGGGTTCAGGTGCAGCGCTGGGTGCATGTGTGTGTTTGTTTGAGCATGTTGGGGTAAAGGAGGGGGGGAGGGGGGGCGGTGTTGGTGTGGTGTCTTTGCACATGTGTGTGTGTGTTTGGAGAGCTGGTGTTGACACAGACACAGCCGCTCCATTGTCGCCATCTCCAGTCAGGATGTTTAAGGGACGCCTCGTAGCTTTGGCTCTCTCTAATCTCTGCTGGAACCGAGAAGGACCCCTGGGCTGGAGCTCCGTGGCCCCGGGAGGAGGCTGCCGGCCCCGGGACAGGGAGGAGGCTGCCGGGACCGGGAAGGTTACCAGCGGAAAAATAATGGGCCAGTCAATTACGCATTACTCGTGAGCTGTTTTAAAATCGCAGGCAGTAAAATAACCCGTGGGATTACTCTAAATCCACCAAGTAATCCTCTGATTTAATGGCTTTTGGTTTGGGTTTTGTCTTTTTAATATAAAGTTTGAAGTTTAATATAAAAGATATAATTTAAGTTAAAAGAACAAATTGCTGAACTTTGGATGACACAGGGGAACATGTCAGTGGTATCATCCATCACTTATATCATCCATCAGTTTTTCTTTTCTTCTACGTCCGTGCTTTATCTCATGGTATGAATTATTGTATCTTTGACAAATTACAGTTATAATCCACTTTACGTCAGCCACACGACCGGAGTCTGTCCTGTTACCCTAGAGGCAAGGTGAACAAAACCCTGAAGGACAGACGGGCCATTCAGGAGCCCTGGAAATTCAATCCAGATCAATTAGCGAGAGTAGAGCAATGGTAGTGCGACTGGAGAGCCATAATAAGAAACATTTTACAGTGGAGTTTGTGGTTTTGGCACGAAATACTTGATTTGAAGCCGTGGTAGACTGCACGGTGACAGGCAGCATCTGGCATTTGCTAATGCAAGTGAACTTGAATTTGGAAAGGCCAAAGGAAGCGTCCCAGTGACCTAAAGCAGACTTCCTCTCCTTTTCATGGCTTAATATTAAATGAAAATGTTTTGATTCCCAGTTGATTTCAAAGAAAAGCCTTTTATTCATTTTTCGTTTCAACATTCGGAAAGTTAGTTCGGGGAACTGTTAGGTCAACCACAGTTTGGCTTTGAATAGCTGATGTCATCCATAGAGACCGATACGAGCTTTGGGCAAGCTGAGTGACTAAAACATATTTTTATTGAAGTTATTTAAAAAGGAAAATCAATATTTAGTCATAGATGAAGGGTTGTATATGTGTGTTATGTATTGGTGGTCATTTATCTTCATTTCTGCTTCAGTATCATCATCTCAAAGAGAATTTTGTGTGTATATACTGTATATATATTTATGGTGATCTGTAAATCACATGACGGCTCAATGGCACTAAAGAAACCGAGAGACCAACTCCTTCCTGATGAGGGGAGCTTAGGGCGCTTTCACACACTACTTAATTTAGACTGAACTGAAATAACAAGTGTGAACTGGGCCTTGGACCACGGTCAGAACCAACGGACATAAATTGAGTCTGACCAAAGAAGATGGTCATGGTCTGGATCAAACTGAACCATTGGCCGGTTCTTTTGCAGAAGGGAAAAACTTTTTTTAGTCTTTCTGGATAGTTGGGACTTTTGGAGCAATTGCAAGAAGTTGAGGCGGTTTTAAACAATAGAAGAAGAAAAAAGAAGCGGCTGGAAGTCTGCAGAGAGAAGGATTTCAGAATTGATGTGGAAAGAAGTAGTCATGGAAGACAATTCCAAAAAACATCCCTGTCAGAGGTTTCACTCATGTCTCATCACCTAAACCGTTTTCCTCTCCCTCCAATAAACGCACTGTTTTCTTAATTTCAAATGCTCTCAGAGATTAATTATTCAATTTGAGCATCACGGCTGATAACGTGCAGCAGACCGGCTTTTATCCTCAAGGAGACGGCGTCGGTGGCCCCCAGGAAAGTGATATAAGTGGATTCATTTCAACATGTCTGTTCCTCCAAAGACTTTATTAGATTTAGTTAATGAGAGAGTGAGGCGGGCCGTGCTGGCTGAGCGCAGGTTGGGGATCTGGAACGTAATTAAGCCACGAGCCTGACGATGCCACTGTTACACACTTTGATTAAAAAACACGTTCAGCGGCTAATCTCCAGCAAATTAAAGCGGCCGCAGCGTTTGGCGTGGTCACCTTTGCTTCTCCCTCTTTACATCCGTATTTTCTTCCGCTCGCACCACTTCCACACCTTCCACCCCTCCTCTCTGCACCCCCCCTCCCCCCGCCCCGTCTGCACCCTAATTCTCGGCGGTAAGTAGGTGTAGCGACATGCCTGTTCAACCAGCCGGTGCGTCTGTCTGAGATGTAGTTAACCCTTGTGGGTTTTATGTCTTCCATATGCCCTGCTGAGTCCTATATGGCTGGACTTTGTAATAAAAGAGAAGCCTGTATATTTCCAGGCCAGCACACATAAGTCTTCTTGTCTGAGCTATAATGAGTGTTAGTATAGATTTCCTGTGGCTCAAACACTAGGCTTAATTGACCTGAACAGCTCTGAGTGACTTGGCACCTCCCGTCTCAACCTGCCCCTCCTCCCTCACCCCCCCTCCGCAAGACCTTTCTCTGGGACAAAGAGGCTTTTGTCCCCGGGCCTGCGCCACAGCTCTCTAAACCTTTGTTGACTGTTTCTGTCTGACAGAGCAAATAGCTCTGGCCTCCTTTTGTTTATTGTCATTTCTTGAAGTTTGAACAAAGTTTATACAAAGCTCCATTTTCCGACGTTGTTTGCTGCCTGCAGGGGGAAAACTGAGGGAAGAGGAGAAATGGGTTTATTGTTTGTTGAATTTTTGACTGTCTGCTGCCGTCTGACCTCTTATCGTCTCATCTCTCTCTCTCTCTGTCTCCCCCCCCTCCCCCCCCACCTCCCCCCTCCTCCATCAAATGCAGGGATCACATATACACGGTGGAGACAGACACTGCCAACGGTGACGAGATCTTTTTCAGTAAGGTGAGTGAGCCGTCTGTCCCTCTCGAGGACACGTTGTCCTGGGCGTGCCTATGATTGACAACGTAACCCTAATAACCTGGCTCCGGGTGCAACAGTGCATTTGCGTGAGCACGTGGGTGTCGGCGTGTGCGTGTGCGTGTGTGTGTGTGTGTGTGTGTGTGTGTGTGTGTGTGTGTGTGTGTACTGACGTGTGCCAGCCAGCAGTCTTACTCACCCTCTCAACGGTGTGAGCTTGGCGTGCTCGCCATGGTGACCCCTTTAAGAAGATTATCCAATCAATCAGCTCGCGAACTGCCTGCGTCATTCGTGCTCATCAGTGGGATGGCCGAGGGATCCGATTGGCTTGTTGCAGAAGCTGCGAGGACAGGAGAGCAAGTCTAGTAGGTAGAGGAGGAGGAAGAGGAGGAGGAGAAATGGAGGGAGGAAGATCTCATTGTGTATATTTTCTGATTATTCAAAAAGCTTCATATTTGCACAGGCCCCTCAGCTGTAGTATCCCACTCTCCATTTCATCCCGAGCGCTGTTCAGACCACTCCTCGCCTGCATCACTTACAAAATCCATGCAAACAGAATTCAAACAAGGCCGTCCTCGTGTGTACAGCAACCCGCCAGCCCTCCACCTCATCCACTTCAATGTCATCGCCCGACGAGTGGGTCTTAATGAGAGCAGGCTGCAGATGAAAGCCTGGTGGGAGACTTGCAGATTGATTGATGACCGAGGGTCTTTAATCAGCGGCTGAGCTCCAAACATGTTGTACAACAGTGGCGGGTGAGCAGCGGTCTGAACCGGCGGCTCAGAACTGACCCTCCGGACACACAGCGCAGGACGGGGAGGGGGTGTGTGTGTTTATGTGTGTGTGTGTGTGTGTGTGTGTGTGTGTGTGTGTGTGCGTGTGTGAGTGGCTGCAGAAACCAGATATAACTTAGTATTGACTGATAAGTGTGTGTGACAGCGTAAGAGGGTGTATACATTGGTGTGCGTAGTTGATTGACAGGTCTTGGTAGCACCACCACACAGGCCAAGGTAGTGTGTTTGAATATATACGAGTGTGAGTGTGTGTATGTGTGTGTGTGTGTGTGTGTGTGTGATGGCCAACTAACCTATCAATCCACAGCAATGAGCTCAGAGGCGGGATCTGCCCTTGGACAGACTGGGCTCTGATCCGTGGACAGTATTGTATTTCCTCCTCTCCGCCAGAGATTTGAAAGTTCAAGGAGGTAAACTGATCTCTGATCAGCTCCTTTAGTAAAGTTCACCTCTGAGCAGGTGCCTCATTAGGAGAATCAATGACAGGGAATCTCAGATGATGATTATTGATCACAGCATCGACCGGTTATTGAGCTCTGTGGTGCCTTCTGTTTTTTGTCTCCTTCGTCAATGTTTATCTTGTTTGCTTTCTGACCCCCTGACCTCATTCTGTCTTTGACTCGTTTACAGAAAATGACATGGAAGTCCAGACAGGCAGACGTGGACACTTGCAGAATGAAAGGGAAACACAAGGTAGAGAAAACGCACACAAGCATGCACATACATACCCAGACGCACATCATCTTTGGTACTTACACCTTAACTTCATTTATAGAACAAATGTCACCCTGCTCTTCCCCAAACACTTCTTTAGGATGTCACACTTTACACACTGCACACAAGCTGTATCAGATGTAATTTCACACACTTTCTCTGCCTCTTTCACACGCATATGCACGACAAATTATCACAAAGAGGCGAGTCTGCAGGTGCAATAACACACTCTCTGTGTTTCACTCTCACTGGCAGTATAATTGTATTTTCTATGGATTTATTGCACCATTCTAGCAAAACTGTTTAAAATGTTTATTGATTTCATTACTGTTCCAGAAAGAAATTGAATCTGCTGTAAATCTCTCTTGAAGTACCGAGAGGACATGATTCATTTCGTGATCGCAAGCTCGACGTTCGTTATGCTGCTCCCTTGTTCCACTTGTACTTCAAAAGAAAAGAAAAGAAGGAGCCACATGTGGCTTCCTGTGTAAATATGTCTCGAGCCAAAAGACACAAATATCACCATGAACCTCCTTTCTTCTTTTTCCTCTTGTCTTCCTCTCCCGACTCGTGCTCCCTGAAGGATGAGTGTCACAATTTCATCAAAGTCCTCCTGCAGCAAAATGATGACACTTTGTTTGTTTGTGGAACAAATGCTTTCAACCCCTCCTGCCGAACGTACAAGGTATTTACACACACAAACACGCACATGCACACACATTAACTCCCTGGTGCTATTTTGGACCTCAGTGACAGACATGCACCAAACATACTGTGCACATAAACGCCATACTAACATGGGGCTGTTTCCACTCCTGCTTTGTCTGCTTTGCTCTGACACACACTCCCACACACGGGCTTTATTTCAACCTCCACCATGCGGGGGTGTAGGGAGGTGAGCTCTGGAATGACGGACATAGATGGATGACTTTCACAACTCAGCAAGCGATCCCCCTATGTCTTTATCACCAGGTGTACTTTGACACGCTCGATTTAGGAGCTGCCAAACCTCTCTACTCCCCTTCGTACGTAGACACTCATTCACTCACACGCACTGAAACGCAGGAGAAGGTGCACTGCTGAAATCCGATTCATCCTCCTCCTGTAAGTGGATGCCTGCCTGGCGGTACACATGCAGGCAAGTCTGGAATAGCTTCAAGATTCCTGCATGGAAAAGCAAAACCACCTCGTGAAGATGCATTTTTTACGACCTGGGGTCAAGAAAGGAAACAGGTCGACATCAAGATTGAAGTGGGGGTGCCAGGAGAAGATAAACAGGGAAGCAGATGGACAAATAGAGAAAGCAGCAACATGCATTAACCACACTCATTTCAATGCATACAAGCAGAAAGAATGACAAACATTAAAAAAAGCAGACAGGCTGCTGCTCAAAATGTCATGTCTTTTCCCTTCCTTTGCGACGTAGATGTTTTTTTTCATACTGAATCGTTACTCATTCACAGGACGGGTTTTATGCCTGGTAGCTTGAATGGCCCCACTTTTCGAGGGTAAGGCTATGATCACACTGCGAGGCTTTGTGCTCAATTTGGATTCATTGCTCAGATTTTTTGGTTTTATCAGTTCACATTATTTCGTTTAAATGTGGCCAGAATGTGGCAGGTGTCAGACTCGAAAGAGAAAAGTGGTCACAGTCCTGAACTGACCTGCATTGTGCAAAAGAACAACAATATGTCATACCACGTCACACACAGTGCAGGCAGAGGTCACTGAATTCACAGGAAACATTAGCTGCAACAACTTATACATGGGTAGGGTGACATGTATAAGTTGTTGAGCAGTGGAAGACAACAAATGACAAATAAATGTAAAGAAAACTGCACAAAATATCAATGTGATTCCAGTTTTGTATCAGGAGGATTAGTTTAAGAAGAGAAGTAGAATATGTGTCTTCTTGGGAAACAAATCCGATATAAAAGACATGGCACAGGCAAAGACAGACACAGACGGACAGACAGACAGAATGACAGACAGACAGCAGGAGCATAACCAGACTCAGCCGAGGTTCTGTCCTGAAGGATGTTATTGTTTGCTTTCCCGGGATGTGATGTGATGGTCACAGCACACAGAGATGTTATCTAGGGGGCCTGTGGGGAAAACTCTCCTGCTTTGGTTCACTAGATCTGTTTACCAGAAAAACAAGACATCTCCGCTCCGGTGCCTCTGTGGTTTAGCATGCCAAGCACACAGAGTGGACGTCTTTCAATTCACCGACTCGTCCTGCGGGGAAAGTGGGATTTATGTCTCCGCATTTATCGGGCGTGGATAGCTTTTATAGCCACTCTGGTTATGGTTTCAAGGTTCTTGTTTTAGCCTCCGTTGCACTGATATTGTCTGGTATAGAGTTAAGGGCAGGTGAGGGATAGGCTTGGTAATATGGCCACATTTACACACCAGCACGCTTCCCTGTTCGAACATAAAGTGGTTCTTCTTTTTATTTTTCAGTTTAGTGCTTTATTGTCCGAGCATACATACATTACACTTATAGCATGTGACACAACAATACAATAAATAAGGGAGTGCTACATTGTGTAGAGTGCTACATTGTGTAGACTAGTGTGTTAAATTCAATTACCACTTGTGCAAATTAAGCAGACAAATTGCACTGAATAAAAAATACAACAATTTAATCTACATTCGTTTGCACTTGCCCTAGGAACCCTCGGGTCCCCCGGGGGGGCTGGGGATGATTGCGTTATGTAGGGTGTGGTCTGGGCTCCCTCAAATGGATCAAGGCAATGGTAACCTAACCTGAAAACAAAGGAGGAAAGATAGTAATGTCCTATCTGCTCATAAATACATTATAAAATGAAATTACTTCATTCAACGGTTCATTAATATTGTTTGTCTCCAACCAGAGCTTGCACATTTTATTGAGCTCCTTCCCTTAAGAGCTAATTTCACGAACCCTGCTGTAATTATTTAAGTTGAATTAAATTACCTTTCGATTCTGGAATATACTTGAATCTATGTCCATTAATAAACTATGATGTGAATTAGAGTCTGACAAAAAAGACTTGGGATAATGACACCATTTAAAATGTTGTATTACAATTACACACAAACACGCAAATGCTCATTTAAGAGCCTGTGTAGGATACAAATGGGTATATGCAACCGCACAAACACTGACAACTGTGCAAACACATTGACTTACAACACACATTTTACAAAATCATCACACACACACACACACACACACATTGCAGTTCTGGCAGAAATACTCTCTGGGCCGATACCAGAGCTTTGATGGCGCGCTGGGCTCGTCCACTCTGCTTGGTTAAAAGTGTATCTTGTGTGTGTGTGTGTGTGTGTTTGTGTGTTTGTGGTTAAATCCACCTTGGCCACAGTTTGCCTCTCCATCTCCCCAGTGTGACAGCACTGAAAAGAGCTTCTGTTTCGGGGCCAGCCTCATCCCACATTAATCAACAGCGCTGCGAGGGCGACTGGGAGGGGGCGGTGGGGGGTGGTGGGGGGTGGAGGGGGGTTCAGAGGTGGAGGGAGACAGAGTGGAGGGGGGTGGGCAAACAGGGGGCAGGGAGGGCACCCGACCAAACCAGCATCACCCCACATTGATTTCTGTTCTAACACCTTCTCTCTTCATTAGCTTCTCGTTATCCTTCCTTCACTTTTTGTTGGTTGTTACGACACTTGGTTGAAACACACACACACACACACACACACACACAAACTCACTCATTTACACACACATGGATACGTAGAGAAAGAACACAGACAGACTCCTTGGCAGCCATGTCACAGTCCTCGCCGCACATCACCAAACTCTTCTCCTCTCTTCTTCACCTCCTCCTCCCTCCCTCCCGCCCTCCCTCCTGGAACTCCTCCCCCTCTCCTCCTCTCCTGCCAGCCCTAATTCCTCTCCCCCCAGCATCGCTCCCACCGCTCTGCCATCTTTCCCTCTGTTGCTTTCTCCCTTTGTCAATCCCTCGATGTGCCGTAATAATAAACACCCCATCCAGCCAGGCTGATCTACGACTGGAGTCGGTTTCATCGCCTGTTGCTGGGCGAAGTGTTTGGGGTGTCAGTGGGACGTCTTGGAGGCACTGGGTCCCAGGTGACTCGCCCTTGATACAGAGGGACCAAAGTGTATAAGGACATTTGTATCTGGGTCAAGTCTTTGGACAAACTGGGGTTTATTGGATGGTTTCTTAATTTTTTTCGGATGTTTTATGGACTTAATGTTTATTACAAAGAGACACACTTTGTTTGTTCACTCCAAAAAGATCAGTCATTTGAGAGGCTTGACGGCTCAGACAAACGAGGGACTTGCTCCGTCCTCCATTTCTCTCAGCAGCTGCAGACACTCCAGTTTCCTGCTCCGGTGTGAAAGGTGGTCAGGCAAAGAGTTCATCCGCCCCGGGGCTCAGAAACAGGTTGCAGAGAAGTGGGCCATGACTATTAATCTCCCACAGAGATCTGTCCTTGTTTGGTTTACACAACCGTTTCTGGCCCAGGTGTAAACTTGTGCACTTGAGCTTTATTGATGGAACTGGTTGTGCAGGTGGAAAAAACATGGACTGCATAGAAAGAAACTTGACTCAACTCAGCTGCAGACTGTGAAATATCCAGCTCTACATACCAGGATTGACCCAAGGAAGATTGATGCAATTATTTATTTTTCTCCTTTCTGACATTCACAATCTGTTAGTCCCCAGACAGATTTTAAAAATCCTAAATGAAATCATCTTGGATAGGCTGTCACTTTGCACGATGAAAAAATACTTTTCACTGCACAAAAACCCTCTTCCCTATTCTTTATGTGAAATATTGTAATAATATTTTGAAGGAAGGGCTAATAAGCTGACTATTGGTTCAGTTTGCCCTCAGCGTGTCCCTCAGTGAGATTTCTTTAAATCCCTCAGCAGTGATGAACAAAGCCCATAAAAGGTTCCCCCCAAAAAACAACAGAGACACAGACTGAGAACGTGTCCCTCACCCCTGGTACTGAAGCTGATGCTGAACCAATTAAAACACTCCTGATGGGCATGTTTTTGGCTCTACGTTGTGTTTGTCTAATTAATTAGCATACAGCCTATGGAAAAACACAGATGAGCAGTTGTAGTAATTAATTCATCGAGATACACCGCACCCCCGAAGCCAAGGTTACTGTACAATCGTCTGCTGAGCTACAAAAGATCCCGACTGAGCAGTGCTGACAAAGTGTGACAGCGTTTCTTTGACTCGTGTTTCCACAAAGCTGAAGCACCTCTTTCTTCTCTGCAGCCAGTGGAGGTGACAGCATAATAAGCTTTTTTTTGCTTGGTAAACAAGGTAAACAAATCCATCAGGGCTGTTAAGACATCAAAATCCTTTATGTTAATGTTTCGGAAAATGTTGCGGTGCCGCGTGGCAGCTCAACAGAACTGCCACCGCTGCTACTTTCCACAAAAAATATGAAATATTGTTTCCGACAGGGCTAACGGGATCCAACGTGAGCACGGAGCTGTTGTTTCTCCGCTCAGGCCAACTTGTGGTGGAGAGTGGAGCTGTGCGTATATCTGCCGTCGGCCAGGGAGTGTCTTCCTCTCTTCAAACGGCTGGAATAGATCAGTGACAGCCAGTCCAGGCCCTGCGTCGACAGTGGCCACTGCCTCGGTGAAAGCTGCTGGGCAGGATGGAGCGGGGGTGGAGGTCGCTGCTGTGGCGTGGGAGATATGTGAGGGTGTGTGTTGTGATCTGTCAGCGGAGGAGGGAGTGTTTGTGTTAGCGAGCTGACACCGGAGCTCCTGATGTTTCAGGCTCTAACGCCGGGCTCCTCCGTACGACCAGACGCTGTGATGCACCGGACTCACCTGACCTTCAACGACTCACAACCCGTATGATTAACTCGGCTAATCTGTAATTACACTCTCCCCTGTCTGATAACAATACACATTTTCTCTGTACATGATCCTCCTGTAATTTATGAAAAAAAACGAAGGGAAGGAGAAATCGAGCAATGCTCCGTTGCTGCCGCTGCTGCTGGTTCTGTGTTTGTTGTAAAAGGTCACTTGTAATTTTCTCTGCCAAATCAGCCTCAACAATTTCTCTGGCAGGATTTTCCAGCGTTGCGCCGGAATGTGTGTGTGTGACCTTTTTAGTGGGCAGATGATAACCGTTTCCGTCGAGACAGGAATAGAAAACAAAATGACCTGTTTAGAGACCAGAAAGGGCGGCGCGAGCAGTTTGCAGCCTCGGCTAGCTGCGCTCGTCTTTGTCGAGAGAGAAGGAGGAAAGTGAGGAAGGAGAGAGAACGCAGGAGATAGATGCAGTGATGAAGAAGAAGAAAAATGACTGTGTATTGTGAACTCTGCAGGCAAACAGTGTGTTCGGTAATCTTCCCTGACCTCAGCCTCTGGCCAGTGTTTGATGGGTTTTGTTTTCCTCTTGCATTTGTGTGTATCCCTGGTTGTTAGCCAGGGTAATAGCAGATCCTATGGCGTGCTGGGGAAGACAAGCCTACCCGTGGTGGGATGATAGTGACCTTTTGCCCACATGTGATCCTCCGCCATGCTCAGCCAAACCTACTAAAACCAAACTGGGCACCAAACACGAAAAAATGAATTCCACTACAGAGAGATCATCCCACTAAGCGCTAAACAAGACCAGGAGCGCTTCATAAACAGTGGACAAGGCCTTAAAATAGCTCATGGAACTGGGATCACTAAAAAACAAATTAAAAGTAGGATCTCTCCTGAAATAAACCATATGAGGGAACAACTCGCGCCCTGGGTAGAGCTCTGATAGCAAGACAAATTTGAGGCTGCAAAATATAAAATAATGACTAATGTATAATGACTAATGTATGATCTACTGTTTAAAAACGACTGTGCTTCAGTAACAAATTCTCACATTTGCTGCTCAGGGCCATGTGCTCACCCATTTCTTTCCTTCCTCTGCCCATTTATCCCCTCTTCACAGCCCAGTAAATGGGTCAAAGATCCGTCATGAGGGTTGTTGAAAGTCTTTTTTAACACTAGTACAGTTGAAGGATAAAAGATGGGAGGGGGAAAGCAAACCACATCCACCCGTTGCTGTGGAAAAATGTCTGGTTTTATTCATCTGCCTTCATGACAGTTTCCCAGTTACTCCCAGATGGGCTGCTTCGACAGCTCGCTGCAGGACACCAGAGAGCCATCAACGGGTTATTAGTTCAGATCAGAGATACACAGACACACACTCTTGGGCTGGGTATCACAACTTGTTGGGACCATTTTATAAGGACTAACCCTTCAACTTTAACACAATCGTTTTTGAGTGATTCCTTTAGATTGCATTCTTTTGATAAATGAGCACATTTCTTAGACACTTTCCTGTGCCACAGAGGATTCTCTAAGATACGTTTCATGTGTATTGTTTGACACCACATTCTCTTGACCTTTTCACCTCTTTTTATGATGCTAGTTGGACACCTTGGAGGCCCTGGGAGAGGAGATCAGTGGGATGGCCCGCTGTCCATACGACGCCAAGCATGCCAACGTTGCCCTCTTTGCTGGTAAGTAGAAACACACTCTGTCTGGAGTCACAGTCTCCCAGTGCGGTATCTGCAGATCGGGATTAGGCTGATTGGAGACTCTAAATTGACTGTATATGAATGTGATTGTCAATAGAAGGGCTGTTTGTCTCTAGATGTCTGCCCCGCGGTACACTGGCAGCTCTGGGATCAGCTGGGATTGGCTCCAGCTCCCCTTGTTACCCTCAAAGGATGATCCCTTATCTGTGATTTGTCAAACTTCAATCCTGGAACGGTGGACAAAAAAAAATTCATCCTTATTTTTCTTTTCTAAATTGACTGAGGGGATTAGTTGCGGTTGTATTTGATAATGTGCTTAATACCCCGCGGTTTACTTTAATGGCTTTACTCAGACAACAAGTCCAAAACAAAAAAAGAAGCCAATATGTGTTGCATGCACCAGAGCTCAGGAGACCCGGGGCCTCCTTTGCTCTGTGTCAAGAATTTGCTGCCACTTTAGAAACACATCAATAGCGTTAAGGGAGCAGAAAAAACACACAATGATCCGTCCCCTGCTTCTAATGCAGTTCCCCGTCATTCTCTGTGTCTGTCATTCACTTACTTTCACAACTGCACCAGATCAAAAATAAGTTGAGAACAGACGGGGCCATAATGACTCAGCCTCTTCCGTTGGCGTGGTGCAATTCCTCTCATGCAACAAAGCCGCAGGCTGCTAAAGACATCCAGTCCCCCGTTCCCTATTTGCTGTGAACCGATTTACGGCTGTATTGATGAGCTGTGCCCGCCCGAGATGCCTAGAGACGTGAAGGAGAGAGTCAACGCAAGCTCGACCAGTTAATGTGTTGCAGAGCCGCTTGGAAAGAGGCTGGAAGCACTGAGTAATCAAGAGGGTTCCTCCGACTGCTGTCCTTTCAATTATGTAGTTTGAGTTTCCACTGTGGTTACAGCCGAGGCACGCTGAGGTCATGCCGGTGGTGGATTGTGTTCGCCGAGCATGTGTGTGACTGTGGGTTTCTGTGGTGCGAGTGCGAGTGCGAGTGCCGGGCTTCGGCGAGGAGGGTTTGGGTGAAGGGAGCTATTTCAATCGTTCGACATGTTTAAGTGTGGAGAGTCTGTTTGTCGTCCATCAAACAGTCTCTGCAGTTTGTGTGATTCATTCATTTTTCCAGCATCTGAGCCATCTAAAAACATGTTTGTGTATCGAGCCTCAGAAAGCACACAACACTCTGAGTGACTCGATGTGTTAAGCTCTTGACTCAGCCTCACGCTCCTCGTTCTTCTTCACTCTCCATCTCCCTCTTCCCTCCTTATTACCCTCTCTGCCTCCAGGTGGCAAGCTGTACTCGGCCACCGTGACAGACTTCCTGGCGATCGACGCGGTCATCTATCGCAGCCTGGGAGACAGCCCGACTCTGAGAACTGTCAAACACGACTCCAAGTGGCTGAAAGGTGAGTGCGGGGCTCGCAAACACAAACAACCCCCCCGGTAGTTAGAAAGCACCGAGTTGAGTGACAAGGGAGAAAACAAGCCAGATTCGTAAAAAAAATGCATTCCTCGACCGTATGTTTGTGTTGTGTCTTGATTTATGCTATATGTGTGTTCGCACCTCTGTGTCTGAAGAGCAGGGGCCCTTATGCTAATGCTCCACGCTCTGTTTAACGCAGTCATTTTGCCAACCTGTCCTGATACAGTTGATGAAGCCAGGAAATTGCTCTGCCCCCGGGGGAGACACAAAACCACAAGTCCAGCCTGTCAAAACTCAATAGAGAGATCCCTCTTCCCTTGCATGCAAAGTGTTCTGCTGATATGATGGATGATATATTGCGGCACTCAAGGCTCACACTCGGTGCTTTTCTGCATAATATGACAGATATTGTGGCTGTTTACTGTGAAATACGGTGCCAAAACTGTTTTGTCAAGAATGAATCTCACTTTGACTCATGGTTTATTATATTTTCCTCGTCCTGCAGAGCCTTACTTTATCCAGGCAGTCGATTATGGGGACTTCATCTACTTCTTCTATCGGGAAATTGCAATGGAGTACAACACGATGGGAAAGGTAAGCAGAGGCCCCATTGTTCTGCTTTTGTTTGAACTCTAATGGGAGGTGACTTCCTATTTATCAAGAGAATCGGGAAATGCCTGAGGAAACTAACAGGATATGGGTGTATCCAATAAGTGGAAGGAGACTTCCAGGAGCTGTTAAGTGGCCAAAGCGTATTTCAGTAGCACGTAAACATTGGACAGGATGCAGCACCAAAAATAGATTCAAAAAGAAAAAGAAATGTGGGTGTCTGGAGATCTCATTTTGAAGTCCAAATAGAAAGTTTGAATTGCACGTCCAAATCCGTCCGGCAGCGCTCCCGTTTGACCTGTCGTCTCAATGTGTCCCGGGAGGAATTCCCGAGTGTCCCCGAGAAACTAGACGGAGTAGAAAGTGGATTTCATCAGGTTTTTCAACCAGAGGGATATTACCAGACTTTTTTTTTCATCTTTCTATTAACTCCTCATTTCAGTTTCCCACCCGGCCTTGCGAAAGTTTAATTGCTAGAAGAAAATCCGATATGAAAATGAATCTCTCAATACCCATTTTCCACCGGTGAAATTGAAGTGGAAGGAGACACAAAGGGGAGAGTGAGAAAGAGAGGTGATGAGACGAGGTAACAAGGAAGAGAAATAATGAATTTGCTGCCGGAAGTGACAGAGTGTGTGCGTGTTACACAGAGCAGTGAATGCAGATCAGGCCTCACAAGGTGGTGGATGTTTTAAAGCGGTGATAATTATGCATTGTAGGGTTGGGTGTCATTTGGCTTTATGGTCTGATACCGGAGCTAAATGTATACTTTTAAAACGGTACTCGTGTTGAATCAGTGGCGGAATATACAAGCAAAAATAACAGTAAAACATGTGTTGGTAGAAGTGATGGTCCAGACAGAAATGTAAGATACAGTGTATTATTAATAATACGCTCAAATAGTCCTCTCTGACAATAGCTATCTGTTCTTTGCTTTAGTTTTATTGTTGGGGTTATTACCCCTGTTATCTGGACACAATTTAAATTAACAAGCCTAGGGTGTAGTATTTGTTCATTGTAATTCTTCTACGTGATAAATGTGTGTGTGTGTATTCGCACCATTTATGTGTGTTTTGTCTCGCTCTGCCCAAGTGACACGGAGATAAACCTTGTGTTGAGCTATCTGCAGCGAGCAGGAGATATTACACACTGAACTGTAATATGTAAAGCTGACATAATTCCACATTAGACTTGACAGTCTCACCTGTTCTGTGTAATACCTTCTCTGCAATCTCAGGGCTCCATTATCCCACACAGAATAGACCAGTGTGTTTTTCCTATTTGGGATTGGGTGATTTTTGCATCCATATTTGTGTGTGTGTGTGTGTGAGAGGGAAAGATTTGGAAGCTGTGGAGGGTTGCGGCGTATGCGAGGCTGAGGGTGTGTGTGTGTGGTTGACTGTGGGCGTGTGTATAGAACGCTGGTTTAAATGCATGTTAGCTCCCATTCACACTGTTTACTCTGGGTTGCAATTTCAGGTCAGGGTTAGATTTATTGCTGTTAAGTATAGTGTGACAACGACTAATTACAATACTGCCTAAGCGAGCTTACGGCACAGTTGTAATTACAGCACCGGCTCCTTTTTGAAGCGGGAGGATCTAAATTTTCTGCTGCCAGGTGCTGAGTCTTCAACAGCATATCAAACACACCAATTTACTCCTCTGAGTCTTTAATTTTCGACGAAGTGATAACACTCTGGATTAAGACACCGTGGAGTCTCCCAGAGATTTTTTTTGTCAAACGGGGTCTTTAGCGAGAACTGCAGGGAATCAAAAAACCCAACGTTCTTCTTTCGGCTTCAAGGTTTGGAAACAGCAGTTGAGAAAACAGTCTCACCAGGTCTATTAGTGGCTATTATGGAGCTTTTGATCATATCAGGAGCTCCACTTGTCAGGGAACTACAGGTGTCCAAGTTTCTCTTTTTTTTTCAAAAGAAAGAAAAATATATCTCTGGTTCTGCAAAATGACATTTTCTCTTCCTCTCTCCTGAAAACAACCAGTGGCAAAAGGCTCAATGTTTTCAGGTTTTCTGTCCAGTTTATATGAAAAGGAAATCTCAAGAAAGCCTTGAAGGAATTTCTTAAAAAATGTGTTATAGTTTGACTCAGGGGAAAAGTAATTGGTCTTTGTTGGCCAAAGGTCAAAGTTCACGGTCGCTCTGACCTAACAAAGACATTTCTTGCACGGTGAACATGCTATCTCAAGAATGCCTTGAGGTAATCCTTCCAAACTGGGTTCAAACATTCATTTGGACTCACAGATTAACTGATAAGGTTTCAGTGTTAAAAGGTCAAAGACCACTGTGACCTCATATGAGTCTGGAAGGAATGTATGTAGACTGAAACTGCACAGGTCGGCCGAGGCATACGACCCCAGTTTGACTTAATACCAATTCTATTAGTTGACTGCTAAATATTTAGAGCTACAGACATTATATGTGGCAGAAGTTACTGTTGACGTAAAAACCTTGTGCTATTCAAATGTAACCCTGTCTCTCTTGCTCAGGTGGTGTTTCCTCGAGTGGCCAGGGTCTGTAAGAACGACAGGGGGGGGCTCACCTCGGGTCCTGGAGAAGCAGTGGACCTCCTTCATGAAGTCCCGGATGAACTGCTCCATACCCGGCGACTCCCACTTCTACTTCAACATCCTGCAGGCCGTGACGGACGTCATCCACATCAACGGGAGGGACGTGGTGATGGCAACCTTCTCCACACCGTACAATAGGTAATCCCTCAATAAGTGATTTGTAAAAAGCATCTTCAACCCAAGAGGTTTGATGACAGCAACAGATGGAAGTGATTTGAGTTCATTTTACGCAGCCATCTTCTTTTCCTCTCGTCTCAAATGAGTACATGTGTGACAACTACTGTTGCTCTTTTTCGTTTATTAAAGTGATTATCTTCCTCAGTTTGAAACACCTTTAAAAATGCCCCTAATTCATCAACATGATGACAGAGTGACCTTTGTTAACGTAAGAAGCGCTTTCCACTGATGTGCCTCTTGGCGACGTGTAATTCCAGTGACTACTGGGTCAACATTTACATCTTCTGTCAAAACAGTTTCTCTGCCCTTCCGACACGCAGGTGTATTAATTTTATTTTCCTTTTCATAATTCATACGCCGTACCGCTTTCATATTCATAGGCAGTGGGAGTTTTTATCTAAATTGAAAATTACCACAAAGTCATAGAGCCAGGCTGATAGCTCGCACATATTGTAATTCTCCATTTTATGGCTGCTTTTTAGCAGATAAGACAATTGCTTGTGACAGTGCAATTGAGCATGGTTAATGGACATTAAAGCCCAATGAAGCAGTGCCTCTGTAATTTTTCCATAAGCGCTGGTTTGGATCCTGACATTAATTTTCTATTTCATAGTCATGGGTTGAAATTAGAGCGAGCACATTCAGGCTGCAGGCGGCACTCAGGGTTTGTGTCGTCCACTTGTCCCTCTGGGTCGCTGCCCGGCCAACCGGCTCGCCTCCTGCAAACCAGTATGTTCCCATCACTATCACCAAGTCTCTGCCTTGTTAGCCGCCTGCTATAAACAGACATATGATTGTCTATCTTTCTGTGCATATCCAATGTAGATCGTAATTACCACAATTTTGCAGCTAAGCCAAGAATTAACAGCTCCCTGACCTTGTTCTTTATAATACTGCTCTTGTGTACGCTGTCTCCCCAGTGACTACATGATGAGTTTAACCCATGATGCAACAGCCAGAGCATCCAGAGAGAGAGAGAAATATACTCTTTCTTGATAGAGGGAATAAATAATTCTCCGTTTTTATTTTAGAAAGCGTGAAAAATTGAAAAGTGACTCAGCAATCAGCTATGCATTGATTCCACACAGACGGAATAAATCCAGTGGCTCCACTGATATCACAAGATGGGTGTTTCCCCCCCTTAAAGCAACGAGCAATAATAAGATAATCTGTTTCCAATATTTCTCGCCTAACATTGAACTTTGATGCCTCAGGGCTTTTGGGGAAACCCAGTCGTGGAAGGGAGGGTTCAGGAATGTGTGTCCTCTTGAGGCTTGGCAGGCACACACTCTGTAACTCACACAGTACTACAGTATGTGCAGTAACACTCTGACATAACAGCACTGAAACTGTACTCAATACAGAAAGTGGAATGATTGCGACCAGATTCGTAACAATTCAAACAATAAATGGAGAAAAAGATGTTGCAGCAAAAAAACGTTTTATTTTTATGGATGAGGGAAGTGAGGAAAGAGACCGTGACACCTTCATAAGCTCGAAGAAAATGTCTGGGAAATTGGATAAGAACCATTTCCCCAAGTTTGCAGCAGAAGGTTATCTGAGTCATACACTTTCACAACAGCAGTAAAGTGAAGGAAACATCAGCTGAAGAGTGGCACCTGGGCAAAGAAGCAGGAGGAAGGACGTGGAAATTGTGTTTTGCGGAAGTCAGGTGTTTTTGTTTACAGCACATCAGCACTGGTGTCGGCCCGTATCCACAAAAACAAATGTTCTTTCCAAGTTGATGTCTTTATCGACTGACCCAGAAATTTGTGCCCCTTCTGATAATTTCAGAAAAATGCCTGAGTTCAGTCTGAAAGCAAATATATGTTTTCCTCATCTTGCAAATAGATATCATCCAGTGTATCACCCAGTGGTAAAATTCAAATTTAACTCTTCTAGAACAGGACTGTAAAAATGTATTTTTTTTGTCTCCTGGTGATGGTCCAAACCTGGCAAGATGTTTCTTTTATTTGTTGAGTCGAGGGGATTGCTTATGTGGGATTTTTTTGTGTGTGTGGCAGCATTCCAGGCTCGGCGGTGTGCGCCTACGACATGGAGGAGGTGGCCAACACGTTCACCGGGCGCTTCAAAGAGCAGAAATCCTCCGACTCTACCTGGACGCCCTTTCCCGAGGATAAGGTTCCCAAGCCAAGGTACAGCAGCAGTTAATTAACCACAGCTAACTCACACTCACACACACATATGGTTTCACACCTACATACTGTGTGCACAGACACATGCCCAAAGATAACACCTCTCCCCCCCACCCCCCAGTAGTAGTTTTTACCCCATAACCCATTATCTCACCTCTCCTCCCAACGCAGCTGCATCAAAGAAGGGCTCGCTATCATTTTACAGATGGCTGGTTAATTCCACAAATGCACCACCCTGATCAATCTCCCATCTATCGCTTGCTAATTAGTGCACCGAGATTTACTACAGAGATCTGGGCCACGATAATTGTTGGTAGCCTGCATGTGTGTGTGTTTGTGTGTGTGTGTGTGTTCCCGTATGGCGGCCGAGGCGGCGGCTCACCAGCACAGATCCTGTACCCTTCATCTTTGTGCCTTGTGTGTGACTGAGTGCACCCTCTTTCCTCAATTAGCATGTGTGTTCAACAAGTTCAGACATTGCAAGTAGCTGATACACCCCTGTGTTGTGTGTGCTGTGATGGATGCGTCTGATTTCTTTTTCCATCCCCTGGTTGCGTTCAGACCTTTTATCTGCAGGCAAACAGACGGGGAGTTGTAACAATGCCACCTAGGTCTAGCCCCGCAGCAGACTGTTCCTCCATGTGTTACACTCGCATACTGAAGCGTTTACAGATTTTCACATTGAAGGGATGTCTGTTTCGGTTCTGTTCTCCATATGTCCCCATGTAGCTACAGCAAAGAAAACGTTGTAGCTCTGCCGGTTACTGTGATAAATGGTTCAGCAAATGCTGCCACTTAATTTGACTGGTTATGTGAGACCAATATGTTTTCATTACATAGTTAATATGGTAGCAAAACGTTTTCCTTTGCACCGTAGAATTATTTTATATAAGAAATACAATATTTGTCCTCAATTTCTCACAGAGTCATTAGTTTAGATTCAGTCACAGTGTTAAATTAGAAAGGCATTTAGAGGAGCTCATACCTCCACCAGGGAAATTTCACACACTCATAGATATCTGTCCTCTTAATGTGCCTTTTTTCATTTAGATGTTATATTGTAAAACAGTGAAAACTTTTAAATATGCCTCAAATATATTTATATATATCTCACAATGATAAAAAAATTGAAAAAAATAACCAACCACCTGGATGCACACTAAAGTGTAATGAGTTATTACCAGATCCAAAACGCTTACTTCCATCAACTTTTACGGAAATATGTGTTTTTGTAAAATTGGCTTCCTAACAAACCGGGTGACGTGGGTGAAATTCTAACCTCTTGACAGAGGAGAAAAACCATATGAAGGAAGATTTTCACTGGAAATACACCATTATACAACCATTATTATATATAGGTCTGTGTGTGAGGCTGTTTTTATGGTTTGGTCCCGACGTTTCTTCGTCAGACAGTCAGAGTTCAGCTGGCTAATGTTTCTAGGAGCTGGTGAGGATAACGTGGTGTGGAAGGGTATCAGGGACCACGCAGTAAAGGGCTTTTACAAGCTCTCCGAGGTGAGATGCCTGCAAAGGGGATCTGCTATCAAAAGCAGCTTCTCTTTTACAAGCAGCTCAACAACTCCCTGTAAAAGGATCAGATAGACAGAATGTCTCGGTGCTTTAACCCGAGTCCGGAGAAAATAAGGCATCTGACGTCCTTAGCTCTGACCAAAGCCTGTTGGAATGAGAGTTCAGTAATTTAAAGCTGCGCTCACATTGATTTTGGGGAAGTAGAACTTTCTGTCTTCCATTGGGGCTCAAGCTGTGACAAATTGCTCATTACCCCGCCACAGTCGATGTAGCAGTTTTTTCTTTTTGTGCTTTTCCTTCAGTCTACTCACAATTATGTTCTCTCTCTCTTCCATCAAACCCTCCTCCTCACCACCCTCCCGTTCTCTCCATTCGCAGACCTGGCAACTGCGCCGGCTCTCCGTCCATGGAGAGGTACAAAGTATCCAACGAGTTCCCCGACGACACGCTCAACTTCATCAAGATGCATCCGCTGATGGACGAGGCCGTGCCCTCCATCGCTAACAGGCCCTGGTTCCTCAAGACCATGGTCCGGTAAATATTACAGGCCGTCGGCATCAGAGGTTCTGTGAGCCGCTCCTCAGCCCAGGACAATAATTAGGTGAAGTGCTGCTCTGAGAGTCAGGCGGCTCATTAAAACACAGTGGTACTCCACAAACTAGCCGCTGACCTATTTTCTCTGTAGTAGAGGAAACGCTGATGCACGCAATACTATACTACCATTCTCCCAGAGTGACTCTATAGTGAGTGAGAGGGAGAGAGTGAATAATTAGATTTCTCAATGGCGTCTCTCTATATGCTAAAGCCTGTTAGTTATATGAGAAGTCTTCATGGGATTTCATACTTTCATCGATAAAGAAGACGATCCCTGCTTTGTTGCCAACTGCTGGTTTTAAATCCTCTGAGGAGATTTCAAAGAGAAGCTCCTGAAGTTAAAAGGATTTTTTTTGTTTGTTTTTTCTCCCGACTTTCTGGAGGTTAGCCCGTTTCCCAAAAGCCACTGCACTGTGGCTGATATCATTTGATCATAAAGTACTGTCTGGCTTTTAGCTACACAACACACAGACATTGCAACCAACGTCCAGGGGGAATATGACAGCACAACCCGGTGGCACGGCAAAACTAGATGACAGAGCGTTTTGGGAAAAGTAAAAAATCTAAAAAATATTCAGTTTTTAATATGGACCTGGTTCTGAATTGAGTTGCTTATGATTTCAGTTCAGCAGAGCGTGCCATACGGCTGACAAGCCCCAGTGCTGGAAACATCACTTTAAAGATGAGATACATAGAGAGAGCTCCGACAAATTATTTGCGTTGTATCACATCTTGCTTCTACTTTGCCGAGGTTTGACCTACATACTGTGCAGGCTTAGTCAGAACACGAGCAGCTTTCATCAAGGTTATCCCTACACCGCTCCCTATTCATTAGTGCGCTATATCATCCTATTTATAACACAGTGTTTCTGTCTTTACATAATCAGTAATCAGACTCTTTTATTTGATTTGAAATGACACTATAGTGAGCAGATCCCCGTATGTAGCAGGCAGCAGTTAAAAGCATTACGTAAGCATCATGGAGACATGTGGAGTGGAAGAGAGTGAAGGCTTTTAAGAGGCCTGTCGCAATCCAGTGAATCTGCAGGTGAAATCTGATGGAGAACAAAAACAGTAATTGGGTTGAATCCTGGTTCCACCCTGCAGAGGATTGCTGCAGATGTGAAAAGGAAGAAGCTCTTTCATCGTGAGAGTTGTTGTTGTGCGGTGGCAGGGACCTCAGTTGGCTCTACACCATGATTGAAATGGAATAGGGCAACACTCTGAAGATTCCCCCTCTTGAGATTTTTTTTTATCATCCTTGAATTGCAAAGACAGTGAACGTCTTAGTCCTTGAGATTGTATTATGTCGCCGAGATCAAATCATATTGACACAGACCTCGGAGCTGCTGTTCTGCTTGAATGGAACAAAAAACCACATTAGACCTTCGCACCGCTGCTGCTGCTGTTGATTGGATAAAGTCACAAGAGCTTTTTAGGAGATGTTTAGAGAAAACAGGAGGCAGATGGGATAAGAGGATATGACCTTGTGTGGGGGTTTTTTATGGGATGATGGTGTAAACTGGTTCCATTTACATTCAACACATTCAAAACAGATTCACCTTCAGAGTTGCAACTACTTCACCACCCACGTTTGAATAAAGAACATTCAGTAAACCATTAATAAGGGATTAGGGCTTTCAAGAGAATCTCACCTTTAATTAGCAAATACTGGATTTTTCCATTAAAACCGAGAAAAAAAGGATTTGCCTAATACACATTAATGAGACGATAGTTACTTGATAACTTTAAGAAGGTCTTGGCCCTGAAGCTAATTGAGAGAAAGATACAGAGATTAGATGGTAAAAGTAAATAACCGCATAGGAGATCTCTGAAAAACATTCCCTGTTATTTGATTCATCTAAAACAGTTTGAGTGGCAGGTGTCTAATTTGTCTAATTTCCTCAAACTTGAATCTGCTCCTTTTGTTTTTTATTGAAAAAGTTATTTTCGGTGCTGAGCCAAGCTGTGTGACCAGCAGCTGTCAATTACAAGAGACAGTGATGTTTACAAGTTTCATTTTGAGCAACCACCTCAAATGCCCTATGGCAATCTGATTGAGTTTAACGAAATAACAATCAATTAATGAGATTAATAAGAGAGTGTAATCTCCCCCTGCTGCTCCTTGGGCTCTGTTAGACATCTGACACAATGCTGGTAGGCAACCTGTTTGATTGATTATATATTACTAGTTCAGTGCCCGATTGGAAAGGGCTGTTTGCTTGGCCTGTGGTAATGCTGGTTACAAAAAAGTGGGTTATTTCCAGTAAAGACCCAGTCCACAGAACAAAGCTGTTCACCTGATTGTTCAGGGTCAAATGAAGCTTGAAGCAGGAAGCACATTGTCTGTTGTGATCGACAACGTGTCCAAATTGCACAAATTTCTATACTGCTCATCCTTGGTCCCTTAACAATACATACCTGTGGAGCTGAAGATGAATGGTTCTCAAGAAATGCGAGTCACATAAAGACAGACAGAACTAGCAACTACATATTCTTTTGAGTGAACCGTTGCCAATTTTCTATTTGACCATTTGTTGCTCCTCTAACTTGTTCCTCCACTGACTAACTAACTGATTAACTGGTGGATGTACTTAACTCTGGTATCCCTGGTTACAGGTATCGTCTGACGCGCATTGTCGTGGACGGTGAGGCGGGCCCCCACAAGAACAACACGGTGGTCTTCCTGGGATCTGAGAAAGGCATCATCCTCAAGTTCCTGGCCAAGGTGAACGATGGCTTTCTCAACGATAGCCTGTTCCTGGAGGAGCTCAACGTCTACAACCCGGACAAGTACGTAGTGCGGCGTGCACGTATATGTGCATGTGTGAGAGACGGATGGGAATAGAAAAACACATGGATACAGTTGTTACAAAACGAAAAGTCAGTTGTTGCATGTGTGCGTGTTGCAGAGATAGAGTGTGTGTGTGTGATTTTTCATGTTTTCCAACCATCTCCCGACTCAGCCAACCCACCAACCCACCAGCCCACCAGCTCCATCAATACCAGTCAGTTCCCCCGACCCATGATACAGTGAAGTCAGCCAACCAGATGGCTACTCTATCATTTAAAAGAGTTTTATCAGGTTACACTTTGTCCAACCGCAGCTACTAAATTAAAGACATAGACCCCAAGGCTCTGGATCGCCTGGTGCTGTGGTTCCCGACCATAGGGGAGACCAGCTCCTCGGAATCGTTGGCTGATTAAAGGAAACACACACACACATGCGCACACACACTCCCACACACTCACACACTCACACACTGAGGTCTGTGTTTGTCTTCAGAGCCAGACTTTGATCTTTGTCTAATACATTACAAGGCTGTTGGTGCATGTAAGGATGTGAGCTTGTGTCGCATGTGTGTTTTCATGAGCCGGGTTCGGTGGCGTGAGGCGAGCTGAGCATTGTCGCGTATTTGGAAAAAGAAGTGAATAAGGAAAAATTCGGCCCCAGTGGGACCCAGCCAAAGCAAATGTTTAGTCGAGGGGTAATGGATGAACAGGACCGATTTGGCAGCAGAAACAGAGGAGGGAGAGAGAGAGAGAGAGAGGTAAAGACCAGAGAGAAGGGATGGAAAGAAGCACAGAGGAGAATGCGTTAGACAACCGAGAAGAAACAGGGAAGCAGAGCGAGGGATGGACAGGAGGGCTTTCAAGGTTACCACTGTTTGTTCTCCAACATGCTGTGGCCATGTGACGTGGCGTATGGAGGGGATGAAGGGCAGGCCCTGCCCTCTCCTCCCTCCCCGGGTCGTGTCTCTTTCTTGCCTCTTCCCTGCTTCTCTTGTTTCCTCTCCGTATCTGTGGCTGAGGCCGAGCATCGGCATCGGCTGCCGGCCATCTGGCTTCAGTCACGTACAGTAAGTGACTTTGCCTGCCTCCCGCCCGGCTGGCCGGATCAGCACAGGCCCGATTGCCGTGCATTACCCAGTGTAGATGGACCCTAAGCCCTAATTGAGAGCGGTAATACGGGGACCAGTGCACTGCGAAGGGGGAGATTAAATCCCAGGAGCTGGATGGTGGGATGGAGAGGGGAATGGATGGAGAGAATGGATAGAAAGATACTCGACACGCCCAAAGGGATTATCGTGCGCTGCTACGGGGGCGAGCAGACAAAGAAGGCTAGCAGGGATGGAGGAATGGTGGAGCAGGAGGAGGGGGTTGAGTTAGCGTTAGTGGGTTTTACAGTTAAGTGCAGTGTTATTGCTGACTGCTCACAGTGCCCATCTGTCTGTTTATGCACCCTTTTCTTTATCTCCCTTTATCTCCCTCTGTTTATGACCCCATGTTCTCTTATCTGTTTTTCCCCTGACCTTACAGTAACTCTCTGCCACAATCTATCGCAACTGAATTTCAACAGTTAAATCTCGTTTTGTAACACTGCCCCCATAAAACCACAGAGATGAATGAAAGATGGAATAATCCAGATTTTAACCTAAACTCTGTCGTCCTCCCCTAGGTGCAGTATAGACGGTGTGGACGACAAGCGGATCATTGGTATGCTGATAGACAGCAAGAGTCATTCTTTGTGGGTTGCGTTCTCCTCCTGTGTGGTCAAAGTGCCACTGTCTCGCTGTGAAAGACATGGAAGATGCAAGAAGTAAGTTTGACAAAGTTTTAATTTCTACTCAAACTCTGATCCCCTCTGAGAGAGTGGAACGATCTGACAAGAGGCTAACGGTGTGTGTTTGACTTCCAGGTCCTGTATCGCCTCCAGGGACCCGTACTGTGGTTGGGTGTCAGAGGGAGCCTGCAGACAGGTGGTTGGCAACATAAAGTAAGTAAACACAAAGACAGTCATAACAGTATTTGCTTAATGCTCTGAAAACCATGCTCATTTAATTCATAGGCTAGGTTGGGTGACAGTTGGTTTGCACTGTCAGGGCCTGAATGGATGTGAAAGTCCAATCTGAAAAAACTAGAACTCAGACAGATAGATGCCTGTGCACTTAACAATAAAGCAGCAAAAGTTAGGTAAAATGGTGTCGCTCACTGGCTTCTCCATAGTAATAGCAGCTAATGCTCATTGGTATTATAGTTTTTTATTCTCTATAAAGTGGTCAAACAATATGTGATCTTTCAAATATTGAGTTGCATTTTCTAAAACTGTAAGCCACACCATTAACCTTCACTCTTAAATGTGCCATTAACTTTATAAATTCTTCACATCTCTAGAATCACTTGAATTTGAACAGATTTATAGTTTTTCACTTTTAAAACGATCTCTCCTGAAGTACGAAGCCTGCATTAGTAATCAATGCTCCTCCATTACACTTACAATACAGTAAACACATGACAGGTTGTGCTGGTTCAATCTGTTTAGCTGAGAAAAACCATTATAACACTTGATCGTAAAAAGCCTGTGACACGTGTGGTTTACAAGACTTCACAAGTTACATGGAACAGTGTCCGCACCTCTCCTCTGTCGTGCCTGGTGGAATTCCTTTTCTCGATTTGTCGTGTCTGTGATCTTTCTAATTTTATGGTGAGTAAGTGCAATTTCCTCCCCCAGGAAAAGGGGGCTATTGGAAGGATGAATGGAAGGAAAGTGTTGGAAAAGGCTTGGGGGTTGGTAAGGGGAGCTGGGTAAAGCTCAACGGTCACGGGTACTGTAATTTGTGGCTGTAGTTGCGACACAGAGCCAAATTATCCCCTCTGAACAAACAGGGTATGGAGTTTTGTGGTGGGGAAAAAAACGTTTTACCGATGAAGTCATAACAAAAGGGCTCTGCTGCTTCAGTGGCTATTTGACGATGAATGGATTTGATCCCCCGCTGCTGGAAAATGATTGGTCTGGCATGTCAATACTCCACATGCCCACACGTACACACAAAACATGCAAAACGAAAACAAACACACCACCCATCTCATTATTATTCTGCAAAAAAGCAGAAGCGTTGGACCGTTCTGATTGAGTTTCCACCTTGACACTTTGGCACCTTGACACTGTACTTGTGATTGTTAGTGAGAGGCAGAGGGGATGGGAGGTCTGGTAGAAGCTACTGGTCTGTGGTGAACTATTTGAAGCATTTGCCAGACTGGACAGAAGGAGGGATGAAACGAGGGAGGAGAGAGTCTGAGGTATTTTGGTGTTGAATAAAAAAGTGGTTATTCGCAGTCAAAACAAGTCCCTGCAAAGACGAAACTCGCTCTTTCTCAACATCAGTCTTTTTCCCCACTTTTTCGATTCCTCATTAAAATAAAAAACCCTTTTCCCTAGCACATCTCTTTTCCTGTTTCCTTGGCTGTCTTTATTTATCTGTCTGCCTAACCAGCTACCTGCCTACCTTCCACGCATTAAGCCCCCCCCATCTGTCTATCTATTTTTGTCCACCTTTCTTTTTCTCTCTTTCCTCTAACATATCATTTCTCTCTTGCACACCACCCCTCCTTTCTTCTTCCATCTGGCCCTCGGTGCTTGCGTGCCAGCTTTCCCATGTGGAGTTATGCCTCTTATACCTACTGCCTATAAACAGTTTGCACTCTGGTCTTCATGCAATATGGTCCCCGGTCACCCCCTTGTTCTTGTGATTCTGGATGGCTGTCATTATATAAACTAGGTACACGACTGTGTTTTGTAGCATATCAATAACGATTTGTTAAATATTTAAGTCACTGTCACAGACTTTTCTCTCAATCCGAGATATGGTCTAATAAAAGCTGCACATATACTCATGGTGAGCCCCTGACTATTACAGTCCAGCTTATTGCCGGTATTCCTTTGTAAATCAAAGCCATGAATCAAAATGACTTTGAGGAAACATTACACACACTTCTTTATACTATATACTACGTGCAGCACATAGTCCCCAGCTGCCCATTCACTCCAAACATGAATAATTAATGCTATTATGCCTGACCTGTATTTCAGCAACCACGCATCTCACATAATAATCTCATCGCGATGTAAGTTAATATAAAACGTGGCCCCCGGAGGCCTCCAGTTTATGTACAGTTTGAATCTTTAAATATGCATTATGAGGTTGCAGTGGGATCTTATCTCTGAGCTGAGCCGTCTGTAGCGTCACATTAAAACACTGCTTCACTTCAGCTGCTATGAAGCAGCTGCCGTGGGACGTGAACCAGGCTCACACAGTGGTTCAGTCACTTTGGTGCGTGCCAAGCGAGGGCCAGACACTGCATGTGTGGTGTGACTGCTCATTGTTACTTAATCTACAAACCAATGGGATTCAAGATGTGTAATCTTCATCTCAAAGGGGGCCTCACACTCTGCAATATTGTTATCAACCTATATTGGAAACCATGACCATGAACGTGCCAGTGTTTTGTCTTATCAAAGATGGAGAACAACATTTCATGGCAGGGTGGGACACGGTGATGCAGAGCCTGGACCGCGTCTGTGCTTAGACAGTTGTAATTGTGCAGCTCTGTGTCTGCTTTGTGATTATGACTGTGGATGATAAGCAAATCAGATAAGCAGATTAAACGTACCCCCAGAAATGAAAAGAGGATGCCGCTGCTCTTGTTGTTTGTGTGGCTGTTGTGGTGAATGTTTTTGAAGGGAAATTGGTAATCGGGAGAGTAAAATGTCATTGTCGTCCCAATTAAGGTGCTGCCAAACTGGGGGGGAAAGATAAATACTAAATGAGAGCATGACATTTTCCAATCATCTCGCCCATGTACTGTGAATATACATGAAAGGCTGCCTTTGACTTTGTCTCTGATTCGAGGGCGTTACAGACGAAATCCAATTCTATTTTCCTCCCTCCGTAAAAATCTCCCGTGCTTTGCCCTTGCTGTCAGGGTTCACGCTTTCAGCTGTGATCAGGGGATAAGGTCTTGGGTGATGCTGTTTTGGAAAATCATTCTTCTTCATGCTATAATTGTGACCAGCGAAGGGTGAGAAAGATGAGAGGCGGGTGGACAGACAGGAGGAGGAGGAGGAGGAGGAGTGGCGAGGAGACGGGGAGCTGGGAGGACTGTGAAAAGCTGTCATGCGTGACTATGATCCTGGTTGACAGTTGGTCCGCTCTGTTTCACAGATCTCCTTACTGCCTGCTTGGTGGTCTTTCAGGAAGAAAACAGGTCTCCATGCAGATTGCGTCAGAGAGTAACATCTCTCCGAAACTCTGACTCTCTGCGTCATGTGATGGCCCTCAGGCACTGTCACCCCTCACTGCCCGGGCCCCGGCCCATGTGATGGGACTTCTGCCTCATGTCTCGGCTCAACAGAGATTATGTCAGATACAGAGAAATAGTAAAATATAATCAAAGTGATAAGTTAAAGATGTTTTTCAGCATTTTTCCCTTAAAAAAATAATTCAACATTTTGGGAAATTATATGTTGGTTTTCAAAGAGTCAGATGAAAAGAACAACACCAATTTCATGTCTCTTATCTTAGCTTAGCTTAGCATGGGGTAAACAGTTAACACTTTCCAAACGTAGCTAAATCATTATCGTTTAATATTTTGGGATTGCTGTACGTTATGTTGTTTTTACAGAGTCAAGATTTATCAGTTGGTCGATAAAAATCAGCCAATATGAGACTTTCACAGTCACATCAATATCTTTGTTTATCAATATGAAAACTTTGGCCCCCGGAAATCCATATCAAGTTTTTACACTTTGTTTTTTGTATGAATTAAAGAAACCAAGTGTAATCCATTATTTAGCATTAAATAGGTGTTGGTGGATGTATCTTGTTTCCTTTAAGCGGTTGGGGTAGCAGTTTCTTTCTGTCGTTGCCATATATCAATATGCATGTGATATCACTGTTATTTTACTCTTGGTAAAAAAAATCAAATAAGAGCTATAGAAGGTATTTTTATAGCAATACAGAAAAACTCCTCTTTATAACATCCAAGTAAATCATAAATGTATATGCATCAACACTCCTGGCAATGTTCCCTGTGCCAGCTATGGATTTACCAGCCTGCCAGTGTTCTTCATAACCACTGATTTTATGCCCCCAGGGCCACTGATAGTTGTTCTTTGATCCGGTTCCAGGTTTCAGGCTCTGAGCGGCACACACATTGTGCGAGCGCTGTGTTTGCTCTGTTTGTGCAGTTGCTTCTCTTTTAGCCGTGTTACTTTGTTAGGTGTGGCGAGCCTGCACAGCCTGGCCTGTTTTCCACCGCTGACCATGATGTCTCTGTTCCCCGCAGATCAGCCTTTGAGCAGGACGTGGAACATGGCAACACAGATGGCCTGGGAGACTGCCAAAGTAAGCAGGCCCTCTTCACTCTTATCTGTCCTCCTCTCTTCCATACCCCCCCCCCTCCTCCTCCTCCTCTCCTACCATTCCTCTCCTCTCTGTTAACTTGCTCTCACTCTTCACTCGTCTCTCCGTCTCTTTCTCCGCTGCTGTCACCTCTTTCTCCCCCGTCTGTTCCGCCCTCACAATCCTCTCTTTCAGCCTCTTCCATCCATCTGTCCCTTTCGGCTCTCATCCTCCTCTGTCCTGCTCCCGCTGTCTCTCTGGTCCCCCACCGGTCAATAGAGTGTTGTGTCCCACTGGGCAGAGACTGGGTTCCCTTCTTGTAAATTGCAACACAAACACAACCCAAACATTCAAGTGACACACAGGATTTGACTTGTGAGTCTGTCACTGGGCTCATTTTGAAACACAAAAACAAGACGGGGCTCTGAACCCAGTCGACCTCAGACGCTTTGAAAGGTCTCTTTTGACAACACAGGGACTGGCACACAGAGAGCCAACGTATATTTGATCTTTTCATGTCCACAAAAACAGTTTGGATTTGGTAAATGCTTTAGCTTGTTAAAATTCTACTGAGCTGCTCAGCCAGCAAGAGACGCTTCAAAACATTTTGACGTTCAATCATCCACCCTCGTCCATTTCATCTCAATTTCAACTATTTACGCAGAGTAAATGAAGCCGGTGCATTTTTTCTTCAATTTCATCAGTGTGTTTAATCAAGGGAAGCCGTCGTGTTTGACCTTCATAGATCACCTCTGATTAAAAGTTGGGGGGGGATATTGAGCAGCCGGTCGATTGTGAATTACTTTAAAAGTCACGGCTTCTTGATCATGTTAGAGCAGAACTTCTCTTTACTGCGTGCAATAACCCGTTTATTCTCATTTCTTCTCTTCTCCTTCCAGATACCTTTGTGGCACTCAACGGTAAGTATCCCACATTTACTGTAGAGGCAATTAAAAAGAGAAAAGGCAGCAGCTACATTTCATCCACCCAGACTCTTAAACTTCTGCCACACCTCTTCATCTAGTCAATCAATCATTCCCTCTCAAGTAAATGAAAACTCCGCCCACATGTGTAAAGACGGGTTATTAATGACTCTAGGGCTTTAACTGAATTCATCTCATTCCTTCTCTTTTCGATAGACGTTCCCTCCAGTTACGAAGGTAATGAAACATTCAGGCATGGTCGGTAAATTCCCCTCCTCGTAGTCTTTCCTCCTCTGGTCCCCGTTGACGTTTAGAATAGAGGGCGTAGGAATTAGAAATCAGAAACCTTACGTTTAAAAATCTTTAAACGCTGATTCTGATTCTATTAGCTGTGTAAGACCTCCACTCCCTTCGTGTTCCCCCTAGCCCCGTCCCCTTTATCTCCTGTGCAGTAGCATTGATTATCCCTGACCTTTTGCTGGGCTAATTGGATGGATCTGGTTGTTGGTGGTTCGGGGGCCTTGATGTTGAAGAAATGCCTCGACGTGCACATTAAGCAGGACGTGTCATCAGAGAGGCCGACGGAGCCTGTTTCTAGTCAGCAATAGATCAGACGCCTTTCTGCCAACTGCCACCAAGCATGTGCAATTGGCAGCGGAGCCAGAAGATAATTAATTCAGATAAGGCTAATGCAAAACGTGCACGGACGTTTCGCACATGCAATCACGGGAAGATGGCTCCTTCATGCAAATGCGTTCACTTTCTTAATCACAAGGCGTGATGTCACAATCACACTTAACTAATGGCAGATTTTTGCTCACTCAGGCCTTTTTGGAGTAATGATACTCAGATGTGATTCGCCTGCAACAAAGTCACTCTTATCTGCAGCAGCCGCAATCTACACTCACATCCACCTTCGTTTTATCTAATCAGATTGTGCGTTAGCTTGGTTTTGAGGCGCTCTCAAACACACACACACACACACACACACACACACACACACACACACACACACACACACACACACACAAACACACACACACACACACATACCTTGCAGCCAGATCAGATCAGAACAGTCAGATCCATACAGAAAGACGAGAATAGATATTTTGAAGTCGTTCCAGAAAGCCCAGCTCTCTCCCTTTCTCCCTCTCTCACCCCCCCCTGTGGCTGCACCCCCACTGCGATTCTCTCCCTTCCTTTCAGATCCAGGGTCACGGTATCAGCATCTGCACCCATATAGTGTTGAATATGATCCCAAAAGCCTGGCTGTGTGTTTTGAAACACAAACACACACACACACACACACACACACACAGAGATAACACCCCATTTACAACCCCCCAAACAAAGTCTCAGCCGTCGCCCCAGAGCCTCTCCATCTATCTGCCAGTGGTTGATATGGATTTGGAGATAAATAAATGCCCCCTCTCCATTCTCCTCTCCTCTACTCCAGACTAGACAACCTTCCCTCCCTTTTAATCTGGAGAAAGAGAGGGATGTGCATCCGTCTGCAGTTTAGGGCTTTTTTCCCCCTGATCCGTGGAGGAGCTCCGAGGCTCCAAGCTCTCCCTCTCTCTCTCTCTCTCTATGTGTGTCATCTGCCTGAATTGCACTTCCCCTGGCAGTGGGGGGAATGAATTATAAAATAGGCCTGTCACACTAATCTCTCAGCCCTGGGCCAATAGTTAAATAAATCATTTTAATGATTGCCACGCCACACGGAGGAAGAGGAGGAGGAGGAAGCTCTGGGTGGGGTTGTGTGCGGGTGTCTGTTGCGCGTAGTCTACCAGCAGCATCGACGTTAGTCCCCTGAAATGTCTACCCATTAAACACACAAGCATAACCACATATTGAAAAGACACTTGCATATGTGCAAGTAAACACACACATATACACACACAGACAGACAGACACACTGCTGTCACCTCCTCTGAGGAAATAGGAATTCGGGGCTCAGCTCCACAGAGGATGTTGGAACTCTTCACTTTTAATCTAGGAATTATATTTTTTAAACGTGTACTGTAAGTATGTGGGATGGTAACGTGATTAGCACGCTTCAAAAATAGTCAGACAAAGCTTATGCACCAATTCCAACTTCTGACAAAATGAGAAAAACTGAGCGAGGCGGACGCAGGAAAACACAGAACTCATTTGAGAGATGTGCAGTGATAGAGGGAGAGGCCACCGGTACGATGCACAGATTACTAAAGAGGAGATTTCCAAGGTGGATGTAACAGTGGATTCATTTTAACTTTTCATTCCAGCCTTGTGCTAATCTTCTTGATCGTGTCCTTATCAGTGTCACTTCCTGGCTGTGCTATGTAGCCTCCTTAAGAGTTTAATTACATGGGCTAGTCAGATCAGAGAAAATTCATTAAATTTTAATGACATATTTCTGATGATTGATCAGGCCATGTTGCTGAGGGCCTTGCTAAATAAAGACTGTCGGCCAGGGAGATAAGAAACATCGGTGGGAGACCTTCGGTTAGAAACAAAGGAATGAAGGAAAAAAAGAGACAAAATTGGGGAAACAAAGGAGACAAGAGAAAAGGGGTTAAGAGAAAATGAAACAAAAAAAATACGACAGCTAGATGAGAAAAGAAGGAGTTTCTTCTTTACTGTTAAATCTCACCAAAAACTTAGAATTCTGACATTTAAGAAACTAGAGCTATACAAAAATGAAAATAATCTCTTGAAATGTCGGGTTTAAGTGAAAATAAAGCTTTAGAAAAGTAAAAGGAAGGAGCATGAACAGACTTAAAAGCTCCCTTACATTTTGAAGAAAAGTTACTAAAGTGAAGTGATGGAAAGAAAGTTTGTTTCCTGTCCTTCATATTAAAGTTAGACACCCTATGGTGACTGTGGAGGATTGTGACAGGCCCAGCACAGCTTTGACGTGTCAGTCAGAAGAGGAGGGGAGAGAGAGAGAGAGAGAGAGAGAGAGAGAGAGAGAGAGAGAGAGAGAGAGAGAGAGAGACAGAGAGAGAGAGAGAGAGAGAAAATACAGAGAGAGACAAAAAAGAAAGGACATATCTATCCTGAGACACACACACACACACACACACATTTACTAATGAGTTGGTCAGGGTCACTGAGAGAGAAACACTTTTTTGGCACGCACAGCCCAGCAGCTGTCCTTGTGTGTGTGGGTGTGAGTGGATTCCAGTCTGTGTGTATGCTTCAAAGGAAGTGTGCATGTATGTGTGTGTGTGCGCATTTGTGTGTGTGTGTGTGTGTGCAACCCCCTGCTGGCCTGTGCTCACATGCACTGCAGCCTATCCCTCTCTGCCCCGGGCGTCGGTTAACCTGTGTTGTGTCCGGCAGGCCACCATCACCACCATCACCACACCCTCACACTCCCCACCTCGGCCCTACCTGAGGCCGCCGAGGGCCCCCTGGGGCGGGGCCGCATGGTGGAGCGGAAGGACCCCCCCATGAGCTCAGACAAAGGGGAGGACCCCTACATGGCCGTGCCCTCTCAGACCCAGCCTGAAGCCAATGGTAAGCCTTGGAACGCAACAGTGAGCGTCAGTCAATTTGGTCCATTGTCACCTGTGGCAAGGGAGGGAAGGGGAGGGAGGGAGGGTGGGGTTGCCCTAATTGAGATTTACAGCGGCCTCGCTGCTTCCAGCTGACACGGTGCAGAGATACTGGATCACTTCCTCTCCGGGGGACAAATTGCCTCAAACTGTGCATGTGCACGCAAACATAAATACGTGATACATCGCCACGCAGAAACATTCGATTTGCTCATTAAATTACACGTATGCACACAATTACACACACACACACACACTCTGTAGGTTGGATTTATGGTCCATGGACAGTAATGTCCCACAGGAGATGTAATATCCAGACCATTACACTCTGAAAGGAAGATGGCGATGTATTTATTTCCTTGAGAAGAGGGCCTGGGCCCCGGCTCTGTCATGCTTTGCGACACAGTGACATGACATTGAACGCCCTTTTCTCTTGTGTTAACAACCTGCCTAATGCTGTACCGCCTCAAGGACGGCTCGCTGGATAAATGAGACAGAGAAAAGGAGGGAAGGTGAAGAGACGAGAGGGACAACACACACACACACACACACACACACACACACACACACACACACATACACAGAGGTCAGTCCAGTGCTGCCGATCCATGTTTTGTCCCCTAATACAACAGCCAACGTCTTACACACAACATGCATTATGTCCCAGCTACATTCACACAGCTCATGCTATTAGAGGTGGCATTAACCTAGCCTTGGGAAGATATTGATTATTAATAACAGCAGTTCATCATGAGCGTGGCCCGGCAGATATATTTTCTACTTTGTATAAAGAGAGGGAGATGGAGAGCAGCTGCTTACCTTAGACTGTGATATTATGTCATTTCTTTCGTCCAATTTCTTTTAAAAAGTGCAGCAGTGTCAGTTCATGCACAAACTAATTTGCAACTGTGATGTATCAACGTTACATTTGTGTCTAAAAAGCTGTAGAGCAATCTGTGATGTAGCCAGAAGGTCATTGACAACTCTCATCTCCAGAATCACCTCAAAACTCTTCTAACCACATTTCTGAACCAGAGAACATCTTAAGAATTTCCTGTATTCAAACTGGGATCAACGCATCCCCTGGTTCAATTTAACACAGTATATCAAAATTATTAAACCTTTCGAAATATTATATGTATTAAAATTAAGTAATACGTTTGTATTTTGCTTGAATTTGATTTAAAGATCAAAAATGACAATAAAGCTAAAATAACACTGCTACCTTAACATAGGAATAGTTTTCATCCACATGGTTGAAATCTCAAAATTTTGGAAGTACTGACACATATATACCATCGGAAACCTACACCAATTAAGTAGTTAATAAATGAAAGGTACAGACACGTTCATATCTCATAAAATGGTACATTGTGCGGGTTCAGTTCACAACACACACTCCAGTATCTCCTGTCTGTGGAACACACAGTGACGTGTCAGCTGGAAGCAGTGAGGCCCCGGTGGGTAGATCCAAGCACGATGGTGGCAGAGACTTCAGACAGCATGCCTACAGCCAGCATCACAACATGCTGTCGCTATAACCTTGTTGCCTTTACCTGAGCAGGTGTAGCGCCGCTCGGGCCTCACAAGGAGCAGCGAGGAGCGCGCTCAACATAACAAGATAACACACAAAAAACACACAAAAAGTTGTCACAATCATTTTTTCTTATTTCGTTGGGGGGAAGTGGGAGTTCCATGCTCAGGTAACTGCAACAGGGCTTCACATTTCAAAACAATGCTTCTCGCTGTTTGTTTTTTTCCCCTGTGTTATTATTATTATGATTATTATCATTTTTATAATACACCATTGCAGCTTCTTTCAGTGTTTATCAGTTATATTTCTATTTCAGCTCTGCAGTCTTTTATTTTTCATTTCCTCTGAGAATCAGCTCTGAGGAGGTGTCTTGGATTTTCTTGTGTTGTGAGCAGTTGTTGATATTTTGCATGGCTTGGTTTGAGACTTTTTTTTCTTTTCGCTATTTATATATTTGCCTCCCCCCCGCCTTGATTTTCCAGCATGGCAAATTAAGCCCCCCCCCCACCCCCCCCACACTCACAAAACAGTCTTCATTTCCTGCTCCACCCGTCCTGCCTCCTCTTCCTTCCTGCCGCCCTCAGTATCACTGGCTTCAGGTGTCAACTGTACTGTGAAAACTTTGCAGGCTGCCTAACGTGAAAGAGAATCAATGATTATGGAGCCCGAGATTAAGTAAACGACTCCTTTTATCGGCACTTTAATGCAGCCAAGATAAATTCATGCAGCCAATTTCGCAGAGAAAATAAGGGCCAAACATTCCACTACACCATCCATCTCTCAAATTAAGTATGAAAAAAACAACAACAGCGTATGCTTGAGTGACATCGTATTAGCGCGCACCCAAAGTTGTTTGCCGGCTTGTTTCGATTTAAAAGACATTACAATTACTCTCCCAAAACTTTTTTCATTTGCAGTTAAGACATTGCAGAATCTTATTCGCTAATGAATATTACAGTGCTGCCAATATGTATTAGTCCGACGCCACCCGAGTAATTAGAGATGCTGCAGAGGGGACTGGTATTCACACGCTGATGGTATTTAGCACCCAGCAGCCTGATTATCCAGTGGGACCATCGCAGTCGCCAGGTGGCCGCTTCTGTTTCACAGTACATTTGAGCTTGGTGTGTGTGTGTGTGTCTGTCAGTCTGTCTGTCCGCTGTGGCCTCATCTGTCCCTGTTATATTTTTCCTCCACTCCCGTCACCCCTGTCGTACACCTCTCCCGTTTGCCTCCCATCGCTCACCCTGCCCTCCTCCCCCGACCCCCCCGAGAGAACCCACCAACCCTGCGACTCTTCCACCATCTGCTGCCATTGTGATCAGTCTCCCTTCCACAGGACCTCTCATCTGACTGGGATGGCATGTTCCAAGGCTATACCTTTACCTATAGTGCAAATTAATTCCTGAACCAATTTATGGAGACCCCCCTACGCCCCTCCCCCTGTCTCTATTCCTTCCTCCATCTCTGCTCCCCCCCCCCTCCGTCTCTCCCCATGTAGTCTGTCTCTTCTCCAACAACAGTCATATCTCTTCCCTTGTCTGCAGGAATGAATCCTCGCCCTGCTCCCACCCTTTTCACTCTCTCTCTCCCTCCTCGCTCTACCTCTGTCCCCCTCTCTCTGTCAGCCTCAGCCTCCCCCCCCTCCCCTCCTCTGTACATCCACCCTCCTCCCAACCCCAACCTGTAGCCGCCACCGCTGTCTTGGTTCAATTTATGGGTTCGTTACAGCGGCCATCCAGCGGAGGAGGTAGAAGGGGGGAGAGGTGAAAGGAAAGAGGGATGGAGAGTGGGCGAGACAGACAGAGAGAGAGGAACATGCAGAAATGTATTAAACAAAACGAGGCCGTAACATAGTGGTGAAAGTTACAAGGGGGGAGAGAGTTAAATGGTAGAAGGTTGAGAAACTGGCTGAGAGATAGAACCGGATAAATGTGACGGAAGGAAATGGATAAAAGAAGCTGTGAGATGTTGTAGCTGAACAGATTCAAGTCAGTGTTTCTCTCTCTCCCTCTCAGCCATTCGCTTTCATACCAGGACACAGTTTTCACCCTGAACACTCAAATACTTTTCAGAAAACGCAACTCTTACCGGCTGAACGAGCAGAATGTCATAAATCTACAAGTGGAGTCGGTAAACTCAAAATGACATAAATACATTGTCAACATAATTATATTGTGAATTATTGTTACTGGCAAATGAAAGAATGTATCTGCTAAACGTTCCTAGATAAGATATTTCATGTGTTGTCTTCCCCTGGTAACAGGAGCATGATTTAACTGTGTTAAGAGTTATGTTCAGGCACTTACAGCACTTGGTTAAGATCGGGGGAAGATCACAGTCTTGGTTTAATACTCAACAAGTCAAGAGAGGGTGGAAGACCTGTGTTTACTTTATTAACAATAACCAGACCATATTATTCTGACATGTGTTTCTACTATTGTGTCCCCCCTATTTATGTTAGCACTGCTAGACTAAATAATATGAACAGTTTCACCACACAGCCTGGATCTTTAACTGAAACTAAACTTTAAACAGACAGGATTTATTGCAGAATAGACTTTTAGGCAGGTGTCTGTTTGATGCGTGTAGGACCTACACTGTAGCTTTACTTCACATTGATTGGTTTGTAGACAGGCAGACATCTGACGTTGATGTGTTGTCAGTTTAGTTGTTTTTCATTTGCTAACTATCAGAATAAAGTGTATATAAAATCCTGCAATTGGTGCAAAGGTCCAAAAACATCAAAGAAAATTGGTCAGACTAAGTGTTGCACCGTGGTCAGAGGCAACTTTCAGAACCTTAGATTGGAAATGTATACACTAGAAAGAAAAAAAACAGCCATAAACATAATGGAAGCAATAATTACACTTCTGATTATAATGTTATTTTTAAAAGAAAATTAGCGCGAAATACACATTTGCTTAGAGACAGAATTGTGAGACAGTCACTATGGTTTTGTTTCCTCTTGTCAAAGCCAATAAGATTCATAAAACCAGTAATTCAACCAACAGTGTCAACAGAAAAAGATTCCGTCTTTTTATTATGACATGGTGATTACAAACTTGACTTGTGGTATTCCATCTGAATAACCACGATTCTTTTTAATCAACACATTTTTGAAAACGACATTCGGGGCGTTTTGATATTTCTTTGCCATCACACGAGAGCAACTGTAATTTACCGAGAATGTTGAATTTACCGAGAGATGTGATTTTCCTCCATGTCAGGATTTCACAGTAATGCCCACTGTCTGATAGCTGCTCCACAAGGGTTATTTTCAGCTGGAGGCGGCTCGCTGACACCTGTGTGCCAAGGTGAGGCTGCGATGATAGAGGAAGCGTCTGACCCTGCTCACACAGGGAGGCAGATCCTGGTGTTTTCTTTCTGCCAAAAAGTCACCGTGTTCCCCTCATCTCAGCGTCTGGAGGACAGCTGAAGGAACATTTCACCATCGTTACTGGGCTGGTCGTGTCAATCTTGAATGTTGAATGTAATTATGTGGGAAAGCTGTCCGGTACCAGGACCATTATGTTTGTTTACAGTTAAAATCTGGTATTAAATGTGATTCGATCCAGCTACAGCCCGTGAGAAGAGCAGAATCGAGGCTTTGATTTGAGCCTTTTGTTGCTAATTTGGAATAACAGTTACGCTTGTACTGTTAACACAAAAAAGTCATCGTGTTTGATTTGCAAATGTGTTTAACCACATTAGTTATGCAAAATGTAAACCAAGACAAAACAGCCCCTGTCAGATGGAACAAAGGAGTATTAAGTATCCATGTCTCTTAAATGTGATCAGTCTGGAAACACAAACACGTTTCCTTTCAACTAAGTATAAGATAGATGGATTTTGTTTTGGGTTGTCTGATTATTATGGAGACACTTCTCCTCTCAAATTGCTCTCTCTCCCCCGGAGGTGAGCCGACAAGATTTGAGGTAATAGAGGTTTAAGTTCAGCTCTGAACTCTGCTCACTGTCAGATGATGAATTTAGCTGGTGGAAGTTTCCAGCAGCCTCTGAGGGGAAGGACACATTTAATGTCAGTCGTTTTGTACTTTCCTTGAGGTAGAAAGACAATTGGTGAAAAATTATAGGATTATCAGATAAAGGTTGAAAGTTGGCAAATCTGGCATTTACTCCAGAAAGACACAGCAGTGTTTTTTAGTATACGATCCTGCAAATACCTTCAGTATTAGTCCTAACTAAAGGATTGTGGCTCACCATCTTTTAATCTCATCTGAAAGATTTTGATAGGCGTTGATAGCTCATTGTGAATCATAATAGAAACAGGGGACCGGAGGCTTTCCCGACATTACGCACATCCTGCACTGACGTCAAGCCATTAGCCTTAATTTCCTCCACTGATTAGCTTATTGTTCTCTCTGGCCTCGTTTGTTTTCGACACATATTTGCTCCTTACTTTTCCAGTTTCTTGTTTTTACTTTTGCTTTTCACTAAGACCCATCACTATAGCTTGAGTGTCGTTTTTTGGCCATTTGAGACTAAATCTCACGTCACAGCAGCTCATCCTGATGCTCGTCTAACCCACATGCAGCTGTCATTATTCCACTTTGAACAGAATTTAACCAATCACGTTCACAACGTCCACGAGCGAGCCACTCATCAAGGAGCTACAAGCCGGGTCTTTGTTCTCTGGTGGCACTACAAAGAGCCTGTTTGTACAAATACGTTTCCTTAATAATTATCAGTGGCTGCAATTTGTATCTGGATGAATTACAACTCTTATCAGTACACACACAGCACTTTAGTCATCCACAGAAGTCAGAAGATTGGCACATGCTTCCAGTTGTCATAACATGATAAAACACACTTGAGTGGGTCCCCATCCGTACAACAGTGACTCATCAACAATGAATACTAATTAAACCGAGTCAATGTTCAGGAAACAAAGCCATTCAGAACTTTATGACTAGAGCTTCTCTCCATGGAGAAATATGAATTTTAAAAAAACAGTATGATTCTAATTAGAGTGCAGTCGTAAATGTTCTGTCTGAGCCCGAGAGAAAATGACCCAAGACCGAAACCAGAATATCATTTCAAAATTCTTGTTTCTTCTACCCCGACTCATGGGGTCTCGATGGGTATCCACACTTTAATAATAATACGGATACTTGCTGTATCAGGATAGTTGCAATATATAGATAAACTAGAACGTCCCTCAGTAGACTGTATACCTCCATCAAAGCTTCTTATGAAGCCGCATTTAATTCCTCTAGATCCATAAATGTATTGAATAGCAATTTGGATGAAGCAATAAAACAATCCTGGATCCGCCCAAAACGTTAATGTGTTCTTTTTTGGCCCAGGTCCAGTTCTTCCGCTAAGTGTCAGAATGATCTGTTTATAAAGATTTTCTAAAAGTAGATTCTGTACAATCCAGCTGACAAACAAACAAACAGACAGGGGTGTAAACATCTCCTCCCGTGCAGAGGTGATAATTGGCCTAATCGTTGTTAGCATTGTGTTTATACCGGCCAGAGTCTTTGAACCAGTCTATCACACGTTATTTTTAAATTGTGGCAAAGTCAATTTAAGACATTTAACGGCAAATGAAAAATGTTCCATGACTTGATTTCCTGAGAGTGTTTAATACCATGGTTTGTATGCAGGGAGGTGGATAAGGTAGAACATTGATGCTAATACCTGGAGTACCGAATTGTATAATTAAGTTGTTTAATTATATCTTAACTGGCTCATCAGCATGCAGTGCACTGACTCAGGATTGTTTGATGCTTTATTATTGAGTGCCTCTCCAATGCAAACATACACAAGACTAAATGGGATAATTGTGGATTGAAAAGAACTAAATGAATTGCTGTCATCATCTGAACAACATTGCCTTATTTTAATAGATGACATCAAGCGTGTCCCTGAAAGCAAGATAAGAAGTTTCTAAACGCTCTCACTGAGGCAGAGTAAACACTTTCTTCTCCTCGTCTTCATCTTTCCTGGCGCTCCATTACTTTATCACTCGTCAAGGTCCACCATTGTGTCTTTCAACAAGTGGCAAGCCAGTGAGGGCAGTTAAGTATGATGAAGGCTTTTTTTTTATAATTTCGCAGACAATGTGTTGTGTGGCGGCCTGCAGTCGGAGGTTAGGGCCCTCTCCACAACCCCTCTGTGATGTTTAACTGCGTTTGAAGTTTGCCCAACACAAAGACGCGCTCTGTGGGCTTAAGTCAGCCGGGGCTTCTGAGGAGATTAGAGAAGTGTACGAGTGTCTGTGCGCGAGAGACAGACAGACAGAGAGGGAGCATTCACCACTTCTAGTCACAGTAGATTACAATGTCTCTGATTTACAAGCGAGTGTTGCCGACCCGGGCTGTTTTGACAGCGAGAGATATCGGAGTATCTGAGATATGTGTTTAATATCTGAATGTTGAGGCCCCAGGCGGTGTGAAATTCAAATCAATTCAAACTCCGACAGAAGTGCCGAGCTGCAGGACGGCTGCTGTGATGCATTCTGGGGGCGAGGCAAGAGTTGAAACCAGAAGATTATAAGTCACTGTGTAGTCAAGAACCCCCCCCGACAAGATGAGACTGAAGCAGAAAATCTGAGTTGTAGCAACACTCTGATACTTCTCAAGGTCACGTTGGAAGAGTTTTGGAAAAGTTTATTCCGAGATCACACACAGGTCTTGAAGACGCAGCCATACTGCCACCTTAATCCCAAATCCCTGAAGTCCTGTGTTCTGATAGAGACAGCTCCCGTGTCCTCTGTGGCTACTTTCATCCTCTTTCATGTTCGGGTTGAAGAACAATTCCTCACATGAAAGATGGAAGTCTTCAAAGTTCCCTCTTTTTTCTTCTTTTGTGTTTTACCCACGGCTTTGGGCTAAGTACCCTCTGGAAGTGTGTGTGAGTACAAGAGACAGCAGTGATGGATGGAAGCAGAGAAAGAGTGAAAAAAAAAGGAATGAAAGAATTTCTTTAAAAAAGACGCAGACAGGAAGAGCCATGCAGAGCAGGTTAAATGGGGCTTTAACCCCGGCTCCCTCAGCCGGAGGAGAAGACAAAGATGCAGCCCCGCGGATCGACTCCCTCACCAGAAGGGACAACCCGTTTGGCTCGGCTGCCCTCCGGCTCTGTTATTCAGTGGGAAACCCAAATCCCCGCTGAAATAAAGTTCACCTTTCACAGCTGTAAAATGCAGTGTCATTGAAATCCATTCCAGATTTGACTTGCTCTTTTACCACAGTAAGAGACAGATTGATTTATATTCAACATGGGCAATGGATAATGGAGAGATTGGCAAAAGTATTAGCTTATGATTGCACTTACATTTGACTCAGCTTGTTTGTTTTTCTGTTAGTTAGCAGGATTTCACAAAAACTACTTGAAAGTTCATCACGAAACTTGGTTGAAGAACCAGGACTTTTTTCTCATATCTTTAACATTTCAATATGAGGTGTTTTTTTTACATTTTCCTTGGTTTCTCAGAGAATAATTAATGGATCTTATAGAAAGAGCTGACATGTCTAGGTGTAAATTGGTGCAGATCCAAATAAAAGTCCAGATCTGGTGAATTAAATGTGGTTTCGTAAGAGGACTGCATTACTGAGTGTCATGTAGGCTATTTTAATAATCCTGCAGATTTCCATTGTTCCTCACCTCAAGTGAAGCTGACCTCTTCTACCTTTTCTTCACTTTTAAGATACATATTTCACCCAGCACCAGAGATGATAACACACAATGTGCATGAGGTTATAGCTACAGCCTTCCCAGTTTCCTAGTTGGAATCTGAACAGAGTTCAGTAAAAAACGAGGGATTAGAAAAAAGTGATTCAGTGTTTCTGTGAAGGAGAGAAGTCGGGAAAGTGGGAGAAAAACGATGTGAGAAAAAAGTGAGGACAGAAGAAGGTCAACAAAGTGAAAGATTGCAGCGAGTTGAAGTATCTCACATATTAATATGTTACTGTAGGAGATGGGAAGCAGATGTTCCATTGGACAGGTGAGCCGATTGGTCCCAGCATAACAAACGTCAGATCGTACTGCCTCGCTGCAGAGAACACTCATCGCTTCTCACACTATCTCCACAGCCGGGGCGCGTCCTTGATAAGAAGTGATTTTCGGCCAGAGAAGAAGTTCTTAAGCCTTTTGTTTAAGTCTGACTGAGGAACGGCTGAGCTGTGTGTATTCAGCACTTTGTTAAAGAGAGAAGTGAAGTTCTTATTTTATACTATTAATGAGGAATGATCAGAACAGAAGTAACTCCGGAGTTTGTCTTTTTCCTTTAAGCATTAACGTTGATGCAGATGTTTTTGCTCCATGCTTTATTTCAGCTGGGAAAATGAGTTTTAAGTTAGTGTTTTTGGACTAATGATGACTGCAGCTACAGCCAGGGATTACGGATGTTAGTTGAAGAGAGTCTGGGTTTGAGTTCCATGAGAACTGATTACCATGCTGTTTCTTGTCTGTGTTATGTCTCGTTGAGTAGACAGAGAGACAAGATGTTTTCTGAGGAACGTCCTCGGTGATGCAGCCGAGCAAAGACCCCTAAACACGATTACACAACCCCCTTCAGGATTTTACACAATTACTGCAACTAAAGTTTTTCTGACGTCTTGGTTTGAAAGATTTACTGCAAGAAAAGTTAATTAATATGTGGAAACAGCAACAATCTGCCTGTTAGAAATTGTTTTATATTTGCAGTTAGATTAATTTTACACCTTTTTGTAAAATCCTGCAAAAAAAACAAGGGATAAAGGAACAATAAAGAAAATTACACTGTATAGATGAAAGTCAATGACAAGACAATACCATCACAGCCTTTTTACCAATTCTGGCCACTTTTATTCAAATTCCTAGTTAAAAAAAACAATGTCATTGGTTTTTTAAAATCTTACCATCTTATTTTAGACATCTGCCCACTGTAAAACACAGCTTCGTATAGGAGACACACACCCTGGCATAATGGATTATGAGAAGTTGAATTCCATTGATGAATAGCAGGTGATTGTCTTTATATCATTCAAAGCGACTAAAACCTGCCATCCTATTGCGGTTGTTGTTTTTTTGATCCTTGAGAAGTTCTTTCTTTCTCTCTCATGTGAACATTCTACTATTAACAACATGAGGATCTCAGCACACGTGTGTAAAGCGAGTCACGTTATCGAGACCAGTGGTGCATTGTGGGAGCTCTGTACGTGATGGAGCCCACCTGTCTTACCCTCTGTGGTAACTGATCTGCGATGGCCAGAGGTCGTGAGTGAGCGCATTGTAAATCTCTGTGCTCTGGACGGGTGTGTTTAACCCAAGGACCAAAGTGTTGCATTAGATGTCTTCATTCATCAACAGGCTGGAGACGATCATCTGTGTGTGTGTTAGCGTGTGTGTGTGTGTGTCCATGTGTGTAGATTATTGTTGACCCCATTTTACTACACACAACCTGCTGCACCCACTCCACCACCACTCGAATACTTCACAGCTGCCTTTATTGAATTATCTTTTATTTGGCTGTATCACTGGGCGTCTCTGCCTGTCTTTGAAAATGGCGCAATGATGACAGAGCTCATTGGATTTAGCTCCTAATCAGAGGCTTTTTAATGTATTCTCTGTGACTCATGAGATTGGATCCAAGCTTTATGAAAAGTCCCCCATTTGCATCAATGAGAAGAAAGGGCCTGGGTATTTCAGGCTCCTTTATCTGCGCTCATATCTTTTTTTCATTTCAGCAGAGGGTTTTATCTGGGATTTAAAATGTGAATCATAATCACCCGTCCAAAACATATTTTCAGTCTAGGATTGGATTTTTCAGGGGAAACACTGAATGTGTCTACTTCAAAGCTGCCATGTGAGCCTGCTCTGAATAGGTGTCTCTTCTGAAGGGATAAACCCAATCTTCATTTGCATGTTTGTCATGGAATCATTTAAAAACGCTAATCGCTTTACCCAGAAAATGGTGAAATTATTGTAATTAAATTTTTAGTTTGTCATTTTAATACGCATCTTTCCCAACAGATCTATATTCCTAGAATCAAGTTTCTAAAACACACACGGGTATAATCTCTCTCTCTCTCTCTCTCTCTCTATCTCTCTCATCTCTCTCTCTCTCTCTCTCTCTCATCTCTCTCTCTCACTCTCTCTCTCTCTCTCTCTCTCTCTCTCTCTCCGCAGGTGTGATCCGTGAGAGCTACCAGAAGGGTCGTGACCAGCTGGTTCCCGTGACCTTGTTGGCCATCGCTGTCATCCTAGCATTTGCCATGGGCGCCATCTTCTCCGGCATCATTGTCTACTGTGTCTGCGACCACAGGCGGCGAGACATCGACCTAACAGGCCGCAAAGAAAAGGACGGCCACCACCTCCACTCCCGCCGGGGCTCAATGAACAGTGTGACTAAGCTGACGGGCCTGTTTGAGACCCAGGCCAAAGACGGGCGCCCCGAGGCCATCCTCACCCCTTTGATGCACAACGGGAGAATGACACCAAACGGGAAGATGCTGATAAAAGCGGACCAGCACTGCCTGGACCTCACTGCCCTGCCCACGCCAGAGTCCACCCCCATGCAGCCACGTCGCAAGCCCAGTCGTGGAAGCCGTGAGTGGGAAAGAAACCAGAACCTCATTAACGCCTGCACCAAGGACATGCCACACATGGGCTCCCCGGTTATATCCACAGACCTGCCTCTGAGGGCGTCACCAGGTCACATCCCCAGCGTGGTGGTGCTGCCCCTGCCACAGCATCAGCACCAGCTCCAGCCTCACCTGCAGCCACACCAGCTCTCCTACCAGCACGAGTATGTGGAGCAGCCCCACCACAGTGACATGAGCATGGGCCACATGGACGACCAGGGGGCCACCCTGGAGTACAAGACAGTGAGGAGCCCATGTCACAACCTCAACATGGTGGATCCCGATGGGGTGCTGCCGCCTCGCGTGCCCCAAAGAGAGGCTTCCCTCACCATCCCCCCCGCCGTCCCACAGATGGGCAAACGTCTGGAGGTGCACTCGTCGGTCTAACGGTCTCCGGAAAGGATCAGCGTCCGCCGCTTCCGGGTCCTCCGCCCTCAAGAGGCACAACACCAACTCCTCCAACTCCTCCCACTTGGCGAGACATCACAGCTTCAACCGCGTGGAGTCGCCGCCGCCTGCGCCTCAGAGGGTGGACTCCATACAAATGACAGCACAGGGAATATCTCTGTCACGGCAGCCTGGAATGAGCTCCTATGGTTCACTGCCTCGAACGGGCATGAAGTATCTCAAGCCTGATGTCCCCCCCCAAACCCTCGGTAGTCTCTCTCTCAACAAAAGTCAAGTCCAGTGACTCCTGCACATAGTCAGCTCCTTCACCAGTCAGTCCGATGGGAACAAACAGTAGATAAAAGGTTTTTCTGAGAGGGAAAAGAACAGGGAATACTGTACAACTTGCATCTCCTTTTAGTGTTTTATTTTTGGTTTGTTTTTTGGTGAAATATACAACACATTTTTGTTCTTTTTTTTTAAAGAAAGACTTTCTTTTTATATAAATATGTAAATATTATACAAATGGTTGTCGTCATTTGTTGCCGTCACAGAGCTCAAGCCCTTGCTGGCTCCCCGTTCCTCTGTGAACACACGTGGGAACATGTGCTACTGAAACAGAAGATGACGTCCGTCCTGAATATTTCATCCGACGGCACCCTGTAGCATCCAAGACTTGTGGTTCTCTTTTTTTGTGGTGTCTTCTGGCCGCCGGGACGCGACACGACACTTCATCATGCTGGTAAAAGCACAGAAGAAGACAGCGCGGGTAGAAGGGAGAATGATCGTTGTACAGTACCTTGAGGACTGGGGGAGTCTGAGTGTTTCGGGCACTCGGAGGGACTGAAAGGACAGACAGCTGCCTGAGGTCTGTGGCAAACTGTGAAAAGCCTCTCAGTGTTACAGCAATCACGTCCTGCCCGGGTCCGACAGAAAGGCCCGGGCCAGAAGAATCCTCTACTGTGCTGGTTACTGAATAACACATGACTGTTAATACTAATAGCTTGTTGTATTTATTTTTATTAAGTGCTTTTGAAAAAAACAATGACTGACTTTCTAGGCTCGGAGAGAGATGGGAGAGAGGAGAGATCTTTTAATAATAATTAATCAAGTGTGGGAAAGAAAAAAAAACAACCTTATTTAAAGTCATTAAACTGGAGCCAGTAGAACTTTCTTGATGACTAAAGGTCCACTGGGTCTGACTGGGTGCTCAGTGGGACCTGCAGCTTGACATATATGTGAAGAGGAGGAGATATTTATTTAAAAACCGTGCCAGACAGGGACATTTAACTTCATGGACCAGAGTTTCCATCGTTTTAAACCAATCATAAGAAGAGAAAAAAAAGAACTTCCTGAATCTCACCATGTCACTCCTCCAATGAGCAACTCAATCAGCACTGTGGTTTTCGTGTGAGTCGGTAACGTTTGTCCTGATTGGTTTCTGGCTTAAAGCTCACTGTTGCATGTTGCAAATATAAAATAACAGCTGCAGCAACAGTCCTGGGATCTGCATCCACACATGAGAAAAGAAGCTGAGGGTGAAGACGGAGCGTTGCCTCTGTCTCGGGGACGTTCTCGTCTCTTCTACCGGTGTCACACACACACACATGGGCAGGCGAAGGAGGAAAGTATCAAAAACATCTGTATTGCCTGCTTCTTTTTCCACATGTAAATTTGTGCCTTACACCCTAAAAGTAGTGACAATGTTTTCTTTACTAGCTGTTAACTTTTGTCTCCTTGTAGTATTTTTTATTTTTCTTACGTCATGATATTTCCCTGGTTTGATAAAAATGCAAATTAAAGAATGTAGGTGTTATTGTTGTAATTCTGGTCCCTAGACATAACACACGTACAGTTCAGAGGGCAGAGCGGAGGGAGGATTCGCTTTCTTCTTTCACTCGTCCTTTCTGACGCACACACTCAAAACACACGCACATGCAAATACACACACACACGCATACACACTCATCTTTGTGGTTCATTTCTGATTGTGCCATTAATGCGCTTAAAAAAAAACCTTTATGTTGTGCTGGCAGTGTTGATGATGACGTCGTGAGTGTTTTTTTCATTTTCTATTTTATACAATTTAAGAGTCCTGGTATTTGTTTTTACTTTTTCTTTTTTTTTCTTCTTTCTGCTGTCTCTTTGTTTGGACTGACGGTTAATTGACTGATTAACCGAACAATTAACATTTGTTACTTGAGAAGGCAAATGTACGTGCATCTTTTCTGGTGCACTGCAATAATAATGCAAACGACAACATGACGGCGGACGTACAGGATGAGATACTAACACACTTTTTGGCTTCTCGTGTGCATCGTAACACAATTATTTGTTAGGCAGTTGCAAACGCAGGCTGGTTCCTGTGAAGAAAGTGGACATTTTAAAAACAAACACTATTAAAAATGTACATTATTTAACCCCCTTTTTAAAAAAAGACAAAACACAGTTTGAGAAGATTAGATATGTTTTAATTAATTGCTTCACTAACTCTGGTTATCGAAGCCTTACGAAATGGCTGAGAGTTCAACTAATCCGACCATTATCTTCCTTTCGCGTCCTTTACTTGAGCATTTTTACTGCTCACCCCCTCACCCCCCCCCACACACACACACACTTAAATCAACAGAGCACTCCCTTAGTCATGTATGTGTAGATGCGCAAAAGTTTTCTTGATATCAAGCAGTTTTCTCAATCCACAGCTACTGTGAGAAAAGACCTGTGACCTGATTAACATACAGTATGTGTAGATCAATTCCCCTTTTAGAAACCCGGGGTCAATTGAGACAGCTATAGCCGTGAGTACTTCAAGCTATGTAATGAGGGCAAATCACCCAGGATGAGTATGAAGTGTTTACTTCAGACTTTTTAGAATACCACTGCGTTGTGGACTGGTAACTGGGCACTATGAGACCTAACTTACACCCTCCAGTGTACCGAGGCGTGCATGAACCAGTACCGTGCCCAGGCCCGAACTAATGCTGATCTACAGTTTAATATTTCTTGTCCAGAAAGAGTTTAGTTGTGTCGACTTCTCTCGCCTTGGAGAATCTTCACATCTGCAAAAAATGCGAGCAAGAGGATCTGTCCCGGGTCAAAAGGTTCAGACGTCCGCACCCTGTGTAGCTGTGGGTATATTTCTGAATCTAAAAGCATTTCGATGTCAGGGTGAAGTTTGGCCGTTTTCTTTCCTCCGACGGGATCGGGTTGGAGTGTGGAGGCTGCTGTGGACAGTGAGGTTCTTTGGTGTGTGCCTTTTTTCGTCTTTCACCCTCATTATGATTCACTTGCGATTAGACGCAAATCGACTCTCTCTTCTCGACTTCTCGACCTTTTGAACTTTGTAAGCTTGTAAGATATTGTGATGTCACAAAGTTTTTTGCCCTACTCTCTCCACTTCCTTAACATCTGATTCACAGCTTAATGTATGTTGTAAAGACAAAAAACTCTTTAATTTAATGCAAAATGTAATTAAAAAAAAAGGAAATAAAATTCATGTCATGAAGTTATGTCCTCGCCTTTTTCATGTGTTTCTGTGCCTTTGGGTTGCCTTTATCTTATTTTAGTTTTCCTTTAACTTCCCTGGGTGTTGAATTTTGTGCAACGCTGTTTGGGGAGAAACCAAGCCGGGGTTGTACAAAGGATTTGAAGCTTCTTCTGATAGAGAATCGGTTTTAAAGAAAATATGGTACTCTTGTGACCTTAAGTTAACTATTCTACTTTTCTTTTAAAACCACCGCCGAACCCCTCGAGACCCGAGAAGCTTCTCTACCGAAGAAGATTTCACCTCTGATGTGAATCACTTCTGATTGGATGAAAGTGCTTCAAACTCAAGTTGTTTCTATAACTTCACGTTTAATAATCAAAGCAATTCCGATAGGGTCTTCATGCTGTTAGTGCTCGGGCCCTGATAAGTGAGAAGAAGTTAACCGCTAAAAGAAGGAGGCCAGTGCAGATCCTGTTGATCAAATGAAGCAAAAGAACATTAAGATGGAGATTACAGACGAATACAGAGGTTACTCAGCTTTTAAACTATGGTGAAAGATTTACCTTCCTCATCACTGTTCAAAGAGGCATCGTACGAGTTTAGTGAAGGTTTGGCGTAATCTGTTTAGTCCCATGAAGGTAATCGATAAACTCTTAAAATATATTCCAAGGCAGTTAGTTCCATTTAAAAGCTCTGCAGCTCCATTTGGAGGAGACTTTCGGAAAATGAAATGCTTGGTTTTAAAGTGCTTTTTGATAACTATTCATGAATATCTTTCTCCAGGGCACACAGAGATGCTAGGTTCAGGAAATACAGATAGAATCTTGACCTAATAACATTAAATAAGAACTGCAGCAAAATAACAAATTTTATACGAGCCGGTCCCATCACAGCAATGCAACATTTCAATCATATGTAACTGATTGTTTTAGTCTTTAAACATGACTTTCTAGTTTAGGTTCAGTCTCAACACTCTCGTCAGCGTAGTTCTACAACAGTGGACTATTTTGAGTTACATAAAAAGACTAGGTCAACATCTATAAATACACCTGGACCTCAAAAGATCTTATAAGATCTATAGAGCTGGAGTGGTATGATCCAGTTCATGGTGTTAGTAAGTTAGTTGTAAGTTTTTCTAAATCCTGCAAAGACACAAGTCCTTTACATTATCTATATGATGTTAAGGTAGTAATAAGATGATATTGTAATTGTTTATGTGGCTATTAGAGTTCAGGTCTGAGTCTGTGTCTGCACCAAGATTTCTGGTTTGGTTTGTGTTTTTTAACTTCACAGATTCAACCCGAGCACTGACTTTAATCATTCTTCCAAAAATTGAATTGCTCAATGCAATCTTGTCACTTAAGACCTCAAAGACCTGTGGTGTGGTCGAAAACCTGACTTGTGTGTGCCTCTTGCTTGCAGCGCAGTAATTCTATAGAAAATAAGCAGGATTTGTCCAGAAAGTCATGAGATCTGGTTATGGATGATGTTTTGAAAAAGGTCACAGAAAAGATTTACGTTTCTGTCACTGGCTTGTGTTTCTTCTGCCCTCAAATGCCCCAACACATCCCTGACTGACTTTCTTACATTTTGAAGATGTCATTAGGAGTCAAACATGATTCCCGGGTCTCTGGAATAGGGATTTAAGAGTTTTTGATACAGAGGAAGAGTTCTCTATAGTTGCTGCTTGATCTCAGTGAACCCAAAATGACAGTTTCACTCAATAATACAGTTATTTGTATGTACTGCAAGTAAGAGTGAATCCAGCCAGCTCCAGGACACAAGGCTTTTTAGTTAGTAGCTAAAGAAAGAACAAATAGTTATTCTGTAAGACCTGATAATACCAACTCAAATCAATACCTCAACTCACCGTGACCTTGGAGTACCTACAAGGTTGCCTTATTAAATTCCTTTTCCTGATTTAACACATGATCATGACATCAAATCTCATCCCTTCCAGAGCCTTAGTGTTGACTAACAGTGACCAGAACAGCTCCAATATCAAATCTGAGTCTCCAGTTTCATGTGTTAGCACATCCCTGGTGTTATTGTGTCAGGATCTGTGGCTTTGGCAGGTAGCTCGACACTCTAGCTTTTGATCTCGAGGTGAGTCACAAGCTACGAGCATTGGTACAAGGCAGACTGTGCCTGGAGATCAGATAACCAGGATGTGGTGCAGCTAATGAGGCCTGTCGCTGCCTTCACAATGCTGCATTGTGCAGCCTCCATTCAGGGACCTGTGTGTTGTTGTACGACTCAGAGATCAAGATTCAGATATTCAGGGCTGAGTCTTTTTCAACATGACAAGAGCACAATCATATCTAGTGGTCGTTAGTGTGAGGGGTTTTCTTCAAAGAGTTAGTCAGAGTGTGGTGTAATGATCTCAGAGGTTGGAATTTAAGGGGTCAGTAGGTGTGTGTGTCTGTGTGTGTGTATGTGTGTCACCATTTGACACCAAGATAAAGACAGCAAGTCATTGTCAGGACAGACAGACGGACAGACTCTTTTAAAACATACGGACAGACTCTTTTAAACATATGCAGGTTATCCAGTGCATGCAACTATGCAACACATCAATACATATAAATGCATTACAAACCCAATTCCGTATGTAACTGAGAGGTTTCACATAACATTAATTTTTTATTCAACAAAATCCGTTGGTTTGAGACGTGCTTGGAGGTCACAACCAGTTTAAAGTGTTGATACAGGTTTCTGTCACTGTGTTTGGTGCTTTCATTTATTAAAGGTTCCCTTCTCACTAAATTCATTGAAAATGTAGTTTGTTTTATTATATATTTAAATGTAATAATGAAATTAAAAGTGTCTCAAGAGTAAATCTTTAGTATTTTTATTGTATATTACATTACTTTTTTATTTCGATAAATCTTTTTAATTATCCTCCAATGTCCGATACAAATGCATTTCACTGCAAAGCGTCTTTATTCAGTGTAATAGAATAAAATATAAATGTAAAAATAGGGGGAAAACTGTAATAGAATATAACACAAACAATACAGTACAATTCAACAACACCACAAAATACATATCTAAGAGATCCAATAAATCCACACATCTCTGAAGTATCAACAAATAATAAAACTATATAAAAGTAGAATATATATAAGCCTAAGCTTCTAATAAACTGAGTGTGCACAGTTTGTGCAGTACTTCAATCCGTGATACAACTGAGCGTGTCAGTTGGGAACAGTCTCTGAGGGATTTCTTGTTGTTACCAGTCGCTGCCTCTGTGTGAGTGCAGATTCCAGTATGGAAATCAGAAGAGACAGCTGTGGCAGCGCAGTGGATTTGTGGCTTCGTCCACTAAAACCTTAATGCATCTCGTAATCTAGAAGTAAATACGAAACGCTCTCTGATTAGCAGCGGCTGCAGAAATAATGTGAGCTGCAAATCTTAGCAGTGTAAATCACTGGCAGTCGCTCTGTCTCATGACCTGACATTATGACCCGTCGCTCTAGGAGCTCAGTGGCTGTTCTCCCTGCCAGCGACAGCTTCGGTGGGCAGCCGGCCAAGCTTCCAGCAATCCCGGCAACAAACCAGCATTCAGCCATCGGACCAGCTAACCAGTCATCCAGCCAGTAAGCCCCTTAGCAAGCCCGTGCGTTAGCCATCTAGCCTTCGTGCTCCCGTCCGGCCCCCGAGCCCCACCTGTCCTACACATCTCTAATCCAGGCCGCACATCCACAGCCTGGCAGTGCTCATTTCGAGTGCCCGGCAATCTGTGGTCACAACAAGCTTAGCCGTGTGCTAATCCTCCCTATCCAGCTATCATTATCCCCACACTGATACTCTACTGTCTGCGACCGCGGCTGCTCCTAATGGCACACATCCCTACTTTTATTCTTTTCATGCATTTTTCTGTCCGTGAAAATGAAATGGCTGCTGCAGGTACAATGACTGCAACACAAAAGAGAGAGAGAGGGACACACAAAGGCTGGAAAAGACGGGCGAACAAACAGAAGAGATAATTATCTGTCAAACGAAGAAAAAAAACCAGTGAGGATTTAAATAAAGTCAAAATACAGACAGGGTGGCAGACAGACACACATGTTTGAGCGCACACACACAAACACATACACAAACACACAAACACACTTTTACACATTTACAATAATGTGTCCCCTGTGGATTTAAAAGGGTTTCTATGAGTCACTAATGGGGTTCAATAGGCCCCTTATTGACCATTATAATTCTCCATGTTGGTTAGTTTGTCATTACTGTCATTGAATAAGAACCACTGAGCATAGTGTGTTTGTGTGTGTGTGTGTGTGTGTGTGTGTGTGTGTGTGTGTGTGTGTGTGTGTGTGTGTGTGTGTGTGTGAGTGTCTCAGCCTCTCTGTTGTTAGGTCAGTGAAGTGAATACCTCCATCGAGGGCACAAGAGAATTTCTTGGGGAAATTTTTGGGTTTGCAAACAACCATTAAAAATTTACACTCGTGGATATTTCGTAAGATAATTCCAGTGTTTTTAGTTCATTAAAATTTGATCTCTTTTAGGCTGATGAATAAATAAAGGATTGAGGATTTCTCTACCAGTTTTACTTCTGGCCATGTGGAGCGGGCCACTTTTAAAACTCTGATCAGGGAATTAGATATATTCTTGAATAATCTTATATAATATTTTATCCTATATTCATTTCTTACATAGAAAATGTGACGACTAATTAAAAAAGAAAAATGTAGAACAGAAAAGTAGTGAAGTATTTTTGGCCGTTTACTAAAGCTCCCTCATGACCCTGATTGTCCAAGCATAGCTTAGTAACAGTAGCAATCCAAAGAGAGCTTTGTGTTCATGTGGTATTTAATTAGTAAGGAGGGTGGTTTGGAACAAACTGTGTTAAAAATGTGTTTATCCGCTTTAATGCAAGTGGAAATCGAGCATATCTGGCTTATTAACTCACTACCTACAGTGGCTGTTGAGTGTGAAAGCCAAGGCCAAGAAGCATTCCACTGACCATAGTCATTTGTACATTGGTGTAGTTTGCATTCGTACAAATGTACGAATTAATGAACTAAAAACCTCTGTCCTCTTCTTTCTTGGATTCGGGATTGGTTTAGAAAACAGACAACAGTCAACTCTACCACAGACAACACTAAGATTTAGCAAACATACACTTGTGATTTTACAGATGAAAACAAGTTGTTTAAAAAGACAAACAGATATTAAGATAAGCAGCCAAACAGGGTTATCTCAAAGTAAGAGACTCTAGTATTATAGTTTTCATATTATTATTCTCTGCATGAATGCATTATTATTATAACAATAAAGAACTAAAAAGCTGAGCAAGCAACAGCTGAGTTTTCAGGTAAAAATGAGCGGCCAACTTTACTTTCCAATAAATTACCAAAAATGGTGATAAGTTCAGTAAGGGTGGAACAGTGGTAGGTGGCACGGCTTATTGCTTCTCTGCTGTAAACCGGCCCCAGTAGACTTCTCTCCATAGTAATTTAGAATTTAACAAAAACTGCCGGATTAGTTTGACCAGAGTGACTGTATCTGCACTTTGTATTATAATGGTATACAATGACAAACCTTTGTGGCAATCTCGCTTTTGAATGCTGAACATAATGATTTTTTGTAATGAACTAATAAAGCTTCACAGGGGTAATCTCCACTTTGCTGTGGATCTCTGTGGTTTACTTGTTGAGCCGCAATCTTTAACACTGTACTTTATGTCTTGGCCAGTGAACAATATCTGCTCCGCCTCATATTAAGCTGATTAGGTCTTGTGGTAATCTGGACGTTGGCCAAAATTCAGGGCAGAGTCGACATTACTGCCTGGACGAACTCGTAAAAGCCCAGCGGAGACTTTTTACCCTTGTTGGCGGCACATTAACACATCTAAAGCACTCAAGCTGCACTAAATGCACTTTTGAGTCACGACACCCGACAAAGACAAATGTGAAATTCAAAGAGATTATAATATAGTGTGCTTTAAATCATTCCATATATCAATATATATATATATTAAGTAACACTAAGCAGATTTCAGAAAATGCCGTCATTGTATGACTCACGTTGCACTCTTCTCGTTATGTAATTATGTAATTCCTTCTGAGAGATATAATGCTTACATTCATACGATATTCACAGCGTGTCCTCGACCGTTCCATTAGCAATAAACCTGCTTCTGTTTCGTGAACTTTTCCCAGGAATCTATTCAAAGTTCCTAGAAGGGGTCTCATGATATGATGACTCACTGAGAGGAGCAGGATTGCACTAAGGGGACCTGTGGCACGCCAAACCCTGTCGCCGTGATAACAGCCTGCTCTTGCATGATTCCCAGCATAATACAGAATTGCACCATTCAGCTCAAACTTCTCTGAAAAAAAACTATGAAGAATCCGGCAGATGCCTCTCGGTGAGGATTCACAAGAACGAAAAGGAAAGAGCAACTGTCTCTCACGCTTTGAAAAAAAAAGAAAGGAGGAGGAAGAAAAAAAAAGAAGCTCTGGGCTGTGAAGAAACAGCGAGAGGAGTATACCTCTGAGACTTGTGATGGTAGAGCGAGCAGGGGAAAGAGCCAAGCCTTGTTCTGCCGTTACAAGCTCTGCACTGCATACGCCGCCGAACAGGCAGGGGAGAAATTGGCAGTGGGAATAAGGGCAAGACGGTGTAAATTTGGAGCACAAAAGGCTTAAGGGGGCGTTGTGCATGCATCCCTGTGGCCCTCCACACACACACACACAAATATGCACGGGGCTTAAGAGGTGGCTGAGGAGAAGGACTGGCGAGGGGATCAAAACGAAGCCCATGGGTGACGTTGGAGGGGAGCTCAGGGACTCGGGATGGAAGTCGGCTCCTCATCCACCGGTCATACGCACATTCAGGCGTGCACACACACTCACACACAGGCTCAATAAGTCAGGAAGCATAATGACCATAGGAGGCATGGAGATAACCCAAAGAAAAATCACACCACGGAGATAGAAAAGTGAAACTCACAGGCAGTAATGAGTTCACGCACACACACCACGAGGCTCCGACTGGTAGATATGGCCAGGAGTGCAGGGATAATCCTGTGAAACTGTGTTTGTGTGAAGAGAACTTCAGTGGCCAGGAGAGAACACCCTCCGCCCAATGAGAGGAGATGCCAATCAACCTTACACCAAACTAATCTGTGACCTGCTTTCCCAACGCTCTCGGCCTATTTGACGGGCGAAAAAATAACAACCACACGGATTCATCCAATTATTTTTGTTCAGGGGCATTTCTACATTTTCTGTTAACACGCCTTGCTGCTTTCATAGTCAGGGCTCAGAACCACTCTTTGCCCAATCGGAGAAAAACGTGGCAAATGCAGAGTGGAACACAAAGAGTGAGTTGTATCTTCAAAAGGTCTCAGCGTCCTGGAGAAAAGGCACCGAGCAGAAAACTGTGAGGATAATTTAGAGAGAAACAAAAGGTCAGAATTTATTGGAGTCCGGTTCCCACTGATGATGCGATGGGGCGACGAGACCAGAGTCGCTTTGTCTCGGCTGACAGAGATAGGAATGGGAAATGTCACTTGATTCATGGTCTCGCACATGTTGTTAATTTCACACAGGCTATTGTAATCAGTGTGAGTGTCTGTGTTGGAGTATAAAGTCCCTTTCAAAGCTGTAAACCTGAGCAGCTTGTTGTTAATCTTGGATTTTACATGTGAATATGCAGAATCTCCAGGCGAGGGTTTCTAGTGTGACCAATCACATTTTAACAGGCTCTGGCTGCCAGCAGGTAAACCGTCCGTGTGGAGAACAAGAGGTGGAACACACTGGCCGAAACACATTGGCTTTTTCATTAATCTTGATTCATCTGTAGTCAGCCAGTAGTTAAAGATGTTCAAACCTTACACTTATAAAGAGTATAACTGTTTGTGTTTTGTGTGGAGAAACATTCAAATGGAGTGATAAAAGAAACTAGTTGGTTCTGTGAACAGTAGAGACTCGGCCTGCAAGTTGATATTGGACCTTTCTCCCCTGGTGGTTAATTTGTTGTCCGACAAGAACCTGACATGACATTGATCTGTTTCTGTGCCGTGAGCTTCTTGAATGTGGACCTGAGAATGACACAGAATATCAAATTGTAGTCTGTCTCCTTGTCTCTGAATAAGAGATCCTACATTTCTATTGAGATATACATTTCCTGTTGATGTACAGTTTATGCTTACCTGAAATATGGCTAAAGTCTAAATGTTTAACTGAGTATGCTTTAACTGAAGAGCTTGTGAATATGAACCCCCACGTTCATATTCACTTCCTGCATCTATTGGCCAGGTGAGCAGGGGTGAGACTGAAAAAAGTGTATAATACCTCAAACAAATAGTTACTACTTCAGTTCATGCACTTTTTCTGTTTACTGTAGGCGATTCTCATTTCACTTGAGCAGCACTCATTAGAATTTGTTGTTTTTCTATTGAATATTCTCGGAAACACTGTTTGTTTTGAATATAAATAAGGAAATGAAACGACTAATAAATATTTAAAACTCAGTCTCATTCCTTGTTTTTCTGTTCACGAGTAAAGGAGTTTTTACTGTCATTTTTTTATTTAGTTCAGTGGTTTTCATTTCAATTTGTTATTTTTTTGTCAGTTTCTTATTTCACAGCATGTTCTCCACAAAATGTTTTTATAATTGTGTTCAATTTAACATCATGAAATCCTTGTTTGTCAGACAAAAATAGGGAAGAGCCAGTTACGTGAATTTTTTTTTACATGAGATATTTTTCAATGCAGCTTGAAAATCTTTACTGATGGGAAGCATCTACTGACGTGCACCATGTGAAGGCATCTTTATTATTAGATTCTCTCTGTGGTACTCGACCCAGATCTGGTGTCCGTGTCCCTGCTGTCATCAAAAACGTGAGAGGAGGAGGTCAAGAGAGCAGCGTGTGAATGTCTCACCTCCCTCCCGCGCTCTCGGGCTGGCGTGAAGGGGACAGGAGTGAAAACGCGTCCGTGCAGAAGCTTCTATGTACTTGTTAATTTGCTGACGGGGGTTTCATATATCTTCTCCAAACAAGGGGATAAAAGACTTTGTCATCTTGAGTTGTGTTTCCACTCAGTCGATTCTCTTTATTTTTAAAGAATCTTTCATTTTATCTTGTTATTTCGAGAAGCCCTTGTCGTGCCGCTGCCTCCACAAGAAAAAAAAGACTTAAAAGCTTTCAGATTATAACAAGCATGTAGAATTAATGAGGAAATCATCGACAATAACGATTCATGGACATTCATGAAAGTGTACTTTTGACTCCTGTGAGTGACAATCATTTAGGAGCACAGACGTTAATGAATGGATGGGAAGGAGACGTTATTAAAAGAAGAGATTTTCATTTGATGTATCATTTTTTCATCAGTAATAGAAAGCATCCACAGCCATGCTAGCAGCTCTGGAGGTTAATACAAGCAAATGTAATTTTCACCATCACAGTTAAAACTTTCACCTCAAAGTTCCTACAATTCCTCCTATAGCTTGAATTGCCTTCACTTGAATTAATAGATACATCGTACAGAGCCAAAGCTGAAAAACAAAACGTACCAGCATACATTCATCTCATAGGCTGAGTATCCAACCAGGACCGCAACAAGGCTCCTGCCGGCTGCTGATAGCTGCTGTCAGAGGAGACTGTCTGGACTTGTCGGACGCACCAGTATAAGGAGAAATGTGTGTTATTGTGTGGTGGTGACTCTTTTTCAGCAGCCGTACCCTGAAAACATCAAATTGAGCTCACACAGGGATTCGTGAACATATTTACTGAGAACAAGTGACCCCTGATACTGAAGGGTTCAGATCAGCTCGACAAAGTATGTTCCTAAGTTAAAACATCTACAGGTTTGATATTGAAAGTTTGAAGAAAAGACCTCCTGAGACCTGACAACTGTGGTGAGAGGAGACTGTCTGGGTTTGTCAGACATCTACATTTGTTTGGCTGTGATGATAAGTGAGAGGTTTGGTGTTGTTTTTATTTCTGTTTCTATATCTCACCAAGGCTTTCACTGTTATGTTAAAATTGCAATATGAAAGGGGGACAGCCTTGTGCTTGAAATTAATAGATACTGAGAAAGGTTTATGTAAATGTTAACAGCGAAAGAAGCATCGAGCCAAAGACATAAAGAAAACAAAATATATTACACTACAGTACGAGTATTATCTTCAACTCAGTGTAAGAAATGTCAAAGTACACACAGTTGAAATTATTCCTCTTGTTCACATTGCAGCAATAAACGTATCCTCGGCCTCACACATTTTTTTAACGCAACTGGAGCTTTTGAAGGAGACGAGAAAGTTTACCAGCTCTGTGCAGTGAAACAGCAGCAGGGGTGAGACAAATATCAAAAGTACGTGGGAAGAGCCGATGCTTGTGTAACATCTCTGGCTCTGACACAGTTGAGCGGAGTCAGCCTCAGACTGAGGACTCAGGTTGTGCTGGAACACGCCCACAAGGCTACGCCTGCTCGGTGGAAGGTCATCGGATGTTATTCTGCTCTGAGAACCTCAAGGTGAGCGGAGGGACAAGACGGGTGGACTTCAGCAGATAAATGTGTGTATATCAAACAGAGGGAGAACTATAAAAGTACCAGACAATATTGTGATGCAGATATGATTCCCCACATTCACACACACACACACACACACACACACACACACGTTTCACCCCATTAACAGCAAATACGCAGTTAACATAATTCCCTTGCTCTGGTTTATTGTGCATGTGGAGAATGAAGATTATTCTTCTATTCTTAGCCTTCACAAACAGAACTGCAGAGGTCCTCAAAGGATGACACACTCATAATTTAATCATTTCACAACCTTGTAAATATATGTGCATAGGGGACACTTTTACTCCCCGTCACACATCCTGTAAAGTTATCAATTTTCAAGTTCTTTTGCAGGCAATGTATTTCTGAAATCTATTCCCGACAGACAAATGTAAATATATATATATATGTAAACAGTTTTCTTGAATCACAGGCCTGTGTAAGCAGTTCCCCTCTGCCAGATGAGCCACCCCCCCCCTATCTTCACACATTACCTTACTCTTTGTGGTGTCGGTCTGTCGGGGTGCGCAGACGTAGCCGTGTGTAGTCGCGGCTGTCGTTCTAAACTGCAGCTCTGATATGAAATAAAATAAAAATAAATAAATAAAAAAAAGAGGATATCTTACTGAACCACAGATGTGACCACTGAAAGTATCTCTGCTCCCCAGAGGAATAGTTTTTTTTTGAAAATCCTGCAGAAAGTACTGCAGCATGAAGAAATGTGAGAAGAAGCTGCGCAAGCACTTAGTGGCAGCTGTAGGTGTAAGTTCAGGGAGACACATTTAACAACCAATTACTGAGCTGCCAATTATATCATCAATAATAATGATAACTTTTTTTTGCCACAACTTTGTATGTGTTTCGGATAAAAAAGGATACAAATTGTTAATCTATTTACAATAAACCAAAGACATTTGGACTGATGCAGTTAGAAAAGTAAAACTTACTGTCAAAATGGAAATAAGTACATTTGTTCTTTTAAGTTTAACAGCAGGTAGAGAGAGAGTAAAACACTTCAGTGGTCTTTGGCTGTCTGACTGCTGTTATCGCTATCATATATAGTTCAAAGCATGTGTGTGAGTGTGTGTGTGTCTGTGTCTGTGTGTGTGTGTGTGTGGGTGGGTGTGTGACGTCCGAAACTGTGTCTGAGCGGCTGCCTCCTTGTCCTCTGTTCTCATATCAGCTGGGATGAAGAGCTTTTCACTTCATCAGCTCACAGCTGTGACTTACTGCCTGTTGGCTGGTCGAGGTCGCTTACACACACACTTACACACACAGACACACACAGACACACACAGACACACAAACAGCCCTTGCATATACATACATCTTCACACACGTAGTCGAGTATTCCTGCTGTAACTACTTATCTCTGAGTCTTGACTTTGCAAAAACTAACACACGTCTCATTGCTAATCATCTCTTTTAAGCTAAAGCAAAATAAATTGTTAAAATCTGACTTGAAGGAAAGAGGGACTGTGATGTCCTGTTAGCAAACTGATGCATGCACCATAACATTATGTGACCATGGGTTTCAATGTGGTTAATGTTTGACTTCTTTTCCATGTGCCCCAACAGTTTCCACCATATGTTGTTCAACTAACGGCACAAAAAATAGCAGCGGAAAAGTAGACGAACATGTTCAACTTTGACTGAAGCAGCTACTTACTGCTGCTCCTTAAGTTCATTCACTCAAGAATGAACTACTAGCTGCAACTTTAACTACTTCACTGGAGTATTGTGATTGTATTCTACTCTATACTTCCAATTCAGTACATTTCAGAGGGAAATAGTTGTTTTTACTTCGACTTTTTGGACAGCTGTAGTTTTCACACAATGGATAATATAAAAATCGTTTTAAAATATATTATCGGTGAAGGATTAATCAGTGTTTTCCAATCCTCACGGTTTCTTTAATAAAAAGCACAATGTAGTCTGGGTACCTTTCAGAGCTTGGTCAAATATATTTGTGTCTCAGATCAGTTTTTACTTTACTAAACTAGATGATGTGGATTCCTCTTCCACGACGGGGGTTTGGAGCATGTTTGGTTAATTGTTAGTTGTTGAAGATGCACTCAGCTTTTAAGGAGCCGCTGAAAATCAAGTAATCTCAAGAGACATCGGTTGATATTGCACAGTAGCTTTGAAGCTCTTCTAGTGGCAATAAAATCAGAGAGGAAAGACGGAGGCTTGTTTGGAGATGCCCTCAGTCTGAACAAATTGATTCCTTGTCATAATATCTGTCCAATTAATTTACCTTAAGCAGCTGAGGCTTTAGTGAAGCGGTTGGCTAATTGCAGCCGCCGCTGTCAGATCAATCACAGCGAAGGCAAACACCAGAGGACCGGCCAGCTGGGGAGACTGGTTTTCTGTGGGCTGGTCGAGAGGTGGGGTGTCTCAGAGTTCAGGAAACAAACCCCAACAACAGAGAAGGTGAAGCAGGGGCCCACAACTGAGAGGGGGCCACAGAGAAAGACTTATTGAGGTTGTCAACAGCAACGACAATTATTTAGAATATCTAAATGGGTACGTATGATGTAAATGGGCTGTTTTTTGACACAGCACTTCTCCAGTTGAATTGAGCACTGATTGCTCTTTACACATTCATACACCAGTCCTCCACTGTCGACAAGGTAAGTGGCTATTTGAGGTTCAGTATCTTGCCCAAGGACACTGTGTGTATGCACAATAAGCACTTTGTTTTTAATTTTGATTTTGATTGAAGAATGAAATGCTGTGGTTGGTGTATCATTGGGCTCCAAAGGTCAATAGAACCTTCCTGGCTATGGTGGTCTATCGCTCTTTTTATGATTTGTGTGTCCGAAGAAATCACGTCATATTTTCCAGCAGAAATTCAGTCACTTAGTGTTTAAAAAAAAGTTAACAGCTTAGAATTCAAAAACAATAATGGGAAGTAAAAACGATAAAACAGCACAAACAAAACCTCCCACCAGTGAGTGACTCACTACATGAACTTTATTAAATTGTGTTCGATAATTGTCGTCTCCGAAAAAAGCACGTTGAAATCTTGGTTCGTACAAAGATGTGGTGGTGACTTCTGAACACCTGGTTTTATAAGAGACATTCTAATGTACTGTAATTTGAGGTTTGAACAAAAAAATGAGACCTTTCAGAAAAGCAAGGAGCTATTTTCCATCACACAGCCGCTCACCTGTGTCACAGCCCATGCTGCTTTGTGCGTCTCTATATTTAATTGCACAGATTACCTGGAGCCATAAACACATGAGGTGTGATGAAGAGACGGTAAAGCACAGACCATATGGGCTGCCTGGGTGGGGCCGAGCTCTCACACACACACACCAAGACACAGACACACAAAGACACAGACACACAAAGACATGCATCGACCGATATATGAACCTGAAAATGCAGTTAAGTCACTGTCAGTAAACCAAGCTAATGTTGCCAGTTTGTAATAGTTAATCATTAGTAGATATATATATACACAGTATACATCCATAAATCGTACATATGAGTATTTTCCTTCCCTTTCACATTCTCACACTCATCCAGGAGTTGCCTTTACAGCAGCCTATCATAGAATAGGTGACGTGAATCATTCCATGTTATCCAAACAAGACGCGTTTAAATTGAATTAACAAAGGTTTGAATTGATCTTTTGCTATTCTCCTCATTTGCTTTTGTGTATGTGTTTTCCTTATCTCTTAGTTTATTACACTGAAACACCAAAGAATATGTATATTTTTCCATATTTCACTGACTAAGAGGAAAGATCTTGAATAGTGGTACAAATTATTAAAGATATACCACAGATTTAAGCCTTATGATATCAGTACAACTGCCTCTCTGAAACACACACTATACATTATGCATATGCTCACACAGACATATATAAAAAGCATATATATGCAGCATGAACATCGAGGCATTTATGGTCTCAGACAAATATTCACTGTCTGCATCTGTCCTTCTCGCCTCCTTTTTTCTTGCCCTTCACCTTCTCTCTGGCTCTATATTCATTGTCTCTTCCTCACCTTCCCCCACCGATGTTGCATCATCTCACATCTTTCCCTCCTCTCCACGCCCCTCCACCAGCCGGCTATCGAATCCGTCCATCGCTCTCCTCCCTCTGCCTATCAGCTCCACCAGCGACCTGTCACTTAAACCTCAGAGCCATGGGACACAGCTGCAAGATATCAGTATCCCCTATGCACGCAAATACACAAACAAGCACACACACACACACTCACACACACACACACACATGCATGTGATTGTCCCCTGCTGCCTCTCTGGACTATAATCAGTAGGGCCTCAGCTGCTGGTGTGTCCATCTCTTCTCCGAGGGCTGCAGAGATCAGTCGGGCCTCCAGGGGAATGAGCGAGTGGTTTTCTGTCATGTGTGTTTCTGAATTTTCAAACATTTGGGGACATCATTTGAATTCAAACCAGTTGATTGGGGCCAGTATATCTAATTGATGTCGCCCCCAGATTGTGTTCACTGCAGCTGCTTTCTACTGGAGCTGAAACAGCAGCAGGAGACCAGGCTGGATGAACTGCAGCTCAGAGATATGAAAACAAATGACATTTAACTCCTTATCTGATGATTTTTCCACAATAAATTCACAACATCTCATGAATCCATTGGATGTACTCATTCATATGTGAGTATATTCTAATTTTTCACATTAAGATGACTGATAGACTGCCACAGATTATTATTAAATGTGTAAATACTACTATTAGTATTTTACCTTTGAGATATTTGTAACAGTTCTTCATTAAAATGAGTCGAGTTGAATATTATACATTTTGTTTACTTGTGTACTCAGCTTTGTTCTTTTTTCCATTCAGCTGTATTTTCCTGACACTGTTTGTACTGGTCACTCGTAATAGATGAAGATTATTCACTGCCGTTGTGCCTGAGTCTCATCACATAGATTCCAATGACCCCACATTACTTCACAACATCATCAAACTAGGTCTTTGTTATTGTTTTGGTGTATTATCAGAAAAAGCCCATGAATCTAAATTGAGCACAAACAAGAAAGTAAATATCAATACAAATGCAAATGTGGAAGAAGCCCAGAGGAGATAATCTCAATGATCACATAGTTGCTAAAAATGCACGTGTCATCCCACACATAAAATCCCACCTCCAGTTAAAGCCGTATTGAATAATTAATAAGCAGTATCCAGCCGACACTGAGAGCAACATTAACATTTATCTGAGCTTGTATTTCTGGCGACCTAACAAATGCAAGTCCAATCTTCTTTCTCCTTTTAGCCTCGCTCTGGTCTCAAGTGTCTCCGCAGGGAAATCTAGCTTTTTAGCAGCTAAATGTGCCACAACGCTCAACACCTACTTCCTAAATTTGTGTGTAATAATAATGATTACAGAGCAGCATCAAATGCTAATTAAAAAAGCAAGAGATACCTAATATGTATGGAATACTGTGAGAAGCAGGGCATTGGGGAAGAGCAGCACTAGTATATCCTCCACTAGAATATCAATACAATGCCCCCAATGGAGACTTTGGAATGTGTGTCTGCCTGCGTGGACGTTCGAGAGTGAGAGAGTGAGTGAGTTCAATGTATATGTGTGTGTTCACCTGCATGTTGTGTGTCAGGCCGTCACATGTGTGTACAGTACATGAACCAGCAGGAGCATGTTTGTCAGCCTGTGCATGTGGTGCTTTATGTGCCTGTGTGTACATGTGTGTGTGTTTGTGTGTGTTTGTGTGCATTCTCCAAAGCCCTGAAGGTCGGTGGTGAGGTGATTATACTTCGGCTGCATCCAGGTTGGGAGCGCAAACGGCTGCACTTCCACATCGATTTCCTGTCACAGCAGATGGAAATTCATACTGTACGCCAGATTGGACCATCTTGGCCGCCTTCCTCCCGCTCCCTCTCTCTATCTCTCCCCATCTCTATCTCTCTCTCTTTCACACACACAGACACACACACACACACACATACACACACACAATCATCCTCAAACTGATGAATGATTCCAAAGTTAGCGTTTAAGAGGTTAGGGATCAGGCTGTGTTTGTGACAGGTCACTGAGGGTCTCGTGGGACGGGGGTGGAAACGTATTCTTTAGGATCGGGATGAACTGTCAAATGAGGTTATAGGAAAAGAGATTTCATCTGAAATGTAAATTCTCAAATTTAAAATGTCTGACATGTTATTGAAATTCAAATGACCACCCAACCCCCCCCTGGTATTTCTCCATCCTACCACATGAATATGAATGGAGCGATAGCCTCCATCCGATCCCTCCTTAATATGCATGAGAGGGGGGGACTTGATGAATTGACCAAACCTGTGTACCGATCTCAATGTGCGATTATTGGACCAAGAAACCAATTGTTCTATAATGAGAGGCATTTACAAAGGCGGTGGATGGACTTTTAATGCTATTTGGGTTCCATCTTGACCGGGCCTTGTTACATGTGAGGTCAGGGGTCACGCATCTTGTGAGGGGGGGCATCCGTCACAGTTGACATTTCACATTGACCTCTGTGGAGAGTGCGGGTCGTGTGGTGGATGTGACGATGAGGGAGCTGCTGACACTTCATCACTAAAGGTGGAACCAATGGAAATGCACATAAGAGACATGTTACACATCCCACACTACCCCATCCACAGGCACATTTAAAAAGCTTTTTATTTTCAGGCGGTGATTGCAGGCTTAAGACATTACTGGTGAATGGCGACTACCATTAAGGCTTGTTCACTGCTGTGCTAACAGCTCTGCTCCCAGTAACAAGGAGGAATAAGTGGGGCCACATGAGTGATGACAGCAGCGCCGGATATTTATGCGAGAAGCTGAACGCAAATAAAAAACCATCATTTGACTTCACGCCTTGTAATGGATTTCAATCTAACATACATTTGACCTGTATCTATTTATCTATGTCTATCTATCCAGTCATTTACCTTTATATTTATATGTATACAAAATTACATAAATTCAAATATTTCCATTTTTGGTCAATTGTATGTATTTTATTTTAACCTTGTACAAAAACTTGTGTATTATTACCGAATTATATTGTGTGAATTCATTCCAGAGAAATCTTACTCTGAAAAGTAACTAGTAACTACAGTTGCCAAATAGAATATACAGTTCAATTACTAACACTAAATATAGTGAAATAAAAATCACGTCAGAAAGTAAAAGTAACTTAAAAACAAATTACAGACATATACTAATGGAATACATGTCAACAATCATTATCTCAGTAATATTATCAACATTTTATAATAAACAAGATAAGTAGCTTATGGAATCAACAGGCAGAATCGTGTTGATACAATTACGTTTCCCTATAAATCTAAATCAAGGACGATTGTATGTGATTTTTCTCCTTTGGAAATTGATTCAGGTCAAGGATATGAATATGTCTTTATTTTGTTTTTATGCTGAAATTCAAAGTAATTCCCTGAAAAGGAGCTTCATGCTGAGCGGATGTCGATCAGTGTTTGTGTGAAAAGGGAGAGCTGGACATGACCGCTGCTTGTTGAGCTGTTTTCCAGCTGTAAGAGTGTTTTCTTGCTCCCTCTCCCACACACACACATTCACTTCTTTCATAATTGATGTGGGAGATGAGGCTTCCCCAGGGGTCATCTCCTCTCTCTCAATCCCTCCCGTTTTCCCCAGCTGTTCTTGGCTGTCTCCTGCTCACCTTCTCCTCTCCTCCTTCTTCTCCTTTCATTCCACCCCTCCATCCCCTGCCTTTCATCTTGTCCAAACCATTTTTATGCCTGCTGGCCTTCATCCATTTAATATGCTGACGGCGCCGGGGGTTACCACTTCGCTTCCAGCAAACCACTCATAGCGAGATGCATTTCTTTCTCTCGTTCACCTCCCTCTCATTTGCCCTCCTCCCGTGTATCTGTGTATCTATATCTGTGTGGTGGTACAAATTCACCCTCCCCCACACACACACAGGAACACACACAAAACCCTTTGCAATTTGGTCGGGCGCACGCACACGCACACGCACACGCATGTGCACACCTTGAGTTAGCTACCTCTCTCTGTTGTGCTCTCTCCCCTCAGAGGCTTTTATCACAGCGTACCTGGGTCCCTCTCCAGATGTTAAGTCTCTTCCCGGCTGAGAGTAGGGAGAAGGCCGGCAGGAGGAAAGACACACACACACACACACACACACACACACACACACACACACACACACACACACACACACACACACACACACACACACACACTCAAACACATCTATCCAGGGCGTAAGAGAAAAGCCGAATTACGTGTGAGACCATCAGAGCACCTTAATGGAACAGACACACACAATTACAGACACCAAGACGCACATTTACATTAGCTCAGACCTTGCTGGTCACCCTGCTGTAATCTTATATTCTAATATTACAGCACAGGCAGTATATCTCACCTCACATAATGAATTTACCCCGAGAGTCTCCATTTATCAAACATGACACTCATACACTCTTTGTGGGTAATTGTGGCACAATGTGACTTCATGTGGCATTAAATTCGTCTTTATTGGATTTAATAACAGATTTACTGAAATGGAACATGTTTTATTGCTAGTATAAAAAAACACTTCATGAAATTGCTCAAAGTGTGCAGAGAGAGAGAGAAAGTATTTTGCAGTCAGTCCTGCTCTTATCAAAATAGAAGAAATGTTAGTCTATAGTCTGTTAATGGAATCTGGGTTTAAAGCTTAAAAGAGATTTGAGAGGAACATACTCACCTTGTTCCAGAATCTAAACTGCACTGAGCTGAAGTGAATTAAAATCGCATTGGACTGAAACATTTGCAGGGAACAAGAGCAATAGTGCAATTTCCCATTGGAATGGAAAAATCCTACTCTATCCAATCCCCCTCACTTTTATAGTGTCAGTGATTATTTTTTTCTGAATATTTTTCCCTTGTACTCCGATCAAAAGTGACGATAAAAATGTTGATAGATTATTTAGATCATCTTCCATCAAGTCGATTTGGTTTTTATCTTTAGCAGGGACCGTTTTGTCAGTAATAAGCGAAACTTCATCTCTGACAATCTTTTCTCATTCATTGACAAACTCCACTTGAACAGCAGCTGGTCCACAATGCATAATGCAGTTTGAATCTTTCACTCTTACTCATACTTACAAACATTTTGCCAAAAATACTCCAACACTTGCCTTAGTGGTCAGGTTAAAGTTAGGTTCAGATAAAGATAAGAAGAAACACGTATCAACGTATCTAGAAACACAAAACACACAACTTTGAGATAAAATGGTAGATCTATGGGTGGGGGGGGCTACTCAGCAACATGTTGTCAATGTCAAGGTCAATTTTATAGGCGGCCCTTAGTAGGTGAGGTAATTATGATGCGAGCAGAGGAGGAAATTGTGGTTGTATAGTCTACATCAGTGGTCCCCAACCTTTTTTGCGCTACGGACCGGTTGGATGTCAGACAATATTTTCACGGACCGGCCGTTAAGGTGTGTCTACGGAACCTCATTACGGAGTCCCTCTGGTACCTCTGGTGACAGCGGTAGATTTTCTTTTTAATTTAATGGAATTTGGAGAGGTTTTTTTTGGTTATTTAAAATAAAAAATGAATTCGTTAATTAAAAAAAAATCCACCGATGTCACTACAGATAGGATGTTGGAAATGGCATCAGAGTTTTTAGTGCTGTTGTGGCGATCTCAGGGTATTCTGCCGTGACTTTATTCCAGGACACCGGAGTTGTTTTCTCAAACATACTTTTAAGGCCGCCGTCATTTGCGATCTCCAGCAGCTGTTCTTCTTCTTAAACAGACATGCTGGATTCACCTGGTTTGTTGATAAATGGGTCCGACAAATACCGTGTTGGTTTGTGTTCAGCGGAAAAAAGTGACGTGACCGAGACAAGCGTCTTGAAATGCGTAAATCATGAGTCATAAACGAGAGGATCCGGTAGTTTTTCAAAATAAAACAGCGTTTTATTTTGAAAAATGACCGGATAATAGATAAAACAGAAAAAATTTAATTTATTTATTCTTCTGTGCGGCCCGGTACCAAATGACCCACGGCCCGGTACCGGGCCACGGCCCGGGGGTTGGGGACCACTGGTCTACATGAACAGAGGCAACTCTCACAGAACACTGCTCTTTGTGTCCTGATTGAAACCAACAGTCATCATTGTTTCTTTTAACCATGACCGTTTCACAACCTGAGCCTTGTGTCTGTCATCGTAGCCATGACGATGAAGGTTTGGCACTGTGTTTATTATTGCAACGGCGACAAACAGTGCGACGGATGAGTGTTACACATCAGCTGGGAATCAGGTTAAACAAACATGAGCATGTGACCACGGCAATCGCAGCAGATGTGACATCGGTTAGATGATTGGTGAATCACACACATGTTCTTACCTTTCTGTTGTTTCATTAGGAAACCGATCTGTGACAAAACAAATAAAATGAAAAAACCTGAACATGTTTTTTCCCAAATGGCTTGAGACACAAAGACGAGACGTTAGTTCCAATGTTTACTTAGATATTCATTTATTTAAACTTTATGCTCACTTCATTAGGCTACCACATTTCATTGTCTTGAGTAAGTGTAACAGGGATTGATGCAAAGAATAAATCAAATACTGATTGCAGAATCAGGTGTCACAGCTGGTGGGAAGTAAGGTAAATATGGACTATTGTGTTCATGTGCACAAGTTTATACCCAATTCATACGATACTTGCTAGATCCCCAATACTGCTATGTCTGGGTCAGTATAGCTAACATTTCAGGATACGCACATTTGGGTCATTTCAAGGGGAAGGGAAAATGTACCTATATGGTTGTTCAGATTTCAGCACTTTTTTGTTTGTAATTTTGATTGTAACACATTTCTCTTTATAGTAAAGATTTAAAAATAATCAGTCATCTATAGAGAAAACAAATACAGGGTTCCAAATACAAGGTTTTATTAATACAAGGTCGAAATACAGCGGTTTAGAGAGAATTTAAATTTTTTGTTATAAATAAAACTATTATTAAGGAAAGCACATAAACCAATGTTAATGTAATGTTATTTTGTGTTTTTGTTTAATTTTTCTCCCTTTGAAAACCAATCATACGACCTCAGGCAAGGCTGACTTAAGAAGCTGAATATTGAAGTCCATATTATGCTTGATATTATTCAATATGATGGAACAAACATTAAAAACCACAAGTGCTTTTAGTGAAATTTCAAGCCACTTCCGAAAATGATTCTTGTAAATGGTAATGCGTGAGTGGCCCATGGTGTGTAACAGGTCACACAGTCGCCTGAGGAGGCTGTCTGGTGCCTCTGTCTGGTGAGGGTGCCTCCCAGGCAGGCCTGCAGCCCTGAGAGGGCCCCTGCTCCCCGGGGACCCTCCCAGTATCCTCCAATCACCAAACCAGCAGATGGTGAAGGAGTAGGCACTGATTGGCATGGACTTCACTCTAAACTCCTCTCTCAAAACAACCGCAATATAAGTAGAAATATGGCCGTACAGTGATGAATAAAACATAGGGCTCTGACTCCTGTTTGACTCCTTCATGTTGACATCTCTTTCTATACTGAAAAAAAACACAAGGTCTTCAACACAAGACGCACATCCTACATATCAAGGAGAAATGGGATGATTTACATGCAGCAGATAAGCTGAATGGATTTTTTTACGGGGCAAGGGAGACAGACTATTTTGAGACATCTCTGCTTTAACACTTTAGGACCGGGGGAAGTGACAGGGAGGAGGGGAGGAGGGAAACATGAAACAAAGTCTGAGAGCTGGAATCAAACCCGCAGTACTCAAGAGTATACTGTACTTCTTTAAATTGTACACAGAAAGCAGGAGGCAGCTTCCATCAAAACAGTAAATATATCATACTGGGATGAAAAATATATTTGTTTACTTTTGCCTTCAGAAAGTTAGAAAGTTAGTCCGTGGATTCTGTGCAATCATGTCAATCGATTAAAACAAGAAGCTTTAGGAGTCCAGTCAAATGTCCATATGAAGAGGAATAATTTAATAAATACAAAAGTGTTTATTATTCCAACAGCACATAGGTTTTAATCCTGAAGTGGTTAAGCAGCAGAGTTTATCAATTGATTTCACCTCTGTTAACTGTTGTTTCCACTTTATTCCTGCAACACTGTCTGTTGCAGTTTCCCCATTAGAACACACTGTAGCCTCTGCAGCCGTCCCAATCAACTAGATCGATTCCAAAGGTTTTTTAAAGAACCATTAATTTACACTCCCGCTCAGATTTGTGTTAACTTTGTCTTAAGACAGGGCAGAGATTAAACTTGATCTCATCAGGCAAACATAAAGTAGCAACTCAAAGAAAGAAGGAAGTTAATTCCCTCACTCGAGTTCCAGAAAAAAACAAATTAACTGTGGAGGCCTCTTGAGTAAATCAGCCTTCCAGTCTGTGACACCATCGACAGGATATCAAATACTAATAGTTCCATTGTGTTCAAGAGATTAAATCTACGGCTGGAAAATTACAAACTCAATTGACCTGACGATTGACTCGAGCTAAAGCCAAACAAAGTCATTGATGTGGATACATTATGATGATTGGATAATTGTGTTAGAATAATGGTTGCTTACATAGTATGGTGCCGTCTTAGAGATCAAAATTGTTAATGTTTACAATAATTAATGTTAAGACACATGTTCATGCATGTGTGAACAGATTGATATTGCACGCCAATAAGCTTCTCAACACAATTAGCAGCTGGGATCAACGGCTAAAACATTTTGTTCACCGGCACACATCAGCCTGCGTGCCCCTCGGCTCTCACACATGGCTCCTGCACATGCTGCACATAAGTCGTTGGATCACAAAATTACAGTAGTTCACACTGTTGAATAAATGTTAATCGTGCATGGTGCAAAGTGTTTTTCAACATCATGAACCCTGTATTACTTTCACGCCACGCATCTGTTCAGCCTGAGAGAACAAATAGCACAGTCTGAAACCCTCGATCAGACGCACACACACACACTTCACAGACACACAAGCATGTACGCGCACACGGAGGCAGAGCGAGACCGAGATGTGTTTACTCCTCAGAGACAAGCTCATTTACAACAAGTGCGGAGCAGCTTTTACCGTCTCGCACATAGTTAATGATCATTTCAATATTGAGACAAGTCTGTGCAGACGACCACAGAGCCTTGGCGCTGATGGATGGGGCGGAGCTCGGAGAAAATCCTTCTCATATTAGATGTAGACAAACACACACACACAAACAGGATTTCAGGCCAGTGAGTCGTCCTTTCACTTGGGATCAATCTGGACTAAATGCAAAGGAGGTGAAGACTTGATTACAGCTGACACCAGCGAGCGTTGCTTCTGATCCGACGGAGTGGAGAATTCTACTTGATATGATTTAGTTCAAAAGGCCGTTTGTCTTCCTCAATTTACCAGCAGTTATCAGTGAGGTCTCTGTGCCTCCATTACAGCTGCCAAGCACCCAATTCATTAATGTTTCAGGATCAACAAGTTGTTATTCTAAAGCCTCTTCATGTGGGTGTTCTTCTCTCAACAATACTTCAGCTAATAATATCTGTCTGTCTGTCATGTCCGTCTTTATGGGATATCCATCCATTCGTTATTCATGTTCTTTGAGGCTCATGACGGGAGCTGCAGCCAATCCCAGCCGACTTTGGCTGAGAGGCAGACTGCACCCTGGACAGGTCACCTCTGTATTGCAGACGTACAGAGATCAAACAACCATTCACACTCATATTCACACCAACAAGCAATTTAGAAGCCCAGATTAACCTGAGCTGCATGTCTTTAGACTGTGAGGGAGCTGGAGCACCTGTAGAGACCTCAGGAAGACACAGGAGAACATGCACACTCCCCAAAGATTCATTAAAGCCCCAAAACCTTCTTGCTATGAGGAAACAGTGCTGAACACTTTCCACTGCAGACACCAATCCTTATCTCCTAAAAATACAACACAGTCGATATCCATAAAAGATATTGCAATGAAAGAAACTCTTTCCAATATGGAAAGACACTAAATATTTATCGAGATCAAAGGTTCATTGTAGAAAAAATGTGTAGTTTGATATTTTTGCACTATAATACAAAGTACTAGCATTATGATCGAAATCCGAATTGACTGTTTGCCAGCAGTGTTGGGCAGTGAGGAGTAGTGTGAGGGAAAATAGGTAATTACTTTAGTTTCCAATCCCAGTAACACAACTTTACCCACATATAGGGTTTCGGAATGTTCGCTCTTGTACTGGGAGTTGGATCGAGGACTGATAAAATGTTGATCTTATTGGATACTAGACTTACTAACAAGTGTTTGTGACAAGTCTGTGTCCTCAGAGTGCCCACAGGAACCTCCCTCTCTCTCTAACACACACACTCACACACACACACACACACAATACAAAAACCCACACAACTAAAAGCAGACGCACACTAAGAGACAGATGCTTAATTGCAAGCGAACAACAAAACATGAAATATTACTGGAATCCCACATTGCTACTAAAGCACTTACAGGTATTCATATGAGCATGAGAATAGAGTCTCCGTCACGCATATGCACTTATATAAACACACAAACACACACATTCAAACACACACACACACACACACACACACACAACTTAATCCAAGAAGCTGGCAGAGGAGTCTTGGAGCAGCTGCCTTGCTGCAAACGGTGAAGTAAGCATCATCTGGCTGCAGAGAGAGGCATGTTTGTTCTTTGACATTTGCAAAGACATGCAGATCTGAGAACACACACACACGCACACGCACGCACGCTGACATGAGCAAACCCTCATGAGCACAAACGTCACACAATTAATTATGAAGTGAGTCGTACAGATTGAATGGAGGCGATGTGACAGCCCATCCTCTCGTTTCTCTTAGTAACAAACACTCGAGTTTCCCTGCAAGGAAACCGGCCTCATGAATTCTTTACCAAAAGCCTATCAATAAACAAACAGAGCAATAAATAAACCACTAAGTTAGTTAGAGCAAAACAACAGACAAGCGGGCGGGCGGGCAAGAGAGAGAGAAGGATGGTGAGTTTCCCCTTTTGTCTGTTTGTTTTTGTGTCTGTCTGAGATATTCTTCAATACAATGCGCCCAATAATAAACTCGCGACTCTGTTGAGACTGGATAGGGTGCGGGGATTTAGAGGGTGACTTACAAGGGAGAACATGGTGGAGGAAGGCTGGGGGGGGAGACAAAAGCAGTCTGGAGGACAGTGTATTCCTGTATGCTAAAGAGTATGAAGAAATGTGCTGCACCAATGGGATTCTCTCAGCCAAGTCCAAGGTGCCGGGATTTGGGAAACGGGATTAGATGCTGTGTAATAATGTGGATGTGAGGGGCAGCGTGATCAGGAGAGCCAGCTCATGTGGTGAGTGTGTGTGTGTAGCGTCGCGGTGAAGAGAGCAGTCAAAGGGATTAGGGAAGGTCCCAAGAATGAAATGTTCCTCTTCTCCTCTCTCTCTCTCTCTCTCTCTCGCTCTCTCTCTCTCTCTCTCTCTCTCTCTCTCTCTCTCTCTCTCTCTCTCTCTCGAGTTTAAAGATTGGATGCAAGCGTCCTAATTTTAGGTCTGAATGAAACATGAATGAGGTTAGCAGGAGATAGCCAGGAACGCACTCTCTCATTCTCTCTTACACACACATAAACATACAGCAGAGATGCAACAGACACACACAACACAAGCGAATGGAGCATTTTGGCGTCGGCACAATTTGGAGACGTGTTGAAAAAAGGTCTTGAGAGTGTTTTACAAGATTAAGGAGGTGTGTGCTGGGTTTCATAGCTCTTACATGAAGTGTGCCCTTGTTATTGTTATTCAGATATGATTTACATTCGGCAATAACAAGAAATACTTTCTTGTGCTACGTATGAACAGATGTAGCTTAAGGTTTTATTTCAGTCCCGGGTAAAACAAGCACATTCAAGAAACGATGGATAATGATGAGCAACAAATGGTATATACGTAAGACAAGTGTGTGGCACTGTCACCTATTAGCAAGGAAGATGTTGGTTCAAATCCCGGATTTCAGAGTTGGGTTTTGCTTGCTTTTTCTTCAGGCATCTGGTTAGATTGAGTATTATTGGAGAATCTCAATTGACCTTCAGTGTTAATATGAGAGTGAATGGTTGATTGTCTTTGTATCTCAACCCTGCACTACACTGGCACACACACAACCACACACTAACACACACACACACACACAGACACACACACACACACACTCTTAAACCCTTACCCTTAAAGGATAAGTGGTATCAATAATAGATGGATCAGACAATGTTTTACATCTAAATCTGTGGAGCTCTCTTTTAAATTCCAAAAGCCCTAATTGAACTGGGGACATGTTAAATTAGGACACACACACTGTAAACACGTTTTCCCTCTTTGACTTTCAGCGCACTTCAATCCAATTAGAGACATTATGGAAGATGGGATCCTCGGCTGATGAGCAGCACTTCCACAACAGAGACACTCCGAGGAACACTGGACACTTTGAATAAATCAATTCAACAAAGAAACCCACCCTCTCTCTTTTTATAGAGGCACATGTCTGTTGCACAACTATTCACAAGAAGGTCAATGTGTGTTTGAATGTTTCTAGTAAAAGATATGAAATATTTACTACAATTTTAAATATTTAATGGAGAGTGCGGTTTCTCTCTGCGTCCTTTACTTTGCTTTAAATTGACATAGTGACAGTTGCAGTAAAAACACTATCTACAGTATAAAGTACAGTCTACAGATCCTCATACATCTCAACCAGGGGAGACAAATAAGGATCTTAATCTTGTAAAACAGCTTCTCCTGTCATACTTCTGTTTTATATCCCCTCTGCTTTACTCGATATAATAACATTAGACAAGCACTGGAGACAGAATTCGATATTACTACATTTTCAACAAATGCAGGCACAAGGAAAACAACACTCGATGAATTGGGAGGAACAAATAAAGACGTGTAGCTTTGCATTATTGTGGTCGACTCAATAGTAACCTGGTCCCCTGGACACTGTCTACTGCTACCTCGGTTTAATATCACTGCTGAAAATAAAGAAATGAGACAGTAGAATTTGGGAGGTGAAGTATTACTGAACACAGATCTGTACTGACAGGCTAGGAAGTGAATTGTTCCCTGTTATTGCTCCCTGTGCTGACCTCTGGTCTGTCATCTCCTATTCACAGTATGTTTCCTTAAGAAGGTGGTCAAGCCTGAAACTTTTCTCTATCACATTGACTATGAAAATAATGATGTTAAGAAAAATCTAGTTAATACATTTCAGTGCATTTATCAATATAGTCAAATTTCATTGGCTGTATAAAGTCATGATATAGAAAGTGAGGCAACCATTCATGACATGTTTTATTGATTAAGCTGTTAACTGACATGTTTTATGTTTATCTATATACACTTATCTTGATATAGTTATAGCTGAAAAAACCCCAGGTCATATGCATTTATGACTTGAGACAAACCCATAAACAGATGTTTTCTATATAACTGAAGAACACATGTAACAATATGACGTATATCACAAGCTGTTTCCTTTGTGTTCGTCTTTTTCTTTCTTCTAAATGGTTTAATGTTTATGTTTCCTTTTGTCTTGTGATTGAAAAGTAAACAACATCATTAGGGATCCATCTTACATCATCTCATGAGACCGAGCAGTTTCTACTGGAGAAATTGAATTCCCTCTCTTTGCAACTGAGGGTCACCTGTGCTGATTTGGTTGAATTGGTTTGTGACACATCTTTTTCGGTGAACTGAGCGACTGAACTTCCCCATCAGGTCCAACGCAAGAGCAGCTATACAGCTCCATGCTATACCCAGGAGGCTGCAACAGTCAGTCATCCCTCTGTCCTACTTTCCTTCTTTTCATCCTCCTCCTCCTCCTCCTCTCACATCTTCCCACCCTCTTTTTCCATCCCCCCATTTCATTCCTATATTGCAAGAAAATAAAATGTAGCACTGGTCCGCTTTTAGGTACCATCGATAAAAATAAAAACACTTTCTGGATATATCTGGGAAAATCCTGCAGAAGATTGAAAGTTGTAGTTGGTTGATGCATACACATTCACTTAATTATAAATAACATTTGAGTTTCCGTTTCATGTGAGCAGTATTTGAATATGCAAAATGTAATGAAATGTAAACAAGTGAAAACGATATAGAAAGGGGATAAGAAGCAGCTGCCCAGGAAATTGATGGAGTTCAGGTCGAATGAGCTGCAAAAGCAAACAAGCTTCCAGTTTTTCCAATTTCTGATTGGCAGACCAAAGGAAAAAGAAGAGCAGGAAAACCAATGAAGGCAAAGAGGGTTTCACATCTGCAAGGTATCAAACTGGTGACGACATATAAACTCCACTGATCACATGTTCATAGATGCATTTCAAACCAATCTTCTAAACTAGCAGCTTGACTCCAGCTTTTCTACCCATGTTTGTTTGCATTATAGGTAAAAAGAGAAATAGATTAATACTTAATGATTTCCACTAAACAACATGAGTCAAGACAGTTGAGGAGACTAACAGTAGAAACAAGTTTGTTAGTTCAAGTCTATGCAGTACAATGCTTATTACAGTAAAAAACATTTTGGTTGCAACAGTTGTTATAACTGCCCGATGAAGTGTTATTGCTCTGTTCCTTTCCTGATCTTCAACTACACAACTCTTCAATCGTTAATTTAATAAGAGACAGAGCCACAGGCAAACAGACAGACACAGACACAGACACAGAGACATAGACATAGACAGAGACAGAGACAGAGACAGAGACAGACACAGAGACAGACAGCAGGGCAGACCAACAGAGACAGGACCAGAAGGTGCAGAAGACAGGAAGAAACATAGAAAGTGACAGACATTGACAGACACAAAAGAAGGAGAGAAAGCGAGTGTGGGAAGGAGGAACGCACGAAGAGGATGATGAGCTCCCCGGGCTGTGAACCCACCATGTGTAGAAACATGCTGCACCATCTGTGTTGAGACTGTTTACGCAGCAAACCACCGCTGCTCCAGACGCCCTGCAAACACACACCCAGTGCCACCTCGTCCAGGACATCACAGGGCAGGGCGGTGGCATGCTTCAACTGGCACAACAACAAAAACAGCAACAAAAACAACATCTACATCAAAACATGGTGATAGCAGAAGCAGAGTCAGGGAAAGGTCACAGGGAAGTGTTGGAACACCAAGTGCAACACTTTGAGAACAGCAACAATATAAAGACTGTAATACAATACAAGGTAGACTTACCACAACCTATGAGATTGTGAAATTATGTTATATGCCCATGTTTAGAAGCCATGTGATAAACAGATTTATTAGAAAAACAAATGTTACCACGGAGATGCTTGAAAATAAAGTCGGCAACAATTGTATAATCCAGCGTTACATACGTGTTTCATAGAGCGGCACTGATTTCCCTATTGAACATGTCGTTTTTTTTAGAGGTGAGGAAAAGAGTCCAAAGAGGAAAATCACAAGGTTCAAGAAGAAGTTTGCTGGAAGTAATTTGCCTGTTTTCAAATTAGCAAATTTTCTTTTTTGGCTCTAAATCAAATGTTTTATGTTCACGATTCATCTTGCAACTGATTGGCCCGGCTCTAGGGTTGAAACCCTCTTGAAAGGGCTTTTCTACAAATCAAGGAAAAGAATGGAAATGTTTTTTTATTGAACCAGAGCAATTCTCAAAGTCTTAGTCACCATCTACAAACACAATGTGTTAAGTTATAAACTTAGGAACAAAAAAAAACACTTTACAACGGCAATAACCGCAAAGCCAACAGCAGTGAAATAGGACAGAAACATGAAATCATGTAACTGGCATCACTTAATACCCTGCAACACAACATAACTCTAAACAGCAATGACAGCCATTGACTGCTCTCTGTCATCAGGCCTAGAATCACACACAAGCACTAATCATGATGAATCTGAATTGATCAGAACTGCAGACAATGAGCCAGGACACAAGCGCCACGGTATCTGCCACAGCGACTCGCTGAGAACAGAGAGAAGCAAAAGAGTGAGAAAAAGAAAAGAACACGACAGAGAACAAACAACACAAGTGATGTCATCGAGGGAGAAGGCGTTGAGGCCGGTTAGGAAGGAGGAGAAGGAGCGGGGAGGGTCAGAGCAAGTGGAGTAAAGGAGGCCGTTAAAGAATGACCAGACAGACAGAGAGAGTGTAGTTTGTGTTGACAGTGCTGTCGTGTCTTGGCGGTGCCAGCTAGACTCGAGGGACGTCTTCAGCAGACAGTGGCTGCTCAGAACCTGACCTCTCTGCGTGGAACCAGAACAGACCCAATGTCCGCAGGGAGGTGGTGGTGTTCATGGTGGGGAGAGATAACGCCACGAGTTCTTCCAAACAGCATTTTAGAGACACAAACATTTGCCATCGACTGACCTATCCCACACGCTCTCTCCCGATTAGTGATTGTCCAATCATGGAGCAGCAACTATAAGTGCACAGGGCCGGCCTGTGAAGATAACATTTATGTTTACACATTCAACTGCTGCTATAGGGCTGAGATCAAAGCAGCACACTGAGTATAAGCTCCAGAAAAGTTTGGAGGTTTTTAGCACTAGATCACACCTGTGCCTTTCCGAATTTTCGCATTTGTTGATAACTAGCTTGTTACAGATATAAGTACTAAGTTAACAAGGTTATGGAATCACGACATTTGCTTTGTGTTACAGTTTTTTTTTGCCCTTTGACAACTTACAAACACTGAAAACTAGTTGCATCTTAGAATCAGAGTATTGTTAGTGTTCTGCTTTGGGAGACCTGACTTGACTTTGACAAATGATTCTGGTTTTAATTACCTCTGCCAAGGAGTTTATGTTTTCACCCCCGTCCATTTGTTTGTTGGCTGCTATGTTTGTTCGATTTAGATGGATGCAATGAAACTTGGCTGAAGGATGTGGTGTGGGTCAGGGAAGAGCACATTTCAATTTGTGAACTTTTGTGTGGTTTTAAAATCTCTATTTGTGGTAAAGTGAAGCATAATTCTTGAATAAATTATAACTGTATCAGCAATCACTGTGTTGTGTATTTTAATACTAAAGGTGAAAGCTGCTTTGTGTAAATATAACTAATAAATTACAATATCTGTTTGGTTGTTTTTTCCTAATATTATTGCTTGATAATATGGGGACTGAGGGCAAAATGTCATTTGGCATTTAAACATTTAAAAAAATTACAACACGATGAAATGGAACCCTACAAAAACAACACAGACTCTGTACACACACAGAATCTGACCCAAATATAAATCTCCATTAAGTGGAACAGAGAGACATTATGATGTCAAACAGACAAGCAGCAGTATCAAGGTTTCAATATCAGATTAACCAAAAGACATAATGCATCAGAGACAAAAAAGTGAAAAAAATAAAACATTCCCTATGCCTCAGAACCAAATCCTTCATTAAGGTTACATGTATGCTTCGCCTGTGCCAAAGTCAACTCCATTATATCAAAAATGCAAGATCAAAACTGCAACTTGTTTATTGGTAAATCTGCCCTTCTGGCTGAGCATCTTGGCAAGAAGATGAAAAGATGACTTACAGAAATAATGTTGGGGAACGAGGAGAAAGCAAACAATGGTAGCGGCCTGGTTAGTCCTGATTGGCTCTGAAGCAGAGACCAGACTGGACCGATCCAGACTAGGCTGAATGCCCAGCGCTGCCACCTAGGGCAGGGGACCAACAGAGGGGCGCGGGTTGAATGAATATGTCTATTCATTCTGGCAGAGGCGCGTCCGGCTAGGCAGAGAGCATGAAGCAGAAAGAGGGAGCAACAGAGAAGGATGAGAGCTTTAGGAAGACATCTTGGTCATGACTGGAAGGGTTTGGAGAAGCAAAGACTTTGAAGAATGAAAGGAGGGAGGGAGAGGAAGACAGGAAGCTGGTTTGAAAGGGATAATGATGTATCTCCTTCCAACAATGGGGACGGCAGGAAAGCAGCGGTGGTGTGACCTTTGAATAAAGGAGCTTGTGTGAAGATGATGTATGTGCGATGTCTCTTCGTTAGAAAACTTTCACAACTTAAACTTCGGCCCATTAACCAGTGTTCTGTACACTGAGCATTACTGTTGAGAGTTTTTCACAGCGTATTATCCTGCCCTCGGTGCAGGTAGGAGTAAAACAAGGAAGTTAGTTAAACACACTGACAGGAGATGACCTTTCAAGTTACGTGAAACTGTGAAAACAGTATTTGCAAACCTGTCGAAAATATGGTTATACTGAACATAGTTATACAAAAACACATCGTAAAATACAAATCTAAACTAATTATTTTCCCTAATTCCCTCATACCATAAGTATTTTTGTTGACTAAAATTGACCACAACAGGAATCTAGATGTAAACCCTGATGTGGCAAAAGTCACCACCAGCCAACTCAACACGTTCACACTACAGTCAATGTGCATTATCCATATTACAGTCTCTGTAGGTTTATGTCTTCAATATTTAAAAGACCAACAGTGACAATTAAAAGCAAAATGTGAAATACATAATAGTTGGATGTATTTTGACTTAGGTTGGTTTGCACTGAACGGGAGGAGCTGCAAAAAAACAAAACAATAAATTCAAAGTAAAAAAATAGCTGTAATCAAATAGATAATTGATTATAGTCCAAAAACTCCACACTGATAATCGTCAAGTCGATAACAGATAGAAGATGTCTGCCGTTATTTGCTTGGTCACAGATCTGACAGAATGTTGGATGGATCAACGTCAGTTAACTGAAACTGCTCTGAAACTCTGCCAGTATTGGTTGGTTGCTACGAGCGACCCTTTGCATCAGCGCCCAGACACATTTCAGATGTGCGACTGTTATTGAAAACAACTCATCAGATCCAGACTAAACCTTATTCATAATTAATTTCAGTCTCCTGAGTTTGACTTCTTGATAAAATTCCTAATCAATGCAAGACTTATAGGATTAATATCTCAGATCTAAGGGGTCACATCTTCCCTGCTCACTCACTGCCGCCTCATCACAGTCTTCCATTCTCTACAAGTTCATTTTCATTCTCTCTGATGAATCAAATCGATGGCTACCTGCGAGGTAGAAAACAAATCAACAAACTCGCATTTTATGATGGATGGCAGTAGCTTAAAATGTATAGGATTTGTAGTTAATGGGCTTAAACAGTTCATTCAGGCATTCCCCAGGGGAAAGAACAACCTTATAGGAGAATGGACCCAATATGTTGCATAAATTACCATCACAGTATCGTCAATTATCTAGCTTTAGTTCTCGTGAACATTCCTTCATCCCACTTCTACCGTACATATGCTTGAGCTCAGAGCTCTGCTGATCTGTGGATGGACAAGCAGGTCCTTGGGCGGTGACAACAAAGACGAGGGCTAATTTTAGACACGCTGCAGCACCAAGCAAAACCGCCTCAGAAAATTAGAAGCAGGCCTCTGCTTGATGAGATGACCGCTAATGATGGTGACACATTTACTGGTATTCATGGGGATAGATTTATAATACTGGCAGATGTCCGATATAATCACATCACAAGTACATAAAGCAAACTTGACAAAACCAAACTTCATATGTCAGGGGTTTTGAGTCTCTAATGATTTCCAGTGAACACGGTGTCAAAAGTTTGAGTGTCAGCGTGAAGAGGGGACAGTGTGGCCGAAGGGGACAGAGGCAGAAAGAGTTATAATAAGTCCTTGTCCAGAGGAACACCTTGGTCCTGAAGATACAGATGAGAAAAGAAGCTTTTAAGGAGCAGCGAGTAAAGTGTCTTTATCTGTGCAGGAACCGCAGGTGGCTGGGTCAAGTGGGGGCCCATGGCTGGGAAGGGAAGATAGCGAATTTGGAAAGTTGTGGGAGTGCGTTATAAGGATCATAAGGCGGTGAGAACTGTAGGCAAGTTTCAGGAGGAATCTGGGTGTCCCAGTTCGATTCAGTGAAATGGAAGAAAATTCATTTCATGTGAGAAACCTCCATATAAACAAGCAGAGAAGACACTGGGGTTATAACTTGTTCTGTCTCTGCCCCGCAGCAAGACAGAAACTCTACCAAGGATAATAACAGAGTTTTAGAAAAGGAGGGAATACATACAGAATACAGTTTTAGAACTGGAGGAAAACTGTTGTTTATGTGGGGACTGACCACAGGTGGGTTATCGAGGCTGAAAGCAGCAGGTCATTCTGGTGGGAAAGCAAAGAGAGAGCAGCGCTAAATATTTGATGTGGCCATTCTGCTGGAAATTAACATCGGAGAAGAAAGATGAAAGCCGGGAAGAACGACAGGTGGCCAAATAGAAAAATATATACCATGCTATTAAATTCAAACAAAACGTGTATGAACATAGTTTTGCATGCAGTGAGGTTGTATAGCTGGAGCTCTAGAGGCGCAGTGTATGATAAGAAGTGTGTATGACAAGGAATCAAAGGAAGGGTAGGTGACGGTCAGAGATTAAAGAAGTCAGATTTAAATAAAGCAACAGGAGGCGACTGAAATGACGGTGATGACATTATGACGTTGGTTGCAATCCTCTAATAAACAGAGCAAAGAAGAAAGAAGAAGTGTGACCTTCACAGGGTTAGGGGCAGTGAGGCAACGCTTTGGATGCCAGCTGCCGTAAAACCTAAATGAAGAAGAAGACTGAAATAAAAGAAGGAAGAAAGAAGAAGAAGACACAGAAAACTCAATGTAGGTTGCCATTGACCGAAATGACAGGTGGGGTGTAACCAATCCAAGAAGAAGAGATACAGAATATGGCGGTAAAAGGCTTCTTGAGGTTGGTTGCCACCCGCCAATAAGCTGAACGAAGAAGAAGAAGAAGGAGAAGAAGTAGAAGAAGAAGAAGAAGAAGAAGAAGAAGAAGAAGAAGAAGAAGAAGAAGAAGAAGAAGAAGAAGAAGAAGAAGAAGAAGAAGAAGAAGACTGTAATAACAATTTCAAAGATTTAAATAGATTTTATGAAAAATTATCAAATTGCACTTTAATAAAAAAACATTGTGGAAGTATCTTGTAATTTAAACCATGACATTGTAGGGCAACTATTGTTTTATTACTTAATAATATTGGTGATAAAACAGTTACAATAAAGATGATCTATTTAGCTCATTTTCAGCTCGGTAGTTTTATTCTAAGACTCCACTGCAGTAACTTTACCATGACTCACAGATATCTTTTTAAAAGTCCTCTCAAGCTGTCTGTTATGCAACTCCTCAGTTGACCCTCTGACCGAAACAGGCACTATATCCCTGAGCCTCCGTTAAAAGCCCAATTTCTTCAGATTGGCCGGACGAGCCTTCAAGGGGCAGCCGGCACTCCCGAGCACCACCGCATCCTCTTATCTGTGCGGAGCTGTGGGTATAATCGATTGGAAATAGCAACTCCACAAATCCATCCATACACTCAGAATATGAGAGCAGACAGCACGGACATCCGCAGTGAAAAATACTAGAGCGTGACGTATCTGTTTGGTAAATACTATCCCATTTACCTGCTTGTTGTGTGAATGAGGATTCAGTCTTTCAATCAACATCTGCGTTGAGCATTCCAACTTACATTTTTTCTATTTATATACCGATGTTAAAGGTTGTTTGTACTGGAAAATAGCTAAGATGCCTGTTGGGGTCATTCCACTTTTCAGTGTGGGTGCTATGACATTCAGGGTTCCCAGTAATTTTGCCAATCGGCAGAGTTTAGTTAACTCCGCCCACGATGCTACGTTTTCCTCTGCGCTTGTTGGTGTGGTTTATTTCAGCAGGAAAACTAATCAACAAATTCCGATAAAATTTTGAGAAGCGGTTGGGCATGAAGAAGAAGTCCATCAAATCCTGGTACAGATCTGGATCTAGATTTTTTTTATATCTCTTTTCCACATGACAATGTTTCCTTGTACAGTTTGCTGACATTCTCAACAAGGTCATTTATTTATGTTCTAGTTTATACTTCCAAAAAAACAAGTCAGCACTTTTAAATCTAAAGGACAAACAAAATGCCTACATGATCATTAATAACTTCACACAAACAATCTCCTGAACAACAGAAAATTTAAACTCTAAAGTGTAAATAGAAAGCTGTCAGGTAGAGATCAAAGACATCTCATCCTCTTTGGAGAAAAATAAGCAGCAGGTAATTGTTGTGATGTGTAAGAATATAACGTAAGATACGTCATGTGGATAACGTTTTGTTGTCATAGGGCCGGTTCCATAGACTGTGGTTCCCAGGTGCTGCAGCTGAAGGAGAAAAACTCGCTCCCACAATATTTTAAGGTCATGTGATATGGTGATGTTTTGCAAGAGCTGGTAAAAGTCAGACACTTTCTAACCAGCATGCATTGTGTTATGTCCAGCATGCATCACTTTAAATCTGTGAGGTGCAGCGCCAAATGAAGTCAACAGAACTCATGTCTTCCCAAGGTAGCTACCGCTGCTAGTGACATCACCAGTCAATATTTGGGGGCGTGGCTTGTTGGAAAGCCTGGTGTCAGCCTGTGATGTCAGCTGTCCTCGATGCCTATGTTCTCTATGGTGTGTGCTATAATCTCATCTCTGATTTCTCCTTTTCCTCTAGTTGATAGGTGAATGTATGAAGTAGTCCACGGCAAACTGACAGGAATTCATAAACAGGAATAGAAGGATTTTCTACCTGATTTTTAAAAACTAACCTAATAGCGAAGGTACTGAAAAACAATATCAGAAACATCAATATGGACATCGCCAGCATTCTACCCATTGTGATGTCCTATTTCCAAGGCATGACATCAGAGCAATGGAATCTTTCCAAAGCAGGCAAACCTGATGCGGCCACAACAGCCATACTGGGAGAGAAACTGCTGGAAATTATCTTTTTAGTGACACAATCCACCCTAAAGGGTCATGTGAGCCCCGCTGGGCGTGTGTCTCTGAATGGAGTGATTTTCTCTTTGGGAAACACACTTCCCCAGATTTTTGCTCAGGCGCTTGACGTTCCAGATGAGGTCGATCTGGTCAGCTCAGAGAAGTTGACAAGGTTGATGGCTAAAGAGGTCGCAGAGTGTGTCAACTCTGTCCTCTCCATGAGCGTGGACAGCGTGAAGGAAACTGTTCCTCGTGCCACACCTCCAAAACGACTCCAGTGTATGGTTCAACAGGCCCGGAGGATGATCAAAGGACTCATGAGGTCTGAAACATCCCAAACGGTCCAGGAAAACATTATGGATGAGGTCTCTCAGTTCAACGAATCTTCATCTGAGGAAATCTCCGACTCTGATAACAAGCAGTCGGAATCTGGCTCCTCTCTGGAGATTAGGAATGTTGCAGATGACGTTGCTCAGAGGATTATGGATGAAATTAAGTTGCCAAACCAGGTTGATCCCAAAACAGCCCAAGCTGTGTCAAAGGGCCCGATCGGGGGGGCCAGTCTGCCTTCTGCAGATAGTCAGGGGTCTGGCTCAGAAGGCGACGTGACCACTTCTGAATTCGAGGAAGAATATAGCGAAGAGCAACAGCCAAAAGAGGACAGAGGGAAACTACTCATCAGGATCATCGTTATGAAGCTGGTTTCAAAGATCTTTGACAAAGCAAAGGTGTTGAACACTCTCCGATCACCAAACACCATCATCGACCATCTGGTCGAAAAGCTATGGGTCGAAATCCAGCATGAAATGTTTGAGGTCACCCCAAAAGTGATGAAACGCCTTCATAAAATGATTTTCAAGAAAATCTGCAAAAAGTGGCACGGTGCCGTAAGTGTCCTTTTTGAATTGGAGACGGAAGACCCAGCACTGGAAGATTATATTGTATCTTCCTTGAAAGATCAGATCTTGTCGGCAAGTTCCTGTGGATTTTTCGCCCTTTTTTGCTTATGGTAATAAAAATAAAATACACTTTTGACTCAGATTGGCTGATCTCATAGTTTTGTGTGAAACCATTGCACTAACATTGTTTAAGATTGGCTGAGGTTAAGTAAAATGAACCAATAGTAGAAAGGTGGGTGTCACGTGAAAAGTGTGACGACAGCAACAGACCCTGTGCGCGTGACATTTGTGGTATGTTTGATTTCAATTTTAAATTAAAGTTTTCACTACAGTGGCTGAGAGAGCAATCGTACTCGTGCAATCACAGAAACAAAACACGGAAATGTTTCCAGAGGACCCAAAGAAAGTGATAGACCTCACAAAGCATTGAACTACAGCAAGGTTCACTTGTTTTTGGTCCCCTGGAAACATTTGTGTTGTTACCTTTTGCAGCACATGTGTCATCAAATTGAGCTCTCTCAGCCACCGTAATTCACATATTAGAAAACAGAAAAAATTAACCGCAAAATGTTTTGACGCCTTTTACATATGTTTACCACATTACTTAAAACTTTGGCACATTTATACACACGTGACAAAAATAAATACACACTGATTATCTGAGAGAAAATAAAGAAAAGTATAATAGGTCCCTTCTAAGTTACTGGTTTTTGCTATTTGCCAGAAAAAAGTTATTCTGTTTCATGCCCTTTTTTAGTTGGTACCATGTTAATACATCTTTTCTGATGGTCAAAGCAGTAAAACACGAAAGACTCTTTGATGACAGACGACCCAAAATCCCTCAAATATGTCACAAATTGGCAACAGGGGACTAACACCCTAAAAGGAAGCTTGTGCCGACAAGTATTACTAAATTATTTCAAGCTTGGTATTTCTGACGCCTGTGACTGCAGCTCCGAACCATTTCTAGATCTTTCTGGACAGAGTTGTCAAAAGAACCTGGACTGTGTTTCCAAAGCAACTCGAAAGTTTAAATATCATCTTCTCCTCATGAAGATCAATTTAAAAGATGCCAAAATGAATGTTCCCCATTATGGAGCTCTGGCAGAGCTTTGGTGCTAATGGTTGTGCTGATGGGAGAGGATTTTGAAAAGAAAGAACATCTGCCTCTCATCCAGTCTTGTGCTTTTTGGCACCAGACTTTTCCCCCCCCCCGTTTTTTCTAAAATGCTGCTGAAGACATTTGTCACGTAGAGACCTCATCTGAATGGAGAGCGTCACTGGAGATTGAAAGATGGTATTATGGTTTGTGTTAAGAAGAATAAGTGACTGACTGTAGAAAGCACTTGAGGCTGTTACACATCACTTGCAGGAGAGTTTTCCGTATTGAAAATGTTACTTGTGTTTTCTGATCATAACAAGTAACACAATCGCTCATCTGCTGAGGTGGCGAGTCGTTGCTGCTTCTACTTCTACTACACTTAAAGTCCGGAAGAGAAAAGTCAACAAAGACATTGATTTTTTTTTGTTCTAATACCACTGACCTTTTTGACTTGGAATGATTCAGTAGTGTGTTGTGCAGTGATTGAGAGGCTGAGCTTTAAATCAGTCCGGGTGCACCAGGTGGGAAGACAAAGGTCAAATCTGTGTTTGGTTAAGTGTCCTATTATAGCAGCACTTTCCCACTGGAGAGCTCAGTATTAAATATTTTAATGACCAGGCGCACATCAGAGAGGCCGTGGCATGCAAACAGATTGTTCCTGACGCGACACAGATTTATCGTGAGTGCCTTCCTGCCATTGTTCACTTTTTATTAGCTGCTCGAAGCTCGCCCCCCCATCAGTTGTGAAGGGTCGTTCCCTCGTAAAAGCAAACTGGTGTCGTCTGTGCAGCTTCAACAGAACCGCTGCCGTGACTCCTCACTGTCCATCGTGTTGAGAAAGACACTCACGATCGAGTCTGCGTTTACTTTTTGGAAATAGTTTTTTGTCAGGCACGACACGGACAGACACGAGGACACACCGACGCACTGTAAACACAGACGCACGTGTAGCACGACATTCAAAAGTTCGAGATGAGTTCACTGCTCACTCTCAAACAAGCCACGTCTCGATGAGCTGGTACACTTTCAGATTTCGGTCTCTGAACAAACCGCTTCCTCATTAAAAGTCCATGGAAGCCAAGGAAACAATCCCAGTGTGTTGTAAACAATCAGGTGGTGAGATGTTGACGTCACGTATGTGCTGAGCTGAACATGGCGGCTCGGAGCAGAAACAGACTGAACGTGCTGCCAAGTGCCGTTCGATGGAGATGTGTTCTCTTACTGATGTAGTGTAAGTGCTTCTCAATGGGGATGTGACCACTCAGCTGTCACATCAACCATCTCTCACTGGAGATTACATATTCCTGTCTGTGTGGGCTGAAATAAAACTGGACAAATCCAATGGGGGCCCCTGAACAACCCACAAGTCACTATATAGATATATATATACTGTATATACACACTCACACACGAGTTCCTACCCACAGGACTATAAAAGTCAACTCCCCTTTGTCTGGGCGCCATTAATATGCTGAGTTTGCAAGAATGATGCCACTGACACACTTTTTCTTGCACGATGGACTTTGTCTCATCCATGTCCCACTGATCTGTGACTTTTGTCTTTGTCGTCTGTCTCTGATTTGTTTTTGATCTTGTGTAAATTATGATTTGTTTGTATCTGTAAACGCCCAGATTACCCTCGGATGGGATGGTTAATTGATTTGGACTCGGCTTATTATGTCACTAGACTTCAAATTAATTTCACCGTTTGTTTTTATGACCAAGCAATTATCAGTATCTTGTGTTTGCAAGATCTGTTTGGTTCAATCACAGGTGTTGTCATGGATACATCTCACTTTATGAAAAGTTCCCTAATCCTAAATACATCATGAGACCTCTGTTTCCTGAAGGTCGACTATTAGGGTCTGTCATCTGAGGCCAATCTCTATGAGCCCTGCAGCCACACACTGAGATACAGAGCAGGTCCATCGGATACTTGTTTAAGCTGGAAAAGGACAGAGCCCCCCCGAACTATATGCTCTGCTCCTCAGATGTGTGTGTTCACAAGTGTCCGGCCAAACTAAGTTTGCCTCATCACACACAGCAGAGCGTGCGAACAGCTTTGACAAGTACACGCAGAGACCCAGCTAACCAGACATAAGTACGCAAACTCACACACATACACATAGACACACACTCCCCCTATCGCTCTGACTGGGACTGGGTGTGCTGTGTTCTGCCGGATCTCAGTGTGAGTCTCAGTGTGTGAGTGTGTTTTCCCCCCTTCTTGTTTTCCAGGCGGCCATCCCTGCTAAGCCCCGCCATCTGTTCTCCATGCTGTGGAACACGCCGCTCCCTCCGGCTGCAGGCGTTTGGAGATGGTGGCAAAAATTGTCAATTGGAGTAAAAAAAGATTCTCAGTCAGGCTTCAGAAAGCGGCTGGGACTGTTCTCTGAGACAGGTAAGTCACTCTGGAAGTAGGTTTCTTATATTTTTTTGTGTGTTTACCAGTGTGTTTTGTGGTAAAGTGTTTGTTCAGTTGTGTGTTTTGTGGGTGCTTACATCTCCATACAAGTTTTGCTCCAGTCATTCATTTTATAGGAGGATAATAAACAGTGTCTTTTTGGTCTTTTACAGTTGGATATTGTTAGTATCTGTGAAGTTGCCAGCTTCGTGTTGGGTTCCCATAGTAAAGTGAGTGGTGACTTCATCCATGTTCAAGATTTGGTTAATTGGTGAAGTGTGTATTTAAGTTTTTATGACGTCTCAACATGTTGGGTGTCCCACAGCCTGCCGCCTGCCTGAGAGAAAAGAGCTGCCCTCGGGTGTTCCTGTGAACTAACTGAACATCAACAGAGGAAGGGTTTCTGAAGCTATCTGACCAACAAGCAGCAGAGAGGGAATGTAAAGACCATGAGAGCAGAGGAGTGTGCTGCTTGAAAGTTCTTGGTCCTGAGCTGTTCTGTCTGGACTTACCATGTTCTCCCTGAGTTTGTAGCCTTGTCTCAAAGTCCCAGGACATGTAGATTGGTTAGGATAGTTGACTGTATGTGAGCGTGGTTGCGACCGGTTCAGCTTGTACCGCCTGCAATCAATAGAGGATAAACGGTATAGATAATGAAAGGATGAATGGATCTGACTTGATTTTAAATCTATATAAAAATAAAAACACAAATGCACGCACACACAAACAACAACATAATCACAAGAAAGAACAGCTGCATGAACAAGGACATATCCCTGCAACCATATACACACACAAACACACACACACACTAACACACAATCACACACACATTCTGGAGGTACACTGTGCCCATCTGGTGAACCAACACTCCAGGTTGGTCTTAATGAGAAATAATGAGCCTTCACTAAATAACAGCTTGGATGGATTTAATCTCCAATTCAGATTTTATTAGAATGTTATTCACAGAGTTACAAAATTCATTTCTGTTTCAAATCTTTCATACCATTTTATTTTTTACATCGCTGGCTATTGGCACACTTTAACCTCATACAACTCATTGTGTTACTTATGACAGGGTACAGACAAATCGTTTCCCCAACATCTCCTTGATGAAGACATTGCATTTCAAACACATTTGAACACAGACCTGGATTGAATGGAGCTCAACGGGGAAAGAGACTCCTGTCTAACCCATTTTGACATTCTCTCTAATAAATTAGAGCAATTATGAAATCTCTAGGCTTCAAACAGCTGGCTACGCTGTCAGCAACAACACTAACAACCTCTGTGTGTGTGTTTGTGTGTTTGTGTGTGTGTGTGTGTGTGTGTGTGTGTCACACACACACGGGTGTCCTACAAAGAGCAGCAGACATCAAGTCAAAGAATCCAACTGTCCTTGTACGATTTCAAGCTGAAAGAAGAGGAAAAAAAATGTTAATTTGGAAAACAAGTGCACAAACACACACACACACACACACACGCACGCACGCACGCACGCACACACACACACAAAAGGAAAAGTCAGACATTGAAAAAAAAATTATAATAAGTATGAGGCAGTTACGCAGTCAGATGTATCTTGTCAGGAAATGTCTGCTAATTAGGATGAAATGAAATATGGAAAAAACACAAAGATATACATTTGATTTGCTCTTAAAGGGGACACCACACACACTAAGGAAACAAACCTTGTTGTAGAATTCAAGCAGCTCCTGGTGGTTGAACTCAACAAAGACATTCTCCTGGACCTGTACACAGGGAGAGAGAGAGAGAGAGATGGATATGAGAGACTAACTTCTGAGGATAAAAACTCAGCGGTAAGAGCACACGCGTAACAGTCATGACCGAGACGTATCCTGTCGGCTTCTTGTGCTTTCTATAAAAATCCTCATTAATTATTGCTGCTCTCTGGCCAGGACGTACTATCCTCTAAGTGTTCTCCATCAGAGTGAGTAAAAATACACACTCAGGCAAAGTCATTGTCCGCTAACACACGGCGGGGGAAACTCGTCGCTCCTTCTCCTTTGGGTTCGGATTCATTTCAAAGAAGTTGCTGCATCAGCTGCATACATCGAAATATGAACACTGAACATAAATCTGAAAAGTAGAATCACCGAGAATAGACCGAGATCACAACATAGGGTCTGTGTCATTTGCAATGGAATGTTGATTTTTGACCCCTCTTTATCCTTTCCTAAGTTAAATTAAAAAGCTAAACACTGACAACTTTCTGCATGGTCTTAAATCAGGGATTTAATCAAAATCAATGTAATGCTTTAAGATTTATGAAGAATCGTGAACACTGCTCCTGTATTTTAGCTTCAAATCTGTTTTCAGTGCAGTGACACCAACATGAGTGACATTTTCTTCTCAGACACTGTATACTGTATCAATATGTGCTTATACTCAGCGTCCCCTGGGAGCCTTGTGCTTTTTCTCTCTCTCTGAAAAGACTGATTGCCCCAGAAACTATCGAGAGGAAGCGAGGTTATGCAGAAAACTCATAAGAAACCAAGGGCAACAATCTCTCGACTATTATTATTATCATCATCAGCATCACTCCATCAGAATCGAAAGGCTGAACAAAACCCCCAAGAGCGGGCATAATGGCCCTCCACTTTATCAACACCCATCACTAAGCAAATAGGTATAATATGTGAAATGCTTAGCACAGAATAAGGACGGGAAGTGGCTGTTGATAACAGTGCTGAACTCCTGGAGCTGAGGAAGAGGAGGAGGAGGAGGGCAGAACAAGGCAGGAGGAAGAGGTTGAAACTGTGAATTAACGACGGATACAAAGAAAGACAGAAACAAACAAGTAAAAGGAAATCGAGTCGTATGTTTACTGTCGCGTCGGCAGCTCTCCTCCCTGCAGTTCGGCGCTTGGAGACTAAAATGGGGCTTCAGGGCTCGAAGCGAACTGGTTGGCTGGTTGGATGCGTGGGTGGGGTGGGTGGAAGGAGGTCATGTGTCACGGCAAATTAACAACAGAGATATTAATTAGAAGCAACGTTAAAAGTCAATATAGGAGGAGCGCGCAGAGGGAAAATGTTATCTCTTGTCAAAGCTGCGACTCCACAGCACGAGGAGAAGTAGGGCAGCCTTGAATTCAGCTGCAGCAGAGGAAAAAAGTGCTGCAAGGAGAGTTTCTGCAAAACAGGTAATAAAACCACGTACTTAAGGCCTGGTAGCAAGTGATCAGAAATGAAGACGAGTGCATTAAAGTGGTTCCACAAGGTGATGAATAATTCTTCCAGCACCTCTGATCTGATTTATGGGTCGAACACCAAACTGTAGTTTATCGATCTCCACAGTGACAAACACTACTACACTGATGAAGAGAAACCAAGTGGTGCAGAACTCCGTCATTTACGTTAAAAGGTCTTAAGCGAGCTGGGATCACGTCGGGAAAAAACTAAGAAACACTTGTCCTCCCACTGAGCGGCCGACGTGACAGAGGTGAGACAGGGGGCAGCTGAAAATGCAGATTCAATATATGTTGTCAATCAAAAACCGAGCAAGAATAAAGTGATGACTACAAACCGAAGTGCTACACAACAGTGGAGGATGAAAGTTTGTTGATGTGCGTTCGTGCTGATGTGAATATTAAACTGACAATCAGTGTTTGAGGAGAATTTCCAGGCACTGCTGGGTGTGTGTGTGTGTGTGTGTGTTAGAAAGAAAAACATTGTTTTGTCCTGGGAGAATATGTTTGTGTGTATGTGTGTGTCTGTGTGTGTGTGTATATGTTTGGCCCATCCCATTGTTCCTCAGGGTTGAGATTTTGCCAGGCAGTAACCCAACAAGGCTCTGACAGATCTGGGCTAACACTAATGGGGATAGGATGCATCATCCTCATCATCACAGCTCTATACTACCAGTCCGCACACACACACAGACACACACAGACACACACGCATGTACATAACACTTCTTATCCATCTCAGAGCCCAAATCCTGTGTGTCAGGCTACAGGAAACTGGATTAAAGCATGAAGATAATCATGAATTCACTTGCATGTGCTGTTCCATATGTTCAACTACAGTAGACTATTGTACAATATAGGCTACACACAGAGGGAGGTCCAACAATGAGACAGAATAAACAAACAAAACATAACATGGTTAAATAAATAAATCGTTCAAACATATGTCATCACTCAAATGTGGGACAATATAGTTTGTTGCATCTCTTCGTACAAGAACCTTCCAACAAGCTCACTGATGTTATTCCCTGGATGAGCTCATGTTCATTACTTAGAAGTGATGACTGGAAGTTTCTTTGAGAGAACACAACACCGAGGAAGACGTCACAACTGACAGAAGAGACTCACTCTAGATTGGTCGAGCCTGTGTATCGGCCGGACCTCGACACCTCAGCTCCACAACACCATCACTACCGACCAACCCAAGATGGCAGCACCTGTATCCAGGGTGATTCAGCTACAGTCTATGGTTTTGACCCTTTGAACTTATCACAGCTTGATACTAGACACATCAGAAACTCCAAAGGATAATTTGCAGAATAATGAACTACCCTTCAAGTAGAGTGGTGTGAACCAACACGTGTGACCCGAAGCCCAGACAGGAACATCTGGTGTCATAGATTAACAACCTGTGAGTGCAGCGCTGGGGTTTGCAGGAGACCACTTTCATCAGCTTTCAGAGGTTTTTCTGTTTCTGACTGAACCATTCTGTGTTATTCCGATTGACAACAAAACAACACATTCAACGAGCAGTGCTCTTCTCCCATCGTGCGGCTACAGGTGTCAGTATTGTCAGTTTATATGAGGCCATGGTGCACGGCACCAAGCTGTGGTATCCTTTACAACAAGAAACTGTGTGAATGGATCTTTGTGGATGCAAAAATGCACTTTTCATCAATTATTTGCTTCAGCGCAATAAAGCAAAGTTTGGATTTGAAACACTTTCAAAGCAGTGAAATTCTTTCTCTCCGTTGAATGCTTCACAACGACTGAATTCCATACTTCTCTGCATTAAAAGCAAAGAGTAGGAATGTGTAAAGGGAGCGAGAGGAGGAGACGACACAGGAGATTGACAAAAACAAAGAGGGGAGGAGAGAAATAGAAAGAGACAAACGATAGAAATGAAAGGCAGCGTCGGAGCTGGAGGAAAAGAGAAACACGGTGACAGAGAAAAAAGAGCTTAAAGATTGAACATTTGCGATAACTCAAGAAAGTTGAAAGGAAAGCAAAGTCAACCTAAAGCATCTCAAACGCTGAAACTAAAAAAGAATCCACTTTCACAAAGAATGTGTCTTATATCCAGAAATTTTACTTCAAACCTGATACAACAACAAAGCTGTCGATGCGCTCACAGTGAGGCGGGGAAGGAGAGATGGAACAACACTCCTTTAGAGTCTGTGTGAAACTGCCTGCTGGGTGAAGCAGGCTTAAAATATGCATGAAAAAAGTCCATAGCAGACAGAAAGTGAAGCAAATCAGGCTCAAGTGTCGACAACAAGCGCAAATCAATCTTCAGCTGAGATGCAGTCAAACGAGGTGACCTTGTGTGAGAGTTTGTGTCCTGGAGGAACATAGAGAAGTTTACCAGTTGGTCTGTAAGTTTGCATTGATCAGGGCAGGGGAGGTCAACGTTTAAGGATTCAAAAACAACCATATTTTTATTAAAATATTATTATACACTGTGAAAAGAACTATTAATACAGTTTAGTAAGTTATTCTATAGAGTTTCTTTTGTAAATCCAGATACAAATACAAACCATTCATCAATAGGATGTGTGTATTCTTTAGAGAGAATTCAATTTAATTTAACTAATTACCATTAAACAATGAAATAGCCCTGTTTATAGAAGTCTATAATTCCCTGTTGTATTAATTTATTGATGATCTTTTATTCTATGGTTAGTAATTTTAATGTCTGGGGAATAACATTTTAAAGTGTACGTATGTGTTTTATGGGTTGTACAATTTATTCTGCCTATATTTATTCTTACTCTCTTCACTGTCTCCTCTTTCATATCTCCCTCTTTTGACTTTTCTGGCTGTGAAGCACATTTTAATTTCTGTGCACAAAGTTCCTGTATAAACAAGTTTTTGCTTACTTGCATGTGGCAGATTATCATATTTTACTAGTCACTGCTGACTCCCTCTTTTAGTCTGAGGAGGCCGTTTGTCCAGAAGGAGAGAAGCAGACTGTTAATGGTCCTCCATTAAGAAAACTGCTCTGATCTTGGTGCCTTGGTAAATATACAGGAGTAGGTGATAAACAATGTCCAGAATGAAAAATGAATGAATGAACACATCAATGATTACAGAGGTTTGTTTGTTATTGCCAAAGCCCACGCTGTCAGGACCCCTGCTGTGCCCATGCAGTGGTCCCATGCAATGACTGGAAAGACTGTATGGAGCATATTGTCATTCTGATCACGGGCCTCACCCAGCATGGGCAGGTTCATGTCAGTATGACCGATGGTGCGAGGACCATGCCATGCTTACCCTCATCAGCTTCCTACCCGGCAAACACTGTCAAGTGTGTTTGTGGGAGCATCCAGCCAATCTAGAACATCACAGGAGGGAAAATAAGCCAAGTCCCCTCAGTGGTGGACGAGTGTGTTTCTTCGGTGATGCCAATAGGTGCAGCATGTGGAGATCTTTTAACCTGGAGTTTGTTACTTTCTACAGAAATGATGTCCCTTTCAAATTTTGTCTGTAAAAGAAAAAGACAAAGAAAACAAATCTAGCTCCTATTGATTATGGATAAAACCTGGATAAAACCCACTTGACATCACAAGTGGCAGGTTCCAGGTTGGTGTCGAGGTCTCAGCGCATTGAATCCACTGAATTCTGGCATTTCAGAGTATTCTTAATTAAAATTAAATTCGAGCTACACTGCTGTTCTCATCATTCACACCCCCCCAATTTGGCGGTCTTCTTATCAGTGCCTCTGCCGCCGTGCATATTTAATGCTGCCTGTCGATTCCTCCCCTCCACCACCCCAGCATCCACCTGCAGGTTCCTACACGGGGGCCAACAATATTTACACATCACTCCTCATTAACTCTATTTAATCATGTCTGGGCTTGTGATGGGGTCAGAGCCTAGATGTCAAACTCTATTGACTGTGCTCTGCTGCTGTAATAAACATCTCAAATGTGAGTTGTCAGACAGAGATGCAGTTAATCCCCTGCTCACCTAGAAGGAATAAATACACTTTACATGGGTTTGGGTGAATCGTCCTGTGTTTTCTGCTCCTGTCAAAAATGACACCAGAGCAGCGCAGTATTAAATCAGCCTCAAAAAGAGGGCGACTGTAGTTTTTTCTACTCTTGAAAGTGAAAGACAGAAAGAAGAGGTGAAACGCACAAGAGGCTGAGATGCTGGATTTTGGCAAACCCATTTATCCCCACACACACACACACACACACACTCTCAATACACACTCATAACAATTACACCCTCCCTTTCTTGGCTGCTTTACTGCAATCTACACCCAAGCACACACACTCACAGACACACTTGTCTTTGTTTCATTGGCATCACAAACACATCTTAATTGAAACAAAATCTGCTGCTACGCTCTTATTTTGCCATGGGTACACGCATCTCTACAAAAAGGGACTAATCTATGGCTCATGAATTTGTCTGCATGCTTGAACTCTTGTCTGCCTGTTGTTCAGCTTACAGGCAACCACAGTCTATGTGTGGTGGCTGCCTATCAGCCAGCTTGCATTACACGCATGTCTGTCAGTCTGTCCTCCTCTCTGTCTTTGTGCCAGCCTACATTCACAAGCGTCTGTGGCTGCCTGAGCTTTCTGCTTTCTGCTTTGTGTCATCTTAGTGCAGGACGATCAGCAGGGGTTATATTTACTAAGATTTCAGTTTGAGTCCTCCATGGTAAAGCTTCAAGCTAAACTTAAAACACAGTACTCTGCAACATGATTACTCAGATGGCCTATCCCACTGCTCTCTAGTGTTGAACCAGTCTCAAAAGAAAGATGGGGGCTTTTTTAGCTCTTATATTAAGGGATGGCTTCCCCCCCTCTCTCAGAGCTAAGTGTAAACCACTTTTTGATCTTTTTAAAAAATCCACTTGTATAAGTTGACAAGTTTGTTGCTTTGGAGATTAGTTTTTGGTCCTTATAGTGTTTTTTAATTGTTGAGTTCCCATTTCCATTTCCTTTGCCGTTTTCATGCTGTGTACTTTTATGCATTTTGTATTAATAACTGAGAAGCACTTTTTAACTGCTGTTTTGAAAAGTGGGACATAAAAAATGTTCAATAAAATAAAGTTTATGATCATTTTTACGAGGACGCGGAGTGGTGTCACTGAGCGAGCGCTCGGCTGACGGAGGAAATAAAACTTCCAAGTAATCTTTTTCAAAAACAGGGTGAAATCAACTGGCATTGCATCATCACTGACTTATCTTTTTGAATCAGAGATGAAAATAAGCCTTCACTGATGGGAAACCACGTATCTGTCACTCATATGCAAAAGGAACATCTTAATGAGACATTAAGTTATGTTCTGTTTAGTGTTATTAAATTTGTGAGCTGCTCAGTCGTCTGTCACAACAGATACTCTGACGAAGCAGTGCTGTCTAATCACACTCTTTTAACTGCTCAATTAAGATATGTGTAGTCTGCGTCAGTTCTACATGTGTCATGTCGCCTCCTTCTATGTCTGGTCCCCGTCCATCTCTCTGTACGTCATCAGCAATGAGGTGAGCCGAGTGTACAGCCACATGACTCACTGTCGAGGGGCAAAGCAGATGGAGGGAAATGAAGACAGGTCGAAGGTTCAGCTGAGGATAACACTGATATGGAATTGATCTAAAAAATATACCAAGCTTCACTAATGTCTTTCTACTCACAATGACCAGACTTAATGTAGTATACTGTATTGTATATGTCCAATAAGTTATCTAAGTACACTTTAAAAACAAGACGGGGTTCGTATAATAGGGTAATTACATTATGACCCCCAAAATATTCAAAATGTCATGAGCCATTAGAAGCAGCATTTCTCATACTCAGGCATACGGCTGGGTATTCCCTCAGCTTGTTAGCTCCCAGGCTGTGATGAGTGTGAGTATGTACAGTACCTTATAGCATTTGGACTGGATTTTGTGCAAATTTGTGATTCATTTGCAAGTAATACTGATATTAAAAGTGTTTTTAAATCTTCCCCTGTGTGAGATTTATCTTACTTTCATAGTTACTGACATAAGTAGAACCAATCAAAACTGTATTTTTTCCAACTAATTTTAATAATAATTTCTAATGGTGAGTAAATAGGGATTTAAAATGTTTTGCATTTTATAAAAGTTCAGTGAGTTCCACCAAATCTCAACCTGCTTTTCTATTTTCTCCAGGAGATACAATACTTTCATATTAATAATTTTCAGATTAAACCAATGTTCCCTTTACCTGCCTGAAGGCCCAATTAACCCAATCATACCACAGGAAAAAAATGAAATGGAAAACCTGGTAAACTTCATCTGCTGATGCAGATCTTGTGATATTAACAAACGCCCCTGAAAAACTTCTGCTGAAATTATTTAGGTATTTCCAAGAATGTTTTGCCACCTCCCAGAGAACAGAAATGAACAAACAGCATTTAAGTGTAGGTGGAGAGAGCGTTAGTAACAGTCAGAGTTTTCCAATAGAGAGAAATTTACCTTTTGTTGTCTGTGGAAGCTCAAGGCAGTGAAAAAATAACTATATTTTCTCTGCATCATCATTGGGGTTTAACCACGTAGGATTAACATGATGGAGAGTCTGGAACCTTTGACTTGTATTCACAAAGTTAAACAGAGAAGCAGAACAACTTCTCATCACTTAAAGTAAAGTGGGTTTATATAACAATGAACAAGTGGCCCCGAAGGTTAATGAATACCTTCAATCATTTTCTTTTAATTAACCCATCCTCAGTATCCCCTCTGCTACCTGTCAATCTTATAGAGTAAACTACGGCCAGTAGCTGTAAAGTGCCAGTCAACAACAACAAGTAAAAATCAATAGTTCAAAAAAGCAGACCATGTTTAATCTTCCCATGACCCTATGATCCCGGAGTCGTTCAGAAAAACAGCCTGTCGACGCCACACATGCTCTGTGCACGCTGAAAGGGAGGCACCAGGAACTGGTGTCCGCATCCACAATCCACAAAGCGCCCTGCAGCCATCGCACAGTGACAGACTTGGAACCTCAAAACGTCAGCCATTCACTAAAAGCCTGTCGACTACAACAAATAGGAGCTGTCAAATCCAAACACTAGAAACTGCCAATCACCTCTGGTACTTATAACGGAAATAAGCGCTACAAAAGCGACACAAAGCCCACACAAACACGCACAAATATATAAAAGAGAAGTGGAGAGGAGAGGAGAGGAGAGGAGAGGAGAGGAGAGGAGAGGAGAGGAGAGAGGAGAGGAGAGGAGAGGAGAGGAGAGGAGAGGAGAGAGAGAGAGGAAATATCAGACATATGACATACACAAGTGATTACATGGTGGAAAAGCCTTCATGTACAGTAAGGGGCCTCCATTAGTGTGTAAAGGAGCCAACATGTCACTCAATGTTTCTAATTTCAATGATCTGGAGAAAACACCTGGGAATGAACTGGCCTAGAACATTCCATCAGTCTGAATATTTCATCGCGTTTTCATGAGACCTTTGATAATGCTCTCATTCTATCTAAACTCTGAAAACAGCAGGGAGCAAATAATGGCAGAGAGAAGAGGAGTGTGTGCTGCCACACCGGGGGGGGAGACAGTGGAAACTTTGACAACAATCAAATGAAGAACAAGGAAGACAAAACCAGAAACAAAACAGGGTTTTTGATTTGTTTTGTGCTGAGACAGGAGCTATGAGGAGGACCCCAGCTGCAGGCCTGACAGGATGCATTCCAGAAAACATGCCCAGACTAACACACACAAACACACACTGCGCGTATACTGTACACGCTTGGGCACATTAGCATGCATGGTTGCAAAGGTCTGCACATCCAAAAAACACACACACCCTATAATCACGGTCAAAAGGGAGGTTTCGTGACACAGGGTCAAGAGTTCACACACATCCAAACAAAAAAACTAAAGAATTGCACGTGTGTGAATTTTCACGAACACATCGGGTCACATCAGTATATTTATATTGTGTATACAGTTATATTGACGATGTTTGAGTTGTTATTGTCAAATCTGCCTTCATCTTACTTAAAAATGTATCAATTACTGTATTTGAACTTGAATCAAGAACTTTTACTAAACTTTATAATCTTTATTCATTATTTACATCCACCTGTTTGGTAACTTTTATCTTATTATTTAAACTGTTTAATTACTGGTTCCGAAGCCGATTACATGAGCATATCAACATAATGCTTTTCAGTCTTACTTTTAATCACTTGTGTTAATATATATATTTTATATCTGATGCAATAGTATTAACAGCTTGAGGCATTTTTCACTTAAAACTGCCAACAAAGTTGGAAAGAACTTTCCTGACACACTGGAAACGAGAGCCGAAGTGCAGTCTGCAGATAATTAATATACAGTAGGTGTCCTGCTGCTTTCACAGGGCTGCAGGGAATTAATGACCTCAAGAGGCTTTTCCATACAGTACAAAGCAGCTGTGGACAACACAGGCTGCTCAGGATCGATACTAATCAATGCAGACTACTTTACTGCTTTAGCTTTATGAAGCCTTATATATTTTAAGGAGATTAAGTGCCTGCAGAGTGACACAGCTTCAGAAACGTGTAGAGTGATAAAGGAGTTGACCCATAACCAAGAGGTGAATGTAGTAATTGAGTTCAAATGTCTCTACTGAGGGATCAATAAAGGATTACCTGATTTATTTATGTTTTATTATCTTACCAATATGCTGTGATTTCAGTCACCCACCTTAGTTTGATAAATTAAACTCATTTTTTCAACTGTTTACTTCAATTGATTACTTTTAGCTTACAATATCCACTTCTAATCCATTAGCTAACGTTTAGATAACTGACACTTGTTTATTAGTAATTTAGTCTGATACTTAAACTGTTAAATTTTAATTGTTAGCCTTCCTCAGCTATTTCAATTTGCCGATTTCTTTCAGCCATCTTCACTGTTTCTATACATTACTTTTAGCTAACTATTCAAACTGTTCATTTTCACTGACCATTTTACCTGCTCTACTTACTTGCTAACAATTTGTCATGCACTTTCGATTGCAACCTGCGATGCTCATATTTTACACCTGACTCAGTTTGACAGGCAGCCTACACTGCATTCAATTTACTGGTCAATTACTTGACATGTCGTGTACCGCCTGGTGACTGCAGCCAGTTGGGAACCATCGCACAAACACACATAAATCACAAGCCTGTCGATGCATATACCTCGACACATTGCTACCGGTCTGTGACCTCCAAACACACACCTTGCTGTTTCAACAATCATTCCCCTCCGGCTATGAATGAATGGGCATGAGAGGAGGTCTTCCCCTGTCTCCCTCTACCTGCTGAGGAAATTATGTTTCCCTGTCCCTCTCTCATCTTCTCTTCTTCTCTCGTCGGCAAGATACATCGTCCTCTCTCTGAAATAATCCCTCACTTAATCTCCGTAACTTGCCTCAACTCCCGTCTCCCCCTGCATTAAGTGGCACCTGGTTATAAACAGCCCATCAGTGAGCTGTCTATCCGTAACCCGGTCTGTGGGCTGACATTTATTAAGACTCAGCTTTGCCTGAAGTCTCCTTGCCTCTGTCTGCATCCCCACATGAATACAGAGAACCAATTACAGGAACAACAGGGCATATGTCTACATGCTTCAGGAGGCAAGGCCACTAACCAACAGACACAGCAGAGGCAGCAGACGGATGGAGGGATGGTGGTAGGAAGAGAAGCAGACCGAAAGAACAAGAGTGGTTTTGAATTTACCCCAACAATAGTGAAGTCTAGGAAAAGCTTCTTGGAGGAAACCAATGCTATGGGCAAACTTTTGACAAATGGAAAAAGGGTATGGTAACACAGGAGGACATAACAAATGTTCTAAACAAACACCTTTATTTAAGACATTAAATGCATGAGGCTTGACATTTAGCAGCAACAGGAGGTAGCTACCAGGGCTAAACAAATAACCACCTTGATGGCGGGCTGAATAGGTCAACGGCTATTTTGCCTATTGGTTTTGTCTCTCAGGGATGAGGTCACCAATGTCCTGTCCATGCTCTCTGACTCCATGTGTTTGTTCATATTTGTTTGCATGCGTGTACCGTCCCAATCAGAATCCACCACATCCTGTGTTGTGGTTTTCAGAGACAATGGGAACACGAACAGGCTTCCACTAGAAGATTATTCATACCGCTTCCACATCCGCCTCTTGAACCTTGCCATGCAAGACACAGTGCGACGCTCACTGATGATGATCTGCATGTGAGAAATCCATTCACATGTTAATCACTGTGAGACAGGAAGTCTTCTCCTGAGAATAAAGAAACCCGTTTTAGGTATGAAATCAGTAACACCGCCAGTTTCCTGAGTCTGTTGAAGCAATTAATGTTTGTCTTTCATACAAAGGCCTCCGTTCTGGAAAAACTCCAAGTTGACTTAGGACAGAATTGTTATTAATAGAGCACAGATGTTTGCATGCGGTATGTGGCCTGTGGCAAACAATCTATCAGCAGTAGAGCATTCAGAAGGTGAGAGACTGTTTACCAAAACATGTCACTCAGCTGTCACATTATCTCATCCATGACGTGGAAGGAATTCTCTATTGTGGGCACCTGAGCTATTTACAGTCATTTTTATAAAGTAGATAGAGTCATGACGCTCGCAAAAGTGTCCCCTGAGAGTCGTTCTGGGAAAGTGGGAAAAAACGGTCCCTTCAGCCTTGTTTGCATCTTTAGTGAATGACTTAATACAACAAATAAAGCTACTTTAGGCTGTTTATTGGCTAAAAGATTAGCACCAGAGCTAACCACCTTGAAATAATGCGTTGGTACTCTTCTGTTCTTTCCATTCTGCAAACATTATTGCCTCATGTCTACACTGGAAGGACGGAGAAAAAGCCCAAGAAAGAAAAAAAAATCATCACATTGTGAGATTTTTACAGATTTCCCAGGGAATAATGCCTGAATCTTGATGAAAAATATTAAATCTGCAATTTGGTTTGGCTTGATTCAATTTAAGTTGACGGTTGGGTGATGGTGGAGATTTGCGACTTACTGAGTCCCATTCTAGGATTCACTATGGAGTAATGCAGAAAACACTAGATTAATAAAAAAAACCTATTTAATCATGAATTAGAAGAGAAATGATTGACTCAGGGTTTGTGGTAAAGTCCCCTCGCACAGGGATATTCATCCACGTCACCTGATTACACCTCCTTTCCAGACTATAGGGGCATTTACAAAGTGTGCTTGATTGACAGCTCCCTCGTGCACCTGTTTATACAGGTCTCATTAGCGTCAGTTAGCCTGATGAGAGGTCTAATACGCCACAGTAATTGAGAACACGTGTGTGTCTGTGAACGGCCTTTAACAGTGAGAAGGGAAACAGTTTTCTCTCATCACTTCATCGAGCTTGTTAAAAGGTACAACGGGTATAAACAAGGGAAAACAACAGTTCATAAGTGATGCTACACATGGTTGTAAAACTGGTTTCATTCAGATGGTTTATAGTAAATTATACGAATGTCAAGTAAAAAGCAAAACACAAAACTCCCTGGAACAATAACATGCACAAAAAAATCTAAATTTTATAATGAAAGATATATAACAAATAAACAATTCCATCTCTCACATACATTATCTACGCTGTTTATCCATGGAGGTGGTGGTTGTCGCCAATCCCAATTGACAACAGGTGAGATAAACTCTGGACAGGACGCCAACCACTCACTCACATTCAAATTTATACACAATTTAAAAATCTCTAGCCCCAATCTGCATGCGTGGAAGTACCAACTCCACACAGAAGGACCCTGGGATTCAAACCAAAGAACATTCTTGCTTCTTGCCACTGTACCACCGTGCAGCTAATAGACCTCTTTCACATGAGACATTAGGACTTATGGCAGGAAAACCACTGGTGTAACTTATAACATTAGTGATGGATCCATTCATAAACAGCACAACATATGGACTTTGGAACTGAAAAACTTAAATTTGATGCAGCGAGCATTAATGTTGGTGCAGCTACAGATTACAGGCAATGTCATGTTAAAGTGTTTGCTATAAAACTGGCTAAATGACGGTTATATTCTATAAAGCTTGATGAGAGGGGACAGAGAGAGGGACACAGGGACAGAGAGGAGGACAAAGAAAGGCAGCAACATGGTGCCGAAGCCGAGTCAACAGAGCGGCCTCTGCTGGGGGTCATTTGTCAGGTCATTAGGTTCCACAGTTAATGAAATAAAAGAACAATAAAGAATCGCTCTGTCCAGTCCAACACAGAGAGTTGTTGTTTCAGTGTGGAGTGTCCTTTTCTCATCCACCACTTCCCATCCTACACACATGAATATCCCCACCCACCCACACAAGCGCTCTTTCTCTCTCTCTCTCTCTCTCTCTCCCTATGTCACTGCCTTTCTCTGGCATGTGCATGCACACACACATGCACGCAACTTACAGTGACGTCTAGGTGGGCAAGGGTGGGATTTTCACACGCCTCGCTCCCCAGAGCCCATTCAATACAGTACCCAGCATGACAGCTTGACATACACACAAAGCCTGGGATTGTCTGCACCCAGTGGGCCACTCACTGAACTAGAATGACAGAAATACACTGAGGCCCAGAATGATGCAGATACATAATACAAAGACTCACTAGTGACATGCCTGAACACACACACACACACAACATACACACAAAGACACACTTAATGCATTTTAAGCTATATTTCTGAGAAGCACAGGCCTGTAAAGCCGACTCTATAGAATAAATACATACATCAAAAAGGTCACTGCCCGATTAGTCTTAACTGACATATTTGAAATCCAAAGGCTTCAGTCGTTTGTTGGTTTGTTTGTTTGTTTGTGAGCAAGATTACACATAAACGACTGAACAGATTTCCACGAAAATTGTGGGAGGATGTTGTTGGGTTCAGGGAAGAGCCTTCAAATTTGCGTGCAGATCAGGATCAGGGCGTGGAGTTTATATAACATTTTTTTAACATCTTCATTGGAAGTGATATCTATGAGTGTGTGAAATGTGGGGCAGCCTAATTGAAATTAAGTGGACCGCTGGGCCTTGACAGAGGTTTGTGCTCTACTGAGTGTGGTTCTGGTTTACTAAGTGTTAGGTGAATAACTGAATTCTGAAGAACTTGACATTCAGTGAACTCAAAACCTCCCTCTTCAGTAGGAGTGCTCTGATTGGTACTCAGGTAATGTGTTTTATTCCAAGCTGCAAAAAAAAAGAGCCATAACTGTATAAATATCACTTTGATCAAACCTGCATTCAAGCTTTTAAAATGCAGTTTGATGAAAGTTCATCTGTTCTATTTCGACTGCCCTCCTGCGGTGCCATGAAGGGAAGGCGTGTTTGAGGCATTTTGAAAAGTTAATTCATAAATAATAGCCAAGGCCACCATGGACATAACAGAAATAAACATTTGAAAGCCACTTACTGTTCTCTGAATAAAATATTCGCTCCTGCTTACTTAAAAATACAAATGTTCCCTCTCTCTCTTTGTGTGATTGTTTCTTTCAGACAGAAGATAAATAGGGCCTGAGAAACAAATGACAATTAAGTAGTCATTAGTTATATTATTCACTTCTTACGTGCTATATATTCCTTTGATATGTGCACACATTTTACTTTTTTTGTTGTGTCTGATTTGTGTTGCTTGTTGTAGGACCAGGCTTTTCCATTTTTTTCAACCCAAATACAACCAAGGTCTCCTTTGTTCTCATTCTGTCCCCGTCTTCTTCTTTTCTCTTTCAAGTCAGGCAACACCAGTATTCAGTCTTATAACACACAGCCTTTGTCAAGTACATTCCCTTCTACCCTATATCGAATTCTATACAAGTATGTGCACAGCTCTGCAGCAAACAGCTCATGCACTTGGCCTTTTAGTTTTTACTGGAAGCAAAGTGAAAGTGTGAAAATAATGCAGAATAACCATTAAAATCATAATAAAATAATTTCTGAAGGAACCAAAACAACACAGAAAATTATTGATATATGGGACATGTTGAGAGTAAATTTTAAATTGCAGAATAACACTGGGTCATCCCGACATTTGTATAATGACAACATTGGAAAGCAAATCTACGCCTGAGTTTTAATTGGACATTTGTGTAAATGAGTCAAAGCAGCAGCGTGTGGGTACAAAAGTTCAATGTGGACACCAAGATAAACACAAGCAAAGGGAAACATTTGTGAGCCAGTAAAATGAGGCTGTGGGTTTTCACTGGTCTCGAGATAAAGGCATACTAAACATACCAAACATGAGGAAGATAAAAATATTCTCTTGGCTTCCACACTTAGGCTTTTGAATATATTGTTATTCTGGGTGAATGTCATACTACAATTTGGGATAAATCTGGCTCACATTTAGCAGGGGAGCATTGGTTCTGCTTCAGACTACCGCACCATCGCCGTATCCTCCATTCTGACCCCTCTCTGGTTAGTGAGTACCCCGACTTTAATCAGAAACATTTCTATGCAACACACACAAGACAACACATAGACGTGCACACAACCAGGTTTTTATGGGCGCTGGAGGGGTTTTTGTGGGACCAGTGCCACCTCTGAACTTTGATGACAAATGACCAACTAGTCTCCTCCCACTCCCCTTAACTTCCCTCGGGTGAGGTATGAGCCACATTATTATTCAACCACACGGGAATCTCCCCCCCCCCATCCGTTCCTGGAGGAAAATATGACAGGTCCTCAGGCCCTCGGCCCTCCTCTTCCCCCCGCTGTGGTCAGTGCTGAATAGAAACACAGCCTGGTTCTGATCAGCCTTTAAGTCGGCACGTCTGCAATGCGTCATGTGTTATATGCTGTGGTTGCTGCTTTCTCAGTGGCCTCACCCTCTATAAGCCTAAACCAATACAGGAGGGAAAAAAAGCACTTCTTCTCGTTGATTTGATTCATTGCCACTTCTTTCATATAAATGAGTATTCATGGTTCCGGAAAATGATTGCAGAAATCTAAAATTCAAGGGTTTGGCCATGAGCATTTAACTCCAAAAAAACACTGTGAGTCGGTTTGGGCTGGATGATTTTTTTTTGCTTGGTCATTATCTCTAATGATTGTACTTTCATTGAACGTCATCAGCCAGGTTGGATGACAGATTCAACCAGCGTCGCCCTGAGCTGAGCCAACGGCAGCGAGGAGAGTGACACTCAGCACGCCATGAACAAAACAGAATCTAGGGCACTTTCTTTTTAGAGGATTCACAGATACTCATTGATGTACCACATCAAAAACATCCCTAAACACTTTATATATAAAACATGTATTTTGCACTTACTCTATTGCAGTGCATTCTTAAAACGCCTGACACATTAGTCCACTTTAGTAAAATTCCCCTATTGAAGCCCAGTGCATGATCCATGACTGATAACTGCTCATAAGAAAAGGAAAGACACGCAGGAGTCTTCATGGATTTCGGATGAAACCTCTCCGTTTGGCACAGAGGAAAGGAGGTGGTGCAAGCCATTAGTCTTTGCCTACATCAAACAGGTCCCCCAACCACCTAAGCTTGTCTTAATCTGTCAAACCGTCACAGTTCATGACTATTTCATTGATGTATGAACCTGAAAACAAAGGCTCCAGAGGTTCGCTGAATCAGAGTACATCCCATAAAGAGACAAGGCTCAGCCATCTGCTCATCATCGTAACAGGAATCCAGAGGTTTCAGCCCCTGTAGTGAATTTGTGTAATGTGAGAAAAAGAATATTAAATGCATCTTTCTCCCACCGCATTTAAAATCTCTCACTCTTACTTCGGCCACTTAAACTTCACGCTCACATGTTTCTTCCTAAATACTTTTAAGAACCCAACTGTATGAGTGTGCTTCACTACTTTGGTGCTTATTGCTGCTTTCACACATGCATTGAACACCAGATCATTTCCCCTGAAATTATCTGGAGCTGCTGTATGTGATAACGCGAATGGCTCAGTTGCTGCAAAAGTTCTCCAAAGTTTCAGCCTTAAACTCCGGATAATGTCAGGATGAGTCAATGTGAGGACACAGCATATTTATGCTCCTGGATAAACTGGGCGTTGCTTCATCTGCCATAATGAAACGTTGCGTCACAATCTGTCGGAAGAACCTGTCTCCAGTAGTGTGTGTGTGTGTGTATCACTTTTGCTCAGTTTCCAGATTTGTTCCTCATATGCAAAAAGAGAACTCAAAAGTCTACACCTGATTGTCAAGAGACTTTCTGAAGTTCAGGTCTGAAAACCCTTGTATGACAATGATATTCTCAAAAATAAGTTGAGCATTGTTGGGAAGTTTCTGCAGATAACAAAATCAGCTCAGTGCCAGATTAACAAGAGTGTAATCTCATTTTTCAGAATCAGGTAGTGTCTGTGAAAGGTAAGGGAGATAACTGCAGAGCAGCCTGTCTGCACCTGACCTCCTTTTCAGCATTTACTACAAAAAAAGGCAAATGAAAATCTGAATGTTGTAAACAACATTAAATACAGAAGAAGAAAGGGCCAAGACAGAGCAAAAGGGAGGATAAGAAAAGAGAGAAGCCATAAAATGAGCAATTTCATTTTGAGAGTGAAGCAAGCGAGTTACGTTAATCCATTTCATAGTCACCCACCACACCACCCTTCATCTGTGGTCGGTGGGAGTGGCAGGGGCTGGGCTGGCCTAGATACATGCAAAATGAATAAAACCATAATATCCTTTGATACGAGTCTTTGAAAGCACCCAGCAGCATCTGTTCCTACTTTTAATCTGGTTAGGGTGTTTCTCTAAATACAGCCAAATATTATCATCATCAGCAGGCGTCACGGATGCGAGGATTTGACATGATCAATGGAAGACGCTAATTGGTTGGAAAATAATATCAATAATCCCAATTTCCCGGTTACATGTTAAACTCCATCAAAGACCATGAGATGACTGCAGCGGAACCTGAGGAAAATATTTGGTGATAACACAACGGTGTGGATTAACAATAAAGTAACTGACTTGTGTGTATCGCTGTGCGAGCGGAGGTTTCATACTTGGCTCCCGCTGTGTTCTCCGTCTCCAACAATCTGTCCTGTGTGGCCTATTTAGCTCACCAGACCTCAAAGTGTGCGATGCTTCTCCCCGCGCTCGTCATTACCATGTTTGTTTATCTTCTGCTCGCTCCCACGGAGGAACACCCAGCCTTGTTAAGGAGATAGAAGAAAGCTTTAAAAGTGGAAATAAGGCATACATTTCAGCCCGGTCCCAAGACGACGAGTGGTACCGAGCTATTTCCATAATGGTAGCTTAACGGGGAGCTAGCCGGCTGAGCGAGGGGCACGTCGCCCTCATTAAGGCACTCGCTCAGGAACAGATTAGCGCTTCATTAACATACAGAGAGAATCGGGGGAAATTACCACTCTCCATTTCACAGTCTGAAAGGCAGGCAAAGACCGGAGTTAGAGATAAGTGGTGGGGAAAAGATGGACCCAATTTGGGGAAAGATAAAAATCGATGTACGGTATGAAACTTGCTATTAAGGCATCCTGGCTGTCTCTGACTGTGAATGTGCAAGATGGGGTTACCATGTCTGGCTGTATTGCTTGTCCATTCTTTCTGTTTTTCACAACCTCTGTCACTCATCTACAAACCATCTGCTCCTCGGTACTCCTTGAAAGAGGCCTCCCTGGTCTATATCAGACTTTATTTACATAAGTCCCCAGTTCCATCAGCATCAATAAAATTAGACTTCCCTTGTCATTATTACCTTGATGCTACAGGGGAAGGAGACCAAGCACGACAGTGTGCTGAACAATGACCTGGCTCCTGAGGAGTAGCTGGCAGGGCAGGTCATACTGAAGCTTTAAATCCAAAGGTTAATGTATAGTTAGCTCACTTATATTACTTCTTATTAGAAGATGATGTCATACTTATTTAACTTTAGTAATAGCGTAATAGTATAGACTGCATTTGAAAATGAATGTCGAGTCTCCATTTCCTGCAATTGTACAAACATGAAGTCAAACTATGCAAGATAAGGAGACTGCCATCTTTGTGGAGCCACGATATCAAGGTACCACCGCCACACGCACTCGACCAATCAAGAGTCGGTCTCAGCTGTCAATCAAAACCTTTCAATGTGTCTTTAGAGCATCCAATAACTTAATGGATTATGATACTTTGAGCATACATCAATGTTATAAGAACTTGCTTAAATGATAGTTCATCTTTGAGAAAAATGTTTTCAACGTGAAACTTCTTTAGTTAACTCAATGTCACGTTCACTAACATGGAGGAGGAGGAATTAAGAGCTTTTACTGCAGACAGCCACCAGGGGGCAATCAAAGTTATTTGGTTCCACTATTAAGGGGCTGTCTTTATGTACAGTCTATGTGTGATGGTTGCAACTCCATTGTTATCTAACTATTCTTCACCCAGACATCAGGGGGATCAATGTTTGGGATTCACTTTTGGGAAGCTGTTCTGTCCGACTTCTTTGTATGACGTCATTGGTGTGAATATTATTGGCACCATCCGTTAGCCAGCCCTTCTCCTCCTCGCTGAAGTTCTTAACCTTTAGATTTACTGAGGCCTAATTAGTGAATCTATCTGTCATAGGCCAGCAGAAATATCCTGACCCTCAACGGAACAGCCAAAACTTAACAAGTGTTTAATTATGAACTGTACCTTCGAAAGGACATTTGCATGAGGCAAAAATGAACTTCTCCAACCTCCTTGTCTTGTGAATTTTCTGCACTTGTGTCCTGATGTTTCTGACCCTCACAAGACTAAAAACTTTAACCTTTCTAAGATGCATAATTAGGGAGACACCTGCCAGACGCTGCCCAATTAACATTCAGAGGTTTTGAACTTGTCCTGAATCTTTCTACATCGTCTCCTGAATGCTCATATTGCCAAACATAACTAAAAATCCAACTATGTTTTACCTTCTCTGTGGTCAAATCAGTGAAATGCTTTACTGCTAGAATCTGACAAATAAAAAGAAAACCATGGGAAACAGATACACATTTATTTTCTTGTTTCTTTGCCCCACAGCTTTTATTAAATAAAATTGTTACCACCTAGTCATGTGAAATGTTGTCTTTTATTTCCCTCTGACTGGCGGTATGCTAATTATCTCTTGTCTTTCTCTTTCCTGGATTCTTGGAGGGGGGCTGATTATCTCAAGGTTGGGAGGGTTATTATTAGACACACAATGCTCGCCGACAGTGGCCAGGAGGCACTCAGACTAAACAATGAGCTCCAGACAAATGCTATGAAAGAAAAGAATATGTATCAAGGGCTCCGTGAACTCAAGATTATTGCAGCAACATTAACTTTGCAGGTAGTCATTTTACACCGGAAAATATCTGGAGTGGGAATTACAATTTTTTTTTCTCCCGGAAATGTTTCCCTTGACACATAGCCTAAAACGAAATGCAATATCACACCCGAAGCTTTTCTCTCTGACAGGCCCTTAAGAAATGTCACCTGTAATGTCTATTATAAATAAAACCATTATTTCAAAGGGAAAAGTATAACAAAGGATTGGAGAATTCTGCGAGACTGTCGAAGATCATGTCTCATTAAAAAGATGCAATTATTATCTAAAAATTCACTTCATAAATCTGCAATGCACTGAATTTAAATGTTTTATATTAAAAAAACTTGACAAACCTCACCGCCTTGTCCGCTTGTATTTTGGAACCACAAACTACATGTGTTCCACTTCTGAACTATGCTGCTCTGTGTGATACGTTTTGTTTATTTATGGGATTGTTGAGCCAGAATTAGCTGTATAGCTAATATACACAAATGCAATATACTATAGCTATTTTAAGATAAGATAAGATAAGACTTCTTCCCGAAGGCAATTCTTGTGCCGGCTTGCTCCAAGATTAAAGTACAGAACAATACAAAGTAGAACAGAATACAATTGTGTATATATACCGTGTAATGCAGAACCACTGCCTATAAATATTGATAGAAAAGAGACCATCTACAGTGGCAGTGAGTGGAAATGAAATGATAAAGGAGTCAGTTATGTGGTATACTGCAACATTGAAATATTGCACATTATAGTGAATGAACGTGATGATTAACAAAAAAAGTTATATTACACAAAGTGCACGTGAAGGTGCTATGCACATGAAAAAGTAATAAATAGCATTATATTGCCTTAAATTTTCTACTCACAAAAGAACTACAGTTCTCGTGCAGAGCTGCTGCTGCCCTCTCTTTAAAAACACCTGTACAGCAGCAGGCCTGCGTGGCTCGAGACTGGGTTGAATAATCAATGAACCACACAGGCAGGACCTCGGCTGGCGGTGAGAACACTGAGCCATAATGAGCTCAACCTGTGCTGTGAGATTCAGTCACATGTGAAACAGTCACCTCTTATTAGTCTGCTACATATCGAGGTGTCAGAGTTGCGCATGGAGCTGTAAATTGAGGTGAGTGCAAGAAAATCACACTAACTTCTAACCTTGTTGTATAGAATTAAAGGCACAGTTCCACATTTTGGGGTAAGGCACTTTGCTTTGTGAGGCTTTGGTTGGAACCTTGAAATGACAACGATATGTTAAGGTCCACTTGGGATCTATAATTTATATTAAAGAATAAAACCAAATACATGAATTCAAGACTGTTCTCGTCTGGTTGAAAACAGACATTTACCAGCAGATCTAATCTGACAGGTGGGTCCTTCCATCTCAACTATTTACAAAAAATTTCCAACCAGGAATGATTTAGGTAAATTGAGTAAACTGATTAATGCTCACATGAGAACAAATCACTCAACAAATAATGTGTCTTAATGGCAGTTCAGGTCAGCTGCATAAGCATCACATTTATCAATAAGAAAGACGGAGAAAACACTTTTTGTTTCTTGTACAGACTTGTACTTCGAACTGGAAAAGTACTGTGAAAGTTCACAAATCCCTAAACAGCTGCAACATCAATGCATATTGAGAAAAGCCTTTTGTCATTTTAATTTTCTGTTTGAATTGAACAAACGATATTTAACTTATGACCTGGTGAGCTTTAGAGGTGCTTGTGAGAAGAATGTTAGACTTTGGACAGAGCATGAACATTGGCTGTTTCCACTAGGTTCCAGTTTCAACGCTTAGATAAACTAAGAGCATTCTCTAAAGCTTGAGGTAGTTTTGGTCATTTTTATTGTATTTGAGTGTAAAAATAATACAAAAATAAATAGTACACTTAAAATCTCACAATGCAATTGAAGGAAAATAAATCATTGATGTGCAAAGTTAACAGGGGTGCCCAAAATCATATTTTATGACATGAGTCGTTATATTATCTATTGACATTCAGCCAAAAATAGTAACCTTTTCCTATGTGCTTAAAAGTCAATTGTCGAAATGAAGGATTGTAGGCAGGCGAAATGAAGTCATGAGCCGATTTCAAGAAGTTTTTATGATATGATATTTGGACATTTTATATTCATACGCTGACAATAGTTTAACTTTTTGTCCGAGCTCAAGTTTTAAAAGTAAACTCCGTGATTCACACAAACTCAACATTCCAAACAGAAGCTGCATTTTTGTCGTCGCAATAGCTACAGTAGCAGGATGCTTCTAATGCGATACATTCCTGAAATAAAATCCGACCTCGCAAAGTAAGATCACAAACCTAACTGATCCCAATGCAGTAGCCTGGATTCCTTTTCTCTCTTTCAACACCTCACAGAGGGGGAAAAAAACCTGGTATGAAGGCTTTGATTGTACTATATCCTTGAAGTGTGAAAAGTAAATGAAGCCCAAGCAAGGAGGGGAAAAAAAAGAACGAGAAAAAAGGGGTGGAAAAGAAGCTTCAGGTGTCACCCAGCTTCCACAGCTACCCTCAAGACTTTCATGGCTGAATCAAAACATACCCTCTGTCTCTCGTCTTCACTGTCGAACCCTTTGCTGCCTCTCACCCTGCCCCTGCTCCTCCATCCATCCATCAGCCCCGTGTTTTTCTAACCTGAAAGCATGTTCACGCTCATGCACAGATACATAAACACCTCTGGCCCATCCATCTTTGGCCTTGTTCACATCCGCACACAGATAGCACACATACTACACAAGCCTGCATGCTCGCACACGCGTGTACAGACAGGCGAACCATCAACACCACCTTTAACCCTTCCTGTCTCCACACTCAAGTCATGATTGTCCCCGAGACGTGAGAGACAGCAGAAGAGAAGTCTTTTTTTTCTAGCTTCCTGAAGCGCTGGTTGTTTTTCGGCCGCGCTTTTCACCGTGTCAGGTCAAACTCACTTTATGAAGAAGGAAGCTTGTCATCTCGAAACCTCTGTGAAAGGTCTGTGAAAAGGTTTTTCCAATGTTTGAAGTCTTGGGTGCGTGCTGTCTCTCTCAAAAATGGATGCTTTCTGTCGACTTAAGTGCTTCGCTGAGGATGCAATTCCGAGCTGAACTTTCCCCATTTATCTATGAGGGTGCAGAAAGCTGCCATCCAACTTTAAAACACTGAGCGCTGCCTGGGCGAACCAAAACCACAGTTTAATGGTGCAGACACCAGATTTTGGCCATTAAAGATAAGTGGGCGCTTGAAAACTGTTACAGCAACACAGCCGCTGGCAAGACTGAATAATGCCTTCAGATAGAATTAACTAAGTTTCAAACCACTGGTGTCAGAGATGAAAAAGCGTGTGTGTGTGTGTGTGTGTGTGTGTGTAACCATCTCCCTTTGAGGGCTTCTCCCATCTCCGCTGTGACTAAAAGGATTGTTAGGATTTTTGACGTAACGGCAGAGAGAGAAAACTGCCTCGGTGGGAGCTACTGCCAGAAAGAAAAGGTTGTTTTCTCCACATCCTCGCCATCCCCATCCCGTCCTCCACATCTTCCTCCTGCTCCTCTTCCTCCTCCCCATCCAATCTGTTCATTCTGGTCTCCACTCCGGTGTTTCTTCTTAGAGGCTTCAGAGCCTGGGCGTCTTATCGAGGCTTCCCAGGTCTACAGGCGAGGCTGAGGAGAAGCTACTGTCACCCCCACTCTCTGCTATCAGCTCGGTGACAGTCACAATGAAGTCGACATGCATAGTCAAGCGAGCGCATTCACACACATGGAAATAAATGCACACACACAAGTTTATCAACCCCCAACAAAAGTCTGGTTTAGACTACAGTCATTTTCCTACAGGGCTTCTGCAGAAAGAAAGATTGTGCTTAATGGACATAACAGTGAAAATGCTTTATGAAAAGTGTCAAGAGGAACCAGACCAGTAAATAGAGACTGGGTGAAGCTTACAACACGCTGACAGCTTATTCAAATAAGATGCTGATCACATCTAAATCCCATTCAGCCAGCGAAAGGGAATGCATATGAAGTGCATTATGTTCCCAAAGTGATTTTTAGAAATAAATGATGATCGCGTTGAAGTTTGTTTTCTGCTATTTACGCTTTTGTAGAAATGTAATAGAGAGCAGGCTTTTGTTTTTCACTGTTACATAAACAAATGGAATTACCGCTCAGCAAGCTAAATCGATGCAGTTTCAGTCATATCTTTTCTGCCAGACTCATACGGTCACTGTGACCTTTGACCTTTGTTCACTGAACTCAAGTCAATTAATCCTTGAGTCCAAGTGATAACTGGGCAAAATATGAAGAAATACCATAAAGTTAGACTTGAGATATCATGTTCAAAAGTCCATAAACATGATTGAGGCCATCATGACAAAAACATGAGGTCACCATGAGAACCATAAATCAACTTCACTCACTACCAGTCAGCTGTCAGGTTTATCACTCATCAAAAGAACACTCACCGACCTATTAAGACTAAATGTGCCACCCTCAGTCGAGACAGTGGAATGAGTCATGCCACGAGACAGAAAAACATGTTGGAAAACTTTCCGGCAAATCAAAATCACGAATGATCAGTGACAGGACAGACAGTAAGACAGTCAGACAGACGGGGAGCGAGCCAAGTCAAGAGCGGGACGGCATGTACATGTAAATACATGCAGGCTGTGCAGGTTCTTTGTCCATTGTTCTCTTAAGATCTGCAGGTGTGATTAGCCGCCTGGCAGTGTGAACAACCCGCATTGTTTTAATGAGTGACCCAGGAATCACACACACACACACACACACACACACACGCTGAAATAACTTTACCACATACTTTGAGATGAAAATATCTTGCTGCCAAGCTGTTTGATTACAGATACCACACACTTGAAGGCTTGTTTGCATATGTGTCTAGAGAGGGTGTGTGTGAGCCGGGCAGAGGAGAGGGTGTGTGTACCGTGTGTACCGTTGCATGACGGAAAAAAACATTTTCGCATATTGAAATCACTGCAGCCAAATGAGCGCCGGACGTACAGAGATGCCAGAGAGATCAGCCAGGCTTATCCAACTATATCTTCCTGACAGCGGAGTATCCTGGCAGTATCCAAAGTTCATCACTTCATTTACATTTTTAAGATGTGTGAAATCATAAGATACTTTAAAGTCTGTATACTTAAGGTTTTAAGTCATGTTTAGATGTGTTTCCCTTTAGCAGATAATCATCCTCTTCGTTTAAAGAGCCAGACTCATCAGAACCGGCGGCATCACCAACTGCCCAGCCTGCAGCTCCTCGGTCCAGAGCAACAGAGAATTCCCACCCATATCAAACATTTTGGTACCAAAGGAAAAGGGCCAACCCAGAGAAAAAAAAACCTTGAATGAAGGGAAACAAAATCTTTTTTCCAAAATGTTCCAAAAGATCACAGGAGCCGCTGAAGTTTAGAAAAGCTTGTCATGCTTTGTTTTTTTTCCTCCGTCTTTGATTTGCTTTTTATCCGTCTCACATGTTCAGCCACTTGCCTCTCCTCTTCGTGCTTATTTCTGAGCTTACAGATCATGTTCAAGCTCATAAAATGAAAAAAGCTCCATCTTAATAAAATATCTGCTGAGCCAAACATGAGTAAAATATCATCTTGCAAAACTGAAGACATTTACTCCAGTAAACCTTTGTTATTTTTTGTGGATTTTCTGTTAAAGCTGTTGGCAAGGATAAATCCCAGCTGTTTATTCCAGATGTCCTGAAATACACAACAGGATGTGATGGAGACCACCTGCAGGATGCTTTTACTTGTGTGTGAAAAGGTGTGCAGTGCAGTGCAGTGCACCCTTGTGTTATATAGAGTGTGTAGGATGTGATCCAGGATTGTGTGCGTATCAGTATTTCCGCGTTGCTGCAAATCCGTGTACGATGTGTACGTGTACGATGGGGCCAAAGCCTGAAAGATCCAGGCAGCAGACGCCTACATGAACAAGTGAGTTCTGACAATTGTACTCGACTTAGAACAATGAGGATTATCTCTGTACACCCACCACCACTGGCATGTTCTGGCCTATCTGACAAGCTGTCATCTCCAGCATTGTTCTCTCTGTGCTACTGCATAGCGACAAATACTGTAAACAAAACTGTTTGTGCAGGAAAATAGCACAGATTTTAAAAGACTGTCATGGCGAAATATATAATCTATGCCACTGACAAACAATTGAACATCCAAGCTGGAGCCACTGGGATCGAATCTACCTACACTGACATTATTATCATGTATAAAGATGAACGTCTCAAAGCCACTATAAGGCTGCACTATTCCAAAAATCAATATCGCAACAAACATATATCTTTGGCGTAAAAAATACAAAATACTTCCAAACGCCGCATCTCTGATGCTTTGCTGTTGTTATTAGCCGCTCATGGTTGGCTGTTTTCTTAGTAGCATCCTCCATTTTCAGAGCAAAACAAAGTAACTTTACTTCCTTTACTGAAATGTCAAAAGGGCATGCAACAGGTCAGTAGTGAGCGCCCTCTGCTGGATCACAAGCTATTTAATAAGGTCTGTTGTGCTTCTAGACTTAACATTCTAAATTTAAACAGGTCATTACAGTACAAATATGAACTTTTCACCCCACATTTTAATAAATACCTTCATCCCGAATTAAAAGTGACAGCCCGAACAGCCACTGTCAGATATCGTAAACAGGAGTGCTTCTTTATTCACATAAAATGTTCCAGCCTAATGCTAATGCTTCAAACGTTAAGTGTGTTGTCTTAATGCTACATTGTCAGGATGATTTGCCTCTGCACAACTTGTGATTCAAACTGAAAATAAATTAATGCAACCTTCGAGCTGCTGAACCACCAGCGAGCCTCAGCTGGGAGCAACTTGGACGGTTTTTAAAGTTACATTAAAATGTGAGAAGATATTCAGATCACTAGAGGGATTCATGCAGGGCTGTGAGTGTGTGTGTGTGTGTGTGTGTGTGTGTGTGTGTGTGTGTGTGTGTGTGTGTGTGTGTCTGCCTTTATTTCCACATGATGCTTGTACAACATGAGAGTGCATGTATGTGTGTGTGCACGGGTACGCGTACCATCATTAGAGGAAGGTCAGTGTGACACTCGCTACACTACTTCATAAATAATGTAAAACGATGCAGGAATTAGACTTTGTAATTATACCTCTCCATGGCACTATGGGCATAGTTTGCATGTATGTGCACGTGGGCATCATGTGCACGTGTGTCTATGTGTGTGTGCGTTTGTATAATCTCTAATTAGCTCCAAGAGAATAACAGTGGCTATTAGAGTGTTGCATTAGTTAGAGCCGAGGATAAAGCAAGGAGCGAAGAGCTAAGGATGCCACGGTTCATTAAAGTGTGTGTGTGTGTGTGTGTGTGTATATGTGTGTGTGTGTGTGTAGAAAGTCCAAAAATGAATATGTGAAAGAGAGAAAATAGAGTAAAGAAGAAATACAAGCTCACAGGCTTTACTGTATTTGCCTGAAAGAGCAGAAATGAATGGCTCATGTATATAAAGTGTCCCTGGTGGGGTTTGTAGTGTTGCACTTTAATCATATTCATCCCTGTCAGGTCAGCCACAGTTTATACTGCCACTTCCAATCTAGCGGCTGTAGCGGCACATTGTATTTGGCCGCGACTCTAATGACATTTAGCACTGACCGATGGGGACTGCGTGTCGCTCCAATTAGGAGAAGCACTCCACTGTATAGCAAGCTGTTCGACAAACCTCGACTCCTCCCTGCAAATTTGGGGATGAATTATTGAAAAGGGCAACGCTGAGCACCTTGATGAGGCTGGCACGTTTGGAAGCTGAATGGTCGAACTGACACAGCGAGAGGAAAAGAGGGAAAAGGCCACTGCTATCTCTGCAGCTCAAAGCCCAACTGCTTCAATGGCTTTGTCTGAAGTCCAGGCCTTTATTACACAACCAACTGGACATTCGCCCCCAAGACAACCAAGAAGTCAACATAGTCAGAATTAACATCAAAATCCCAACAGCTGTCCTCGTGCCTGTAATGTACCCGACACAAGAAATGGGAGATTTAGCAATTTGCCATATTCTGACCTCAAACTGTGAGGCCACATTGCTCAGAGGAAAAACTGCAGGATATGCTTCAGGCGGACCACTATCTTCTGTGAAGTCACTAACATTTTCCCTCTATGAATATAGAAGCAAATTAAAAAGTTAAACAGCTAAAGAAGAAAGTGGAAAGGCCACGGATATCTCAGGAGCTCAGTACAGATAAGACAGTTTGGCTGGTGTTAACGTACACTGCACTCTGAGAAGTGTTATTGTGTTGTAGCCTTGTTATGCTTAAATCATTCTAATGTAGGCATTTCCCCTCCTCAGTTGAACCAAAATACCCCATAATGGATCACCTTATATTAATTATTCAGACCCTTTACTCAGTACTTGATGAGCTCGAAACACCTGGATTTCGAAATTTTCTGAGATTTTTCATAAAAAACTAAATGCCTGTCGAGTTCGGGTCAGGCTCGGACAGAAAATGGCTGCCTCTAATTCAGATACACAACTGTCTTCACCCAAGTATTTGCATAAAAACTAGAACGAATCATGAGATAAATGATAAAGATGAAGGAATTATGTAAACAAATAGAAAACTCAAATGGCACAAAAGCAGAAAGTGGCTTTTGATATCGTGAAATACAATATTTGACTACGTAGAAATGTCAGGTGGACGGTTTGTGGTGGGGGGTCCCATCATAAAAGCCCTGTCAATCAATTTTGCATTAGGATACCGAGTGAATGTTTTCAAGAGCAGAAGATAACTGGAGAAACAACAGAGAAAACAAACTGCTTCATATCAAACCATTATTCTCTTCATACACACAATCGCACTAAGAGCCATTGGGAGATTTACATAAATGAAAAAACCCAGTTGATTGAAATCATATTTGCATTTTTACTTTTTGTCATATTTCAAAAGCTTCTTTCCGATTCACTTGACAGCTGAGTAGAAACACACGGCTACACAACCACCCAGATAACTTAACTGTTGGGGACTGTTGCAGTTCCTGAATGTATGAATAAACGTCTTTCATGTGCTGCGTTTGAGAAATGACGAGTGTGTTATCCGTCCCCGAGTGTTGACTGGAGCTGCCGGTGACAGGAGAGCGGAGCGGGTTTCTTTTACGCCCCGTGCTCCCCAGGCCCCTGACCCATCTAATTGGGTTTCAGTGCCATCACAGACGCCAGTGTCAGTTTGACTGGTATTCACTTCTGGATTCAGCTTTGACTGTTATTCAGAACTGACAAGAAAACTTTCTGAATTACACCTCTCAAATACACAGACGAGAATCCAGACAAGGGTTCACACCTTCTGGAATTCTGAGGTGGTCACGCATGCGAACTCACACACACACACACAAGTAAACTCTCTCTCCCTCTTTCTGAAACAGATGCAAACACACACTGTCCATCCACCTTTCTCCAACACACACACACACACGCACACGTCGACCCACAACTATGCACAAGCAGACACCGGTGTAGCCCCCCTTTGGTCATATATTCTCTTTGCTGTGTCAGGGTGTACTGAATGACTTGCTTCTCTTTGAATGTACTTTGTGTGTGTGTGTGTGTGTGTGTGTGTGTGTGTGTGTGTGTGTGTGCGTTCAAAGCCTTCATATCTTTCCTCTGCACAGACTCTGCAGGACTGACAGATGCAGATGTACAAACACCGATACAAGTTCTGTTGGATTTATTTTTTTACTACAAACAATGTAGAAAAGGCTCATGCCTCGTGATCAAAGTTGTTAAATAACCACTGCAATATCCTTACCATTAAAAATAGGCATTATAATAATATCTTAAACTTTGTCGCGCTCGAAAATTTATGTCAAATGCATAATGGACTTGGAGGCTTAAATGTTAAATTTACATCACGCAAGCATTTGACACGAAGTCTAAAACAAAACAACAAAAAAAACATGTAACTGAGATCCATAAATAGGCCAGACTTCAAGAACTCCTCACACAGCTAAACAAACAGTGTCCTGCTCAGCCGCTCGCGCATCAAGATGTCAGCCAGCGTTTGAAGAGGCGACTGAAACCACAACAAACAAACCTCTGTGTGTGCGTCTGCAGCCGTCTCTCATCACCTGAGCTTTGTTTTGACCGAAACGCATTTTCTTCATCCCCACACGTCTAATCTGCACCTATCTGCCCTGCCCGCACAGTCAGGGCCAGACCAGGCGGCGAGGGGGGGGGAGATGGAGTCTGGCTTTGATACAGGCGGCCTTGATGCAGCAAAGATAACTGCTCCAATCTGAACTTGTTTTTTATTTATTTTCTTGTTTGACAGGACTCCATCTCCACCAGTCAGGCAGGACTGGATAGAGCCTGGAGTGAACTGGGCTCCACCCAATCCCATCCTACAAAGACTGCCCACACACCCACACACACACACACTTTTATCCCAGGCTATGTTTCCTCTTTCGGCTGCCAATCAAACATTCATAACAACTTGCTTTTGGACTCTCCGCAACAACATCTTTCTCCATCTGCTTGTCTGTTTCCTTTTCTTCTTTACAATATTCTGAGAGCGGAAAGAGAAAAAAAAACGGGACTCACAATATGAGTTTTGTCAATATTGCACAGCGGCGTCTCTTTTCATTCTCCCTCTCTTTCGTACTGCAATACTGATCTGAGCGATAAAGCCTGCCTCTATTATTAGCAGTGTAATAGAGGGCTGTGGTTGTGAGGATCTGACAAGGAGATGATAACAAAAGTGCTTACTCCTCCGTTCTCCCCCGCGCTGCTCCTGTATCATTTAGAAAACACAGTCGCAGTGCAGCAGCAGATCATGGCTGGCTAATGGCCTTAGAATATTACCGCTGCCACAGTAAGCAACACTTACCATTACTCAGGTTGTGCAGACATTAAGAAGAACATCATTAAATTAAAGAATGTATCTGCGATTCTGCCTCTCCGCCATGCTCCAATAAATATTTGCGATCAGGCACAAGAGCCAGATGCCAAATTAAGAGGAGAAATTAGGTAAGAGTCAGATTAGTCAGAGCTGGGGAGGCCCACAGTTGCTCTTAGGATTAAGATTCCCATTATGGACTTGCAGCAGCTTTTTTTTCAGGTTTCAAAGCAAATGGTTTTGGCAGTTCTCCACCGAAACATGCATCTGTTGTCCCAGAAGATGCCCCTGGGTTCATTTCCAGACATGTTCATCATCTCTCCCACTTATTGCTCCGTTGGAAAAGATCTAGATTTGACACCTGGCATCGTGGAGTTGAGAATAAGTTCACAGGAGTTTGTTCCCTGGTTTCCCAAATATAGACGGGACAGTTTTTGACCAGAGGTGAAACATGGGAGAACAAACTGGTGCTTAAAGGTAAATTCTACTTTATTATAACTTGTGGGATGTTGGACCACAACGACGCCGCTTCAGTTGAGTCAGACAGGGTAAAGAAACGCAAGTAGTCAGACAATGACCCGACGGTTCGGCTGCATAATTGAAAACACTACTTGAAGGTAAAATGAACCATGGAATATCTATAATAAACTCTTTGTATACAGGACAATTGTGCAGGGACAGCCACAGCAACAGGGGTAGTTCTAAGTTTACCCATCTGTGATTGATATTTGTTTAACAGACTGTTCGGAAAATAACGTTACCACTTTTGTTGCGTGTTTCAAATCAGGTTTGTTAAGAGGTTTGTTTAGAATCTCATCATGCGACGCCATATATTTAGGAAATCAAGCCCTCGACAATGAACTTGAAATGTTATTATCAATAACAGACACGATGGCCCAACTTTCTGAATTTCCATTTTAGGATCAACATGCACACAAAGACACACATGAGAGTAGACCCCCCACCCATATACAATGGAGTCGTATATGACAGACGAGAAACAGAATGAACAGAGAACCCTTAACTTCTCTGCAGATACCAAACATACCAACACGTCCCCCACTTTGAGAAATGGGTGTTAAAACCTACTGCTGTAAATGTGTTTGAGTTTTCTCGATAATTAGGATGAGAAACGACAGAAGGAAGAAGAAGTGGAAAAACAAGATGGCACATGCTCATCCCCATAGGCTGATGTGACGATATGATTCATACACAGTGTCTGCGGTTGAGCTAAAGGTGAGAGTCAATAACAGCCTTGTGTACTCGGTGTGTGTGTGAGTGTGTGTGTGTATGTGTGTGTGTAGACATGGGATGTATGTATTCGAAGCACAACTCTAAAAAAAATCTTTAGAACAACTGCTTTGTATTACATGTTAACAATTTTGGATTTATATGCCTTTATATAAAAATCTATACGTTTCCATATAAGTGTGTATGCGTGTGTATATTCATGTGTGGGCCTGTGTCCGTCTGTCTGGTATCCTCTCGTGTTTCTCGTGCCAAACCCAAGATAGTGACAGTTCATAGCAGTTTCCTGAATCCATAATTCACAACACAACCTCTATACAAAGAACAGTGTGTGTGCAGCCCTCATCAGACATGGGAACCGACACAGTTGCTGAAGCCGCGACAAAATAGAACTGTTGAGCTACGACCTGGAGCTAATAAGACGTGTGAGACTGTGATGGTAGACAAGGGCCCACAGTCTGACAGGCAGGCAGCTGACAGCCACATGTGGAATAAGGTATACTAGATTTTCTCTCTGTCTCTTTTTCTTTCTCCGCCTTGGTGGATTTTCTCTGACCCACATTAACAGGAAACCGACGAGCAGACATGTGAACAAGTTTCAATATGACTCAGTGCGCCGTCGCTGCCGAAAACAAAGCCTCTTTCAACACCATCCCCACATTTCCTTTGTTGTGATAGGCACCTGTAATCACCCCGTGCTCACGCAAAGGACAATCGTGAAATATTAAAAAACTCAAGCTCCGATCGTTCTCGGAGGAAACATGCAGGATTTATTCCTGTTGTCGGATGAGGTTTGTTTTGGAGCGACGCAAAAGAAAGCGTGTCGTGTTAGTCACACTCACCACTCATCTTTGCTAAATAAAGAGTCTTGTACCATGTCTTGCAAACAAAAGCTTCTGCATTAATCAAAAGATATTTTTTCACACAGAACAAAAGCCCGTCTGCCAAAGCTGAAATTCTGGTTACAACACAAAGTTGGTAATTAATCTATACAACGGTCCTCAAATGATAAGAGGATTAATTGATCGGTGAAATGAATTAGTAAAAATACAATGAGGGAATTGTTTAAGCTGTACATTAAGGAAACAATCCACAAATCTACTGCTTCCGATTTATATCCATATCATTACATCCACCAAAGAGGTTTTGTTTTCACCCCCATCTGTTGGATTGTTTGTTCGTCAGCGAGATTACGAAAAACTCATTTCGCATTTCCCCCAAACTTGGTGGAAGGTTGAGGAATGGACCAGGAAAGAACCCAAGAAATCTTGGCAATCTAACAAATTTTTTGTTATCACTTTCTTTTAACATTACATATGGATCTAGATGAAAAATAAGTCACTTTTCGTCACATATTTAGATTTATAGGATTGAAACAGACTAGCTGGGATGAAGTGCTATCGGACCATGTCTCAAGTAAACAGTGTTTATGGTCTTAAAGTTTCTATGGCTGTTGCAAATAGCAAGCACATGATGAGCTGCTCAAATTGTATTATCTGCACAAACTTTCCTCAAAGGCATTCGTGCCTTTTCACTTGTTTGTGCACAGATCACAAACCACAGATTTTTTTCGGTTTTGGAAAGTCACAAAAATTGTTGGGTGCTGACAATTTTGCACGGGGGAGAGAGGACTTCAAACAAATCAGACAATCTGATCAGGATCGAAATGGAAATAATTTTTTACTTTAAGCTCATAACCTGGAGCAGATTCATGGAAAAAAAAACACACACATGTTCTTAAGGACACAGCAGCTGCTCTTATCTTCTGACATGATGTGTCAGTTTCAAACAGCATCCGACAGGCTATCACATTTCGTGCAGTTGATCAAATCAATGGGACATGCTGTTGCTTTTATTCAGTCAGTGAATTGAGATGTTGTGATGGTTCCAGAGGGTTTTCCTTCACACCTGATCCCACAGGGCCTCAGCTTCGGCACCTCCGTTATAGTGGGACATGTATATTCTGTAATTAAAATGCAACATACTCTTAATAGCGGGTGACATATGTGGGAGAGCTAAACACACAAATTGTCAAGGGCTTTTGCTCTCAATGTGATGTCTGCTCCAATTATCACAAAGACAAATGAGCCAAGCAGATGGAGGGCTGTGTTGATTAAGATGTGAAGAAAAAAAACCTGAGTGGAGGGAGAGAATGAAAAGAGTGAGCCTGGTCAATATATGGACAAGTGATTGGAGAGATGGCAAGATAATGACAGTCAGGGATGTTTCGGATGTGGCAACGACATGGAGGAAAAATAGGCTTTTCATAAGTGATGGAAGGATCATTTCTTATCTATTCATGTCTCACTGTGACTCATCCTTTAGAGCAGCCAAAAATAGCTCTTTCTCCAACTGCACACAGGGTACGTTCCTCCACTCATTCATTCTCCTCAACTCAAACTGTGAGCAAGAATCCAGCGGAGAGTGGCAGGAAGACAGAAGTTGTGAGGGTTGTAGTTTACATGTAAATTTGCACAACGGAATGAGAAACAGTTCAAGACATGTCTAACCCAGCATCAAAACGTCAAATTTAAGTGGCTTTTTAAGTGACGTCACATTCAGCAAGACATTTGTGAATCACTCTGAGGTTCAAAAGGTTTCTGGAGATTTTTTATCCTTGAATAAATCAACACTGTCTAACAACCCTGGATCTGTTGCTCTAGAAAAACCAGATAACCAATTCTAGTCCCATAATAGGAAAAAAATTACTTATTGTTTCTTGCAATTTAATTTTTTTTTATTTCAATTCTGAAAATCAAATAACCAGTAATTGTTTCCTTATCTGAAGAGAAAATCAAATGAGCAACAGGTTATTTATTTACTTGTCATGTTTACGGTGATATCTCATTGTCATGCCGTTAGGAAGATTGAAGAAAATCAGAAAGAGGGACATTAATCAAGAGATGGAGTATAAAGAGTGACACGACCACTAACAAACTGATAAGAGAGGAAATGAGAGCAGAGGCAGGAAGAACAAAATACAGCTGAATCACGGGAGAGAAGCCTCGGAAAAGACTGATTTTAAAAAGTTTAAAAGCAGCATACGCAGTGCTTTTTATTTATATGGGATCTGAGTAAGAAAAACAAGAAATGGCTGGAAGTAGCTTGGTGCTTTCGCTTTGTTAATTCACACCTCCCACACCTCTGAGATGGAGGGTACAAACCCTGAAAGGAGACAAATCACACTAAGCACCTAAAAACTGTCAAACCCTGAATTGGAACGACTACAGCTGGCAGTTTATCCGTGGGCAGAGGGAGCGCTGCCTCTGCAGACTATTTATCTGAGGCTTACTGTTTACAAGGATTTCAGCTCTTGAATTTAGGCCATGCCCACACTGATGAGGAGGGTACACCTGAAAATGCCTTGAACATGAGAGGCAGGTCTCTGTTGCGCTGGCAAACATTTACTGGTTGTTTTCCAAAAGCGTGTCCACATGGAAACGTCAAAACAAGATCAAAATATCTTGTTCTTTTTGTTCTGCCATCAGTTGAATAACAGAGTCAACAAAATGGTGCATTATGTCATTATTGTTATTTTATTATTATATAAGTTTCTGTTTCTAACAGCAATCAAAGAATTTATGTAGCTTAATTACATAATAGAGTAGTTTTTTAGATTGTTAGTGCAGAGGCCTGCCATTATCCCTCTGGATGCAATCTGAACATTTCGTACTATTGTTGCTTCACATTAAAATAGTCACCAACAAGAAAATGTCTTCTCAGCGTGGTGAACAGCTTCTGGTTCTGTGCTGAGATGTGTGTTTAGATGACGAGCCATTCATGGCTGATTCTGAATTAGAAAAAAACATTTGTTTACCTTCACAGTGAACGGATACAACCGTAGACCAACTACAGCGATTGCAGCCGGGTTATGACCTGTGCAGCCACTAGGGGGTGATCAAGATCAGCTAGCTTTACGTTTTGGGAGCTGTCCTGTCATCCATGCTCTTTATTGAAAGACTTGGTTATGTCTGGATTTCCACTTGCACCTCACTAGATCCATTTATCCAGTATCTATTCCGCTTAGAACTGTCCTCTGGAAACAAATAAAGTTGGTTTGAATTTGAATTGATCTTTTCAGGGTCTCAAGGGATCTGGAGCCACCAGCTGACAAGATGTGGGCTCGACCCTGGACAAGTCGCCAGCGTTCTGCACTATAGCTGTATGTTCATATTTATGACCTATACCACTGCCAGCCACCAGGGGGTAATCAAAATGATTTGGCTTCACTTTTTGGTGAGCTGTCATGTCGTCCATCTTTTTTTACAGTCTATGCTTGAAACAGACGATCCTGTCATTTTACTGCCCGGCTGTAACTCCTGCACCGTCTCAGTAGGGTCGATTTTAAACCCAGTTTTTCAGTGATGTCACTACATCTTCTTATATCAGGTGATGGAACAGTGCACAGATATCTGTGTGACTGAAGCGTATAAATGCTACTGGTTAACCAAGGCTACATTAAGTCCCAGGCTGTTCACCCACTACATTATTATTACATTCCACTGCACCTTATCTACCTATTTATCTTGTGTTTCTGTTTTTTTATTCTTTCTACCTCAATATTTTTTATTTTATTCTATTGTATTGTATTTTATTGTATTCAAATATACCTGCTGCTATGACGACTTAATTTCCCTTCGGGGATGAATAAAGTAATCTATCTATCTATCTATCTATCTATCTATCTATCTATCTATCTATCTATACTTGTGCCGCGTCACGAGTCGACAACATAATTACAGTGATGTGACAATTAAAACACCTGTAATTAAGCCCACTCATTGACTAATGAAATAAAGTCAAAGAAAGACGTGAAGGTGAACTTTTCTTAACCTTGCCTCTATATGTTTTCCATGTCAACTCCACAATGTAAGACCATCATTTGTATTCATTCACCAAGTTGCAGGGGTGTATGTGTTGTAAGGATAATCACATTCTATCAAACTCTAACAGCTGCGGTAGAAAACAAATGATTTTTGTTTCACCATCTCAAATTTCCCTCAAATTCATTCCTCAATCTTTTTATAAACGAAAATAAATCTTTGTTTAAGCGCGTCTAAATCAGGAAACTCCAGATCGCAGTGCCAGGGCGAGAGGAGACACTCAGCAGCTTGAGCGCTAAGATAAACAAGTCATGGAACACGGGCCGTGTGCGAGCCGTAACATGATGATTATGGTGGTGGCAGCTAGTTACCGCTGCCTGATATGGAGACAGAGAGATGGTACCTTGTCATGTTCCAGCCTCTGGTGCCAAGCCTGTAAACTCTGTCGACTTCCCAACAGAAAGCTGCGAGGGATTGTTGTTGAACTGAACGCACCGTGTGAACTAATATTAGATATATCCATTTGAGATTCTGGCTCTGTTTGTGTTTTATAAGTAAAAACTAAAGTTTCGTCGGCCAAACTTCCTTTTCACTTTAGAATCTGCTTACTCCAACAACGCCTCAGAAAGCTGTGTCAAACCTTAATCTTCTAAATGTGTGTTGGGTGGCTTTAATAAAAGCTGAAGCTAGGCAACATCTTGTAGTGTCAGCCTTGTTCAACCATCGGTGGGCCAGGATCTGGGATAAGTGGGCACTCAACCCCTTCAGCCAAGGCCTCCATTTTGAAACAGTATGCATTTTAATGTATTAGGTTGGCACAAGGTTTGAGTTGGGGGTCATGGGCAACTGAGCTCTGTGTGGCTCTGTATTTGTGTGTGAGTGTGTATAAAAGAGAGAGAGAAAATGCCTGCACAAGACGAGTAGCGGCTCCTGTTCACAACTGTAAGGCTGTTTTTTTCCACGATGTGGCAGAGCGAGGATCCCCAAGGCAGCCACCCTTTGCCCCGATGGTATGTAGACACTGTCATTCTCCTACACAAGGAGAGAGCGGCCAGGACAAAAATGTGTGTGTGCGTGAGAGAGTGAGAAAGAGAGGGAGAGTGTCAGTTGTCCCTCTAATTAGTCAAAAGAATTTGAAAACTGAAGAACTCAAATTCACATATATATATATTGCAGGAAAAAATATTTATCGCAGTTATACAAGTTATTACAAGAGACAAAATAGTTTTCCATTTCTTTTGACGCGCTGATCAGTTTGTCTCAAAATAAGAAGTCAACGCACTACAAATGTTTATGACTTATATGTTATACTGTTTACATTTGATTTGGTTAGTTTTGGTTTCCGGATTGCAATTAAGGGGGCGCCATACCGACTGGCGGTGGCGGTGGGCTAGTGGCAGAAGGTCCCTGGTTCGACTCCTCGCAGCGACAATACAACATACCTGGATGGACAACTCCTGGATCTGTTCCAAAAAAAGACCAAAGAGCATTCTCCCTACTCCCACTGTCTAAGTGCCCCTGGGCAAGGCACCTTACTCCCCCAACATCTTAATGAACACGAGGCATCATGATTTACCTGCAACCTCCATTGTATTTTTTTACATTTCACCACTATTTCCTTCCGATTTCATGCATAACCACAGTAATTGTGTGTTCTGCTCTGAGCGCTGCCAAAACTCAGGAGACAAACAGACAGTGCTGTGTTTGAAGGAATCCTGTGCAAACGCTGAGGACTGGAGCTGTTTCTGTTTTCCAAATGCTTCTGTGAAGACATGGTCGAAAGTTTCCAAATGCACAATGTAAGATATTGTAAAAAAGTACCAAAGGACCAAAACTCAGATACTGTCAGATTCTGTAAAAAATAATGAGCCTATTACCGAATACATGCCACTCTGAACCTTAAGACAGATTTCTAAAGCAAGACTTTAGCTTTCAACAAAACCGTCAAATACCAGTTTAACATCAAAGGGGCTGGGTGATCAGTTTGACGCTGCTGACAATTTGTTGATACAGGCGGAGGAAGCACTCTGTGCCCTATCATTGCTTGTGGGATGACAACAGCGCCAGGCTCCAACCCACTCATTATAATCATTATTTCAAGGGAAGATGCCTATGGCTCATATCCTTTCATTGCCATTACACCCCGTCACAGCGCCAAGCAAGCAGACAAAGACAACCGCTGTCAATGTGAAATGAAGCACAACTCATAAAACAAACGAATGCTATCACATTATAAATAACGCGACGTGAATACCTGTACATGACGTAATTATATAGCAGCTTTATTACAAATATTAGCATTTCATGAATAACCCCATGCATATGCTTATGAGCCAACTTTCACAGGAATGAATGGATGTGATTTGGCTGCATGGTTCTGCAATCAGTGCATCTTGTTTAAACTGAAATAGATTTCTCACCCCGGCATAGTTCAGCCAAGAGGCGAAGCAGCCTCTCTAAAATAAACTCCGGCTAAAAACTGAAATGAAGAGCGGGAGAAAAGAAAAGAAAAGAAAAGAAAGAAACCACATGCACATCTGAAACTCCCAGTCTTAAGCACCCTTTTACCATCGCTACCGGCTATGGCAAAATGGCACCGCATTATCAGGGGGATTAATGATTATTTCACAAACTGCGTGTGAAACAAAACAGGCTGAATAACGAGAAAGGAATAAAAGCTGATCACAGGAGTGGGAGATGCGAGAATAAAAGAGGGATGTTAAATCAATGAGATTTAAATGGCAGTTGCTGTTGGATTTGTGGGGTTGATGGCTTCGCTATCTGGGTGTCAAGCATGTACTGTGGGTGTACTGAACAACATCCAAACATCCCCAAATCCCCCAGGCGCCTTTTGAGAGGCGAAAGAATCTGGGAAAGGGACTCGTGGAGAAAAACAGAAGTGGAGGTTAGAGGGGGAGGTGGGGTGAGTGGAAGAGGGAGATATAGAGAGTGTGTAATAGGGAGAGAAAATCAATGGGTACCCCTAGAGCAAATAAAAGCCATGACATCATCTTATGGCAAGGAGCAAGGAGCGGGGTGGCGAGGAGCTGGGGGGGAGAGGAGGAGAAGGGAGCGACGAGAGCGCCCACAGTCCCATTCTCCGAACTGGATAAGAGCCGAACAATGTGCCCGCAATGAATGGGATCCCAAATCCCACAGCAGAAAAACAAATCACCAGTGGGAAAGGGGGAGGGCGAGCGAGGGATGGAGAAGGAGACAGAGAGAGATGGAGGGAGAAAGGGAGACCCTTAAAAAGATGTGCACACAAAGCGACAAAGCATCTCGGGACATGTAGAGCAAGGCAAGTAGAGATTGAGACAAAGCTGCCTTTGTCCTCCCTGGCTGGTGGGTGGCTCGGTGTGAGGGATTTGAACGTGGTAGCATGTACATCGGAGCCCTCCAATATATTGATCGGCTGGTGTAATCCCCGAAATGATCCATGAAAAGGTTGGATGTACTCCGGGTGTTTTGTTTGTGGGGTCTACAGGGCGAGGGCATGTGGGAGGCAGAAAGTGGGCTTTACGCAACTCTTCAGAGGAAAGCTTTGAGTTGCGTTCAAAGTTTGGGCCTGCTGCTGCTGCTGCTGCTGGCGATGACACGTGAGGCGGGGAGGGACCTTCAGGGAGCCTCTGATCACAGCACCTCCTCACTGAAGTCAAAGCGGGATGTTTAATCGCGTTCCTCATCACACAGTGTTAATAAATAAAGTCACAGCCTTCGCTGGGAGGGCTCAATGTGCATGTGGGTGTAAGCACGTTTCCATGCAAGTGTGAGTTGTTGTGTGTTTTCAAACAAAAGAGCTTCCGTTCCTCTGTGACTACAGCGCTGCTGCTGTAAGCTCGAACAGAGAAAAAATAAATTAGAATCACAAGGAGAGAAGTCTTTCATGTCTGATGCTTTGATAACAAAAAAACAAGCAGGTTCCCACCAACTAGAATTAGTTGGCTTAAAATGTGGAACTAGCTGGGGACAACTTCATACAGAAATTTCAAAACAACAAATAAAAGATTCTCTCGTGTTTAAGAAAATAAAAGAAAGAAATACATGGTAATAAATGTATTTTGGGGATTAACGAAAATGGAGCAGAATGTCATGCAAATGTGAAAAGGTAAAAAAAAATGCTCAGACACTCTGATCCGGCAGAAATATGATCCAACAATTTAGAAGCACTTAAGCACAATCAATAGCAGCTATGATGCAACACATCATAGCTGCTCCAATGGAAAAAAATTGATCAAGAATAACTCCAGCCGTATTTCTTAAGGTCCAACGTGAACTGAACAATATTTTGTTTTTTTATCCACCAAGAAGAAATGTTTTTTCTCTCTTCAGGAGAAATTGACAGTTAATGATACATTGTTAATGGTTCTGTGTTCAAATATATGCTGTGTTTGTTACATGTGGGCGCCAGGGAGGTGCACTGGTGCTTCAGACAGGTTTTTCATTGGGATCCCTGTTGGGCTCGAGCCTTCCAGTGAAGTTGTCTTTGTGGATGTCACCCAGGTACGCTAGCGTCCTCCCACAGTCCATTGGGGAAAGGTTAATTGGAGACTTTTGACCATAGCTATAAAGGTAAATGTGAACCCTAGACTTTAAATAAAAATGGACCACGCATTTTTTTTCAGTCTGTCTAACATATTCTGTTTAAAAGGAGAAAAATCAGTTTGGGATTTTGTCTTTAAGCCGCACTATGTATTTATTTTTTTCCTCTTTCTGTGGTTTGAAACTCAAGAGCTTTGCTTTATCAACTCTCATCAAATCTGTCTGAAGCTATCAGCTGCAGAGAAACTTTGAAGTCGGAGCCAGCAAGCAGAAGCTACATTAGCTCACTAGCTCTTACCCCCGTGCCTTTGTGGCCTGGCATGTCCACAATAAATATTGAAATCGGCAGTGGCTGCCTTGCAAGTGGATGTTCTGTATTAGAAATGTCACCCTACCCTTGGTCGGTGGAGCAGTGGCTCATTCTGATGCTCCAGGACAGAGACGGAAAGAGGGAGAAGAAGAGAGAGAGAGAGATGGAGAGGGAGAGAGACGACAGCGACTGGCGAGGGAATTCAACTTTCAGACTCATTAGGGCGGTGTAGGGGTGTGTGCTTGCATGTTTATGATTAAGAGGGAAAATGGATACTGTGGAGAATGAGGGACAAAATGACAGCGAGGGACACAGAGGGGAAAGATGGAGGGAACGGAAAAAGAGAAAGAAAGCTGGTCCTTATTTATAAGAACATCTTTGCATTATTCCTAAAGAATACTTAACAGCCTCGTCTCCTCAGGCCTCTAAAGGTTATTCAAACTACCCAACCTGAAAAGCTTCTCAGCTACTGGAACTACATGACCTTCGAGTACACGAGCTGACTTTCATATCTCCTTTCCAATTCCAAAAAGGTTGTGGACCACTGAGCCAGACGACTCCCTTTGGGGCTTTTTGGCCTCCGAAGGCCACTGGAAACTTCCTCCATGTGATGTGGGATCCCTGCCTGTTGTATAATTCTGGAATAAGGCAGCTCTTGTGTCGGCTGTGGTCCACGATGGTGCCCACAAGCCCTATCTTGCTTTGCCCCCAATGATTTATCAGTGCAGCTTTTTGAAACAAAGACAGATTGTGATACCGCTGCCTTGAGTGCGGTACGAGAAAATGATATCAACTTATTTAAAAGCCTCATTCTGTCTCCATCACACAGTTTATTTGTTCTCTTCTGCCTGTGATATACTACACCTTGAGCTTTATACTGCACAGATCAATGGTGCAATTGAGCTAATTAGTAACGGTTGGTTTTGTTAATTTGTGGCTAAATACTCTGTAGTAGCCCTGTAAATGCTAAACTCCATTATATACAACAGAGGTCCTAACCAGGTCTGGAGCCAGACCTAGAACAATAAATTGTCCTGTTTTGACAGAGTGTTTCTATGTTAACTTTTCTAGCCTTCATGACTCTGGTTTACTGGCCCAGGAAACTCACAGACCAATTGCATTCGTTGTAAATGATCTCTCGTGACGCCAGTTAGCCAATCAAATCTGTGAGGTCCAATGAATGTTATGACTGGAGTCGGTGTGTGTGACAAACACAGAAGTAAAAGGAGGAATAGTAGAGAAAAGTACGAAAATTAGGTGGTTGAGTCATGTTGAAATTGGTAAAAAATTTACCTTTATTCAAGACTATTTTAAGATACACCTTTACTTTTGGTTACTATGTTCTGTGTTTTGTGATTTTACTGCAAACCTCTGCAAACAGGATAGAAATAAAATGGGTAGATTGTGTACTTATGATTTCAAGGGATGTGAAGCTTGAAAATAACTAACAGTGGCCATTTTTTGGGAAGATAGTGAGCTTAGAAAATAGTATCTTAAAATACAGATGAAAGCACAGATAACTGGTGATATTTTCTGTGTTGATGAATGAAAAACTCCACAAACCATAAAAAACAGCAACTGCCTGAAGTAAAGAGTCATCCCACATGCAGCTATTATTACAGACACCACAGATAGTGAAATTCACTGCCATTACTGCACATTGTCCCACAGCGAATTGTAGGAGAAATTTAAAATCCCTAAGTTTCATTTTTGTTGTTGCCTTCCCCACCCTCCTCTTCATCCTCTCTCACAATCACATGTCTCCGTCTCCTGTTTTCCTCATCTTCTTCCTCCTCCTCTGTTCTTCATCCTTCCTATAACCTTCCTCTGCACGCTTGTCTTCCTTCCGTCCCGAGCTCAGATCCTGTTTCTATTCTAACTTTTTCTTTTCTTTCTGGGAAGCAGATCACTCAAGTCTTTTTTGGGTCTCAGCTGCTTCGCCAAACAAAATAGGCAACAGGTCTCGTGTATCTGCGATGATTGAGGCTATTTCCACCCGTCCTCGCTCGAGACGTCACTCTGGAAACATTGAGTGGGTGAGTGAGAGGACATTTACCTGTGTGCAGATGTACTGCACTGCTTGCACGGTACATCAACTCTCTGCTGAACCCAGTGCATATTCAGTTAAAGGGAAGAGCAGCTCTTCTGGGTGGGATGACTGCTTCATCGATGCAGAAAACAGTGATCTATAATTTGAACGTATGTCCTCTCTCCGCAAGTTTGGAGGCACAGAAGGAAGATGTCATGAAAGAAAATCCCTGCCACAAATATTTCAATGAAAACAGAAGAAATATCCCAAACAGTAGTCCACTAATTTCTCTGAATATGTATTTTCTACACTGCACAGTAGATATTGGATCACATGATCACATTGTTTGGGGTAATGTGATGCTCCCTTGCGCCCCCCCGGGCTCTTCTGAAAGCGCCCAAGTGAAGCAGGATGCTGGCTGGTCAAGCAATCAATACTATACAGACGACCGCCCTCGCCTTCCTTTCCTTCCCTCATTTTCTTTCCTTCATAATCTTCATCTTCATTATTTTTCTACCTCCGTCCTTTTTCATTGTTTCACCTCGGTCCCTTACATCCTTATACACCCCCCCCCCAAAAAAAAACATCTCCTCCTTCCTCTGTCACCTTCAATCCCACCAACTTCTCCTAATTGCAGTTTTGCCTTCCCAGTGAGGGGGGTTATAAATCTGCACTGTAATTAGCATGACACACCAGGCAGAATTTTTGCTTCTAGTCATAACTAATTTACTCCTCGGCCATCGCAATGTTTGGACCAATTGCAGAATGTTTGCACTGAGCTATCTGTGCCAGTTTGGAGGAAAACCAGCTTACTGTAATCGCGGAAACACCGATGGTTGAAAATGAACCAAGTGAAACAAGGGGTTGTAGCCATCTCTCAGGTACTTCCCTGCTGGAGGGAAGCTTTGCAAACTGTGAGACGACAGCGCCTCCTGCAGTCTCACTGCAGACGTTCACTGAAGTTTATCCCTACGCTCTTCCAACAAGCCCTGTGTTAGACCCCAGCTATATCCTCCCACAAGGGGAATCGTGTAAGTGGATTTAAATAAATTAATGCCTCCTTTTGCTAGCCTTGGGAAAACAGAGCAGAAAATATTCAAAAACAACAAAAAAATCTGTCTGATTTCACATTCACAAAGATAAAGAAAAACATTTCTTTAAAGATTACACCTATAGGCTCCATATTTAAAACAGTGGCAATTTGAATATGTCATGGCTAATTCACTGTTTAGGCTGAGCCCACACTCTCCAGGGAGCGAGCACAAAGCAAGAAAGACACTTGACTAGTCAGCTGGAACAACACTATGCAGGCTCGGGAGGCAATCAGTCCCAGAAAAAGGCACCAGTCAAAAGCCTGATATTCATAACTGAGAAATTTCAGTTTCCATGCAAACAAACAGCGATCCTGTGGAATATATTCGTCAAACCATCAACAGCTATTGATTAATCGTAATCTCACTGTGCTTGTGCTCATGTAGAGGTTGTCAGACGGATCGATATGAAAGTCTAGATGAAATATTTCACACAAATCACATACTTCTCAGATGGAAAATCATTAAATGTGTAAAAAAAACAAGAACTTGTTTGTCGAAGAAAAAACCACAGCCCATTGGATAAGAGAGAAATGAGTGAGGGGAGAAGTCTTAGAGTAACTGAATAGCATTAGCTAATTGGGATCAAACCAATTCTACTGAATACAAATGAGAATATGGGAGAAACAGAAATCTAAGTTTAAACCATAATTGCATCTTGTTTATTTGTGTTTTCCTCTAGTATACAACTATTTAAGACTATGCTACATTGCAATGCTGCAGCAAAAATTGGTATTTGTATCTCTATGCAAAGACTGGGATATAAATAAGGAAACCATTTAATAATCAGTCATTTGCAGACAGCAACACTAAATCCATAACTGTTGTATATAAGCCTGGATACTGTGAATGCATGGATATAGTTCATTGCTAGTTACAATGAGACCCTGCAATAAATGCACACGCCATCCAATTCTAGCTCCAGAGTGAGTCTCTCAAGAGAACAAAGAAACCCTGGAGGTTTCAGATAACAAGCTCCCTGATCTCTGGTCTTTACACTACACTTACTCTGGAGCCAGATGTGAATCCACTCGCACCAGCCCAGTGGGATTAACATCTATTAACAGAGAAAGAGGGACAGATTGGAGACGCTCGTCATTAGGCACAGACACAGGAAACGTCTCTGATTACAGTGGTTTGGTTTTCACAGCAGATAATTGATGGTGTAAGAGAAGCAAAGCAAGAAGAATTATACTCGACATGTGTATTCATACTGTACATGTGTGTGTGTGTGTGTTCATACCTCGGAGTCTTCCTTGCGTAGCCCCAGTTGGAGGACGGCACTGGGAGATTTCAGTTTGGCTTGGCTGGACTGGGCCATCTGCAGGTTTAACTGCCATCCTACAAACTCCAGCTGAAAAACACACATGGCACAAGGATGAAGTTCATAGTAACATAGCTGTGATAAAGACTCAGACTTTTAAACGCACCCGATACATTTTTAATTCATACATTTTAAAGATTACGACAAACTAAAAAAGTAGCAATTACCACAAAATAAAGGAATGAACAGTATTTGTGAAGAAACATTTATATTTGTGTATATTTATGAATACCTTCGTTTAGGATTTGACCTCAACTTTTTGCCGTTCTTTTATGAGCGCTATATATATCAATTTTATTATACAATTTGTGAAGATTAATTTTCTTCATATCGCTAATTAACAAATTGACTGTAGATAAAGATAGACAAGTTATTATCTATTGGTAGTTCTGTAAAACTTTGTGTCGTCTTAAAAGTCTAAGTTTTCAGACTCTCATTCTCTCATCCTAACTTTTCTCCAACATATGTAAATGTGAAAGAAACTTGCAATGCCTCCAAAACACCAAACTCACCAATCCACCGGCTGATTTACTGAGCGGTAGCTCATCAGTCAGCTGGAGCAGGGTGATAGATTAGCAGTGGAGAGTCAAGGCAGGACAGTTAAGTGTTTTACGATGCAGAGAGAGGCCATAATAATAAACCATGTGTGACTTATTGGGGCTGGACGCTTCCGCAGCAGAGGACAGGTGTGAGGTGAGGAAGGGCCGGGACACATTATTCACGACTGGAACAACAATCCACATTAGCATGAATAAACGCCACAACTTTATGATGTGTTACTTTAGACTTCCAGTGTACACAAATAAATAAAGTTGAAATGATGAATCTGTAATGATTAATCAACTCAAACACAAAGTTAATTTCTAAAATGCAGTGTATTTGTTGAATCTAAAAAGAGAACAGTAACTTATCAATTAATTTCCCTTCTTATTTTGTTCTGTATTTACTGCTCCATCATATGTTGATGTCTCTGTAAATAATCTGTAAACTACTGCAATAATATATATTTCTAGACGCACACACACACACACACACACACACACACACACACACACACACACACACACACACACACACACACACACACACACACACACACACACACACACACACACACACACACACACACACACACACACACACACACACAACACACACACACACACACACACACACACACACACACACACACACACACACACACACACACACACACACACACACACACACACACACACACACACACACACACACACAATATAAAGTATGATCATAAGTAGAATATTCATTTAAATACTGAAAATATACTTTACACTGATGATTGATTAACACTGAGTTGTATTGTTCAAATAGTTATTTCTTTTTGGACTGAAAAATGTATTTATGAAACCATATAATACACAACATGTAACATGCATTAATTTTGTGGATCATCACTTGTCACTGTGATGAGGTTTTAAATTAAGTAGATGCAGATGCATTTTATTTATCCCACACACATGCACAGACATGCAAACGCACACTCATGCAGGTAGGGAAATGTAACCTCTGCTTTTGACCCATCTGTGTGCGGGACACACAGAGCAGTGAGCGACTATGTACAGCGCTCGGGGAGCAGATGTTGGAGGAGTAAGGTGCCTTGCTCAGGGGCACTAGACAGGGTCTAGAGAGACTCTTGGATTTTTGGGCAGATCAATCCAGGTTCGTCTTTTTGTTGTCTTTCCGTGGAATCACAAGGTGGCAATAAGTGTCTTTACTGTTTCCTGAAAGCTAAAGGTGTCAATCCTGTAAAAGATAAACAACTAAATCCAGATTTTGACTCAATGGAAAATGGAATAGAAAACCGCACACGTCTGTTATACAAAGTCTCTTGTATGACTTGAACTTTGCCCAAAGTCAAAGCAGTGGCTGAGGTCGGGTGAAGATCGACGGCTGTCACGGCCTTCCGCTGCCAGCGACACATTCATGGGTATATCGGAGAGAAGACGTGTGAGACACAGGCAGGTGAGGTGGTTGGAAAGTATGGCAGCGGAAAACAACTCCTGCATAATGTGACTGATGCGCATTTACTCAGTGTTAGATCGCAAATTCCCTCGAGTTTGAAAGGGAGCACTGTTTGAAATGTCACCCCTTAATAAAGTTATAGAGAGGAACACGTTTTAAAATTACTCTGACAAACAGTGTGAGCTTTGAAAGGACCCTTTTTTCAAGCTAACAGCTGGAGCGAACTCGCACGAAAGCAGGTCATCCTCAATACGGAGAGTCTGATTCTCAGCTCAGAGCAACGTCGCACCAAATCAGTTCAAAGGGATGGAACAGTGAGAAGAGCCGCCTGAATCACTCTGTCTGGGACTGGATTCATCTGGCTTCGGTTAAGAAACAGTCGACTTGAGGTTGAAATGGTGTCACGTAGGTGCGGGGGGGGGGCAGGGTTCAGTACCTTCTTTGGGGCAAAGATGTTTAGCTTTAGCTTCTCCACTAGCTCGGGTCCAGCGGTGGCCCAGGCTTGAGAGAAGACCTCGGCCTTGTCTTGGTTCAGATGAACGGCCTCCAGCTGCTGCTGCAGAGAGGCCGGCTTTACGTGATGATACACAGCCTGCAGAGGAGGGACGACACAACACACACAAGTTACTGTAGAGTTTAAAACCCCTGCTAATGTTTCACAGCAACAACTGATCCCTTTTACAACAATTTTCCTATATACAACTAAACCTCAACAGTGCTACTACATAACACTCACAATACAACAGTGACCCCTGCTGGATAAGTAGACACTGTGATCCACAATGACAGGAATTAAAATTAGAGACACTTTTCCGAGGTATGTGTTACAATTACTGTGTTTTTTTTTCTTGGCCTCCATAGTCAGATCTAATATTTAACCCCTCAAATTTACATAAACAATAAAAAACAATAAATGAAAATTTCAATCAAATTATAAACAAAAACCCTGTCATGTAATAAGGTGATAAAGGATTGTTAAGGACAGATTGTCAGGTGACCTCCACTCACCTGCTCGAGTATAAAGGCAGCGGTTTCCAGGACTAGATTGAGAGCCTGTTTATCCAATGAGAGAGCAGCCTGAAGTTTTTGCTCCTCCTCTTCACTGAAAGTCTTCTCTCCCTATGAAGAAAAAAAGAATTTACTTAAAAGATTCCTGATCGATCAACATTTTCAAGAACTGAAACATAAATGAAAAGCTGCTTTCCGACAATATTAACACAAATCTGACACCAATTTAGAATGTGGGTCAGGAGTCAACAACTTAAGGGGATTTCAATGTATAAATTAATTTGATAGTTACTGATTATATTCAATAATTAGGTTAAAAAAATACAGAGCATGTAGTTACAGAAAACAAATGCTAATATTGAGCCACTATTCATTTTTCAATGACAATGAACAGAGAAAATTATGAAATATCTTGAGATAAATCTTTAGGCTCTATTAATTTATGATGGACATTGACTAAAGAGTTCAATACAACAAACACAATATAAAATCAAAATCCATCTAAATGTGGTTTTGCATGTTATTGTTTAGCTTTTAAAATCTTAATTCAGTGCTTTTAAGGGTCCTGCAGATATCAGCCATGGTGAGCTATCATGCAGAACAGTCATCATTAATGTTTGCAATTGCACCTGTGTTTTTACAGATATGACAAATGTCAAAGTGTTGAGTATACTTTATATTTGTATTAAACAAAAGGAGTGTTACTTTCTTTTAGCAGGTATAAAAAACAAAGGGGAAAAATGTTTCTTTGAAATGAATGACTGACAGCTTTTGACAACCGGCAGCGTCTTGTGAAAAAAAAACAGAATGATCAACAGTGTCAGCCATGTGCGTGCATTAATTAGAGCCGAGCCCCCCTGATGCTCCAGCGAGTCATTATTCATGCCCCGCTCCGCCTGGCACCACAGCTTTGCTGCAAAAAGCCTCAAAAGCCTCTTGTCTTTGGCGCAGAGAACACCGTGCAGCCCCAGTACCTTCAGATGGAGCTTCTGTACGATGCGAGAGATCAGCCTGGAGAACTTGTTCACATCAATCGCGTTGATGAAAGTCACCGCTTCTTT